>CM063113.1:48312071-49512071 GCA_031841125.1 Acanthococcus lagerstroemiae
ATGATACTAGCGCTCCTACAACAAATCAAGAATAGCCAGTATTACCACTGGTGTTTGATATTACCCTAGTTGACTTTACTGATAACAATACTAGGGCTCCTAGAACAAGTCATGAGTAGTCGATATTACCACCAGTGTCTGATATTGTGATATTACCCTAGTTGACTTTACTGAAAACGATACTAGCGCTCCTACAACAGCCGACATTACCACCAATGTCCAATATTACCCCAGTTGATGGTAATTTGTACAAGAGTATTGAGTCTGGATTGCAGCGAGAGTACTCAAAATCAAGAGAGTTTGTGAAAAGCATGCGTATTGAACAATCAATAGCAAAAGTAGATCTGACCAAGAGTGTAGTAACATAGAAACTTTGTCTAATGTCCTGCTTGGCCGATTGAGGGAGGAAAAACAGGACAATGAGTAAAAAGAAGAGCGTGTTTAGATCACGTACCAAAAGTGCAGGAATGCAGAAGACAAAAGATGTTTGTTAGACACTCACATAGTTCTACAGAGAACAGAGAAAGACGATTATAACAAAAACGTACATTTGAGAATAGAGGATCGCCGCAATACTAATGCGAGTTTTCTGGTCTTAGGTCGGCTCTGTGAAGAACACCAGGTTCATCACAGTCACATCGACCTTCGAGAAGAGTCTGGTGCAACCGACAGAAGCGCCTCAGCCGAGCAGAACGGAGCCGTTGTCCGAGAACATCCTGGCCAGCACGCACAACGCCTATGACAAGGAGCCGCCGCTAGACTCGAGTATCGCCACCCTGCCACCAATTGGTCTGGCCGGAGATGCGGAAACGCCGCCGTTGGAAACAATGACCGAATCGTTCAGCACCACGCAACTCATGTTGAAGACACACATCCTGCCAGTGGTCCGCGGAGGCAGCGACACGACCCGTTACACTTTAGTCCAATCGTACCACGTGACCAGGATAGTCACCGCTACCAAAACGCTGCCGCCTATGGAGGTGTACCAATTCGTGCCGAGTAAAACGCTTAACGAATTCAACACCCGGCTGGACGAGGCCGGCTCCGAAGTGCATTTGGAGTTGGACTTCGGCGACAACAATGACCAAGACGACGAGCTGCGGCCTAACGTGGCCAAAGCTCTGCTCTCCGACCTCGACCTCACCAACATTGGCTCCGACTTCAACATTGCCGACGTCGACAAGAACAAAATCCTGGAACAGCATTTACGAGCCAAGAAGGCGCACAAGACGACCACGTTGCCGCCGCCCAGTACGTCTCAAACGCCATCCACGCCGGCACTGAGTCCGGAACAGCTGCAGCAACTCGCTCTGCTTCGGCTGCTGAACCCGAACGCGGGTCTGTCGAACATGCTCACGTCCTCGAAGCCGATCCTGAAGGTGGAGACCGCCTACGAGACCCATATCTTGCCGATATTCAACGCCGGCAGCACCTACTTCACCACCATCTCGAGGCCGACAGCCACCCTCACCAAAACCGAGTACGAGTATGTGACGAACGCGGCGCCGCTGCAGCCGTCCGTGTTCAATCCTTTCGGCCCGCAGCCGTCCTTCCAGATTGTGACGACGCCGGTGGTCACACAAACCGAAGTCACGCAGACCGAGAGTCAAGTGCTGAAACTGACCTTCGGCGCCAAGGTCAGCGAAACGACGCTGTACACGACAAAGGTCAAGCCCACCATAATCACCACCTATCTGACCAACTCGATTCCGCTGTCGCCGACTGTCGCCCCTTTCAACGGCTTCTTCAACCCAGCCGCGTTCGGCTACAACGCCGCGCCGTTCCCATTCGTCGGCTGAGCGACTCACCGCCGCCGACTTCTTCGGGTTTCATGTTCCTCGCACGAGTATAAATTTGAAAATTTGCTCAAAGTTCATACCCCTGTACCCCGTGCTCCCTCAGACAAACATTATCTCCACGATGTGAATCGCCATATATCTTTATGTTAAGTACGCATGCGCATGTGCATGCTCGTGTACAGCTGTAAATAGAGAAGAAAACGAGAAGTGTCTTTTAAAAGGGTTGGGCAGGATGCGCCGTCGACAATGGGCACGATAGAGGTCGCCCTCGGCTGTCAAAATGTGTTCGGCCTTGAAAGGACACATGTTAAGTTACCTGTATAATGTATTCCGTTTTAGGTTAATTTATTTGATTTTTGAAGTCACCGTCGTGTGTAAATTATTAGCTCGCGGTACACTGTATCGCTGACCAACTCCGTCGCATATGGTGGAGCGCGGTGCTGACAACTAGTAAATGCGAACTTCGGTGCATATTGTAAGTGTCCCTTCAACCAGAGTTGGAAAAATGAGCATGTGAGAGACGTAACAGCTGGAGAAAACGCCACCCCGGATGATCAAATTTACGAAGAACTGGTTGGTTACAGGCAGTGTGTCGATCAGTGGCGTAACCAAGGGGAGGGTACACTGTACCCACCCAAAATGTTTCCCTCGGCTTTCTCCCTCTTAGAAAGGAAAATTGATTACCTCTTTGAGTGTTGCAGAATCATTAGTCCTTATTACAACCGAGAGAGCCTCTGTTGGATAGATTCCCGAGAGTAATCACGGAAATGCTACAGTGTCGACTCTTTATGAACACGTGGCAGCAATCATCCACAGTTGACCGCGAAGGGAGATTGTCAAGTGGAGACGCTTGGTTCTGATGAGGATAAATGATTCTTCAGTGTTAGCAAACGGTCAATAAATGAAAGGGATTTACATAATGAGAACCCATCATGAGAGAGAAAACTTCGTTTTTTCGAACACGAATCTCATTTTCTGACTGAAACGGGTTTGTACTGGAAGACTGAGAAACCTAACTGCCGAACCATTGAGGTTATATGAGTGAACTTTGGAAATGTTAAAAACACGACTACTGCTCATTTCCAGCAAAAGGGTTGCCTGATTGTAGACGGACAGAAAAAAGTTTTAGGTTTTTTCCATTTTATT
This sequence comes from Acanthococcus lagerstroemiae, assembly GCA_031841125.1. Classification (NCBI taxonomy): domain Eukaryota; kingdom Metazoa; phylum Arthropoda; class Insecta; order Hemiptera; family Eriococcidae; genus Acanthococcus; species Acanthococcus lagerstroemiae. The sequence goes on from CM063113.1 coordinate 48,315,017, forward strand.
TGAGAAGCCCTAAAGTCAGAACTACTGAAAAAAGGATCTAGGTGTCAAGGATCTTTGTTACAGCGCTAAAAAAGTACAAATTCTTCTCAATATCTCCACGTTATACTTAGAGAACCCCCGTATTTGTAACGGAGTGAGAAAGGAACACCATTTTGTTTTACATTCGAGGTTCAGTAGCGACTGCTAAGTGCTGCAGTTGCTTCTATATATATTCTATTTGATGATTCAGAATGTACTCATTTCCTTTGAAGTATCTGTATGGAAATCTGAGCATACCCTGAATAACTTTGCCCAGTATGTAAATCAGAAATTTCTTACTGGTATAGTTTCTCATCAGTAACTAATCTGAGATGAAATATAAATGAAACACTAACATCTGGCCCCCTGTACTGCTGCTTTAAAACAGAAGATTTGTTAAAATGTGGAGCACCATTCTCCAAAAGGTGAGAGTGAAGTATCAAAGAAAGAAACCCCTCAACTTCGTCGGTGTGTTACTAAAGAATGGTTGGACACTTTCCACTGCCATTTTAGGTGGACATATCAGGGCCGGCACCTTTTCATAGTCCCATGTGTAACGAAAAAAACCACCCTAATTTTACACAATAACGTTTTACTATCGTATCATTAGGCCGTGTATATAAAAATTAAGCTTTAACGTCGAAGCAAAAGAGAGGAGTGAGAGCCTTCGCTCCGAAGGGAAAGATAGAAGTTTAAGGTTTTGCTTCACTCTGTATGCATAAGCTTTCGCTTTCTCTTCAAAGGGAACGCTCCAGAAAAAGAAGCGAGTGTTTCAAAGATAACAACTTTCGTTCAAGTTGTTACCAGCCGACGTATGAGTCCAAGGAACTTCTTCTAAATCGCAAGTCATTCGACGAAGCGAATGCAAAGATGGTGGTAGTGTACAGGTGGAAAACGCACCAAACGTACAAAACGATGAAATAATTTTCGGGGGAGATCTCCGATGATTTCCAAAGAATTTCATCGAAAATATTAGGGAAAAATTTCCGATCATTTTCGAAGAATTTCGTGGGATATCATTGAGGAAAATCTCCGATGATTTCAGGAGAATTTTTTCGGAAATCGTTTCCAGAGAATTTCATTGGAAATCTCCAAAAAAAATTTTTAATGTTTTCGAAAGAATTTCTTGAAAGATCTTCAGGAAAATTTTCCGATAATCTATGAAGAATTCCACCGGGAGGAATAGTTGGGAAAAAACTCCGATGATTTCCAGAGAGTAATTTCATTGGAAATCTTCGAGAAGAATCTCCGATGATTTTTAAGGAATTTCTTTGGAAATTTCCGATAATTACCGAAGAATTGAGACTATTTTCCACTCATGCGATGGAATCAGAGATTTTTCCCGAAGATTTCTGATGAAATTCTCCGGAAATCAGCCCACAATTTCCGAAGAATTTTATCGAAAATAATTTGAGAAAAATCCCCGATAATTTCAAAAAAAAAAATAATAATAAATTTTGAAATCTTCGAAAATAATCTCAACTAATTTTCGGAGAATATCTTCAAAAAAAAAATCTCCAACGATTTCCGAAAAATTTTATGAGAAATCTTCTGGGGAGATGTCTGATCCCATCGCATGAGTGGGAAATAGTCTCAATTCTTCGAGAATCGGAATTTCCCACAAAAAATTCTCGATGAAATTCCTTGAAAATCATCAGCAATTCTTCACGAAAATTTCCAATAAAGTTCGTCGAAGATCATTGAACAGTTTTCTTGGAGATTTTTGATAAAATTCTTCAAAAACCATTGGAGTCCCCCCCCCCTCCCTTAAATATTTTTAATAAGATTCTTCAAAAATTATCAGAAACTTTTCTCGATGAATTTTGATCAAATTTTTTGGAAAACACTGATAAATTTTTTCCAAAGAATTTCGATGAGATTCCTCGTTAATTATAGGAATTTTTTTCCTTCAAAAATTTCCGTTGGAATTCCTTGAAAATCATCGGAGATTCTTGAATTCCAATGAAATTATTCTCTGAAAATCATCGGAGATTTTTCCTGAAGATTTTCGAAAAAAATTCTTCAAACTATTGGAGTTTTCCCCCCGAATGTTTCCTATTCAAAAATTATTTAAAAATTTTCTCGAAGAATTTTGATACATTTTTTTTTTTGGGGGGGAAAACATTGGAAATTCTGTCGAACGATTTCCAATGGGATTCTTCGGAAATTTTCTGAATTTTCTCCCAAAAATTTCCAATGAAATTCGTTTAAAATCATCGGAGATTCTTCTTGAAAATTTCCGATGAAATTATTCTTTAAAAATTATCGAAGATTTTTCCTGATGTTTTCCGATAAAATTCTTCAAAAACCATCGGATTTTTCCAAAATATTTTTTATAAAAATCTTTATAAATTATCGAAGGATTTTTGAAGAAATTCTTCGGTAAACATTGGAAATTTTCTCTGAATATTTCTGATGAAATTCTCCGGAAATTATCAGAGATTGTTCTTAAAGATTTCTGATAAAATTCCTTGGAAATCATCGCAGATTTTCCTCAATCATTTCTGATGAACTTCTTCGGAAACCATCGGTAACTTATCCTGAAAAATTTCATCGAACCTTTCTTCTGAAGAAATGCTTCAAAATCATCAGAGATACTTCTCAACGATTTCCAATAAAATCCATTAGTATTGTTGGAGATTTTTCTTAACATTTTCTGCAAAATTCTCCTGAAATCATCGGAAATTTTTCTCAGTGATGTCCGATGAAATTCTCCGGAAATTATCAGAGATTGCTCTCAAAGATTTCTGATACAATTCCTTGGAAATCATCGGAGATTTTCCCCGAACATTTCTGATGAAATTCTTCGGAAATCATTCGTAATTTATCCTGAAAATTTCCGATGAAAATCATCGAACCTTTCTTCTGAAGAAATACTTCAAAAATTATCAGAGACATTTCTCGATGATTTCCAACAAAATCTTTTGGTATCGTTAGAGATTTTTTAAAACATTTTCAACAAAATTCTCCTGGAATCATCGGAATTTTTTCTCAGTGATGTCCGATGCAATTCTTCGAAAATTATAGGATATTTTTCCTTAATATTTTCGATAGAATTCCTCGGAAATCAAAGGAATTTCCACGAAGATGAATGATAACTGCGTGCGTTTCTCGAAAAGAAGTCTACTCGGGACTAGATGCATTTTTTTCGCGAGCGAAAGCTTCACTTTTGAAGTTGACACTCCTCTTTCTGCATACAATTCGAAGGGAAATCTAACGCTCTCACTCCTGAGCACAAGCTTCCGCTTCACTTTCTTTATGCATACATCTGCAGCTGGCACTTCATTTTTGCGAAGTGAAAGCTGAAGCTTCTCTTTATGCATACTTCCAATTGTATATCAATAATTTCCTCGGTGTTGCCATGTGTAGCGTCGCTTCATATGAAATTCTCCATGTGTAGCATTCGCTACATACGTTATATAGAAGTTGCCGGCCCTGGGACATATCTTATCTTGGAGGTTTCTTTCTAATTCATTCAACTACTTTTGGACGATACGTCAAACGCCAGAACTCGGCAATCATGCGGTGACTCAGCACACGTGTGTTTACATTATTCCTAGGAGCGCGAAGGAAAGAACAGAACGTGTGGCTACACTGATACTGCGTGATTCGTTATAATGTAATGATGTTGTCAAGGTTCTTATTCGCGTTAGGACGCTAAAGAGACACTCTCTAGCGGCCGATTAAAATGCTGCGCGCTTATTGATGTATTTGGACGAAAAGATTATCAGTAACAAAAGTGTTCTGGGGGGGGGGGGGAATCTGAAGTTGGGTTTATCTGAAGGGAAATGATAAGGGCTTATACTTTCGTTCTCATCAGTTTTCCATAAAAAACAATATTGAAGATGCAAAAGCTCATTTTACTTCTTACATGTTTTTATGGTAAAAATACATTGATCATCTTTTTGTCCACAATACTAGCGCACCTACAGGAGTGTCCAAATAGGCGTTAATGACGTCACTGAAATGCCAATTACACAGGCTGTTTACGGAAATGCAGGTTTTTTTTTTCGATCTTTACTCATAACACTACGGTACAAAATGAAATTCTTCAAAATTTACAAGAACAGTATCAGGTTCTTCTAGAAGTGTTTTTCATACTGAATTAAATAACGTTTGCGGTTTTTTGTAAGAGTTCGTATTTTCTTGCAAAAAAAAAATCCCTGAAAACGAAGAAATGGTAATTTTTTGTTGCATAAAACGCATGCACTCCTTAGCAGATGTTATACAGATGATATGCAGTAGATAATCAGTGTTGTCACTTTGGGGTTCTTATTCAAAAGAAGGGAAAATTAGACACATTTCTGTACAGAAGAAAGCGATGTTCTATGGAAGAACTGATTGTGCCATCGTTCTCAGGGTTAAAAAATAATACAAAATCAACTAATCTGAATCTGGTAAAAAAACTGGCTGTAGGTACCGTAGTGTAATTGATGCCCTCAACATATTTTTGTATTATTTTTATGACATACAACATTCAACTGGCTACCGTTAAAAAAAAGAGCCCTCTACAGCCAAAATTCAATTTTCCCATTACTTTCTTATGAAGGGAATTCTGGCGCGGGTGAGACGGGTAGAACTGTTGTGGGTTACCAACTGAAATGAACCAACCTGGACGGAAACTGTATGTGTTTGGTATCATTACACGCAGAATTTGATCGCGGTCATGATAAAAGTGAACTGTCGTGTATTAATCAGCATAGTGACGCAGCAATTTGTGAAAAAGTAAACAAAATGCGGAGCGGGTGAATTTGCGCAGAATTGTTAATTTGCTCTTCAGGCGGGTAAGTGATCAGTTTCGATGTTCTGCCTTATGAATAAGAGTACAAATCGGATGTTTATGCATTTTAGAGGTGCTGACAATTCGTGTATTAGGGTCTCGGCCTTTCGAAGGAAAGGTCTCCTTTGTTTTGTTTTTTCTTATGAGTTTTAGAATAAAGGAGTACTTACAGGTCTCTTTGTAACATTCGTTGGGGTTTTATTCCCCCATACATCTGTACACATAGTAATATCGATTTGAGATTACTTGGCACGTTTGATCACTACATTTACTACTTTTTCCTCCGTTCATTCGTGAACATGTGCAGAGTCTTTGTACACTATAGAAGAAAGTGAGCAAAGCTACCCCGTGTTATGGCATTCTTGATATTATCTAGTACATTAAGGGAAACTGGCTTCATTCACCTCCCTTGGATTCACCAGTGCTTCTCGTATCCCTCAATGAAATTCTAACATTGTATTTCGATTCGCAAGACAGTGCTTGGAAAACACTATTACCTCATTTTTCCAGGGTAACGGAGCTGTCAAAGTACGTTCCAGCACCGTTCGCTCCATCCACTGTGTACAGTATTCGCAATTGCGTAGATATAACACAACACTCGTATACAAACATAAGAAATTAAGAAAATAAAAAAAAAGTACAAAACTTGTGGTTGTGTTGACGGACCTGATGAGTGTAAACAACTGATGTGTACTAATTATGAGTTCAATTACCTAAGTAAATGTTTTATTACCTAATTTTACCGACTTAGTTATAATCGCCTTCATTGTATATACTAATATAGTGGATACGTTCAACTGTACAAACATGTGTAGAAAATTATTGTATTTTGAGAAAGAAAAAAAAAACGCAAAAATAAAACGAGAAAAATTACATATTTTGTTATCCTCTTTAATGGATGTACAGAAGGTATACATATAAGAAACACAACTGCATTTCGAACACTCTGCGAACATTTTAGCTTTCTTATCGAGCTCGTGTTTCTCTTTTCCTCACTTCGAGAAACCGCGATGCGGTTTAGTCTGCTGGTGAGAGGCTGAGATCCCTCCTGTCGGGCAGTCGGAGTGGCTGACCAACATGTTGAAACTGTTGCTTCCGTTTTTTCCCCCTTCTAATTCCGCGTTATTTTCCAGCTCTTTTTCTAATTTGCTCTCAACCCGAGATCTGGAATCCACCCTTTCGAGCATTACTTCAGAGACGTCGGGGAGGCTGTTAGGGCTATCTTAGCCCTCTTCCCTTCTGGCCGAAAAACCGGCCTAGGTCGAAATCTGGTGAGTAGCTACGTGGGCTCAAACTCGGGAGCTCCGGATTCCGAGACCAACGCACCATCCACTTGGCCAACCAGACCCAGCGTTATTTTCCAGCTAATAATAACAGTAAAAAATATCGAGGTAAGTGCAACATGATAAAAAATTTTGATTTGGCAACTGCCTGAACTTGAGTTTGTGTGTGTGTGGGGGGGGGGTACCTGCCTAAATGAAATTTTCTGCCAAGGTAGTGAAAATTCTTCAGAATGATATGCCCTTAAGATGAACACAAGCAGCGCCGGTTCTACCACACTGGCTGACTGGGCTGCAGCCCAGAGCGGCAAGATTTTGGGGCGGCAAAATTTGTGGCCCAAGAAATAGTTACCTCAATTTTGTGGGAGACGGGGTGGGGATGTAATAAAAGGAACGCTCAAATGCCGACGTACAGTGAGACAGAAAAAAATCGAAATCAAATGAAAATACGTATCCAACATTTTATATGCTTTGGTACCATAATAAAAAAAATTCCTTGGAAATTTCTATTAACAACACGGCTGCAGACTGTAGTCGCGCTGGGCGCAGCACAGATCAAGATCAGTGAGCAGAAGGCTGAAAGAAAAATAAATTTGCATGGAAGTGTCAACCGCTGAACTGAATTGTCACCATGCAGAGCTAAATCATACGAACTGGCTTCGTGTCGGGGGCATGGAAATTTGTATTAACAACACAGCTGCAGACTGCAACCGTGCAGCAACAACACGGCTGCAAACTGTAGTCGCGCGGGGCGCAGTAAATGTCAACCACTAAATGTTTACCTACGGCTGGAAGAAAATGGAAATGTCAACCACTGAACTGAATTGTCATTATGCAGAGCTAAAGAACTGTGAGCTGAACTGAGCTGGAAATGAGAAGAGAAAAGAAAAAGAACTGCGACAATTTATTTATTTACCTAATGCAGGGGAAACGATACAAGAAAAGGAAATTAATGCATAATGCACAATTTATGAGTAATTGCGTGTTACAGTTTGCGTGTAGACTGTAGATGTTGGCTTTTTGAAGATGGTGGATAGTAGGTCGGGTCTTCCGATTTGGAAAAGATTTTTGAGTGTAAGAGGATTGCGGAGAAGGAAGCGTAGAGACGTGAGGATTGGGCACTCCAACAGGTGTGGAATTGTGAGTGGATAATGACATTGGGAGCATATCGGAGAAGGTGATTTGTTAAGGAAAAATTCATGAGTAAGACGAGTGTAGCTAGCGAGTAGTCGGGTGAGAATGACGTCATGTCTGCGATGACTGGTGGACAGGATGACTGTTGCTGGGGCGTCGAAGATGGATCGATGTTGAGCTTTCCAGCGTTGATTCTGCTGTGATGGCTGTGTTGATGAGGTGAGTTGCTTCTGGGTTGGTCAGCGTTGAAGATGGAAGTCCGTGAGTTTCTAAGGCAGTTTCTAGTCTGGGTGCAAAGCGTTTCCAGTTGTAGGTTCTGTAGCCGTTGATTTCCTCCAGTTGAAATAGCGTTCGTGTGGATTTGTTGATGTGGATAATGATGCGAAGGAAAAGTAGTTGTCGGCGAGGGTCGGGTGGAAGTTCACTGCAGAGTAAATAGAAAATAGAGATTGGAGCAGACCGCGGGGGGGGGGCACTCAGCCGCGGACTAGCTTGTCTGGGCGCGACCGGCAATGGTGATGCAAGAGCGCCAAAAGCCCACAACTGGAGCCAGATTTCCTGTAAGGCTGACTAGGCTGACGCCTTGGTGCAACATTTTTGAAAAAAAAGAAAAGAAAAGAGAAAGAAAAAAGAAAGAAAAGAAAAAGAAAAGAGAAAGAAAAGAAAAAGAAAAGAGAAAGAAAAGAAAAAAAAGGAGAAAATTATTTTCAGGGCAGCAAACGAAAAATGTTTTATTCATTTTTTCCAAAAAATTTCTGGTTAGCGGCGCGAATTTTCCATTGGCCTTGAGCGCAAAATACCTAAGTCCGCCTCTGCCCACAACTGCCATTAAGGACCCCCACCCCTCCCAAAATCTAAGGAAGAAAGATTCTTACAAAGTTTGAAAATACATAATAGTAAATTTTATTAAAAATTATGTGTATAAAAATGAAAATTCTTAATAAGAATCATTAATGTTAAAATCATGACCTTTTTAGGCTGGGTGATGAATTTGCTAATTCATCTATTATTTCATTTAAATTTTGATTACGAACTAAATCAGGTTCTAAATAAACTACAATCAAAACAGTCAAGTTGACTTGGTGTATCGAGTTTCTAGCAGGCGTTTTAAATTTTTTTAGTTTATTGAACGCTAGTTCAAAAATAACTTGCATTAATGGAATTGTTAGAATACATTTTAATGCTAAGTACGTACAAGTTATTGAATAAGTTTGACATTGTTGTTAACTCGTAGAGAAGAGATAATAGGTATGCAAGAAAGCCATATGCAGCACAATTTTGTTGCTCACTATGACTGTATGAGGCAAAAACATTTTCTTCATCATCATCATCATCATCATCAGTACTCATGTCTTTTTCATCTTCCTCTCCTTTATCACTGTCTTCCTGGAATTTGGGTTCGTCAGTGACTAGAAATTCCTTTCCTCTTGATTTTTAGTACACACTTCTCCAATTTTTTGTCAAGCCATCATAATTTTCAGCAAACTGCTCCAATTTCTCCAACAACAATACAGCGTTGAAGAGATTTTTAGTGAATTCTGCCCAACGAACTTCGAAATCTTGAAATGAAATTGAATTGTATATTTTTGTCTTCAGAGGGGGAGGGGGGAGAAGGAGGTAAGAAAAAATTGTAAAACCATCAGTCTTTCCAATTTGGGCAGCTGCAATGAAGAGCTTAGGGTACACACTGCAAATGCTGCTGAAACCTATGTTAAAGAGTATGGGACTTAGAGCGGAACCTTGAGGAACTCCATCGTCTAGTGTTCGACTTGAGGAGACGGTGTGACCAAGACGACTTTTGCAGCTTTGGTTAGTGCGGAACTGTTGGACAAAGAGAAGTATACGGCCTTTGATATCCCATTTGTATAGTTGTTTGGTGATGTGTATTTTCTATATGGTGTCAAAAGCTTTCTCTAGATCGAAGAAGACGGCTAGTACATGATGGCGACGGGAGAAGGCTTCGAAGATGGAGCTGGAAAGGAAGGCAAGTTGTTCTTCTTTTGATCGGCCTGGTTGAAATCCAGCTTGTTGAGGAAGCATTAGTTTTTCTTTGGAGGGCGACGGAGCAAGCTGCGTTCCACCAAGGAACAGGTACTCTGTGGGTCACTGTGCTACAAGAAGTTGAATGGGTTGGATGTGGTGTGCATTTGTGTTATATATCAAGGAGTGTTGTGGTGATAAATTGGGTTGCTTCTTCTGGATTTGTGATTGGAGGAGTGATGACTGAAGCGCTTATTTTATAGTAGAGTTTCCAGTCTATTTTCCGATGGTTCAGCTTTGAAGTCGCGAAAGGTGGTTCGTGGTTGGGTGGATTTTGTAGTGATTCAACGATGAGGGGGATAGGGCCGCTGCCAGCCATGTCTGGGTGATACGGGACGACTAGTTGGCTGCTTAGTTGTGCGGTGTTGATAATGAGATCTAAGAGGGACCAGGTGCGATAAGTGAAGTTGAAGTGTGTGGCTGGGTGGTTGAGGAGAGTGATATTGAGTGTGTCCAATATTTTGTGCAGTATTTTGCCTCTGGAGTTGGTGTTGTTGCTGCCCAGCATTAAGTGATCAGAGTTGAAGTCTCCAGTTAGTACAAATGGGTGTGGAAGTTGTTTCAGGAGCGCTTCGAGGTCCGCTTGTGCGAGTGGAGTGTTGGGAGGAAGATAGATGTTGCAGACGGTAAGACGTTTTGGGGCAAGAATTTGAACGGCGACAGCTTGGAAATTTGTGTGGAGATTGATTCTGTCTACATACAGTTTGTGAGAAACTGCTATGGTGGCTCCTCCATGGGCGACTACGTTAGTAGCTGCCTAGCTGGTCAGTTAGAATCCTTACTATAGAATACTTGATGCGTGCGATAGTAAACTTATGATAGATACAATAATATTCACACTTGCTTGCTCCTGCGTTTCTAGGATCATAATTAACCTGCTTTTCTGGAAATCTATTGGCATTTCTTCCTCATACATTCTGCAAATTAATTCACATAAATTTTTTTAAACTACTTCTCCTGTGTGCCTTAATCATTCATTAGCAATTTCATGGACTCCTTCTGTTTCACCTGCTATCATCTCTTAATGGGCTATTGTTTGAAAACTCGGCAGTTGTAATGGCCATTTTCCCCGGGTTCAAAAACGTAAATTTCTCACATCTTAGCTGGCATCTTTGCTGTGTACACTCTCCTCTCCTCCAAAACAATGGCTCACCAACTTTAGCACCTATTCCCGAAGTCACTGAGAGGGAACGCGCAACTGAAAACTTCAACTTGGAAAATGTGTAAGCGCCAACTGAAGAGGATAGGGGTGTAATCAATGAGAACCATTTGGTGAAAATGACAAAAGAGATTCTGAACGAGGAAAACGACGCTCACTGGTTAGCTAGTAATACCGCTCATGTCTCTTATTAAGAAATAAACGACATGCACATTTGTGTACACTTTTCATCTTAATTCCCAAAAGATCACAACAATGTTTACCGATTTCAATTCCCTGCCCTTGTTATTTTTCTAACCTACTGTATATTTAACCGAATTGTTCTTCTCTCTATTTCATAAGGAAAATTAGAGTAAAACGATAATGAATCTTCTATTATGGCAGTTCGAAAAAACATAAGGCCCCGTACACAGATCAACGCTGACCAAGTTAATATCATTCGTACGTGTGTAGGCGATCCACATTATGGTTATTGATTGCTTGTCTCTACAATTTTAGTACGTAATACGGCCAAGTCGGCGAATTCTTATTATCTCATCTTTTTTTATCTCATACCGCAATACTATTTTACGACGAAATTATTTATTAAGACTGAAAGAAAGACTAAATAGTGGTATTTCATAACTTAGGTACCTGTTAATTATTCCCACGATTAGCATGTTCATGATTAATAATTGTAATTAGTGTACCTGCATAAATCCAAATACCTGTGTAATCATCAAATTATTCATGAATATTTTTCATGAATACAGATATTTCATCAAAGTACATATTCATGAATATTTTTCATGAATATAAATATTCATCCAATTATTCATGAATACTTTCCATGAACATAAATATTCATCAGATTATTCATAAACATTTTTTATGCATATTTTTCATGAATAGTAATCATATTCGGATACATTTTGCCCAACTTTGGTAGGGATATTATGTACATGAAGTTATGTACATCATTCAGTCAAACGAATTTTCGAATCGCCTCCATTCCATTTCGTTGTTTTATTCCATCATCCGAACCTTCTCATTCATAAGCCTTTGTCGAATATTCCGAGATAACCGAATTCGCCCGTTTTTTTCTCCTCATTGTTACCTGTCAAAACGTGACTAACAACGGCTAGTTGGTAAACAACCTATAGTTGTTTTTCAGGCAGTCGGGTTTTCACGAAGGGACTGGTATAGGTATTATCGTCTTGGGATTTTCCAGTTTCTTTACAATCTGGTTTTATGGTCAGTAGTGTTTATTTGGGGGTCGACAGGGCTGGTATTTTGACACAGTGAGGCAGTCTAGATTTAACTCGTCTAGAAGGAACAACGCTCACCTGCTTTCATGTAACATTACAATGGTCACTGGTTTTGTGTATGACAGGGGAAGAAACTTGTGACGTGTATGTAACTCTCATGATCGGATCAAGTTTATTCAACCAGCGACTTGGAGAAACGTAAGTAGGCTATCATTTTTTGATCCACTAATGTGCTGTGGCATTTGGTCTTCGTATAAACAACTTCCATGGTTTTCATTTTCGACTTGACGATTACTGTTTAAATTTCTAATTCGGAATTATCGTTTTGTAGATGGATGTCAGTGCCGAGAATGAGATGAGCAATGCAGCAGCAAGGCCAGTAAATGAATGAGTCATCTCAATAACGTTATAACCGACAAAAATGAAATTTTTCAGTAGAACCTAAAATGTTGTGAACATGCTGATCGATATTTTTTTAAAGAAAAATAGTGTGATCGTGTTTGCCGCACCCATAGAAGCAAGCATGTAAAAAATTTCAGCCATATTAGAAGCCTGACTCTTAAGCAAGACTCAATTAGGTGTAAAAATTTTGGCAACAACGTTGTAACCAGTGTTGGGTTAGAACGTTGTTACTCATTTTCCTGTAAACAATGGAGTGGGTGTATGGTGAATTCTGGGCAAACATGAACCTTTCTCAGTCTTGGTACCTCTTTAATCATTTTTGAAAAATAAAGGCAACATAGGTGAAATAAAAATTTAAAAGGCAAGGCATGATAAATTTTATATATGGGTAAAAAACAAACAAAAAAAAACACGAAGAAACGCTCATTTATAAACCCTTCGGCGAAGGGGAAAAATAGTTCCTACGACGCGTATTGGTGTTTACAACATTACTGAATCAAAATCTCTGCTTTGAAAAAATTGCTGGTTACAACGTTGTTGAGGTGTGACTCATTCAAATGATGAAGCGAAGAATGAATTGCTGGAAAAAAATTAATTTGAGGTATGCACGTATTTTATTCTACTGCGAGCATGGATACTGCTTTTATGTATTTATTTATTTATCTATAAGAACCTATTTTTTCTCTCCCCCCCCCCCATTATTTGGTAATATGTTTTGCTTCGGGTCGCTTAAGCTTTGATATATGAAAGTACGAGATTAAGAAGTAAACGAGTTATTATAAAGCTGTCTGGTAGTGAAGGATAAGGTCGCCAGTATTGTTAAATCTTGTGATATTTATTTTATATTTTTGAAATTCTCGTTGAAATTCTAAGTAAAAAATGTTTGCATTTTAAATGTCACATTTATTCGCCAATTAAAGGCAATTAGTCAACAATTAACGTTTTCGTGTCTCGTGTGGAGGCAAACCATCCCGATCTACAAGGATTGACACAATTTTGACCTTTCGTCAATTTTGCGAATTTTGACACAATATTTTGACATTTTGACAATATTTTAACCAATTTGAGCACTCCGACGCATTTTTGACTTCTTGACACACTTTTGACGGATCAGTTCTGCTATACAAGTGGGCGGAGCCAACATGATCATCAAGGGCCGACACTACTTTGACTTAAAAAGAGTGTCAGGAGTGTCCTTTGACACTGATTTTGCAGATCGGGATCTCTCATCCTGAATTTTTGAAGTCAAAATTTTTTTGGCAAATTTGACAATTGAATAGGCATTTAGGATCAGTAATCAGCAGATCAAGATAATCGTTATTTCATCAATTAAAAAAGAATCATACTATATTTTATTAGGAACTGAATTAGATAATAACCTAATACATGGACAATAACTTGGCATTTGGGGGAAAAATAGGCAGTGCAGCAGTCTGTACTGCGACTAATGGTGTAAGAGTAAAGTTAATTAGCTATAGAGAATTGAGATCACCTTAGCATAGATAACTCCTCATATGTACATAGATAGATAACTAGTGCATTCTATCATAATATTGGTAAAAGTTTTTCGTTGGAAGTCAGCGCACTGGTGGGTCCTCAAGCAGCAAGATTGCCTCTGGGTTAGGATGTTCATGTAGTCTTCGCTCGTACTTTCTGGTTAGGGTTTTGATTATGTAGGTGACTAGGTCGATGTTTAGTTCTTGATGTAGTTGCTCATTGTGGAAGTACTATGAGGCGAGGATGAGGTCTTGTAGACGTTGGAGTATTTCAATGTTTGAGTTGGCGGAACATCCCCGAATCCCCATATGGGGGCAGCATACGACCATATGGGTTTTATCACTGTAATGTACAGAATTCTTCTATTTGCAAGGGATCCAATATAAGGATTGAAAGGCGCATTATAACAGCTTCTCTTTTTTTTTTTGAATATGAGCACGCCAGTTAAGTTTGGAGTCCAAGTGGACACCCATATACTTGGCTTCGCTGATGAGAGGAGCTGGAGAGCCGTCAATTATGGTTGGAGTATCGTTGTGGGGTATCAGTGCAAAATCAACCTTAGCTGACTTTGTCTCGTTGATTTTGATAACATTTTTTTGCGCTATCATCCAGTCAGCATTTTTGACATTAGCCGGCAAAACGTGAAAATAACTAATTATTTTTTTGTAAATTTAGATGGAAAAATTTTTGAATTAGAGTCGGTATTCTCAAATTTGAATTTCTGTTGGTAAAATGTTACAATTTAACAGTAAATTTTTTTTTTTTTTTTGAAAATTTTTGCATTGATCAAATTTGGCCGGTTTTAATCTGTTTCCAGGAGTTTGCAAATCGTCGACTTTTTCTTTTATTAAATTTTTTTTATGCTGGATAGAAAATTCTGGAGCTTTGTATTATACAGTCAGAATTTTCAACATTAGGCCGCAAAATTGGAAAATAACTCAGTTTTTTTGTATTGCTGGGATAAAGAATTTTGTATGAGTCTGAATTTTCAAGTTGTTTGGCAAAATGTTACTGTTAAATTGGCAACGACTTTTTTCCTTTTGAAAATTTTTTGCACCAATCTGATAAGGCATTTTAACCTATTCTTATTCATATATACAGGGTGATGAACGAGAAGTCGCACCATAGAGCCAACATGTGATAAGGCGCAGCGGCGCCGACACGATAACACAATCTCCGCTACATGCATTACGTACACGTTGCACATTACTACATGTTTGCTTATGGTGCGACTTCTCGTTCATCACCCGGTATATTATATATCCATGTTTCAATTTTTTGCATAGATTCGATTTCGCTCAAAATTTTATCTTGACATTTATCCTTATGAAATATTTTAAGATGAATTTATTACATTTCATAAACTATTTCAATGTGAAGGTTTTCATTCTTTAAGATCGCGATTGCTTGAGGAATGGACTCACAAACTGCCCTTAGTCCGAAATATGAAATTGTTGAAATAGAAAAAAACATTTCTTAATACAAACAGTACAACGAAACATTTGAAAAAAACATTTCTTAATACAAACAGTACAACAAAACATTGAACACAAATAACTCAAGTTTATATTGCTTTAAGAATAGGCGGTTACCTATCGCCTCTAGCTGTCGACTTCCTCCATCAGTTAGCATCAATAACTCATTTTTGATTCCCTCCCACCCTACTAATGGTAGTTTGTGAGTTTACTCCTCATTTGCTACTGATAGTGAAATCCCGAGTATAATATACAGTTAAAATTGGGGGAAATGGATCTAAAATTGAGACGCATAACGTACATAGGCGTGCTCATTATGCTCGAGGTTTTACTACAGTTCTTCTTGCTGTTAAGTAGTTAAGTACGAAGAAATGATTTACCAAAATTCAGTAGTCCATGTTTTTTTGTTTTTTTTTTCCCTTAATTTTTATATTCGGATCCGTAGATTACAGTATGTACTTCGTAATTTATTTGGATTTTTTAATATTTTATTATTTTTTATTGTTTACAGGTACCCAGGTGATCAGGTGATTGTGTTCAGCGTCTTCGATGGCAACTGCTTGAAGAGTGGACTTACAAACTCCCTTAGTTCAAAAGATGAACTTGTTGAAAATTTGAGAAAAATTCTTTATGCTAATGAATCGAGTTCATATTGCTTTAAGAATGGGCAGTTAGCTCTCGCGTAGATTTCAACTTTTTTTTTTTTTTTAAATATGTAACTAAGGGCACTTTGTGAATTCACTCCTCATTTGCTGCTAATTGTGAAATCTCGAGTGTAATAAACAGTTACACATCTGGTCTTTTGTAACATAAAATTGGGGGGGGAGGGGGGATGTAAATTTGAGACAAATTGCGTGTGTTCATTATGCTTGAAATTTTACTGTACAGTTCTTCTTGCCATTGGGTAAGTATGAATAAGTGAGAGATGCTTTGCCAAAATGCAGTAAGTCCATGGTTTCCTTTTTTATTAATTTTCATGCTCTGATTCGAGAGATAGAAGCAGCCCCAACCTATAAATAATTTCAATTCTATATGGAGTTTTCCTTGGGGAATGTTTTGAAAACGAAATTATCAGTTCAGGTTGCGGCCAGCTTTTCACAAAATAAGCAATAAAAGTGAAAACTGAAATCTATAGGCAGTTTTTCCTGCTTCCAAGAAATGTGGACTTACCCGTATTTTCGGGCGATTTCAATAATAAAGAACACTTAAGAGAGAGGCATTATAACGATATTTGCTTTCTTCGGGTTATATTTTCGCTAACCTTTCAGTTTTGAAGTATGAGTGAATCTTGAACTTATTACAAAAGTCTTCAGAAACATAATCAAAATCTTTTGAGAATTGTGGTGTTTTCAAGAAACAGCGCGTAAGTGTTCTTTGATTATTGAAATTCTTTTTGTATGTCCTGTTCTCCTCTCTTTCTTCAATTCTGCCCATGTCTTCTCCCTTCCTCTTCCTCATCACCACTCTTTCTCCTATTCTTTTTCGCCCCCCTGCGCCCTTTTCCTTCCTTCTCACCAATACTTAGTTTTTTTTCTTCACACTTTTTTACTTCTGCTTGCTGTTTCTTTTCCTCTTCTCGATCTTTCTTCTTTAGTCTTCTTTCCTTTCTTTACCTATTCCTTCTCCTTTCCCTCTCTTCTCTCTCACCTTTGCTTTCTTTCTTTCTTCCTCTTCCCTCTACTCTCTTCAGTGCTCCAGCTGGCTCTCCTCCTTCCTCATATCTCCCTTCTTATATCCCTTAATCTCGACTGTGGTTCTCCCTTCCTCCTGATCTCTCCCTCTTTTGCTTCCTCAAGTCCTTCTCTCCTCCATCCTCCCCTCCTCACACTACTTTCCTGTACTCCTCTTTCTCCTCTATAGTCATTTGTTTCTTCATCCTTTATTTCCCCTTTGGGTCTCTCCTCTTCCACATCTTCTCTCTGGCTCTCTCTCCTTTACTCTCCACCATTCTCCTGTTTTCTCTTATTTTTTCCTCTTTGTTATCCTTTCCCATTCTTCATCTTCTGTCCTCGCCATCGCCTCCATTTCCATATATCATTTATCATTGTCCCTCCTCTCGCTTCTCCGCCATGTTTTATGTGATCCACCTTCCTCTTCTGAGAGAGAGAGAGAGAAAAGAGAGAGCGAAAGAGAAGAAGAACGAAGAGGGAAGAGAGAGAAGAAGAGAGGAAGAGGGAGGAAGAAGAGGGAGAGGAAAGGAAACAGGAGAGGAGGAGAGAGGTGAGGACAGGACAAGTGGGAGAGAGGGGGAGGGAGGAAAGGAGACAAGAGAGGAGGAGAGAGGTGAGGAGAGGACAGAAGGGAAGAGAGAAGAGAGAGAGGAGAGAGAGAAGAGAGGAGGGGAGGGACGGGAGGAGGAGAGAGACGGGAGGAGGAGAGACGGGAAGAGGGGAGAGACGGGAGGAGGGGAGAGATGGGAGGAGTAGAGAGACGGGAGGAGTGGAGAGACGGGAGGAGGGGAGAGAGAGGAGGGAGGAGGAGAGACGGAGAGGAGAAGGAGAGGAGAGTGGAGAGGAAGGGAGAGAAGAGAGGAGGGAGGGAGAGGAGGGAGGAGGAGGAGTGGAGAGGAGAGAAGAGAGGAGAAGGGGAGGAAGAGAGGAAAGAAGGAGGAGAGGAGAGAGAGAGAAGAGAGAGGGAGGAGGAGAGGAGCGAAGAGAGGAGGAGAGGAGATGAAGAGAGGAGAGAGAGAATGGTGAGGAGAGAAGAGAGAGTGAGGAGAGAAGAGAGGAGTGAAGGGAGAGAGTGAGAAGAGAAGGAGAGGAGATGAGAGGAAAGAGAAGACAGGAGAGGAGATGAGAGGAAAGACAAGCAAGGAGAGGAAGGAGAAGAAAGGAGAGAGAGTCTATCTTCATTATTCTTTCCCAACTCTCCTCTTTCTCTCACATCTTCTTCGGCCCCCATTACGAGAGGGGCTAAGTAAGAGAGTGAAGCAGGAAAGGGAGAGTTTAGGACGGAGAGAGCAGGAGGAAGAGAAGGAGAAAGGGAAAGTAAAAGCAGGAAGAGGAGACAGAACTTGGAATGGGGGAATGGAAAGGTGGAAGAAGATTGAGGGAGAGATGTGAAAGAAAGTAAGGGAGGAGAAGGAAGGAGAGGGAGAGGCTCTTTTCCTTGTTTTTTCCCAACTCTCTCTTCCTCTCACACCTTCTTCAGCCCCACCTTTCATGGTAGGGGTAAAGGATGTGAATGAAGCAGGAAGAGGAGAGTTGACAGAAGGTCGGAGCAGGAGAGAAGGAGGGAAAGGGAATAGAAGAGAGTGGTGAGGAGGGAAGGAGAAGAAAAAAAGTAGAAGCAGGGACAAGAGTGGCAAAGAAGGAGGGAAAGAGGACTAGAAGAGAGTGGATATTGGGAGGAAGGCAGAGGAAGATAGGCGGCAGAGGAAGATATACAGCAGAGAATGGTTGTGGGAGGAGGAGTGAATGAAGGAGAGGAGAAAGAAGGGAGAGATGAAGCGGGAGTAAAGGGGAATGAGGGGAGGAAAGGGTGGCAAAGTGAAAGAGGGAGAGGCGAGAATGCGAGAAGGAAGCAGAAAAGCAGGAAGAGGAGAGGTGAGGAAGGGAGAGATAAGGAGGAGGAAGAAAGGAAAAGAGGGAGGAAGGGAGAGGAGAACAGGAAGTGAAAGATGGTGAGGAAGGAACAAGGAGGAAGAGCAAAGGAGAGCAGAAGAATAACAGATCGGAAAGTAGAGCAGAAGGCAGAGGAGAGGGACAGGAAGAGAAGGACTCGGACATGAGGATACAAGAGGAGAGGAGATTCGAGAAGAAAGGATAAGATATAAGGAGTATAGTAGAGAAGAGAGAGATAGGAGAAGGGAGGAAGAGAGGAAAAGGGAGGAAGAGAGGAAAAGGGCGAAGGAGCAGAATGTGAGGTGATCAGAAAGGGGGAAGAAGGAGAATGGATGGAATATGAGAATGAGAGGAGGATAGGACACACAAAAAGGATTTCAATAATGAAGAACACTTATAGAGACGCATTTTGAAAACACTATAAATCTCTATCTCTGAATTCTCAAAGAGCAGAATTCGATCTTTTCTTGCCACTTGTGTGAAGTGCTAGCTGCGCTACATTGACTGAAGTATCAAAACTGAAAGATTGTGATGACTTTTGCAACAGCAAAATCTTCATAATGCCTCTTTAAGTGTTTTTCATTATCGAAATCATTCGAAAACACAGTAAGTCCATATTTCTAAATTGTTGAGTAATCAGGGCAAACTGTTTTAATTTCGACTTTATTGCTACTTTTGTGAAAAGCTAGCCGGAAACATGAACTGATACTTTCATTTCCAAAACTGGAATACTCGCGAAAATATTAGAAACTTTTACGTGGCATTAAAATTTATCGTTAGTTGTTGCTGATAGGTTCAGGCTTCCATCTCCCGAATCCGAGAATAAAAGAAACTATAGACTTACTGCATTTTGGTAAAGCATCTCTCTCTCTTATTCATACTTACTTAGTTGCAAGAAAAACTGCCGGAAAATCTCGAGCATAATGATTACGCGCATATGCGCTGTTTGTCTCAATTTTAGTTTCCCCCCAATTTTAGATTACAAAATCAAAGGTGTGTAGCTGTATATTACACTCGAGATTTCACGATCAGTAGCAAATGAGGAATGAATTCACAAAATGCCGCCAGTTAAAAAAAAAAAAAGTGTATTTATGATTAATATTTTGTTGTACTGCCTATGTTCAGAAATGTTTTTTCAGTTTTCAACAAGTTCATGTCATGGCAGTTTGTGAGTACATCCCTCAAGCAATCGCCATCCGGAACACAGAACACAATCACTGGGGTACCTGTAAATAATATAATAATATTATTCAAAAATTCTAAATAAAGGTAGCTGGTTACTGTAATCTGCGGATCAACGCTGCATTTTGAGAAAGCATCTCTCATTCACACTTAGCAGTAAGAACTACAGTAAAATCTTGAGCTTAATGAACACACGCCTTAAAATTTAGATCCATTGTCCCCATATTTAGATTACAAAAGCCAGAGTATGAAACTGTGTATTATGCTCAAGATTTCGCAATCAGTACCAAAGTTGGTAGCCTCGCAGCTAGCTTTGTCATAGTTTCCACTTCAAACTGAAAGGATTTAGATTTCACAATCAGTCCCCCCGAGTTGGAGAATAAATATAAATTTTGTAGGTAGAATAGTGGCGGATCTACAGAAAAATTTGGCGGAGTTTTGAAAGTTGGTTGGTAAACTCAAAATTCTAATTTTCCTCTTGGCTCCGAGAGGAGTGGAGTATATCCTCATATCATCCATTTCATTTACGCTACTGTTTGCAACCACAAGAAGCAATTCAAATATACTCATTGGAAGCATCAAGCGCAATCGGGAACACTGAACACGATCGCTGAGGCACCTATAAGCAATCAAAATACAAATAATAACACGTTAAAGTTTTTCAAATAAATGTGATGTACCCACTATAATACACATACCCTTGCTAAGCCTCTGATAATAACAAGCACCATAATTCTAAATACCTAAATGCGATGTACTTACCATGATCTGGAAACTCTCTTAGGAACACCAAACAAAAGCACCGGATTAACTAAAATAATCAAACAAGAGAACTATGTATCAAAACTCCAAATCTAAATTATTGATAGGGCAATTAAGTATAAACTAAGTAATAGGCGAATTCATTTGGAACAGTATGATTTCAGTTTTACTCCACAACACATCAGAATTACCCGAACTATTCACACGGGATATGGACCTTAGAGAATAGATGCCACCGAGTAACTAATCGGTGAACGCTGTGTAAGTAGCCACTTCCAACAGCAGGTACATACAGGCCGTGTCATGAAATGCCCCCTCCCCTTTTTTTGAAAATTTTTATTGTTAAGTCAAACTGAAATGAGACCAACGGCCATCTTTAAGGACTAGAACAAGTTAAAAAAATTGTTTTACCTCCTTCAAAAATAGCAGTATTAGGCCAATCAAATGAATTCCCTTCAACCATACTTAGTCGTCACAAAATGGAAATGCCCTGTTTATCCATCTCCGACTTCCTTTCAACCTCCTGTCTCCTCTCAGTAGCTTACAATAACATTTTAAAATTTTTTGTTGTTTACTGTGTTTTTTCAGTATCATCAACTAATTTTTTATTACACATCATCAAATAGAGTTGCCGACTTGGTGGGTTTCAAGCTCATAAAAATTTTTCTTATTTCCAGTCTCTCCCCCTACCCCTCTCCCGCCGAGAGCATTAGTCTTTTGCGAGGTTAGAAGCAAATTATGAAACCTCGAAAAACCACCAAACTATTTACTAATCTGTAACCAGTACATTTTTTTCTACCCCCATCCATGCCTTGGAACTTAAATTTTCATAAAAGCTGGAAACAAAAACGAAATTCACGACCTCAAAAACCCAAGAAACAATACCTATCTCGGATGCATGTTATTTTTTCCCATTCCGCCTCGCTTCTCCAAGATGCCTCTATTTTTATGGCACCTGCAAATTAATATTAAAACTTGAATTCCACCACCTGATCAATCCCCCCCCCCCCCAGAAAAACGATACCTATCAATCTGGAACTTATACTTTTTTTTCAGTTTCCAGCTTTAATCCCCACTTTAGATGCCAAACATTTTATGGTACCCGAAAATCAACGTTAAAACCGAATTTGACGACCTCAAAACCCTAAAGAACGATACGTATCTCAAACGATACATTTTCCCAATCTCTCCCCCTCCGTCCTTTCCAAGGAGCCTCAATTTTCATGGTACCAATAAATCAGTGTCAAAACTGAATTCTACAATTTTCGAGATTCAAAAAACGATAACCATCTTCTAGCAGTACATTTTCTTCAACCCCCCCCCCCCCAGGTACTTCACTTTCCATGGTACTCAGGAAGTAATGTCGAATCATAATTTCTACGACATCACAATTCCAAGAAACCGCATTAATCTGTAACTTGAAACAATACCGAATCCATTTTGAAACCGAATTCAAAGATTCAGGGAACTAAGAAACGATACTCATATTGCAGCTGTAGCGGAATTCTGATGACGTGACTTTGGTGGCGGATTCCTTCTCTGATTTAAGGGAAATGATTCACGAACTAAACTTTAACAGCAATCTAGCCAGCCTAACAATTTTAAAAAATCGGTATTCATGGCACGAGCGACCCCAACACAAAGTATAAAAATCGGAGACAACGAAATTACATGGGCAGACGAAACAATATATTCAGGGCAAACCATCACATTCGAACAAAAAATGGCAAAGGAGATCAGGAGAAGGGTGAAGGGAGCATGGAAAAAATTCTGGATGTTAAAAAATATACTTAAAGGCAATTTAAAGTTAAACCAGAAAGCCGAGATATACAATACATCGGTACTATCGACGATTATGTACAGATGTGTAACATGGACCCTTTCTGAGAAACTAAAATCAAGGATCACTTCCACCGAGAATGCGATGAGGGCTATTCTAAGGTACAAAAAAGCGACAAAATTAGCATAAAAAGGATGAGGGGAAAAATCCCAAAACTCCAACACGCAATAACATACCATAGGAATATGAAATGGGGTTGGGCGGGTCATGTGGCTCGTATGGACCCTGACAGGTGGACCCACAGCGTGACCTTCTGGAATATGGCATTGAGAACAAGAAGATGCGGAGGCCAAAGAATAAAGTGGAGAACTGAAATTGACCGCTTCCTTCAGCACCAACACTTTCACCGCATAGCCTACACGAAATCCAAATGGGAGCGGGTGAGATATACCTTTGCCCTAAAAGGGCCGTGAGCACGTTCAGCGTAGCTGTAACAGCTTCCATAATGTAAAGGAATAAATAAAAAATAAAAAATATATACTGGAATTTCGGACACTCGATTGTCGTAGGGAGGGAAGGAGGCAAATTTCAAATTAGGAAAAATAGATACATGAATTTAATGCAGTCCTGAAAACCTAGTTACCGATTAGTCGATTTTTATTTCGTGTTTGCGCAAATTTCAAAAATTTCTTTATGAAAGTCTTCAGAAATTAAGACAAAACGTGAAAAATTAATGTTATTTATGTGACATTCAAGGGATGGGAGAGCAAAGAAAATATTTCAGGGAGGTTAGGTACTCAGCCTGGAAAGCCTATCTAATGGCAACCAGGGTCCCAACTTTTGTAACAAAAATTTCGTCTTATCGACCTAATACCAATTGATTAATCAACCCTTCACTCCCATGGGCATTTGTTAAAACTGCTAAGCATCAGACTGCAGTCGCGCAGGTCTATCGTTCTAAAACGAACCCACTCTGCAATAAATTGAATGTAGCAATACTATAGATGGTTAAAAGAAATGGAAATTTCCTTGAAAGTACCTATCAACAACACGAAGGCACTCTGCTATCAATTCAATGAAACAATACTCAAGATTTAAAAAAAAAAAAATGCGAATTTTGTATTAACACGGACGCACTCTGTAATTAATTCAATGAAACAATACGGAAGATGGTTGAAAGAAATAATGGGAAAAAAAGTTGATTGCAAAAGACTCAATAAAAAAAAATGACCGTGCCCGAATAAAGGGACCTTATGAGTAAACAGCTATTTTTGAGAAATCAACGTTTAAAGTTTACCAAACCGATTTCCGCGACTCTGGTGGTCATTCGTGACTCAATTCGACTGCCAACATTCATCGACTATGTAAGCAATGTAAGATCGAAATGGGCCGAAATGGTCGAAACAATATCGATATTCTAAGATCGATATTCTCAAAATCAATTTTTTACCCATAAGGTCCCTTTCTTCGGGCACGGTCACTTATTGACTTCAAAAACTGGATTTTTTCACAATTTTCTGGCTTATGTTAAAAATGTTGAATCTATGATACAAGAATTTTCTATCCACCGCAAAAAAAAAAAAAAAGATTCCATTAAAAAAGTGGACGAAAGTAAAGAAAGATTTTCTTGATTTGCTGACTAGGTTCAGGTCCAAAATGCCGACTGAATGGTCAAATTTGCCACAAAATTTCAACCCTAAAAATTTCATTCACATCGAAAATTTTCACATTGAAATATTTTATAAAATGAAATTTATCGTGATCATAAAACCAAATTTATCATGTGATATTTCATAAGGATGAATTTCAAGATAATTTTGGAAATTATTCATAATTTTAATGATAATAACGTAAATTTCATATTTGAAATGTATTTTAAAATTTTTCACGAAGTATTTCAATAAAAGTTAATTAAAATACCGACTCAAACTCAAAAACTATTAAAAGAAAGAAAATAGAAAAAAGTAAAAGCCGTCGCCGAGTGCTCGCAATACAAGAATAAAATGTGCACATACCTCAAATAATCCGTTTTTTCGGCCGTTAATTTTTCACTTCTTTCTTGGTTCTGTTGCTGTATTGCTCATCTCTTCCTCGGCATTGATGTCCCGTCCATTAAACGAATATCTGCGAATTAGAAACCTAATAGTAGGTAATCGGTAAGTCGAAAATGAAAACTGTGTTACTTAGCCATTGATTGAATAAACTTGACTCGAAGATCATGAGAGTTGAATAATACATCATAGGCTTCTTCCTCTCCCATACACGTAATCCAAACTAGTGATCCCTGTACCTACATGAATGCACATGAGAGAGGTTGCCTCTAGACGAGTTAAAACTAGACTGCGTCAAAATACCAGCCGTGCCGACCCACAGATATACAACTGTAAAATCCGAAAGTAAAGGAACTGGAAAACCCCAACCATGATGTACCTGTCCTTTAGTAAAAACCCGACTTCCACAACAACAACTACAAGTTGCCAACCAACTAGAGGTTGTTAATCATGTTTTGACAGGTAACAATGAGAAGAAGAGGGCGAACTTGGTTGGTCACAAATAACGGACGACTGAATACACAGGTTCGTAATTGAGAAGGTTCGGTCCATGGAACCAAACAACGAAATACAAAGGAGGCAGCTCGAAGATTCGTTTGAATAAATTATATATAACTAGCTGAATTACCCGTCCTTCGGACGAGCTCAAACATATACATTAGTACATATGAAACGAAATAACATGTAAATTCCCATACAGAAAAAAAAACAGGCGTTTGGATAAAAATAAAGAAAATGAAACATGACATTGTTTCTTCCTAAAATGGATAAGCTTTGTAATCTTTGGAAATTAAATAGAATTGCCCATTCTTCTCTATCTCCAAAATGAGATACGATCGAATTATCTTGAACATTTCACGTTCTCAATAGAAGTACTGAGCGGTACTTTTGCCCAAACATATGCAATAGTATGAAACACAATTACATGTAAATTCCCATATAGAAATAAACAGGCTGATACTTATAAGTACGTTTTGATAATTTTCTTTAATGAAAGAAAATGAAGCATGAAATTATTGTTTTTTCATAAATGTGTAAGCTTTGTAATCTTTGAAAATTAAATCGGATTACCCGTTCTTCTCTATCTAAAAAATAAGAAGTGATCAAATTATCCTGTACATTTCACGACCTCAATAGGAGTACTGAGGGTGTTTTTGTTCATTGTCACGCCCTGCTTCAACAGTAATAAATATTACCTATCATAAAGAATTTATTACTACTTGTGACAGTTACTTTTGAGTTTTAAGCATTTTTGGATTTTTGGTGAATTTTTTCCCAAAAGTTCTCAAAACCCAAGATTGAGTGCAGCACCCAATTATGGGTATTTTTTTTTTCTCCAACAATTCACTATACAATATCCTCACAAATGACACTGAGGACTACAGAATCTGTGCATGGACAACTATCGAAATTCAAAAAGCACTCTACTGGTGAGGAAAAATCGAGACTTGTCTTTATATATTACACTAGCTGAATTACCCGTCCTTCGGACGGGCTCAGACATATGCATCAGTACATATGAAACGATATAACGTGTAGATTCCCATACAGAAAAAAAAACAGGCGTTTGGAAAAAAATAAAGAAAATGAAACATGACATTGTTTTTTCCTAAAATGGATAAGCTTTGTAATCTTCGGAAATCAAATAGAATTGCCTAATCTTCTCTATCTCCAAAATGAGATATGATCGAATTATCCTGTACATTTCACGTTCTCAATAGAAGTACTGAGCGGTAATTTTGCCCAAACATATGCAATAGTATGAAACGAAATTACATGTAAATTCCCATATAGAAATAAACAGGCTTATACTTATACGTTTTGATAATTTTCTTTAATGAAAGAAAATGAAGCACGAAATTGTTTTTTCATAAATGTGTAAGCTTTGTAATCTTTGAAAATTAAATCGGATTACCCGTTCTTCTCTATCTAAAAAATAAGAAGTGATTAAATTATCCTGTACATTTTCGGCTGAAACGAAAACGCTTATAGAGAGAAGGACAGAACTAGCCAGTAGGAATACAAGAAATGCGAATAATAAGGTGGAGCTAACCGAGATAAACAAACTTATAAGGAAAAAATTTAAAAAAGATATACATGATTACGAAGAAAACGTAATTGTAAAATTCTTAGAGGGAGGGAGCTCTACTAAAAAAGCGCTAAAAGAATAATTGTATAGCAATAAGAGTATCATTGCGACCCTAAAGGACCCAAAAGGGATAAAGAGAAACTCAAGAGAAAAGATTCTTGAAATGGCTACAGAATTTTACAGAAATCTTTACAAGAAAAGGGAGGAAGCATCAAAGTTTGAAGCCAAAACTTACGTGACCAATCCCGACCCCACCCCACCTATATTACACTCGGAAATAGAATTCGTACTAAAAAATCTAAAAATTAGTAAATGCCCAGGCCCGGACGGCATAGCAAATGAAACACTAAAAATCTTTACAGAAGAATTAACAAAACCACTAACAATAATTTGTAACCAAATTCTGAACAGCCAAAATATCCCGACACAATGGGCTAATTCTGAAATAATCATTATACTCAAAAAAGGTGAGAAGGATAAGCTAGAAAATTACAGACCCATATCCCTAAGTTCGAACGTAGGTAAAGCTTTTATGAAAATTTTGAAAAATCGACTATATGAAAAATTGGACGAACAACAACCCCCGGAACAAGCCGGTTTCAGAGAAAATTTTTCTACAATAGGATAAACCAATTAATAGAAAAAACAAACGAATACCAAATTGAAGCGCATCTTTTATTCTTAGACTTTCACAAGGCTTTCGATTCCATAGACCATGAAGCCCTTTGGCAGGCGCTATACAGACAAGGGGCAGAAGAAAAAATAATCAAAACCCTACAAAACAGCTACCACATGGCAACAGCCTATGTGAACATAGAAGGAAAGGGACCCAAATTTAACATAGAAAGGGGAGTAAAACAAGGGGATCCGCTGTCACCAAATTTATTTAACTGCCTCTTACAAGAAATTTTTGAAAAAGTAAATTGGAAAAATTTCGGACTAAACATAAACGGTAGAAACTTAAATAACTTGCGCTTCGCCGATGATATTGTAATAATAGCAAAGAACCTAATCGAGCTGGAGAGAATGTGTAAAGATCTGGCAGAAGAGTGTGGAGAAAGGTAGGACTGTATGCCAACATGAGCAAAACAAAATACATGAGCAACAACCCCAAGTCGGAACTAGTGATTAATAATACAAAAATAGAGAGAGTGCATGAATATGTGTATCTAGGACAGCTAGTTTCCTTCGAGGACAGAACGAATAAGGATTAAAAAAAATAAGCTCGGTTGGAAAAAATTCTGGACACTTAAAAAATTCTAATCAAATGAAAAAATAAGCTTAAACCCAGAAATAAAAATGTAGGTAGGAGTTGCACCTACTACAAAACTTACAGAGCCAAAACGTGGTCTAACAAAATTCACTAATAAACTAAATACGCAGAGATGCATGGAGCAGTATTTATCAAAAGAAAGATAAAGTCAATGAAAGAAATAAGAGCAGAAAAAAATAGATTGCATAGTAGTTCGAATAAATTCGATTGCTGATTTGCAGATGAAAATAAAAACAAAAACTTCAAAGAACGGATTATTACACGAAACGATCAAAGTGTCTAGGTAATTGCAGCCATGCTGATGCAACAAGAGCAAACTTCGAACAGAGAAAATCGGATATCTGCTCTGAGGCAACAAACCGATCCTATGTCAAGATGAGTAACGTAGTGATGTATTCGAATGAACAGGAAAGACCAAGTAATTAAAGTCGAAAATAAGAGAGAAGAAACTTCGATTAGATTAGACCAAAGTGATTGAGATCGAAACTAGCTGGCTAAAATAACGAAATACTAAATGAGATTAATAAATGGGTCTTACAATTTAAAAAATTTAAAT
The DNA here is from genome assembly GCA_031841125.1 of Acanthococcus lagerstroemiae. Classification (NCBI taxonomy): domain Eukaryota; kingdom Metazoa; phylum Arthropoda; class Insecta; order Hemiptera; family Eriococcidae; genus Acanthococcus; species Acanthococcus lagerstroemiae. Next base: position 48,343,305 of record CM063113.1, read on the forward strand.
TTAAATTTGCTGGACACGTAATACGACAGAATAACGAGAGATGGACAAAAAATTTAATAGAATGGCTACCATACGGAGAAATAAGACGGGAAGGCAGGCCGGGACTCAGATGGCGCGAAGAGCTAGAGAGGAGGGTCGGACTAATGTGGTATAGAGTGGCTCACAATAAGGACGTATGGAAAAAGACTGGGAAGGTCTATGCCCGGGGATGGGCCGTTTGAGCTCAGTGACAGCGCACGCGAAGCTATATAATAAGTACCGTAGTTTTAAGCTACTTATAGACAACCCTTGAATATAGTACATATTGTAGATCAGTGATACTTTGTATGAAACTTTATAATAATGGTACTATTAAGTGTTGCCATCGCTACCTCAAATAAAGACTGTTATATTATCAGCAGCATTTGTGAAGGTTTCAGCAGGCAGCATTTGTGAAGAAATAGCAACACCCGTAAAATCAGCTCCCTTCGCAGACGACCTAACAACTTTCATTTCCAGCACATCGCCACAAAAAGGAACACGTCAGCTCCAAGAAACAGTAAACAAACTCGCAACCTAAACTTCACGCCACGGCCTAGAATTTTCAGCTACAAAAACTAACGCCAAACACTTCTGCAAAGCACACACCTGTCAGCACTCCTATAAGCATCATTTTAAATGGAACTTCCCTTCCAACTCCACCTACAATCAAACATCTCGGACTTCACTTCGATCAAAATCACTCACATTCAGACATCAAATTACAGAACTCAAGAAATCCTGCCATTCTCGTCTCAACCTTTTCAAAAACTAGCACATACATCATACGCCGATACAACATCTCTACTACGCATCTATCATTCACTTATCGTTCAAAATGCGACTACGGACTTGCCATCTACTCCGCAGTAACCAAAAAACTGATTTAAACAAACCGAACGCCATTCACCATCGAGCACTATGCCTGGCCAGTGGTGCCTTCCCCACCACAGCCGTCTCCAATCTCTATTTTCTCTGCGACAAGCTTCCACCAGACCTTCGCCGACAACTATACTTTTCCTTCGCTTCGTTATCCGCATCAGCAAATCCGCACGAACGCTATTTCAACTGGAGGAAATCAACAGCCACAGAACCTACAATCGGCAACGCTTTGCATCCGCCCTACAAAGTCTCGGACTTCCATCGTCAACGCTGACCAACCCAGAAGCTACTCACCCCATCAACACAGCCATCGCAGCAGAATGGTCTCAACGCTGGCAGGCTCAACATCCCACACGTCAACTTCGATCCATCTTCAACACCCCAGCAACAGTCATCCTCTCCACCAGTCATCGCAGACACGACGTCATTCTCACCCGACTACTCACTGGCCACACTCGTCTTACTCGTGAATTCCTCCTCAACGAATCACCTCCTCCGGTATGCTTCCAATGTCATTATCCGCTCACAATTCCACACCTCCTACTGGAGTGCCTAATCCTCACGTCTCTACGCGTCCATCACCCCCCCCCCATCCTCTTACACTCAAAAATAATCCCTCGTGCAGCGTTCCAGCGATACTTAGCATCAAATGGATAGGTAGGAAGCACGGAAGCCTGAACTTCCACCTGACCCAGGTCTTGAGCGGACACGGCTGCTTCGGGTCATACCTGTACCGGATGGGGTTGGCAGCAAGCGCAGAGTGCACCTTCTGTGCAAGCGGAGAGGAGGACACGCCGTGGCATACGCTGTTCGAGTGCGACGCCTGGGAGGAGGTGAGGCGCGGGGCGGTCACGATCGATCCCGGAGACGGCGTGATCGACCGTCTTGCGCCGGACACCTTGGTCCCGGAGCTGTTGAGGAGCCGAAGCGGTTGGAACCGGGTGTCGGGTTTCGTTTCGGCCATCATGCGACGGAAGATGGAGGCTGAGTGGTCGAGACAGAGGACGCAAGGAGGAGAAGCGGATGTTGCTGCTGCTACTGCGGCGGCGGATACCATCCAGCGAAGCTCGCCCGTAGCACCAGGGCTGGAGCAGAGCTCGCCCGCAGTGCAAGGGCTGGAGCTTCAATCGGAAGAGTCTCACACGATGAGTGAGTGAAGAGGAAGAGGCAGCGCGTCCGGCTGCGGGGGACCTGAAATTTCCAGGCGAGTGCTCTGGGAGCGCGGACCTCGGTCAGTAGGGAACCCCGCGGTGGCCCTGGCAGGATGCGCGCACCGTTCCGGCCAGGAGAAATGGGGGCTCGGGCCCGGCCCCAAAGCGTTCCCCTCGGTACTGATGCGATGCCCGAAAGGGTAGTTTCCGGAGCCGGGGGTGCGGTGTCTCAGGGGCCACTTTGGCATGCGTGCATCGCCATACGTCCCACAACACCAGCATCAAATGGATGGATAAGGTAAGACATGAGGAAGTACTGAACAGAGTAGGAGGTAAAATGGATGTTTGGAATTGTCTGACAAGGAGAGATAAACCAATAGGGCATAATTTGAGGCATCCGGTATCACTGCTACTAGAAGGAAGAGTAGAGGGAAAGAATTGGGTAGGTCGGCAAAGATTCCAGTATGTTCAACAGAAAATCAAGGATGTCAAGTAAATGTTATTACGAAATGAACGAACATGCACAAGATAGGGAGGAATGGAGAGCTGCATCAAACCGGCCGTAAGACTGGTAACCTTCTCATCACCACTTACATACAACTCATTTTTGGACACGATCTTTTCCCAAGTATACAAATAAAACATATCTGACACCAGGACCGTAATTTACATAATGAACGCTAGCTGGGCCAACGAACGCCAAATAAAAATAAGATTCGCGAAAGCTATATAAAATTTTAGATGGTAAAAAAAAGAACCTAGAGAAAAGCAGAAGAGTCGCGTGCGAGGTTTGAGCGCGGAAAAAAAGGAGCTATTTCTTATTTGTGTTGACAATTATGGATGCGAGTAGAAACGAATTTTGCGTTGAGAAAAGGCAGTTTGCGAATGTGTTATCGCTTTCGAAAGTTTTTCCTTGATTTTCTCCCGCTTATTTTGCTTTTCCCGCTCGCCCTCCTCGCCTTTTCCATTATTTTTTCGCCTTTTCCTCTCATTCTCTCACGCTGTATTCGGGGGAGAAAAAAAGAGCAGAAAACGAGGGAGTATGTTCGCAGATCCGGTGGAGAATAACGGGCACGACGGCAGTTAAGGCTGACGTCGATAAAAAAACATTACCAGCGCAAATTGCTGCTTTCGCAAACAAAAAGAACACCCGAACTGAAGAAGAATAAAAAAAAAATACAGCGAGAACTGAAAATGGAAGTTTATTTCCAAAACGTGTCCACGAACGGGTAATTTTTCGGCGGAATCTGTTTCCGCGGTAAATCTATTATTTTGCTTTCTTCTGCGAGCTTTGCAAAGCCAATAATGGTGGGCGGGAAGCGCTGCTGCACACTTCATTTGACTGCTATGGATATCCGTAGACCCGATTTCGCTGTCCAATTAGTATTTTACACGCGCTCCCGGGCGCCGTTTTCTGCGTGAAATTTCGATAATGGCTTGCGATTGGAAAATGGATTACGAAGCATACGCACTACCCATACCCGATAGACTTCATTTAAGAGAATACGCTTTCTTCTCCGAACTCTACAACCATGAAGATGAATCCGAATAGGCGTTGTAAGCCTTTCGAAGGGCACAACCCGAATAACCGTCTGAAGGAAGCCCGGCGAATGGATGCTCCAAAGGACAGGGGACCTGCGAATGGTCTTTTCAATGCTTATTGATCGACAGTTGTATCCTTAGTCCGGGGAATGGAGTACAGTCACGACGTCTAAATCAATGTCCAATATACGAACTGAAAGAACACATCGAAAACAGACTGTCCACAAGGGTTACCAACAGTCTGGAGCCTTACTTTTACGATCAGAGACAACTCAGCTGTTCAGTATACGTAGAAACCAAAACATTGTAACATAACCACCACACTGGGAACCGTCCATAAAGGACTAGTTAAACGAGACACACATAACTCGAAATCTTATAGTTGAGGGAACGAACTGAAAAGGAAGGTATTGAATGAGCTATAAAGAGCAGATAATGAAGTATACAAAGTGCAAATCCTCTTAGAAATGAAAATATAAGCACCCGAGAGGGAAGCCGACCATTTCACCGACTGATTTTTCACCGGCGAACGTTTCACCGAAAAATTTAACCGACCGGACATTTTACCGACGGTACCGTTCACCGAGTGGTCTTTTCGCCGAAGTACCCAAAAAACCCTCCATTTTACTCATTCCTTTATTTATGTACAAGAAATCACATTCTTGGGGCCACATAACATCTGGTTTCGGCGTCGTCCATGCCGAGTAGGCCTCCCAATCCAAGTATCTTCAAAATAAGTAATTATGTCATTCACTTCCTCTGGTAAAATTTCGTTGTCGATTAGTGCATCAAAGGCTTGGATGACTTCGTCTTGAGGGACAAACGCCAGGGCTGGTAGGAAACGCATTTTCAAAGCAAAGTCACAGTCTGACCCATATCTTCTTTGAAAACCATGGGACTGAACACGACGGAATATAGCTTGACTGAAATGGAAGAAACAGCCCTGCAGGTTTGCCGTAGGGAATGAGGAAGCGAACGCATTCATGGCAGCCTTTTCAAAATCGGTTATTATTGTCGAAGGGTTGAGGCGTGGTTCTTTTTCCCGTAGTGCTTCCAATAGCCCCTTGTAAACATCCTCACTTTTCTCTGGCAGTAAAGCATAGATGAGTGGCACTGTACAACCCCTCACGAGTGCATGAAGTGTATATAGCTGATAAAATAATAAAGGAACATGTTTGAACGTTCCGTCTGTAAACCACACATCACTCGCAGCAAGTAATTCTAAATTTTTTGTGGTATCAAATACTAAAGTTCTGTTGTCTGTAGGCCCAGAATCGAATATAAGAAAGTTGTCACCAGCATTACTGATTGTGAAATCGCGCGGGATTTGCATATGTCGTCGATGCATAGGTAAATCAGGCTCCCTGTTTGCTATTTTCCGACGACGTCTAATACTTCTAGAAATTGAAGAGAGTTTTGGCAATCTGACCTTCGCACTCTGACTGCAGTTACCAACGTTACTTCCAATGACAAATTCATTAAAAAAAAAAGAAAATCCGTTTTTAAAAACCTAACCTATACATCGTCACCTGTTTTCCTTTCACAAAATTAAAGGCATTATTTGAATCTTATTTACCTTGGAGCATCATGACTTGTCTGGGCTTCCTCTTTTATATTCTGCAATACTTCCTTTGCTTCAACAGCAGCTACATCAATGACATGGTTGTGTGTACCACTCATCATTGTAATTTTTTGATGAACAGTGACACACCGAGCTCTACATTTGAACTTTTGGTATTCTGAACACTTCCTCCTAATTAAATTATTTTATTTCTCTTCACGTTCCATGTAATAAGAAAAATTTTCAACAACAAGTTGGCGATTTCCTTTTTTTGTTGTATTATACTTCAACATTTTTCCAGGAAAAATGTTTGATCTTCGAAGAATTTCATCGGAAATTTTCGAGAAGAACCTTCGATGATTTTTCAGGAATTTCATCGGGAATTTTTGGGAAAAAAATTCCGATTCCCGGAAAATTGAGACTATTTCCCACTCATGCGATGGAATCAGAGGTTTTCCCCCACAGATTTTTCGGAAATCGTTGGAAGTTTTTCCTGAAGATACTAGGGGGCTTCGCGACCCAACCCCCCCGCCGTCACAGTTCTCAGTGTTTGGTCTGAAACTTTTGTTCCTGAGTTGAGGTTTGCTTTGTGCTTCTTTTGCTCCCCTCTATCAGTGGTCCTCAATCTTCCACCATGAACCCCCTTCCATCCTTTCTTCATCACGAGCCTCCTCCTCCTCCACCACGACCCCCTCGTTGACCATGGTTGCTCTCCGCCTCCACGGTCACACCTCAACAGTCGCAGCCATCCTCAGCCACAAACTCCTCCCCCACAATGGCCATAATCTCCTACCAGAGGCTCCAATGCCCACCCCATGGTCTCTTACCTACTCAGTATTCCCCCTGCGAACCCTTTCCATCTGCACATTCGGGTAGGCCCTCTCCCTTGGACTTCCTCCTCACCTCTACAATCATCGACCACCACAACCGACCTCCACCACCTGGGCCTTAATCTCTTCACATTGCCCTCTCCCTCGCTCCATGACCTTCTCAATCCACAGCTTCTCCCTCACATGGCACCCTCCGTTCATCCCTCTGATCATCACCCAGTCCTCCACCTAGTCTCCCCCGATCATCCTCTTCCACCCCGAGTGCCCTCCATTAGGACCACGCCCTTCGACCACCCCACACCTCTATGGCCTTAATTTCTGTTCACGTACCACACCCCCACTAAGACCTCTTCACCCATCACTACGACCTTCCCAATGGCGGCCTTAGTCCCGCTCTACAGCCTTCCTCTTCCGCGGCGAGATCCCCTGGTCCTCCAACCAGGAGCTTCCACCACCATGACCACCCCTCCCCCACAAGAACCCTTCCTTCCAAGACCACCTCCCCGGGACCAGAATCTTCCGCATGGCCTTCATTCGCCTTCCCGGCCGCCTCTCTCACCAAGGACTTCTTCCTCCACCAGGACCTCTTACTCACCATTACCCCCTCCACTCGGGGCCTTTATCTCCCTACAGTCCCGCCACCGTAGTTTTCTTCCCCTTCAGGAGCTCCCTCCTCCACCATGAGTATCTCGTACACCACCGGGCCATTATCAACCAAAGTTTTACTGCCCCTCCAGGACCCTCACCCACCACTATCTCCTACTTCCTCAATAACCACCCTCTCCTACCAAGGATTTCCTCTGCCATGAGGACCCCTCACCAACCACTACCCCTTGGGCTTTATCTCCCTTCACAGCCCCTGTCCTCTCTATGGTCCTCCAACCCCCTTGAAGATCCCTGGCCATCCATCCAGGAGCTCTCACAACCATGACCACCCCTCCCTCAAGTGCCCTTAACCCTCAAGACCCCACCCCGCCACCGCCATTCTTCTCCCTGATCCCCTCTCTCACCAAGGACTTTCTCCTCCACCAGGTCCTCTTACTCATCATAACCCCTCGCCCCACCAAGGGCCACCATCTCCGTCCACAGCCCACGCCCCCACAGGGGCTCTCCTCACCCTTCTGGAACTCCCTCCTTAACCATGAACCCCCTCCTGAGGGTGGGCTACCCCTGGAAAATTGAGCAATTAAGGGGCAGGGTAGGCAACACGCAGCGACTTGAGATCTTGGAGATTATGGGTAATTATGTCATTATACGTCTTTTTATGTCTCATTATGTAGGTTATGTCTTAGGTGGTAGAAACGAAGGCCGTGATTTAGATATCAGGCTTGGAGTTTTTTCCAGGAGGGGGGAGGGGGGTTGGTTTTTAATATATGTATAAAGAGATAGAGAGAATGTCATTGTATGTCTTTTTTATGTCTTATTATGTCTGTTATGTCTTAAAACTTATGTCCTTGAAAGTAGCTGATCTACCCCTGCAATTTTTCTAATTTTTAGGTAGGCAACCCGCAGTGCGTTTTCTATCAGGAGGAGAGAGGGAAAGAAGTTTTGGTTTTTAATATGTAGAGAGATTCTCCCAAAATTAGTGGAGATTATTTTCGAAGATTGATCAGTGCAAGAAAAGAGAAAACGGATTTTTTTTTCTGTCTTTGACGTAATTTTACTATAAAACATAGCAAACTTAAATTTAGTGAAACAGTCAGCTTGTCAGTTTGTGTGCAACGAAACACTGGTTTATCTCCAAAATCGGTAAGTAGTGATCTACCTCCTACAGTGCTAAGAGCTGCGAATACAGACCAACACATCGTACGAGTATATGCTTATAGAAAATCAAACTCAGCCAACAAAATGCTCCCCGAAAATTTTGCGGAAAAGTTTGAGAAACTGATGAATGATGTTGCAGAAATTAATAAAACGGTCAAACAGACTGATATAAAAATCGAAGAACTTTCAACCAGTGTTAAAGCCGTAGAAGAAGAAAGAGCAAAGTGAGATGAAAGTGGCTTTCGAAAATTAGACCGACAAAAACGAAGAAATAAAACTAAGACTGGACGATCTTGAATAATACTCGGGGATAGATAATATTGTAATAAGCGGTACCCCGTACAAGACATAGGACAATGTGCGACAGAAGGTTGGCGTAATTTCAAAAGCACTAGGAAATGAGCTAATGAAAAACGAGATCGTGACAGCGCATCGCCTGCCTTTCAAAAAGCAGATTCCACCTGTGGTTGAGCGCCTAAACAATCGGGCTAAAAAAACGCTTATCAAAAAGTCTAAGCAACAAAAGATAGGTGGAAAGGATGCTGGATTCCAGTCCCAGGAATCGCTGTTCATAGATGAGCACCTCACTAGCAAAAACCAACAAATCTGGCCACAGGTTAGAAAACTGCGGAACGAAAAAGTTGTTGCTTTTGCATGGTGCAAAGATGGAAAAATTTTCATCCGAGAAGAAGAAAATGATCATGCAAGGAGAATCACCTCTTTGGAACAACTCAACATCAACTACGAAAGTAATGGAGAAGAAAGTGATGAAGAGAGTGAAACAAAATTGACAACATCGCAGCCTCAAAGAGAAACCAGATCGGAAAGTGGAAAATCTGAACCAAAAAGACAACAACAAACCCTCTACCAGCATAACTTCAGCGTATCCAATCGAAACAGAAGGAAGCCGTCCCAAATCAACATCGTTCAGCATCAATATCAAGGAACCAAGCGACGCGAAACCTGCCACTCAAAAAGGTTGAGAATAAAAGGTAGAAGCCGAAGTTATCTTGCCCAGCAACGCCTTGTCAGCGAGGGCAAAGAAGACTAAACCCCTCAAAAGGTATCTTTAATTCAGATTTAAATTTAAATCTAAGTAAAAATTCACATTCCAATAATAACTTGAATTTTGAAATAAATAAAAAGAAAAACGAACATACAAGTAGAAAACAAAAAATAAACGAACATTTTGAGAAAAAAAGTGGTAAAATACTTGCTAAAAAATTGTGTACCGCCAGTTTGAATGTAAGAACACTAAAAACTAATAAAAATTGGTGGGAACTCGAAAATGGCTTTGAAGAATCAAATATAAATATACTGGGAATAGCAGAAATAAGAAGAGGAGGAGAAAATATTATAAATACAGGAAAAGATAATCTCTTCTGTTACACAGATACACATAGTTTTGATGGACAAAAAGGAGCTGGTTTTTTGATAAATCAGGAATGGAAACACAAATTAATGGAGTTTAGAAGCATCTCGAAAAAAATCGCAATCATAAAAATCAAAATTAAAGAAAACAAAAATATAACATCCATACAACGCCCCAATATCTACGACAGACAAAAGCAAAATAGATAACTTTTACGAACTTTTAGAAAATGATATTGAAAATAATAGCTGGAATATAAGAAATCAATTATTTATTATGGGTGATTTTAATTGCCAAATCAGTCAAAGAAAATGGGAAGAAAATAACATCCTAGGCCCATATAATTATGGAAAAAGAAACGAAAGAGGTGAAAAGCTAATTAAATGATACTCGATAAAACACGCTATATTGCTGTGCTTACTAATTAACAAAATATACCTAAACTGTGCGAAACTTCATCTATGAGAAGTATCGTATAGTGAAATATTCGTAATTAACTCATTGCTGATTCACATTCAGAAAGTAGATACGTGGAATAGAACTGGTAGGTGCTCCCCAAAGGGCTCAGAGTACAGGTCAAAGCATGACTGTACTACTGCGCATTTGTTTGGTTTTTGGGCGTAAAGTTTGTAATTTGGCTGCATGTCCCCCAGCCTTTGGAGGAGTTGTTGCTGCCCTGCAAACGCGGTCACACTACGGGTCTGTCTCCTGTTGAGCTGACGGTCAAAATTGACTAAAATTTGAAATCTGTTGAATACAATTAGCGAGTTTCAAATTCTTTATTCTCATTTTCATCAAGTTAGTAAAATAGGAATCTTCATTTAATTTACATTCTCTTTAGACAACGGCAATATTGATCCGCGTTGGTAATATATGGTATAGCGAATTGTTATCAGCACCATCGAGCTTCATCGCTCGCCCTCGGTTCATTATTCATGGTGAGTACATTCAATGCGTGTCGACTTACGACTTCGGCGAAATAAAATATAGAGCGACCTGATATCCGTGAACTACGTTGACATTCCGGCGTCGAAAGTGAAGAGGTGAAGTACGACCGGTGTATACTATCATTCGTATAACAAAGCGAACGTTATTTACTTCCTGAAGCCGGGGGCTGTCATTGAGCTCCAGTTCCGGCAAAATTTTGTCGTCTCGACTGGTGTGGACAGCGTGATGCGAGTAATTACCGGGGTCACGAGTGGCACTCTCGTGGGCCTAATCGCCGCAAGTACTGCGAGGAACACCGGCAAGAATTATAAGCGAGAAAGGTCTCTCTGTAGCGTCACTATAGAAGTAAGAACCAGCCTGGCTGTTCTGCGGGCTGCAGCGCCGTCGAGTGTCGACGGAACTCGATCTCCAATCCGCCCTCGGGTAGCTCTCACGTATGGCGAGTTACAACCAGCAAACCAGCAGGCGATGCACGAGTATAAGCTCTTTTAATGAAGTTCGAAAGTCGATACTCAGTCACGATGCTCGTTTCTCAATTAACATTTGGACACTTATTTGACCTTTGCACCGCTGTAGGTCGGCAGGTCGACTCCGGTGCTTTTGTCACTGACCTGTCATCAACTGCACGTTCGTTCACCGTGTTCGTGGACTGCTGTCCCAGGTCGTTCGGCGTGTTCTAGTATCCGCGTGCCGTTTGACTTTGGATCGCAAATCGATCTGATCTTAAGGCTACCGTGTGCTGTTCCCGACGCCTGCTTCGTGAACTGTCACGTCATCCGCGGCCTGTCGAACTTGAAAACCTTGGCTCGATGGGTGCAGCCGGCCTGTCTGGTCGAGAGTAAGATTCGAGCGGTTGTAGCTGAATACTGTCCGCGATAATTGTGGTCAAAAATACGACGCCGGTCTTCGAACGCTCGTTTCCTCCAGTCGGGATACAGTTTTTGCTACTTGCATAATGGAGAAATACTGCATGGGATTCTTAGTGCTTTTTACTACATATTCAGGCCTCGAATCAGAATTCTTCTGTAAGGTGGATTTGAAGGTGTTGATCCTCACACGCAATAAAAACACCCATTGATCCTCAAAGGGAACATTTCGTAAAATTTTAAATAAAAAATTAAATTTTGCATTGTCAGAAGAGGGAGATTACTGTCCTAACCCCCAGTTAAAACCAGCTATGGTATTTATTACTATTTGAAGTGGCGTAAAAAACCAAATACAGAATGCACTCTCATCATTTGGCCCGGACACATTGTTCAAGTAATTTTGATGAAAAATGCGAGAGCGGTGAAAGTTCAACGAATTTTAAGGTCCGCACATCGAATCAGCGCTGAAAATCATTCCGAAGAACATCTATGGTAATTACAGTTGCTTTTCCCCGCATGTCACGAAGTACGCTCGTGTTTTTGGTCATTCGGACCCGGTCTGGGGCGCGGAGCCGTAACAAGGGAGATTGGATTCGCAGCTCGGTCGTCGGTACTGTCGTCGGTTAATAAATTCGACATCCCCGTGCCCGCCGCCCACCAGTTGTGCGCGGCTTTAATTGATGCCGTGTGTATGACGTTTAATATTAACAATGCTGAAATGATCCGCAGAAATACCCGATTTTATCATGTCTGTAACAATCCGCTTATTGAAAGCGAACATTGTGACATGATACTTCATTTTCGTATACACACTCGTTGTGTACGGATTTCCTCCTCCCTTCACCCCTTCATCGCCGAAACGCGATGTACGTTTGCTGCACGAACGCGCTCCTACATGCATAAGTAGGGTTGTATTGCTCTCGTGAATAGTCGCGAACACGATTTGCCTCGGGAAGGCGGACCAGTAAATTTGGAATTTTACATCCAACAGACAACGCGAGAACGCTTCGTGCGTAGAGGAGAACGAGGGGGCCCAATTTGATACGTGCTGATTTGGTCGCCATTTTAGATTTCCCGCACTCTAGCGTTCTTTTTCTCGACTTCGAAATAGACCTTTTCACGGTGACGTCATGAAGAGGACTGTTGCGCAGCTGCTCCAGCCAGTCGCAGCCATCAGGGTCCAGTTTTTTTGTTTACATTCATTTTACATGTAAATAACTCCATAAACGAACATTCGTTCTTCTTTGCGATTCCATAAATATGAAAAAGAGCACTTCTCAATGCTTCCGGGCGCTTATTTATGATCTGAAAGCATTTAGTTTTGATTTAAATCATTGTTCAATATTATAAGAAATGCTATTTTCCATATTTATGGAGTTTTACATGTAAAATGAATGGTAAACAAAAGAAGCTGGACCCTGCAGGCTGCGAATTGCTGCGTATGCTGGAGCAGCTGCGCAACAGTCCTCCTCGTGAAGTCGCCCATGAAAAGGTCTATTGCTTTGACTATATATGTACAAAATAGTCCAAGATGCAAACGTTTCTTTTTGTGGGCGAAAAGTCTGAAATGCGCGAAAAGCACCCCGCGTTCGATATAAATCGGGTAAGTATGAAAGGCATCAGCATGGCCAGTCACGGATACCAATAGGATATTGGCCCGACATTTGACATTCGGGTGAAGAGGCTCTAAATTACGAGATGATTATTTGTTTGGGGACTATTCCGATGCTTTGTTACCGAATGTAAAAACGCAAAGAATAGTTTTTACTAATGGTGGTTGTAAAGAGAGAAAAAGAGTAGAAGAATCGGCACATCTACCTATTATATGTACTTGCGTACTAAAATGTCTTTTATTGTTTTGTTCTCTACCTTTCTTTCTTTTCTCTCTCTCTCTCTCGCTCTCTCTCCCAATCTCACTACTCCCAGTGCAGCGTGATCAGCCCAGCGCCAGCTACCACATGCAATGAGTGTTTTCCCAGCTGCTAGAGCGACGTCCCTGAACTCCTGTTCAAGTTTTCCCATCTCCGCACTCTAGCCCACCCAACTGGTAGTGCGAGGTGCCACTCACCTCCTCAGGTTGACTTGGCAAGATGGAGCCATACAGGTTCTAATCACAGCACCAAGAGGAGCCCTCTACAGTACCACCCACGAGGATACCCAGGTGGTCCTACCGACCACCCGCCCTTAGCGTCATCAATGCATGTCAGTAGACCAGCTCCAATATGGAAAGGATAGATGAAGATCACTCACCCAAATGATGACCCAGAGGTATACACCAACAGGAAGACGACCACGAGGACATCCAAGAAAAAAACTAGTTGATTTATCGGCATCATCATCCTCTGCCAAGACTACACAGCAGACGGGTCACTAAACTGGTTACACATTACAGGATAGAAAACGAAACGAAGAAATCCTAAAAGAACTCACTGGTGTTGAAAAAAGTGAAGGATTACAAAAGAAAAAGACAAAATAATATGAGAAGGACTAATGAAGATCACTCACCCAAAAGCTGATCCAGAGATATACACCAACAGGAAGATGAGAGGACGCCTGAGAAGAAAACCGGTTGATATATCGGCATCATCATACTCTGCCAAGACTACACAGCAGACGGGTCACTAGACTTAAGCGGGCAACGGAGACGACGAGGATATTTCTTCGATCATCCATTATTTTTTGATAATTTCAACATTTCAGTAAGAATACTCACACGTTGATTTCATCTCCTCGGCTGTCCTTGTAAAGATTTCTTATCTCCTTGGGTTTATCAATGGTTTCAGTGAGTTCTATTCCCATGAAACCTGTCTGTACTACATCCTTTCAGGATACTTCTTATGATTCAGTGTTAATTGCATCAGCCTCATCATTTGGTGCGTCCTTAGTAAATCGGTAGAATGAATTCAAAATTAGACCACCAACACTTACATGGAGAACTTCTTTAGTAATTATCACTGGGAGAGTAAACTTACTTTCTGAATGCTAGAGCAAGAAATGGTTACCAAAGTTCTTCTTTCACGACTTTCTTCTGATCTTAAATGATCGAGAAACTGGAATACAGATAGTGAATACCAAACTGTAGAAAAGTTCACAACCACCTACTACATTAGACACATGTACATACCAGAGCAGTGCACAATACCAATATCAGTATTCGGGTATCGTATCGTTGGAGAGCGACTACCGACTACATAGTTGGTAGTTGGTTTCACAAATACAATACCGAGTAATAAGTACTTGGTCAGGAATCGTTTTGTTGATTAGAGCTGTATTTTAGGTGGTGCAGTAGTGCGATGCCTTATCAGTGATACTTGTTATCGTCGATACCATATCACGAAAACGACTACCTGTCGCTACAATACCGAGTATACTCAGTATCGGCCGATACTATTCGGTATCGTTTTAAGCGATAAGATACCAAATACCAAATGAGTATATACTTGTATTGTGCACTGCTCTGGTACATACATAACTTACCTCTCTAACAGTTACATAGTGGAAAATCACAAAACACAAAGAACAGAAATTCAAATTCTATATCGGCTTCACTGGCCAAGGTATCAAAACTGATATACTGATAACACTGTTCAGAAATATACACATTAGATGCGAGAGAGATGCGCGTTATACATCGTAGCTTGAACTACTACATGCTACAGTGGCGCTATTAGAGCCTATACTAATAGGATATCCTACTAGCATAGGTTCTATAATAGCGCTACTGTAGCATGTAGTAGTTCAAGCTACTAGATTTATGTATAATGCGCATGTCTCTCGCTTATTCTGTCTATATTGTGTATCACATCACCTTGTGTATTTACTTGTAATAATTACATTGTATTAGTAAAAAAGTGTTCTTACTATGATCGTGCTATTAGGTATGAAAATTATTGGCTGGGATGTGATAGCACCATTTTCCAAAACTCCCTGTAAAATGAATTTTGTAAAGCTATTTCGTCTATAATTGTGGATATCAGGGCTTTTGCCATCACAGACAAGATGTCTATTGTCAAGGGCAAAAGTCAGCTCTCTCCCAAAATTTTGATGCTCCTGCTCTGTAAGCTTGTTGAATATTCTCTACTACAGATAAAGTAAGTATTACAAGGGGGGAAAAGGAGGCCGACTACTGCATGGAAGGGAATTGTTACGTGGATGGATCGTATAGGCAGTCGCGTTTGGTCATATCCACATTCCAGTGCCCAATGTGATCGTCCATTCTCGGTTTTGATCAGCATTCTCTATGTCGACCAGTCGAAATGTGATGGAACTAATGACTATGTAAAGAGGAATACGCAACTACATCACGATAGTAACGTTTTTCTGCAGAACAGTGTTTGCAGAGCGTTTTTTGAGGAGCGTTTTCTGCGGAATTCTTTTCTTTTGCGAGGCGAGCCATTAGACATTTCCGATTCCTCGTCAAAAATCAAGAAATAAGTGGCACCCTAACGAACCGCCTTCCAACATGAAAACTTGACTCGTTCCAACATTACACGATTACTTTCAGGCTTTTGTCTCACCCATTTTGCTCCAGCCTGGAAACACAATATTAAGCATTAACTGCCAAATGAAAAAGCGTAAACGCACGTTTCTTTATAATATTATTAGGCGCATTGACTCGACACAAAGAAAACAAGATACAAAAAAGTTTTAGATGCGCTTGCTGCCGGAGAAACCAGGAAGGCCACAGATAATGAAACCGTTCATAGGATTGCGGCGCGTTAAATTTAAGTACACGCGACACTTCCACTCTTCGCGACACTCGAAAAAGTCGGCTCATTTGCATGAGCTCCTCTCTTCTTCTCAACTCTCGCTTTCGTTCTCATTTTTCTCTCTTTAGCGTGATATTGAGCTCCCTCGGAGGCAATGTCGAGATTACATATTTTCTTTTTTCTTCCCCTCTTTCTTTCAGCGTGTTGGATGGCCATTATAATGGTATTATTAATAAGGTAAACAAGCGCCGGGCGACTGGCTTTCTTCGCTTGTCTGGGCGCTTCCCTTGTTGGCACTACATATATATGGCTCGAGGATTAGGCTTTCTTCTCTTCGCGCCGTTGTTGTGTCCCAGGTACGTGTTCGCGTGTTAATTACGCGGCCCGATGTTGATCTTCCGGGTGGATGCGGTTCGCCGCCGTTACCCAGCGCCAGCCAACGCCCGCGGCCGCTTGTCGTTGTTTAATCGCGACGTATGCGACTCGGCTAATTACCGCGATTTTCACGGCGAATGAAAGTCTTCTATTCTGATGATACAATTTTGGCGGAATAGGCCGCGGCTAGGCTGAGAAAAAGCGACGCGCCGGCCGCACACAAGCATTGAATGGACGCAAACATCGAACGGATTTCGAGCTAGATGACATCGTAATCTCTGTATTGGCCTGTGTGGAGGGCATGGAGGTGTTGTAAGTCACATAGCCTTTGCTGATGCACGACTTGGTTCAGTAATATTGTAAACCGGCCTTTCGGCACAACTAAAATTACAAACAGTGGTGCTTACACGGGGGTCCTCTCTCCAGTGTGAGTCAAATTGATGAAGAATGTGATTTGCACGGCCTAAATAGCAGAAGAAAAACTTATTTGTGATAATATTTCATTGAACAAATACTGAGTGGGCCTCACCGACCTCATGAACATCAAGAATTTCATTACCCAGTTATCCTAAAAATATAATTTAAAAAAAATGTATTACGTGAACTGTTACTTAGGAATATTAACACGAATTTAAGAGATAGTAATAAAACAGGTACTAGAATACTTATCAACAAGAATCAGGAGGAAATTAAGTTAACTTTACGGACAGACCTAGGAGAGGTCAGTTACATGCTTCCTAGAGAGCCTTTGCTTGTTATTACTGACGTCTAGCAGCGTGAGGACTTCGATGTTCGGCTGCTGATGTAAACTTTGAATATTATCTGGTAGTTTGCCTCTGAATGATCAGGTTGACGGAGTCAAATGCGAGTTCGTTGCGCAGTTGCTGGTTGCTAATGTACTAAGGTGCTCCGGTAATAGCTCGCATGTATTTGTTTTAGAACCTTCCGATCGTTAGGAGGTTGGATCTCGATGTGGTGCCCCAAATTTCCGCCCCATAGCTCCATGCTGGGCGGAACATTGAACAATAGATGAGTCGTTTGTTTCTCAGGCTCAGCTGCGATCGAGGACCGATTAACCAGTAGAATTTAGTGAGGAGCAGGTCTAGCAGAGTTTGTTCGTTACGAATATGTTCCTGCCAGTTAAGTTTAGAATCGAGGTGCAATCCCAGGTAGCGTGCAGCATTGGCAACTGGGATTTGTTTGCCATTGGGGAGCGTAGGAGTGTATCCATATGGTCATAAGGAGAAATCCACACAAGTCGATTTGCTTTCATTAAGTTTCACTTTCCATGACTTGGCCCAGGTGGAGAGGTTGTTGACTGATTTTTGTAGTTTAGAAACTGCGACTTGATATTGAGAATGGCAGGCAGTGATGCACGTGCCGTCTGAGAATAGGCCAATTAAAGCTAAATTGGAGACTGGAACATCCATAGTGTGCATAAGAAAAAGCATAGGTCTAAGGACAGAGCCCTGGGGAACGCCTGCTTGAATTTCCTTCACAGAGGATGAGGCTGAGCCATGTGAGACAGAGAACTGCCTGGACTCAGATACGCTTGAATCAGTTTGCAGGAAGCTAGCGAGAAGTGTGGCTTCATTTTTTTTTTCGAGATGTCCTGAGTACCAGACTCTATCAAAGGCTGCGCTTACATAAAGAAAAATGGTCAGGGCAAATTCTTTTTCCTCAAAAGCTTGAGCGATGGTGAGAACAACTCTGTGAATCTGCTATATTGTTGAATGTTTTTCACGAAAACCAAACTGGATGTCTGGGAGGAGCTTTTTCTTGCAATAATTACTTGCTGAATATGGTGAAGTATTTTTTTCTCAAAGACTTCGGATGGTAATGAGAGCAAGGATATGGGGCGGTATGACTCCGGATTATCAGCTGGTTTGCCCGGTTTCAAAATGACGATCATCTTGAGGCAGAAGGAATATGCTTTAGTCAAATGCAGGCGTTTATGATCGAAGTAAGGAGATCTATCCCTTTCTTAGGAAGTTCCCGTAGCATGATTGGACAGATCTGGTCATGGCCAGTAGATTTGAAAAGACGAAAACCATCGATAACACAAGCAACCTCTATGGCGGAGGCATTTTTATTTTTACCATTGTCAGTGTCCATGTCGCTAGGTTCAATGGGAGACTGAATGTCGTTATCACGGAAGATTTGCCGGAAGAGGTCAGCCTTTTCCACATCGGAGTGAGCCCATTCTGACTTACTATTCAAGGGAAGAGGACGACAAAGTCTCTTGGCATCAGTCCAGATTGAATTGTTTGATTCCTTTGTAGCATCCAGGGATGTTAAATATTCGGTAAAAGATGCATTGCGCCATTTCCAGACGGCACACGTGGTCACCTGTTACATCCTGTTGAATGTTTGCTTGTTGGCAAAGGTGCAGTTTCTCTGTCATTTTCGTCGAGCTTATCTGCGGTTGTTGTACCAGCTGTCGGATTGATGGAGTATACATAACAGTGCCTGGCATTTTCTCTATGTAGCGAGTACATGAACGATTACAGTCTTGCAGCATTGCGGAGAAGTTGGCGGCAGCAGCATCTAGGCCTGCTGGTGAGGAGTATCGAACACCCAGTTCTATGTGTTCAGACATTAGGTCTCAATATGTATCCCAGTTTGAGGATTTATCTGCCAAGGGAGGTTCTAATGGAACTGACGACGGAGTCCCTAGGAAGTTCAGCAATACTGGGATGTGGTCCGAGCTGAGGTCGTTGATACAATGGCTTCAAAAATGGGAAGTTGGGAGGCTTTTGTTGATGAAAAAGTCCTCAGATGGCCAGTAGGTAGGTTCGCCCGAAGTAATTGGATGGTAATTATGGCGAAGAGAGATGCTGCGTAGGAAGCGACCTTGCGGTGAGTGAGTATGCGAGCCCCAAACTATATGTTTGGCGTTAAAGTCACCTCCCATTATCCAGAAATCTCCGAGCTGCCTGAACAGATCATCAAATTCAGCTTCCTCGGGTGGATAGCGGGGAAGGCAGTAAATACTAGCGATGTTAACAATGTGATTATTCAGCTGCACGGCAGCAATTGAGGACTGAATGCTTGATATGGAGTAGGCACTGACATCATAATTCTGTAGGGATTGTTTTATGATGACAGCAGATCCACTCCTTGCCGCACCACATGGATGGTTGGAGAGGTACACCTTGCAGTTACGCTACTTTGGGATATTGACATAGCTCATGAGGTGAGTTTCAGAGATTAATGCAATGTCGAGGTCATGTAGATGGATCAAAGTTTTGAGTTCGGCTCTTCCAAGGTTAAAGGCATTTGTATTCCAGCAAATGATGCGCAGTTCAGTTTGCGAAGTCATTTAGGTGACTGTTTTCTCTTTTGAGGCGGAGATTCAGCTGCATTTTTCAGCGATTAAATACGTTTTTCCATTGCCGTCAGTTTTTCACAAAATGTCTTCTAAGACTTTGCAAGATCATTGAGCATCTCCATAATTTTGATAGTTTTCAGCTGGGAGCGAGTACTAGCTGCCGTGGGCGCTGTGGAGCTATCTGAAACCGAACAGATGTAGATGGTCGTGTCTGCTTTGAGGGCAAGCAAGTAGCAAATGTTTCGGCATATGAGAGTTGAGGTATGCCTACATTAATTGTTTTAGGCGTTGGCTGAATTCCTCTGACAGTAGTAGTAGGTTTGTTAGTTGATTTAACATCATTGAGTTTAGCCTGATAAACTTCGCAGTCCTTATAATTAGCAAAGTGCTTTCTGCCAGAGCTAGCACATTTTGGAGCAGTTGATTTAAGTGACTTGAGAGTCTTGAAGCGAGTGTTGGGCTCCAGATTTGACGCTTTGTGGAGGTTTGGACCAGTAATTTTTTATATGCCTATGTCCCGGCCGAGCACATTGGGGTACTGAGACGGATTTTCGCGGCATTTCTACTGTAACAGAGCAGCTACATAGAGTGCGAATGTCGAATAGCTTTCTATTGTTCTCGTTGACTTGTTCATCGACTTTAAATAGCGGATGATAAGAGTTTTTTTGCTTTCATCATAGACCTTTGTTTTAATTTGGACGTTTACTAGGTTAATCACCCGATGTCCAGCAGCGTAGAGTTCAGTGGCGTGCGGTGATTTCTCTTAGGACGTAAGCGGTAAGCATAGAGGTGAAGTAAGAATCAGAATAAAAGTATGAAATATGCTACTACAAAATGGTGTTATGAAATTATTCAAATTGTTGTATCCCTGTGTAGGGTCATTCTATATGCGTTAATTCTTTTCTGTGACGAATAAGAGACACAGGGACGTACCGCCGAAGAGTTTTTCCTGTGAGGGGGGGGGGCAAAAATTGTGAAGGTCCTAACTGACTCAACTCAAAATTACCAAGTATCAAAGCAAAAAGAAAAACAAAAAAACTATTGACTTGTCGGATTTTTCCAACTAACTCCACTCAAAATTTCCAAACATCACAGCAAAGAAACCTTTGGCTTGTTGGATTTTTCCTGTTTCACAACTCAATTCCCAAGTATCAGAGCAAAAAAAAAAAAAAAACCGCCTGTCTTGTTGGATTTTCCATTTCTGTCTGATTGAAATTGTAAATTTTCCCAACTACAGAGTGAAAAATTCTTACAGGGGGGAGTTGCCCACTTATCAGTACGTCCCTGAACAGACATGGCCAACAAAACAGTTTTCCACCATCTTCACAACTGGTTAACCACCAAATGTTTTCATACTGCAACACGTGGCAGTGTCTAGTAAAACTCGTACCACCTCTGTTTGGTCAGTTTTTAAAAATAGTAATGTTGATTTAGGCCTCCCACCATTAATAATTTCTAATTGTTCATAAAGGGTAAGATACAAAAACGGTTTTTCAATAAGATCTCAAATATGCATTTTGTAGGCAAAAAAACACGGAGCATTCAAACATAACGCGTTAATTAGTAGAAGAACATAATCACGTTTCACTGTTAATTTCGACATTTGTGTGTAGCCAAGCCGAGCCGAAAGCGTTTTAAGAAACGCCTCTAGAACGCAACCAAACGCACAGGTTTTGTCGCGTTGAAACTGCTAGTGTGTTTTTGTGTGGGTAATTAACACGGAGGCCGAGCGTAAGTCGTGCAATGTTACATGCAGTACGGAAAAGAAGCGTTAGATCCAACGCACACCTCGCTGGCCTATAAAAATATACATGTATGAGGATTGCCAAATGTCGAACATACAACTCCCATGAATTTATTATATACTTAAGCGTAAGCAACATAAGCGTCAATATTGTCGCTGTTTTGCCCAATGTTTCATTATCTTTTATTTGTTACAAGTTGAAGTTGATATTGTATATGAAAGCTTATTTTCTCGGAAATTTTGCAGGTAATTGGCGCTTACCTCGCTTGTCTGGAATACACGCCACTGATGGAGTTCGTCCTTGATATCTTCCAGGTCTGTGGAGTAGTGTAACCCTCGAATGAACACAGTGAAAGGTTTGTCTTTGGGAGACTCGAGATTCTGATCAGATTCCTGTGTAAAATACAACAGTCATTAGAATTTTTAATAACTAGTTTTAGCTCACCTCTGGACAGTGATTTGAGGTCGGCAGGAGTTACGTTGTTAGTTGACAGCAATTTATTGAACGCCTCGAGTTACTTAACACCCTGGATGAAAAATGGAGGCGGTTTTTTCTTGTGATTGGCCAATAGGTAACCATCTAATTGAGTCCTTTCATTATCATGAGACTGCGTCTCCATAGGAGTTGATGCCGGAGGTTTGGGCGTCATAAAACGCCTTAGGCCTATAGCTGTTGTTTGAGAGTCGGACTGCTTTGTGTTCCGCGTGAACGGATTGGATCCCAGCGTGAAGCTCTTTGACACATTTCTGCAGAGTTTCAACGTTATTCGACAGGGCACAGCCCCGAATGGGCTATTTCAACAATTATACAAAAATTATGTGGGCGGTATTCAAGGGGGGAAATCGCACAAAGCACAAATGGACGAGCGCGAAGCACTGAAATACTTAAATGCTAAATATCTGGTAAGAGAACGATAGCATCACGGGAACGATGTGTCCTCGCCAAGAGCGAGATAAGAACTGAAAGAAAAAAAAAGCAAGTAACTTCGCTACTCGAAGAGGATCGGCAACAGCTTCAAATTGCAAAGCTGCAGACTGCAGTCGCGCAGCGCTATCACTTATCAGGTTATCAGTATCACTCTATCAACAGGGCGGTGCACTTCAATCAATTCCAAACCATTCAGGTGGCATTTTAGGAAATTGTAAGTTTTCATAGGCTAACGACAAAGACAGAATTTTATTTCGATTCAAATAAAGTTTACAATTTGAATAGGCATAACCAAGATTATCACCAATACTAACACTTGTTAACTGGCATCCAGTTTTGAGAACATTGGAAGTACATGTGTTCGTCATAACTACATACTTCAGCATTGACAATAATGATCGAAAAACAAAAAAAAAGAAACCATTTATCGCAACTTATACATCCTCAGAATGAGTATCTTCATTGTATTCAAGAATTTACCAGCAGGTTACAAAATCTGATTTCAATTCGCTTTATATTGTTCATTTGTCTCATCATACATTCCCAGCATCGCAATTAGATATGTAAGAGAAAAGCGAACAACTGGAAGAATTATTGGTCATTGAGGAAAATTTATAATAGAGCAAAATGTCACTTGGCCTAAAAATAAAAACATTGGAAAGTTGCACCATCCCTGTCCCACAGAAGGCACTCAGCCATGAACTGCAACAGAAAATCATAATGAGAAAAATAGCAGGAACTCAAACAACCATGGGACATTCGATAATCAAAGTAAAGGATCTGATATAGAATCAAGAATGTCGATGTGAGAAAAAAGACGGGCACAAGATAGCAGATATTCAGTCAAAAAGCTTAAAATGGATTACGAAGTCATGTAGCCACAAGGGAGGAAGACAGGTGGGAAAGAACAGTAATGGAACGCACACCAAGGGAGGGGAAAAGAAAGGTGAGCAGACCAAAAACGAAATGGAAGATGAAATTATAAGCTACGAAGGGATGGCATTGAGAAGAGATGCCAGAATAGGCGACCGCTGAAGGAAGATTAGCACAGGAGAGAGAAAAATGGAGAGACACAACCTGTCAGTCGAGATGATGATGATGATGATGATAAAGTTATCAGTCTTAGACCCGTTTGATGCAGCTCTCCATTTCTCTCTATCTTGGGCGAGTTCTTTTATATTGTAACTAGCCTCTGACGGTGACTTGGCACATGTATGTTTTTTATTACTCCTGTAAGTCCGAGGGAAAAAATAGAACGTGTGGCAAAGCTGACATGTGACTCCTAATCACAGGGTGATTTTGCAGTTATGGGGTGACGCCTTCGGCGCCCCTTGAGGCTAGGCGCCTGCGGCGCGCGCCGTTTGAGTTATTTTCACTCGAACAATGTAGTAGAAATTATAATGAAAATAGCTCTTTCCGCTCATATTATAGATAGGAATAAGGAGGGACAGTTGAAAATGAAGTACATCTTTTGAAGTTCTCTCAACTCTGTAGGACGTCATTCAAAAGAACAAAAACTGTTGGTTATGTAACATCGAACATTTATTTGTAGAAAGCAAGATTGCCAAAAATATCTACCGTTGAAATAGAGATTGCAGTGTACGAAGAAAAGAAAAGAGAAATAGTATCACAAAAAGAATGAATAAGTATATAAAATTTGTAGGAACCTCAAAACATATAATGACATAACATACACTGTACCCAAAAAAAATTTAAAAACACAACTAACTTATTAAATATATAATGAAACATAAATTCAACAAAATAATAAAGTTGCCACTTAAAAGAAGACGTTTAAAAAGAGAAATTGAATATTTATTTAAATGATAGAAATTATTTATTATTTCATCTCTCACCAGTTTTTCTATTTTTACGTATTCTTAGTGGTAACTTTATTTTGTTGAATTTATCTTATAGAGTTCTAATATCTACGAGTACTAATATAAGTTGGGTATTTACTTGTGTTTTCATTTCCCCCCTTTTTTTTTCTAACACCCACAGTGTATATTATGTTGTTGTGTTTCTATATTTGTACTGATTTTACGATTTTGTTTTTTCCGCTGAAATTACACTGAAAGCTTTATTTTTGTAAGATACTATTTCTTACCAGTTCTTTATTTTTCGGTCTACTTTGTGGCAACTTTATTATTTCGTTGAATTCATGTAACAGCTTTTCATTATATATTTAGTAAGTTATTTGTGTTTTTTAATTTTTTTGGGTACAGTGTTTGTTATGTCATTGTGTTTTGAGGTTCCTACAAATTCTATGATATAGTTATTCATTATTTTTGTGATACTACATATTTCTCTTTTCTTTTCTTCGTACACTGCAATCTCTATTTTAACGGTAGATATTTTTAACAATCTTCCAAACAAAATAAATCTGAATGTATTGCCGCGATGTATCCTTGTTGCTAGGGATCAAACTACCAATCTGATGGTACATCTGCCCCATAATCTTGAATGCTGGCATGTAACCTCCTTTCATTTCGTTACAACCAAGAGAAGTCATTGCAAATACATCATTATATCGCCGAATTAATCGTAAAAAGGATGGATTTTGACCTTCGATCAATTTTCTCAACAATAAAGGTAATTCTGGCAGTGCAAGCAATTTAATCTGATCATTTTGAGCAACAAAATCTGACAGTTTCGCCTTTCCATTTTTTTGCATTGCAGTGTGACCATAGAACTGAAAGAATACCAATTGCTGCATCTTGTTCATATGGTATAGCACTATTGTATACACAAATGCTTTTCTCGACTCAGACTTGGGACGTTTCTTATACAATGCTGCTGTTTTTTGCCTTTTTTTAACTAATATTATTTCTTGCAGGAGTGGACATATTTTTAATTCTTATAATAACAAAAAAAAAAGAAAAATGATAAACGACAAACGTAATAATATGAATATAACGCCTTCTCCGTCGTGAGTCGCCGTAGCATGCAGAATACATAGGTTCGTACAGAATGAATGAAGTTAAGCACACATCGAACGTGGTTAGTACTTGGATGGGTGACCGCTCAGAAGTACCCGATGAACGAAATTGAGCAGACGAACGAAATGGAGCAGCATTAAGTGCGAGGATAGAAAATTGGAAGGAACTCGACCGGTAATATGCGTGACGAGTTTCGAAAAATGTGAGACACGATTTTCGAAAGCAGTTATAGCTCACGGAAAACAAAATTGTCTGCTAAAACCAGCTGTACAAAAATGGACGATTTTCGAAACCTAAAATTTCGCAGAAATGTGCCATTTTCCGTTCATATTTCATTAAAATTTTATAATGAAAATGGGCCTGAAAAAAATTAATACACTAAATCACTGCTCAATTTATTATTGCACACAAAATAGTATATTACGTGTCAAGTGCGGAAAGTAAACGATTGCCGAGTATGAAATTTGCGGAGCGAGCGTAGCGGGTGACGCAGTCGTACGAGGCAATTGGTTTACTTTCCAATCCTGACACGTATCATGGTTTAATGGAAGATGGGAGGAAAAGGAAGAGTTCTTTTTACTGATACATCAAAATGTTGTGACAAAGGAGCTCTTAATAAAATCGACTTAAGGGCTTCTTTCTTAGGCCAAAGATGAACTGTTGCGGAAAGTAGCGTTTTCCGCGTGTTTACATGTGCTCGCGACATTCCATGGGTTACACCCAGAGACCGAAAGCTAGCCGAAAGCTGAAAGTTAAAATCCGAAAGCTGATGTTTTTTCTAGAAGCTAAAAGCTAAAAGCTGAAGGTCAGAAAGAATGAAGAAGGCAAAAGCTAAAAGCGAAAGTTTTATTTTTTCAGCTTTTTGAAAAGATCTGTGAATGTCTGTGAATCTGTGATTATTTAGATGTTTGGGGCTGAAGGGGGAAATTGGAAACTGAAAGTTGAAAGCTAAAAGTTAAAAGCTAAAGAATTTCTTGAAAGCTTAAAGCTAGAAGCTAAAGGTTAGAAAGAATTGAGAAGTTAAAAGCCAAAAGTGAAATCTGTATTATTAAAACTGGAAGCCGATAGCTGAAAGTTAAAGTTTTATCATTCGACTTTCAGTCTCTGGTTACACCTGTGAATACGTACTTTCCGCAACGAAAAAACCGTTGGAAAGTTGTCTTTTCCGACCATCTTACATTAAAGAAAATAATTTTCAACCGCAATAACTGCAATTTATAACGAAAATGGTTCTGAAAAAATTAATTTCAACCGCTTACCACTGCACAAAATCACTGCTCAACTGAATATGCAATATCACTTTTCGACCGCTTCTGATGTAACAGTATAGGAGAACCACCCCACCAATATGTCAAAACAAATTTCACGAAAATCAACCCCTCACCACTACACACAATCATTGCTCAACTGAATATGCAATATCACTTCAACCGCTTCTGATGCAACAGTAGATGAGAACCACCCCACTTCCCGCTGTCGTCTACATACCAAAAATGCCGTTCGCTTCAAAACGGAAACGAACCTCGTCTCACCCCTGTTCAGTTACCACACCGAAATGTCCATCAAAGTCGTCACTTTTTGATAACTTTCGAGCTTGAACACAGCTCAGCCAAAGAACTTTTTGAAGTTTTTCTTTGCTATAAACCACCTATGGGTAAAATCCAACATGTCAAAACAAATTTCACAAAAATCGACCGAGCAAAAAAAGCGTGATGCAGACAGGAAAAAACGGGAGTTGTAATTTATATAACTAGCTGAATTACCCGTCCTTCGGACGGGTTCAAACATATGCATTAGTACATATGAAACGAAATAACATGTAAATTCCCATACAGAAAAAAAAACAGGCGTTTGGAAAAAAATAAAGAAAATGAAACATTACATTGTTTTTTCCTAAAATGGATAAGCTTCGTAATCTTTGGAAATTAAATAGAATTGCCCATTCTTCTCTATCTCCAAAATGAGATATGATCGAATTATCCTGTACATTTCACGTTCTCAATTGAAATAAATCGGTTACTTTTCTCCAAAATAAATGCAATATATTGAACACATTCATGACCTACATAGAAATACAGGCTTTTTTACGTTTTGTAATCCCCTTTAAATAAAAAAATGAAGCATGAAAATTTTTCTTTCATTGTGAAGGCTGCAATCGAAAATATTAACGGGTACAGGTATCTTTCTATCCTGTGAAAGTAGGAGTGTAAAATTACCTCCCTTTTCACGGACACAGCAAAGAATACTGAGGGTGTTTTTGTCATTGTCGCCCTCTGCTGGCAAGAGTAATAAAATATTACCTATCATAAAGAACTTATTACTACTTGTGACAGTTACTTTTTATTTTTAAGCATTTTTGGATTTTTGGTGAATTTTTTCCCAAAAGCTCTCAAAACACAAGATTGAGTGCTGCTCCCAATTATGGGTATTTTCTGAATCTCCAGCAATTCACTATAAAATATCCTCGTAAATGACACTGAGGCCTCCTAAGTTGTTCAAAATTCCAGGTGGAATTTTCTCGATCCGAACAACTTTTATATTAATTGCGCAACGACCCACAATTGATACGAAATTTTTTGATATACCCACAGTTGGTAAGTAGATATAATAAATCAAATGAAAAATGATGTAGTTTACTTAAGTAAGCATTTCAAATTTATTTTAAAAACACGTCAACTCGTCTTATTTGACTTTTTTAAGTATTTTAAAAACACATTAAAGTCGAGTAAATTCACAGTACCAATAATGGGTCTGAAAAAAGGTAGTACCAATTGTGGTTCGGGCTAAAGTTTAATTAGAAAAAGTAACTGAAAAAACGTGAAATTTAGTCTTATAAGTTAAAGTATCACTTGTACTACACTTTTCATATTCGATTACCCGATCATTCACTTTGATTTTTCGCGATTTTTGCAAACTTTTCCCCCCATTTTTTGAATTCCTTTATTCTTTCCGCACACACATATATGTGGACCGAAATCGAAAACTCAAGCGGAAAAATGTTCCCTAGACTCTCCTCTACACAACCATATATAATACGTTGAGAAAATATTAATTTAAAGTACTTATCGATCGTTTTTCACATAATTGATATTTCACACACATGAAAAATAAGGCATGTTTTGATAACAACTTTGAAAAAAAATTCCATCACAACAAACACATTGAGTTATGAACTTGAAACCAACATGGATAGTAAAAAACATGTTGGTTCTTCGAATGGAAGAGGTTTCACGGTTGTCCAATGCCTCGATCTAGCGAGAAAATGCGTTTTCAAAAAAGGGACTCACAATCGATGCTAGGCTCAGAATAGGTAGCTTACCTTACTATTATTAGTTTTAATAAAATATTTCAGAATAAACCTCAGATGATAAAAGTTCAAATGGTGATGGTTTACATTATAACCTATTCGACGCTGGCGCTTCTATAATTTGCACAGTCCCAGTCAGAGGCTTTCAAAAACATTAATTATAGATAACAACTTTGATAACAGTTTGTATGTTTGTGTCACAGGTCGCGCTATATGTTCTTCTTATCATTGTATGCAGTACGATTGTAATTTCGTACTTCGAAAATGCCTAGCCGGTATACTTATCATCTAAATCTCTTTAATCTCTTCAATAAATGAAAATTGAAGCAATGTAAAATAAAAGTTTGATAGTAAAAAAAAAAAAAAAAAAAAAAAAAAAAGATACGACGCTAGCGCTTCTACAATTTGCCCAGTCCCAGTCAGATGAAATAAAAAAAAATATTATTTGTAAAATATAAAAGTTTGATAGTAAAAAAACGCAACATGAAACATCTACTTACATCTCTTTAATCTTCTCAATAAATGAAAAATGAAGCAAAAAAATGTATGTAAAATGAAAGATCTATATTAAAAAAACGCAACATGAACTGAGTTTTGAACTTGGTATATCTGTCTCCCAACCGGATGCGCAATCAGTTACCCTAGTTACCTGCGGAAAAGTCACCCATTTGCAACCGTCAGTTGGACGCTGTTTAAACGCAAGGGAACCAGCTGACATTTGTAAGCAGAATGATTTATTAGTTTCGTTATTGATAAGTGCATAAAAAGCATAATTTTTCAAAATTTGCCCCCCGATTCAAAAATGCGCACTCACGTTGAAAAAATCTTATCCGTAAACGCTATGTCACATAGTTTCTACATGGCTCGTGAACTTCGAATCACGTGTTCTCAAAAAACAGATTTTACTGGTTGGTTCCCTTATGCTTAACAGCGTCCAGTTACCCTCAGATTACCCAGAAACCCGTCAGTTACCCTTGGTTCCTTTCAGTTACTTGGGTAACTGGGGGGGATTCTGCGCATCGGAAAGTCAGTACGTTTTACGTCACAGTTATCAAAAAATTTTCACGCCATAAGCCTGCTAGGGAATAGATGAGACATTTTTAAAAAGATTTTCTTCAGTAATACCTGAGAACACTGGTGAGGAAAAATCGAGACTTGTCTTTATATATTACATTAATCTCTTTATTAAATGAAAAATGAAGCAAAAAAGTATTTGTGAAATGAAAATTCGATAATAAAAAAAACGACACATGGCCCAAGTTTTGAACACATGAAGCCCTACAAAAGGATTTGTGAAGTAAAAGTTCAATAATAAAAAAACGCAACATAGCCTGATCAACCGCAGTATGTACACTGAGACGCTTTTAGATGAAAGAAACCCTGATCGTTCTATATTCACGAAGTGTTATATAAAATACTTCCTGCTGGTCACACTGATTACTCTAACACGCGTTTACAATGACGGAGTAAGCGCGCGGAACACCTCACACATAGACACACATGCAAGACAACTTTAAAGCTTTATTGCAGCTTTATAAATGCATTTTCGCACTTTTTTTTTTTTTTACAACATACACCTACTCGTAGGTGAGTTCTATGAGTCTTCCAAATTTCATGGCATTTCATCCAGCCATTGAGACGGCAAGTCTGTTGGAAAAAACGGTTTCTCTCTTATAAAGTAGATAGAGAAGATAACATTTACATTTGACATCCTTGATACCTGTTGAACATACTGTCTTTGTCGACCTACCCAATTCTTTCCGTCAAGCCTAATCTTCCAACTTCATTCAAGCTTCTCACATTCCAAGTTCCCATTTTAATTGCGCCTTTCTTTGTGAAACATTCCGATGATGATGCTCCCTCAAGTAGCTCCCTCCCGGACATCCGTTCGTACGCTTAAGCCTCCTCACCAGGGCAAGGTATCACGCAAGAAGAGGGGACTAGTCGAGAGACTAAGGAATATATCACTACTATGTTCTCTCGACTGTATTTTACTGCAAGTGGCAAGATGGCCGTAGCTGTCAGCAACGGCAGAACATTCTCCGAAAGCGTAATACAGCTGGTCGGGTATCGGTTTTGCACGCGATGGGTATACAAGTTTGGCATTTCTGCAGTGCACGTCCACGGCGGTTACTTAATTTCTGCGAACAATCGTCGCATAAATCACGGACCGTACACACTCTTCCGATACCTGGCTGAAATGTCGACATGTACAGAAAATATTCGATTCAGGAAAAAGTACATCGGTGGAACTTGGACGTAAAATTGCGCGTTTACCATTTCTCGCGAACGCTCGTCTGCTAATTGTCTTTATTTTTCTGGTCACACGGCAAATACTCAGCGCTCAATGCTGCCCGGCTGTGGGGTCACAGACTGGCAGTTTCTGTCGCATCTAGTCAGAGTTAACCCAATCACGTAGCGCATAATGTTCGGTAAAGGGTTACAGGTCGCATTTATAAAATGGTTGCACCTATCGTGGTGTGTGCATCGGTATTACGCAAAGCCAGCAACAATACCCGGGGCCCAGGTCAATTATACGACGGTTGTAATTGTTATCTTTCGTCGATTATAACGTCTGTTCGTCGCTATCATTAGCATCGGACATGATATTAATGATAATACAATGAGACGTGATATCGGAGGCGAATCTGTCTTTCGCTTCGGCACGTACAGCACCGATCGAGTGATTTACACGTCTAACGCAATCGCACGTATATTCTGTAACAGCGAGTGGCACTTTCGAACTATGCCGAGGCGTTCGTTCAGATGTGGGGTGCACGAAATTCTGAAATTTCAATAGTACGCCATTGGGGATCTGGAAATATTTCCGGCCGCTGAATGACTGGCTAGAAAATGGCCAGTCGGCCAGCCAATGAGTTCCCGCAGTGAAAATACATTATCCGGTTCGGTTATGTCATCGAAAATGGATTCTCGACACTGGCTACAGAAACGATGGCAGGCTTTTGGAGATACGTGCAATGTAATCGGTTTACGAAGACTGTTAACCTGTTAATTGAAGTCGTGGCACGTGGTAGATATAGCGATGAAGCACTGTGGCCGAAAATGAGAGTGCCAGAAATATGAACGCAACATTACGTACACTAATGAATATTAGCTATCCTGTTAAGGCGCGTCCACACTAATCCAACTTTTGTCGTTCGGTCGTTCGACTAAAGGCTGAATCTGTGACAAATTTACCAAGATCATGGCTACAACGCTTACGCAGAAGAAATCGCAATATAGAAATACAGGTCAGTAAAATGGCATCTAAGAAATCTAGAACGTTGTTCTCTTTATAGTTCTCGTAAATCGGTTCGGACAAATTTGGCCAAAGTCATCATATCACAAATCAACAAAATTTGAGTTGAAATTATTGATATAAATAGGTGTATCGATCGAAATAATTTGAATGCGGCGTGGAAATCCGTTCGATCTCCTCGAACATGTGCCCGACAAGTCGGAGTGGAGCTCACTCAGCAACCAATTCCACCCTCCACCGTTGACAATTCGGAGTGTACCAAAAGTATAGGAAAGCAGTGTTGCATGATAGATGATTTGAGAGGGGGGGGGGGGGGTGATTGAAATTCTTTTATGTAAGCGTAGGGCAAAAATGACAACTTTCAACTTTGGGCTCATTTTTGAAATACAAATTCAGTTTCATAGAAAAATTGAAGAGAGCTGAATTTAATGACCCCTTAAAATCTCTTTTTGAGAAAGCTTCAGTTCTTATTTAAAAAACTAGCATTCCTTAAAATATCAAAAAGGCCTTCTTATTATTGAGGCTGTGCTCAACATAACCACTGACACGTATAAAAAATATTGTAAACACATGAGAGTTTTGCAATCCACAATACAGAAATCGCGTAGTCAAATTACAACACCAATTTGGAATTAAATTTTCCAAGATTTCATTAGATTTTTAAGAAAGTCAAAACAAAGCCTGGAAATTAGTTCAATGTCTTATTAAGGTTAGTATTTGATTAATGACCATTTCCAACAAACGAAATTTTAAAAAGAGTAACATTTTTGCGTTGAAAGAAAAACACGATTTTTTGAGAAATATTTTCTAATTTAAGTATAAAACGCAATTTCTGGTGTCTTATTCACCTTTGGTTGTACATATATACCGAATTTTAAAAAATTTGGTTTTTACTTTTGAGCTATAATTTGACTAATGTGAACATTCAAGTGTATTTGTACATCTTTGCGTTAGTAATGGTGTAGAGCACACCCTCGAGGCTTCATTGCACTTGTGAGAGAACACTAGCGCTCTTACATGTGAATTGGTCGTTGTCGACATGGCTGATTCATTCATTCATTACAGTGAATCGTTCAACTAAATTAATTCACGAACGAGCGACCCATCTATTTCATTTTTAGGGTCGGCTAGGGTCGGCTACGAGTAGCCGAGCCTATTGCATTTTCTTCTTTTCTTCTCAATTCACAGAGTCCAGAGGGTTCGCACTCTCACCGATAAGGCAGTACCTAGTTTTAGTTCACACTCTAGTCGCAAACAGCGTTGGATGTTCCTATGCGCGTGTGGCGTGGTCCGTTAAATTTGAAAATAATCGAAAATCGCATCATCCAGTACGAGCTATGATTACCTATGTTGAGCTGTAAAGAACGTGTGAATGTGAAATTTGTATTATTTTCATTTATTTCTCTATTTTTGTACATTCCCTCAGTTGCCTCAGTACGTTGTTTTTTTTTTGGTTCTGTGCCAAAATGTAATCGAAACCACAAACACGGCAAGACGCACATTCCTCGTTGTACCATCAGAAGTAAAAGTTAATAATTCTCAAAGTATCATAATATCGAACGTTGCTCGTTTATTTCATTTATAAAACATTTAATTACAGTTATTTGAAGAATGGTTACTGGCCATGTTCAAACAGAATTTAATGGATAAAAATCGAGCCACTGTCCGCGCAAATTAGAGTCTCTGCGATGCTCATTTTCGCGAAGACCGAAAAATCCTATCGATTTCTGTTTGTAGACTGTAATTTGTAAACACTAACTTTTTTATTTTTTGCACAGATTGCCTATGTGTATTTAATTGTGTGCTTTATTCGAAATGTTCATAAGAATTTGTTCATAGAATAAGATACGTGATATATATGTACTATGAATATTCTCTTATTATTGGTGAAAAAAAAAATAAATGCAAGCCAGGTCGCTTTGCGACCTAGTAATAGAGTCAGCCTTTCAGCTGAAGTCTGGGCGGCTATTCCACTAACCAACTTCGAACAAAAAGTACAATCGCACTTGGTAAGGGAACCAACCAGCAAAATCTATTTTTTGAGAACACGTGATTCTAAGTTTAAGAGCCACGTAGAAACCGTATGACATAGCGTTTACTGATAAGCTTTGATCAACGTGAGTACACATTTTTGAATCGGGGGCCCAATTCTGAAAAATGCTACTTTTTGCGCTCTTTTCAAGCATACTAATAAGTTATATGAGTTATTAGTAATAACTCATTTTGTTTACAAAATGTCAGTTGGTTCACGCTGACCCTACTTTCAGCAAGAATCATACACAATATTGCAAACCTCATAAAATGAACTCCTTTCATCCATTTCTTTTGTTGATACCTCGAGTCACTTTTGCTGAGACTATAAGCACGATATGGGACCACCTTCCTATCTGTTTCTTTTACACACGACTATGTTCACCTTTACATTTAAAACCACAAGCGCCACTGTTAAAAGCAAACGCGATTCATTCTCGTGTATCTCGAACATTGATTGATATTAAAAAGAGCCAATGGAAGACAAAACACAAACCACTGACATCACGCGTCGCGTAGAACTATTTTTCCATTGGCTGCGCCGACCCTAAACCACTGAGGCAAAGCACTGAGGTCACGTGTTGCGTGAAACTATTTTCCCCATTGTATACTTATTTACGTTTTATTATTATTTGGAAAACTTACTGATAAGAGTCCACAAGAAGTTGTACTTGGGTTGATTCAAAAGAATTCTACACTAATTGAACTGAGAACCCATCAACCCATTTCATACATGCTGAATAATTTGTCGATAGTCCATCAATGATTTTGTGAACGTTGACAATGGGGGATGCCAAATGTGCAGTCCAAATTTCTTCTACATCAACAACTGAAGGATTTGTCAATATTCATATCAATGACATAGTCAATATTGACAAAAGGTCATGTCAGCTAAACAATCACAATGCTATCAATATCAACAGTGTATATACAAAAGTAGATACAATTGTACAGTCGAAGTTTGCATTAACATGTCTACTCGATAAACAGTTAAGGCCGAATAACTTTTGTATAAATTAAGTTAGTGTCATAATTCTTGTTTGGTTGGGTTCAATACAATGTGTTCCAAAGTATTTGAATACACGAACTCAAAGTAAGTGAAAAAATGATGTCGATACAAATGTCGATGCTTCTGTGGACAGTATTTCACAGGTAGGGCGAGACCCGAATCATTAATATTTTCCATTGAAATTCAGCTCACGTTATTTTTAATTTTCGAGCTCAAATGCAACTTTTCAGTTACGGACATTATCACTGTTTCTTCTCACAAGGCGTCACGAGATCTCACCAGGTTGCATACTTTGGCCCAAAACCGCATCTCCGAATTAATTTCATTGTATAGGAAGTTCATATATTTCGTACTATTCGGTCTAATGCCTGCGCGAGACCTAATATTAATTTCCTTAGCGCGTCGACTCATACAGAGGCATACTTTAGCTACCATAATGCCACCTCGGATTTTAAAAATTAATATCCAATAAGAATGGGGCGGGTTGTAACTTTATTAGCTTTACTACTTTACGTATCATTCATTTGATGAATTTTAAATAAGTTTTTTTTTTTTAGGCACAACTGTCCTCCACCCAATGCGCTTCAATGTCAATTACCCAGTTGTTAATAATCAATTGCACGCATGCCTAAAGATGACCACGAGGCCCTAGGGTTCATTTCTATCATTTTCGCCAACAAAGAATTTCTTTTTCAACTGAACTTGAGCAGTTCCATGGTCAGCTGAAGGTAAAATGTAAATGCAAAAAATTGTGTACAGGTTTTCAGTGCAAGGGAAACAATACATCGGTCCTACTTTTCAGGTACAATTAAATGAATATTTCTAGTTTTTTTGCTTTTTTTTGGCTTTGTCTTTTTTATTGTATTTTTGTTATATTGTTTGTAGATAAACTTGTACTTTCAAGTAAATATGTTTCTTTTATCACGTAAAAGCATCTCGCTTGCATGCTACAGCCTGTTCATTCTTGTTCGGAAATGATTTTCCCTAACTTTTCCAGGTTTTCCAGGCCAATTTTTCCAGTTTTCCAGACCCTTCAAATACAAATTACACATGTAAGGGGGGAGGGGGTCAATTTTTAAGAACATAGTGAGCGGCGAATATCGTCAATCACTCCACAAACTTTTTTTTAGTACCGTGTGCTTATGAAGCTGTGGCAGAGAAGGTGTACAAATTTAATTATGGAAATGAAAACGCGCTCCATGGGGTGCAGCGTGACGCGATGTCAGTTAACAACTTCATAGATTTTTTTTCGTGTGACTTAATGCCGACCGTGAAGGGGGGGGGGAGAATAAAATTCGAAAATTGGTTTACAGGTTTTCTAGGTCGCTGCATTCGATTTTAGGGGTAATTTTTGGATCCTGTCCCTCCTGGTGCGACCCATGAGGTAGCAAGAGCGTAGGACAAGCAACGGTTGACTCGAAATTCACCTTTCCTAATTAAAGCCACCGAATAAGGTAAAAAACAGCCTTATTTATTCAAAGTGTTGCTACTAAGAAAATAATGTCATAAAAATTTCTCAACTGAAAAAGCACAGCAGCTTAAATTTGGTCCAGATTAAAAATCGGAAGTGATATTCGAAATCAGCAACACAAAACCACCCTTATTTCGATACTTCGTGCAATTTTTCGCCGGTGAAGCTGAATTCGTAATACGACAGTGCTTTGGAAGGGGTCGGATCAAAATCTGAGACGATATTCGAAATCAGCGACTCAGAGCTTGGTTGGCTATCCTGTCCAAAAAATTGACTTTAGAATCTCGTAAAGAATTTGGAACTTGGGGAAAACTAGAGTAACCGGAATTAGCTCCTTCCTCGTGGAGCCTGAATGGTTTAAGGGGAGGGAAAATAACCATAAAAATTAGTTCTAGAACCCAGGTGAAAAAGCTCCGGCATATCTAACGACAAATACTATGAAAGTAAAAAGGTGGTTAGGATCTGGACAATTATGGCACTAAGGGGGCGGAAGAGGCTTCAATTTAAGAGTGTCGACAGATACAATATAAGGTCATACATCTGAAAACAGTGGACTCTTCCATAACGCGATAGTAATTATTATGCGCTCTTTAGATTTTTTTCAAATTTTTTGGATTAGTTACTCTTTCCCCAAAATCTCGGAAGTGCCTTTCATGCACCCTGATCTACATTTGCGAAGGA
Source organism: Acanthococcus lagerstroemiae (assembly GCA_031841125.1). Classification (NCBI taxonomy): domain Eukaryota; kingdom Metazoa; phylum Arthropoda; class Insecta; order Hemiptera; family Eriococcidae; genus Acanthococcus; species Acanthococcus lagerstroemiae. The sequence continues at coordinate 48,380,023 of CM063113.1, forward strand.
GAGGGGAGCCGAAGAAAAACCCGATGACAGGATGTTCCAGAAGGTGAATTTATAGGTTTTCAAATTTTCGTTTCATTACGACTTTCTCAAAAAATTTTTTACACTGGAGAGAGAGGAGCTAGACTGAATATTTTTTCATTTTCGCGTCTTTTCGCGCCAATTTTCAGATTCTCGCGAACAGCATGAGATGAAAACACGAAACACCTGATATTGGGAAAGTGTTTAGGGATTGGTTCGTCATATTTTTCGTGAAAAGTCACGAAATACGAAATACGCGTATGTTAAGTGTATAGCCGCCTTAATAGAAAGATGAGGATTCGAAACGAATACCGTGAAAAATGAAAACGATTTCATCACACCAACACACTCTGTATTACTGCCATAGGAGAGGGGGAGGCTTGTATTACCCACGTCCTTTTCCTATGAAAGAAAAAAAGAAAATTGCCTGAGCGAAGCGAAGGAAAAATTTTCTTAATAAGAAATAGGGTAAAATCTGTTTGAAATACTACAGAATTTCGCAATCGATTTTTTTTTTTTTACAAAATTCCCTGACTTTCAGGTGAAAAATGCTGAAAATTCCAAAATTTCCTGACATTTCCCTGACTTTTCCAGGTTTTCCACAGATTGGACACCCTGATGCTAGAATTATGGAGGATTCTTAGTGATTGACTTTTCCTTTTTTCTAATCAATTGAAATCTGCAACAAAATTTGGAACAAGATGCTAGCAAAGACTTTTTCCCTCCTGTTAACTAAAAAAAATATACGGATTGAGTACCTATATGCGCACTGTATCCACCTCTCATTTTCCCCTTTCGGGAACAGAGTTTGAACCGAAATTAACGCGAAAATACTGAAAATCAAATTACAGTTGATAATATGTGACATTCACAAAATTCTGTACGTAATTTTAATGAACAGTCCAGTTCGAAAACTGACAGCCCAATAATAATTATTTCTCGATAATGAATGTTGCTGCGCATATCACCCTTCTCCTATTATAATGTGAGATGTTGAGTGGGAGAATGCTCCTCTCTTATTCTTCAACGTGAAAGAATGTCGATTCAAGTGCAGCAGAGAAATACTTGCGACTTCCATCAGTTCATATGGTCTTACAACCGGTTTGATGCAGCTCTCCATTTCTCCCTATGTCGTGCGAGTTCATTCATTTCTAGACAACTCTTACATTTGGCATCCTCGATTATCTGTTGAACATACTGGAATCTTTGCCGACTTACCCAATTCTTTCCTTCCGCCCTTCCTTTTACAAAGGGTGGTCCAAAAACCATTGCGCGACGCTCCATACAGACTATGTGCGCGATCTAGCGGAGCGCGATCGAACTAAAAGTGAAGTCTATTCAATTTCCAGTCGAAAGAGACCAAAACGAGCGCGCTTGAGTACATAGTCGCCGAGCTACAGCGGCTTGAAGTTAAGGTGTTCGGATGTCGCCTACAAGCTAAACAGGTGTTGTACAAAATTTGCGAATTTAAGAACGGAACAACGGTGGGTGATCCGGTATTGTATTCGTTGTGGTCTGACATCCACTAGGAGATGTGCGGGTCCTCGGCAATCAAACCTGTCACTGTGTGTTCCAGTTTACCTCGGTTACACGTGTTCGCAGTTGCCCAGTTTGCGGAATCGACGATGCTGATGCGCTGCCATCGCGAAATTTCTTATGCCACCGCTGAATTGTTCTTTTCGGCATCAGACTCGTACCATACACGCCTTCCAATTCATCACACGTCTACTTTGATGCCAGACCACGACGAACACAATACCGGATCACCCACCGTTGTTCCGTTCTTAAATTCACACTTTCCAAACTCATTTTATACAACACGCGTTTAGCTTGTAGGCGACATCTGAACACATTAGCTTCAGACCGTTGTAACTCGGTGACTATTATGTATACGCAAGCGCGCTCGTTTTGTTCTCTTTTGACTGGAAATTGAATAGACTTCACTTTTAGTTCGGTCGCGCTCCGCTAGATCGCGCATGTAGTCCGCACCGAGCGTCGCACAATGACTTTTGGACCACCTTTTGTACATTTACCGATACAGACTGTGAATGTAGGTAGATGGGCGGGAAAATAAGGTTATCAGATTAACGAAAAACTGATTTTCACGATAACATGAGCGAGAAAGCGAACTTAATTAATAAGGTCCAACAGGTGTTGGCGATACAAGCGGCGAGTCACGTTAGCAGGGTCTAAGAGAGCAATAACTTTCCGATGGGTATGGATGCGTTGGACGCAACGATTTTCCTGCCGCCGAATCTGGTCATCAACTGAATCTAGATGAAAGTCACTGCGGAGTTGCATATTGGTAACATACCAAGGTGCATCGGAGGCAACCAGCATATATTTATTCTGGAAGCGGTCGATAATGGAAATATTGGAGCTTCTGGCAGTGCTCCACTGTTCAGCGCCATATAACCACATTAGGAGGAAAATGGAGACATAAATGAGACGTGTATTCCTGAGGGTGAGTCAGGAATGACGCCCAATAAACCAGAAGAAATTGGAGAAGCGTAGATCAAGGAGCTTCCGCTTCCTGGTGATGTGCTCGTGCCAATTTAGCTTGCAGTCTAAGCGCAAGCAAAGATAGCGCACAGAGTCGGCAGCAGGAACAGGTTTACCATCCAATATAGGTGAGTATCTGTGGGGGCGAAGAGCGAAATCCACCCCACAGATTTTATTTCATTGCGCTGAATTTTCCACTTTCTGGTCCATTCGGAAATGTTTGTAACAGCGGACTGTAAGGAAGTTACAGCAACGTCGTAGTTACTATTCGATGCGACTATGGCAGTGTCATCCGCAATAAGACCAGTGGTGGTTGCTGGAGTAGTAGGAATGTCAATAGTGTATAGCAGATAGAGAGTGGGACCTAAAACACTCCCTTGTGGCAGGAGCTCGGTTAGGAGCGAGGGGAGATTTTTCTGAGACAAATTGTATGTCAAATCAGCGGTCAGCTAAGTACGAACGTAATAATTGTCTGAGACTAGGAGAAAAGTATGGACGAAGTTTCTCTATGAGTCCCTCGTGCCAGCCCTTATCAAATGCGGAGCTGACATTCAGGAAAATGGCTAGAGCAAATTCTTTTTTTTTTTCCGTGCTTGTCGGACTGTAGTAATTATTCGATGAATCTGCTCAATCTTAGCGTGCTTTTTTCGAAACCAAATTGAAAAGAGGTAATGGATCTTGATCAAAAATAGTTGCGTGCAATCGCGGGAGAATTACTTTTTGGAGGACTTTAGCCAAGATTGAAAGGAGAGAGACTGGTAAGGTGAACCGATGTTCACTGGACTACACGGTTCTAATGGGGTTCAATTCGCCACGAGTCTTGCTAATCATAAGCGTGCTCAATTTGCTTCCTAAGAGACAGGGAACGTGTCGTCGGGGGGCGCTGCGGACTGCGCTCATCATCGTACGAATTTCCGACCCTTGATAAGATTTCGCGTCGGGTAATCGCGTCCCGGACGCAGTTCGCGTTTCTGAAATATCGGCGTCCATTTGCGCAAATTTTTCTAATCAGCAATAAAAATGGGAGGCAAGAAGATACCCGAACACCGTGAAATGAAGTTAATCAGAGAGGCGGACGTTCGGTGTAATTTATTTCTACGGATGAGAAAAACGATACGTAAAATTTTACGTTTTAACGAATAAATCTTCCCTGTTCGGGCGAGGAAACGGACGACCATGGCGTACGTATTTATTGTTAAAATCGTACAGTCCGTGACTACATCCGATCCTGTTTGAACGATTTTGCACTTTTTGCAATACACCAAATTCGGCAGAACTGAGCTTGATACTGCGCTATAAAGTAGCAGCGCGATTGAAATATATCGCAGCGCCAGGCGAATTTCATTTTATTAATTCATTTATCGCTAGCGGGGACGGCGCCGATCCTCACCGAAAATGGCCAAAGCGGTTGCAGTTTCTGGCTGCGGTGCCGAGTTGCTGCCATTTCGAGGTAATCCGAGCAATGAGAAAACGTTTCAAGTGAAAACCGTGGCAATATGCTCTCTCGAGTAAGCAGTGGTAGGCGGTGAGTTTTTCTAACAGGTAAGTGATAAGCGTAGATAGGTATTTACTAAAGAGTGTTACCTGAGGGGGGGGGGGGGCAAAAATTGTGAAAGTTCCAACTGACTCAACTCAAAATTCCCAAGTATCAAAGCAAAAAAAACCTTTTCACCTGCTGGATCTTTCCAACTGACTCAATTGAAAATTCTGAAATATCAAAGCAAAAAAAAAAAAAATCTCTGACATCTCGGATTTTTCCAAGTTCTCAACTCAATTCCCAAGAATTAAAGCAAAAATAAAACTTTTTGACTTGTTGGATTTTTCCAACTCCGCGCCTGACTGAAATGGAAAATTTTCTTAACTGCTGAGTGAAAAATTCCCACAGGGGGGTAAGTTGCCCTCCCCCATTGGTACGTCCCCGAGCGTAGAGGGAAAGTAAAAATCAGAATACCAGTATGAAACATGATACTACAAAAGGGCATTGATTAAATTATTCAAGTTGTTGTACTCCTGTGTAGGGTCATTCCATATGCATTCATCTTTTTCTGTGACGAATAATAGACACGGCCGACAAAACAGTTTTCCACCATCTTCACAATGGGTTAAGAACAAAATGTTTTCATAATGCGATATGTGTAAATGTCTAGTAATAACCGAACCACCTTTCTTTTGCTAGTTTTTTAAAATGGTAATTCTGGTTTAGGCTTACCACCATTAATAATTTCTAATTGTTCATTAAGACTAAGTCGCGAAAACGGGTTTTCAATCGGAGACAGCACGCCTGCAAAAACTCCTCAGTAAGGAAAGGAGGGTGGAAGAGGGGCCGCTCGGACTCCCGACAGGTGGTTTTTCTACCACTCCGAGAAAGGCAATAGGCATTCATTGACACGCACTTTTCGGGAGCAAAAATCATGGTAAACACACAGCCGCAGCTAGGAGCTAACTATGAGCAAAGCGGAACGGACTGGGAAACAGCGAAGGAGGTGGTTACACCAGACAGGGTATGTTGGGCGGTGAACACATTCTCGCCGTACAAAGCACCGGGCCCAGATGGAATCTAGCCAGTTTGCCTACAGACAGGACTAGAGACCATAATGGGACTGTTCATTAGGGCCCTCAGAGCATCATTAGCCCTAGAGCACATTCCAAAATCGAGGAGGAGTGTGAAAGTGGTGTTTTTGCCTAAACCAGGCAGAGACCCCTGTAAGGCCAAACCCTACAGGCCAATAAGTCTCTCATCATTCATGTTAAAAACCTGGGAAAGGCTGATAGACAGGCACCTAAGAAAGGTTACACTGAAAAGGTTCCCACTACACGAAAACTAGCACGCATATAGGGCAGGCAGAGTAGCAGAGTCATCACTGCATTCGCTTATTACGGCAATTGAGAGAGAGAGATGACTGGCGCAGATTATGTCCTAGCAACATTCATGGATATACAGGGAGTGTTTGACGCGACCTCTCATGAATCAACAGAAACGGCCCTGAGGGAAAGGGAAGTGAATGAAGGCTTAATAAACTGGATTGTATCTATGCTACAGGCAGGGAGATCCGGATAACATACCAACAAGAACGGATCCATGCATGGAGCCTGGTGGTGGACGGTTTGCTGGAGGAATTAAATGGTCAAGAAATACACACACAGGGCTACGCTGATGACTTGGCTGTGGTGGTGACCGGCAAATTTCCGGGAACAATCGCGGAGTTACCGCAGTGGGGACTCCGATGTGTGGAAAAATAGTCAAGGAGTTGATCAAGGTACAATACAAAGGAAGACCGTTAGCCCTCACAGGAAAGGTGAAGTACTTAGGAGTATATCTTGACGAAAAACTCTCCTGGGGGGATCACGTCTCAGATAACATAAGAAAAGGGATTGAGGCTCTTCAAGCTTGCCGCACCTTTGTCGGTAGGACCAGGAGACTCTCTCCCAAAATGATGCACTGGATATATACCGTTGTAATACGTTCCAGTATCACATATGCGGCCGTTGTGCGGCGGAGCAGGGTCCACCTGGCCAAGTCAGAGAGGAGCTAGACCACCTGCAAAGGCTCACGTGCGTGATGACAACGGAGAGTACGGTGCCAACTAAAGCACTGGAAAGGCTCCTAAACTTGCCGCCACTTCACACTGCTATAGAAGCAACTGTGATAATGGGGGCTCATCGCCTGAGTCAACCAAACCTTCAGGCCAAAAAACAGGCCATAGAAGAATATGGGAAAATGGCAAGGACGATGGACAAATGCTTTGGGATGCCAAAGGATAGAATCGCGCTGGAACACTTCTTCGACAAGCCGTACCGTCCGCTAATACCGAAACGGGAGGCTTGGGAAAGGAGGTGGTCTAGCATTCTAAGTAAAGAGGAGAATGTGTGGTTTGCAGATGCCTTTAAGAATGATAAGGTATAGGAATCGGAATCGCGGATGCAAAAGACGCTGACAACTGTTCAGTGGTACTGGGAGAGAGCGTCACTATCCTCCAAGCAGTGGTAATGGCGATCACGGTGGCCATTGATTGAAGCCAAGAGAAGGGTCTTGTCAATAAGTAGATCTATATCTGTACAGAACCCTGCCAGATGGAAGATAGCCCGACTGGTGCTGTTGCCAAAACCAGGAAAACCAGTCGGCGGGCTAGCGTCATACCGGCCGCTATGTTTGCTGGACACAGTTAGGAAGATTTTCGAGAGGATAATCGCAAACAGGCTGGAGAAACACTTCCGGGGGAGGCGCGCGTTGAGCGCCAACCAGTATGGGTTCCGAGTTGGAAGATCGACGACTGATGCCGCCGGGAAGCTGAAGAAGCTGGCACAGTCAGCGATCCAAAAGCTCCGATTCGGTGCAGCCGTCAGCCTCGACATACACAATGCGTTCAACACGATGTCATGGACGCGCATATTGGAGGCGCTGGAGAACGCATCAGTCCCCGCGTACTTACGCGAAATAAGCCAGGACTACTTCCGTGGTACCAGTAATTCTTGCGGAAACTGCTACCGGTGTGGTGCAGCGGGAGATGTTGTGCGGGGTTCCGCAGGGATTAGTTCTTAGTCCACTCCTATGGAACATCGCGTTTGACGGCATTCTGCGAGCAGAAGTACCACCACGGGGGAACATCATCTGCTACGCTGATGACACTCTGGTGGTCGCAGTCGAAGACGACGTAGCCGCACTTGAAAGCAAGGTGAACGCGGGACTGGAGGCAATGACCCGTTGGATCGAGTCGGCTGGGTTGGGCCTAGCAGCCGAGAAGACAGAAGCGGTATTGCTCATACGCCGTCGACGGTACAACCCTCTTCCCTTTCGCCTAAAGGAAGCGGAGATTACGCCCTGTACAGCGCTTCAAGTACCTCGGGCTGTGGTTTGACAGGAAGCTGTCATTCAGAGAACACACGAAGAGGACAGCGCCGAAAGCGGAGAGAGTCGTAGCTGGATTAAGCCGACTTATGTCGAATCTAGGGAGGCCGACAGAGAAGAAACGTAAGCTGCTGGCGAATGTTGCCACGTTGGTCCTCCTATATGGGGCGCCAATCTGGTCCGACGCCATCGGTGCCAGGGAGTACAGAAGAACCGATCTGGTAAGGGTCTAACGGAAGGCTGCACTGAGGTGTGTCAGTGCCTATCGCACTGTCTCCACAGAGGCAGTGTGCGTGCTAGCAGGTATACCGCCAGTGGAGTTACTAGTGAATGAGCGGAAGAGGGTATACAGCTCAACGCGGAAGATGCCACCGAAGAGCAGTGCGGCGCTACAGGTCAAGCGGGATAATAGGCAATCCACGCTTCGCACGTGGGAAGAGCGGCTCTCCCGCAGTACCAAGGGAGAGTGGACCCGGCTGCTAGTACGCTACTTCAACGCGTGGTTGGGCAGACGCCATGGCCAGCTGGACTTCTACCTCACGCAGGTGATGAGTAGCCATGGAGTGTTCAACAAGTACCCGCGGTGCTTCTACTGCGCTTCAGGAGGGCGAGATGATGATGCCTAGCACACCCTATTCGAGTGCCCGGCATTCACCAAGAGAGAGAAGAAGCGGCGGCCGCCTTTCAAAACACGGGTGTTGAGTCGTTTACACCGGAGAACCTGGTCCCGACCATGCTGAAGAGCAGAGCGGGATGGGATCGGACAGCTGCCTTTGTCAAGAAGACGCTGGGCCGCAAGATGGAGCTGGAGTGGCGGAGACAAAGGCAGCGGACGCAGCACCCTATGCCGGCACTCGACATCCCACCAACATCAACCACAACGACGACGTCAACCAGAACGACGACGACGATGTCGCAGCTGCCATCAACTGAGGAAGAAGACGATCCGGCGCAACTCGACAGCGAAGATGAAGAATAAGACGCCGTAGATTCGCCGCCGTGAGGAGGCGACAGGAGAAATGGGGGTAGCAAGAGTTACCTCAAAGCGATCCCCCCCCCTATTCTGAGGCAGGCCCATTCGGGGCGTTTCCGGGATACGGGGTACGGTGTCTCGGGGCCAATTTGGCATGCGTGCATCGCCATACGCCCCTCTATTATCGAATATCTGTACCGACAGTCAATCGGCTATTAAGGCACTATCGTCACACCAAACTACATCCCTGGTGGTGGCGGACTGTTGTAACAAATTATACACTCTTGCTCAAGAGAACCGTGTCACCATACTATGGACACCGGGACACTGTGGCATAAAAAAGAACATGATCACTGGCAAGCTAGCGAAGGAGGGCATAAAAATGAAACTGACAACACGTGGGCCGTGTCTTCCTGTAGCATACAGTGTCATAAAATCCAAAGTAAAGGCTTGGATAAGTAAGCAGATGGAAATGGACTGGCGGTGGCCAGTCGCATGGAAGTCAGCAAAACACTAATAGAGGACGCCCCCAGTAAGTATGCCAAGTTTCTATTAAGGCTTGACAGGAAACATGCAAGGCTCATGGTCGGACTACTAACTGGTCGTGGAGCCACAAAACACATGTGTTATAAAATAGGAGGGATGAAAAGCGTAGGTACTGTGGAGAAGAGAAAGAAACCTCGATCCATATCGTATGTCAATGCCCAGCAATAGCTGGGACAAGACGCGATGCATTGGGACTAGAGTAAGCACCCAGTGAAGTCAAAGGAATAGAGCTCAGTAAAATTCTCACTTTGGCTGTAAAAGTGAGGCTACTGAGCTGATGCTTAAAACAGCAACTTGAGGAATAGTGCAATGGACTGCAAAGTCTGAGCACTCGGCGCATACAGCACCACCTCACACACAAATGTATGCACATGCACACGCGCAGAATTGAATCTTTCTGATCAGGTGGTAACCTGGGATTGTAATAATTTGTTCATTCGAACTGGCAGTGTTACAGGGCGCGCTATCTTTCCCCCTCGATTCATACTGTAGTCGCTTTGTTTGCTCTAGGTTGTAAATGCCGGCATGAATTAGTACACTGAAAGAACAGCTCATTAACTGCTCTGGTACATTCAGTAACTACTCCAGTAAATTCCGTAATGGAGTCCGAGAAATGCAATTTTTAATGAATTCCGGCATCATTATGGTGCATTATGGCACTGAGAGCTGAATTGTCCCGGAATCATTCTAACGAGTTAATTATTACGAGAGTATTAAAAAACGTTTACTGAGTTGTTCAGTAATGATTCATGTACAATGTCTGTAAACATAATGAGATGTAGTCATGCACAGATACTAATACATAATCAATGCAGTGAACATCGTATCCATTCCCTCATTCTGAAATGTACAGGAGACATTACACTGCTGGTACTCAACAATGAATATGATTTAGTGGATACTGATATGCACGGTAATGGCTACTGTTTGACATTGTAGGGTACGGACTCATACAGGAATGATCATTGTATTCCTCTCAGTCCGTTAATTAATGGAATATGATGGTTACAGATTTACCCAGAAACAGTTCTAACACTATTTTCTACCTCTTACTGCCTTATGTCGGGAATGGTAAATGTGTTTGAGTGTTGTCCCAGGATCTCATTAACCATTACCTTTTTTTTTTTTGGAAACATTACTGGATTGTTCTTTCAGTGTAGTGTATAAAACAAGGTTTATTTTGAGACATGAATCACTCGCGTGGGACATTCTCATCAAGTACAATCAACGTTTAAAGCGGACCTTGTGTTTTCTTAGGGTGTCGTTATCTCACTCCACCTTATATAATGTTTTCACTTTCATTTGGCTGAGAGGTTAGCTTGCCAGGACAAGGTATTCAGTATCTGTTATTAAAGACGTGCAAAAACTCGCTATTATTCCTTTATTTTATAACGTTTCTTCAATGTTATGACACACCTACTTGAGACCTTGAAAGGTAGAATTTGTTTATGAAGGATTGCCGTATGACCCTTCTCCTATTGCAGAGTTGACTTATTCTTAGCCTCAAGTTCTTGACCGGCATCACTAATCTATGAGTCAGTTATCTGGAAAATCGAGAACAAACTTCGTATAAATGATGAAAACACGAAACGTTTCAGGAAGAATTTACGTTGGATGTGTATACTAAGCATTAATGATTGAGAATGTTGCACTTTGAAAAGCTTGCGTCAGCCTTCGTTATGCATTCGAATATGTACCTCAGTCACCTTATGTGTTGTATATTTTTAAACACAAGTGTCTTCATTCCTCAGAGTCCATGTCTGCACTTCCCTAAGGGTATATGTAGGTGTCGAGTTATTCACTTGTTAATAATGAATACGAAACGCGCACGCATGTAATTAGGGCTCAGGTACATAGCACGCGACAAAGCCGCATGCGATAACGCGATAACTACAAGCCAAAGGAAAGCATTGTAAGTATCTAGATGAGCTGGTGTTTTGTCTCGCGGAATGCGTGAACGTTATCGCATGTCTACGCTGTCGCGAGCTATGTAGCTGAGCCCTAAGTATTATGTAGGACAAAATGTTCATTCTAAGATTTCAGAATCACTGCGGCTAACTTTGTACTTTTTAGAACTACTTTCGTGATTAGCTACAATAAGTGGATGTGCGCGACAATTCATGCACATCAATCGGCGTGCAGAACTCTAAAAGCGCGTCCACGGGTTTTCCGTTTGGAGAACTGTTTTCCTGGATTAGCATGATTTTTCAGCTCTAAGGAGGGGAGACTATAGTCCTGTATTTTGGGTACGTATTTACATGTTACGTATTAGCTTACTTCATACGTTCAATTGAGTCTTTCTCTAGAAACTGGGAATATTAATGTGGCATTTCTTTTTTTATTGTCAGACGTATGTAGTTTATATGTAATGGAGAATATTCAACAAGTTTACGAGAGCATCAAAATTTAGGTAGGAGGCATTCACGACAATAAACATCTTGTCCACGACGAAAGCGCTGATATCCACGACTATGGACGAAACAGCTCCAAGAATTTCTTTTTCTAAGGAATTTTTGAAAATTGTGCTATCACATGCGCGTTAATGACTACGATCTGGCCGTTCCCGGCCTATTTCCCGAAACCACTTTCCCGAATGTTCGTTTTCCCGAAAATCTGTTTCACGAACGACTTGTTCTCGAATACAATTTTCCCGAATGCTTTCTTCCCGAACAGAAAAGCAAAAAAATTTTTTTTAATTCCGCAGGAATTGTTCTCCGACCAATGTTTTTTAGTATATAGGTTCGAAATGTCTTCAAATTCGTCTAACGACTTACGATTTGTCGGCAACTCTTTTTTGCTAGTTCGTCGTATCGCTTGTTTGATTGCCTCAAGTTCAGGCAAGAGACTCAAAATTCTGCAGGCGGCACTTGCGGTAATCTATTTCGCAGTAGTTGAGCGGGCGGCTGCTCTAGGTGCTCAGCCGCCTTCCGCTTTATTTTGGTCATGACCACCTCCGCAGAACACTCCTCCTTGGTTAGAAGAGTGTTGGTGTGGAAATGGTCCTTTAATAACGATGACCGCCGCTCCCAATGCAGGATCGTTGGTGATCGCTCTTGCCTTGAGTTCTTTTCCGCGCAGCTTGCGACAATCCCAGTATACTGTTCCTTTGCTGGCACAGGATCGTAGGTAGACATAGCTATCGAGTAGTAGTTGGCGATCAGCGATTTAAGCCATTTATTTATTTACTTACATTTTGGGTAGGTGAGCTACCGCCAGCTACCCCGCCCATTTAAGGACAAAGTTTCCGTTGTCTCCCTCCATATCTCAGGTAATCCTTATTCGTTTACTTTTAACGTGGTTATGACACATCTTCATGAATCACTTTCATTATCAACTAAATTTATCTCAGCTCATAATTTGCTACCATATTTTTTTTTTAAATACTACCATTTATGCAACATGTAGCATAGATGGTAGCATTTAAAAAAATATGGTAGTAAATTATTGACTGGGTTAGAGCAGGCGCTATAGTAGCATAGATGCTAGCACTATGGTAGCGGTTGCTACTAGGAGCAGGCGCTCTAAGCGCGTGGTATGTAGCGAATACCATTAGATGCTCCAGGGCCATTTACTGGAGGGGCGTTAAGGGGTCTGACACGTATGATAACGCAAATTTCCGTAATTCTTTCGAAATTACCATCCAGGAGCCCTAAATAGGTGGTTGCCCTCCAGAAGCCTTAAATCGATCGTTGAAAATAACACTTCATTTTCCCATAATATAATATTATTAGTACCGGCTTTTGCTTTCTTCTTTTTTTCTAATTCGCTCTCAACCAGAGCCCTGGAATCGCCCTTTCGAGCATTACCTACCTCAGAGACGTCGGGGAGGCTATTAGGGCTGTCTTAGCCCTCTTTTCTTCTGACCGAAAAACCGGCCTGGGTCGAAATCTGACGAGTTGCTATGTGGGCTCGAACCCGGGACCTTCGGATTCCGAGACCCACGCGCTATCCACTTGGCCAACCAGGTATGAGAAGGTATAGATTTTTAGTTTAATTTTCGACCATTAACCACTAACTAGAAAACTGTGTGACCAGACTGGGGCCGGAGATCAAAATTTTCACGTAATGGAATATGGATGTCGTTTTATACGATTAAAATGTGCACTGAATTCATTTCTGTAAACGATTAGCTTCTACGAATTTGCAAATTGTGATGCATTTGAGGGAGCGAGGCTCACTATTTTCATAAAATGCATAAGGTATGTTGTTTCATGGGTGTGTCATAGGTATTTAGTTCGCCAAATTTGACTTTAATAGTAGTTCCACCCAACTTTAGAACTGTGGGATGTAGAGGTAAGGAGAGGGGATGGCGGTTTATTCATCAGTAAATATAACAGGGATATCATTTCGTAGGTTTCGAAGGTCGCTCGATTTAATTTTGATAACAACTTGACTCACTTCTGAACATTGAATCATCTGGGTGGGGATTGAAACTAAAATTTGGAAAATACGAAAAATACAATATGGACATTATTTTGGAGGTTTCCAGGTTCGCACTGCTCATGAACGGTCAGTTTTCTAGCGATCAATTCAACTAGGGCTCAACAATTTACCGACAGTCAATTTTCCGCGGTCAATTTGCCGCTGGCAGTTTTAATGGACCCATCAATAGGGACTCTTAACTTTTTCGGAATCTACACAAAATTGCCTTTTTAACATGATGTTTTATAGCGGGGAGGGAGGGTGGGAATTTTGTGTACGCAAAAAATGTGATATGTGGTACCTAAATTCTCAAAATCAGGAAATTTTATTAACTTTAACTACATACCCGATATGCAAAATCCCACCAGTTACCCGGATAACTAAAGGGAACCAAGGGTAACTGACGGGTTTCTGGGTAATCTGAGGGTTACCAAGGGCTGCAAATGGGTAACTTTTCCGCGGATAACTACATAGAGGGTAACTGATTGCGCATCGGGTATGTTAAGTATAGTCTATAGTGGATTCTCCAACGCTCGGTACCTATCATCCAGGTCAGCTGTGATTTGTTACATCAGGGGTTCTCAAACTTTTTACTTCGAGCCCCCCTGCATAATCCAGCTGTAAGCCGGGCCCCCTAAATGTAAGCGTACTATATATAATAAGTGAGTCGCTTTTGACATTTTACAGTCAATTTTTATTTACATCAAGCTTTGGGCCCCCTTGAGCCTTCATTGCGCCCTCCTTGGAGGTCGCGCCCCACACTTTGAGAACCGCTGTGTTACATCATGTTCCTAACTGGACCAAACTTTTGATAAGTAAGTACTTCTATTAATATGGATGATGTTGACTGGCTACCAAAAAACGAGCATTTGTTAAATACTTTTAGGCAAAGATTATTGTATCTGAATTTCTCAAATCTTCTGGAAAGGAATCATTTGTTTCTGAAACGATTGGCTGGAAAAGTGTAAGATTCAGAGAGTATAACAGTATTAAAAAAAACAATGTTGGACGAGGTTTCTAGTTGTTTTCCGTAGACTAAAGTATGCAATTTCGGCCTTTTTTTTTCATGTTTTTTTAAAACTTTAATACATAAAACTGAGAAAAATCTTGATGTGCTAGGAAAAACTATTTTGCGGCATTAAATTCAGCGCTAAAAATATTTTCAGATTCGTATATTTTTATCTTTGAGCAAAGAAAAGCGAAATTTTGCAGAACAGTGTTATTAAAATTTTTGATAAATGGCCTTGAAGTTAAGAGATTTATTTCTTCTCTGAGACGACTGAAAAAAAGAGCAAATTTTGCCAGGGAGCAAAGAGCGCAGCTGGAGAGGAGGCGTCGCCCCTGCCTTACCCCTTGTTACGGGCCTGCTCCGGTCTCATAAATCGCACCATACAGGCACACATCATTAGGTGAAAAACACGAACACGAGTCTACAAAACCTTTTGACTTACAGGTGCGAAAGGTATGTACTCAGAAAGCAAGTCAAACAGAATAACCGCTGTAGAAATGCCCTACATGAGAAGATCGGCTGGTTGCACATTACAGGATAGAAAACGAAACGAAGAAATCCTAAAAGAACTGAACATTACACAGGCTCAGATTTAGGGGGGGGGGGCTGGGGTCCCAGGGACCCGGGCCTCCACATTTTTTCTACGGTTCATCTTCTTCTTTCATGTCCGGACTTCGACGCGTTGGCAGTTAACTTAAAGTTTTAAATTTAAAATTTTCCTCCTCTATCTCTGCACCAGGTCCAGGTGCTGTCGTCTAGGTTACTCCACATCTCCCCTCTGGTATGTGTGGTCCCTTTCATCAGAGTCAAAGTAAAACTTAAACAGTTGAGACGGTAGCGCCCGATACTTTTCCTACGTTGGTTTCTTTCACATTTTTTTGAGGGGATGAAATTTTTTCTGTCATAGATAATTATTTTTAAACATTTTCGAGAAAAGAACAAATTTTTTCGCGTCAAAAAACAATTTTCTTTCTTTATTGACAAGGAAGAGGCGGCGTTCATTTTTTTTTTTTTTTTTTATTCAAAGGGAAAAAGGAAGCACTTTTTATTCCAAAAAAGGAGATGATTTTGCCAATGGCTTTTTCATTTTTTTCTTTTTGTATTATTTTATTTTTACGAGTATATAACAATTTTATCTCCTACTTCGTGAATTTTGGAGTCTTGGTGCATTTTATTATAATACTTTTTTGATTTTTCACTTCTTTCTTTTGCGACTTGAATTTGTCCAAGTCCGATCTATAAATTACAGGAGTAGTCATCCTTGAGGGTATTTGAATTTTGGTGTGTTCATAATATAATCTGGAGTAGGATATTTTATGCCAACATTTTTTTCTGCTTTTTTCGATGGCTTTAATGGGCAGTACCAAAATATTTTTAGGCAGTTCCAAATACCCACAGTACATACATATTTTCAAAAATTTATTTGCTAACAATTTTTTAAGAAATATTAACGAAAACGTGAGTAAATTTATCATTTTATTTTAAAAGAAGGATAATTTGGAATTAGGTACCGACTCAATCAAAGTCAAGGTTGAACTTAAACAGTTGAGGCAATAGCGCCCAATATTTTTTTCCGTTGGTTTCTTTCACTTTTTTTTTTTTTTTTTTTTTTTTTTGAGGCGGGGGTAGAATTTTTTCTGTTATGGATAACTATTTTTTAAATTTTCGAAAAAAATGCAAATTTTTTTGCATCAAGCAACAGTTTTCTTTCTTTATTGACAAAGAAGAGGTGGCGTTTACTTTTATTTATTTATTAAAAGAGAGAAACTAAGTACCTTTTATTCCGAAAATGAGAGAGATGATTTTGCCGATAGTTTTTCATTCTTCTTTTTCGGATTACTTTATTTTGAATAACACCTTTATCTCCTATTTTGTGAGTTTGGGGGTTTTGGTGCATTTTATCATAATCCTTTTTTGATTTTCCTCTTGAATTGACAATTCTTTCGTTTGCGACTTGAATTTGTCCAAGTTCGATCTATAAATTACCGCATAGTAGTCATTCTTAAGGGTATCTGAATTTTAGTGTGTTAGTAATCTAATTTGGAATATGATGTTTCATTTTGAATATTTTCATCTGTTTTTTAATGGCCTGAATGGGCAGTGCCGCCCATATTAGGAAGCACCAAAATTTCTTGGGCAGTTGCAAAAAATAACAGGACCTACCTACATATTTTCAAAAATTTATTTATTAGAAAATTGGTGAAGATTCATTAAGAAAAACGAAAGTAAAAAAACGAAATTGAAATGATAGGTATGTACTTGATCTAAGTCAAGGTTAAACTCATACAGCTGTGGCAATGGGGCACAATTTCCTATTTTTTCACTAATATTTCGGATGCCATACTTAAAATTTTGTTATACCATTGAATTGAAACCAAATTCTTAAGATTTTGAATAAGTTCAATTTTTTCTCTCTTCTAATCTTCAATTTTTTTCCCACACTGAATTAAACTAATCGTGAGTCGCAATCATAAGGATTCTTAGGAGGGAAAGTGGACAAAATACAATTCCTTTAAGGTTTAAAAATTCATAAAAACATGTTAACAGAAATCTTGAAAGAATATACTATTATTCCAAACATTTTGATTACATCAAAATTTAATCTTCAACTATTTATCAAAATCGCATGACATCAGGAAATAAAAAATTCATTTCCTACATCCAAGTGAACATTATTACCGCTGGTGCGTTGACCTGCGAGCTGGGTAAAAATAAAATACCAAAAAATACCTATTCATCTAACAGAAGGGATGCTTTCATTTCAGCGGTCAATATAATTCTCTTATACGGCGACAATAATTAAAGGTAACTCGAGATCCGAAATGTTGCCGCTTATTCGGATCTCATCTTAGTTTAAAAATGTCAGGAAAATATACATCAGTGAAATGCGCTCTACCGAGAGAACAGATGAACCAGTGCTGTATATTTTTGATGGAAAAGTGTAAAAGTAGAGATCCGGGCTAAAATTCGTCTACGTGTTGGTGCAGCCTCCCCGACGACTCTGAGGTAATGCTTGAAAGGGCGGATTCCAGGGGTTGGGTTGAGAGCAAGTTAGAATAAAAAAGAGAAAGAAATGGAAAGGTGCGGTTCAAAATGTATTGGCAAGCAAATATTCTCAGGTTCTGGAGAATGAGCCAACTAATTTTTAGTGGGATACACACCAATATCCCTGTAATCTGGTCGGTGCAGATGTTAGTTATCCACTTTTATGCGAAGATAGAAATTCGAAAATTGAAATAATTATGTTGGTAAATGTTACAGATTTCGTACAGCCAGAATCCATACCTCAATAACTATTAAGCCCTAGAATCGGGAAGTACTGTTGGATTGAACAAGTTGCTCAAAAGTACCACAATAAAATTCGTCAACCAAGTAGTAACCATTTGAAAAATATCTGAGTCATTCGGATTGCGTAACCTGCAAGTTCATCATGTCGGTTTGGAAAGAAATTCGTTTTCTGCGAAAGTCATATGAATCGCGAACTATAAGGCTGTTGTACGTCGCCTATTGTTTAGCCGGAGGTTTTTATCGGAGTGATGTAGCAACTCGGGCGTTCACGTATGGATGGTATGGGCTGACTATTATTGGAACGTCGTATGGCCTGGTATTTGGCTTCATTGGTAGCTTGTTAACGAATGACCTCACCTTTTCAGACATTTTGTTCATGGTCGCTATTTGGCTTGCTATTGTCTACATCTGCATTTTCGCGCCATCTGTCTTCTTGCTCTGCCTCCCCAACATAAACGAAATTGTAAAAGAAGCAGAAGTGGGATTTAATTGTCCCGAACCGGAGGTCAGGATATCGGATCCAAAACGAAAGAAATATGACTCCTATACCCGAGGAATAGTATTTGGATTATTCATGATACTTTCCGCCCATTTACTCTATCCATCCACAAACGTCTTTTACTTGGCGCTTTTCTGCGACAACACTTGTCTGCATAGTCAAATAATGTACTTCATGAGTACTCCATACACTAATCACATAAATTCAGTAGGGGTCTACCTAGCTGTTTGGGGTACTCAAGTATTGGTAATGATGATTAACATTCAAACGGCCACCGGCGCACTTGTTTTTGGTTTAATGATCGCGTGCGAATTGTACAACGCATTGGTGAATGTAGTCACAGAGCTTCACCACGTCATCGACGATACGATTTTGGAACTGAAGTCGATTCAAACACGAGAGAAAAGTATTGCCGATTCGGATTCGTACGAGAAATTCAAAACAAATTTAGGTACCACTATCAGCCGGTACCAGAATGTAATTAGGTGAGGACAACTATATATGTACTGATCGCAGTTGTCGCAATTATACCCAGTCTAGCCGTATTAAGTTCTGATACACACGTTGTCCTGTATCTCTGTTTACCTACGTCAAGAAATTTGAGGTGGGCGAACGTGATAACGCTGCACACGCGTCAAAATATTCGGCCATGTGTCGTTTCGAATGATGTTTTGTTACGATGGCGTCGTTTTGTCATGCATGGGCGTCGTTCATGAACGATTTAAACTCGTTCCGTTCTCGTTCACTTTGAAAACAACTCGTTCACGTTCCGTTCATTTCAGACATGAAGTTGTTCCCGTTCCGTTCCTCGTTCACAAAATAGCCTGTGAACAACCTGGAACGAGTCGTTCAATGTGTATAACGTTATTACATCATCAATATTGAAATGATCCGTTATTTTTATTAGAATATATAACATTTTCTACTACACTTACAATAACGTTATAAGGTTATAACGTTAACACCAGTTGTTTAAAATGTAAAGAAAAGGTATACCACATGGGCGTGAAACGTTATATGTACGCATAACGTTGTAAAAAACGAGGATTTACAATAGTTTTTCAAATCAACATTTTCAAAGCCATCAATGCCAAATGAATCTCGACTTCTTGACACCCACTGACGGGGTCGTTATGTCAGGATTGTTCCTTGTGTCTGCGTGTGTGTACCCACGACCCAGTGCAACTCAGTGAGTGGGGGGTGATAGAGTTTGCAAGAGTGTTGTGTACCCTTCCCTCGGCTGTTCCTGTTCATCCTTGTGGTAACCCCAGTGACTTTCAATGTCGCGATGTGTGATGATAGTGACTGCATAATGCACAGCAAGTGGATGTACTGAGCGCGTTTGTATGCCTGTTTTACGTTAGTTTTGTCCAGTAGTTCGCTCTTGTTGTTTCTCTCGTGTTGAAGCTTTAAAAGTTATATTTTCAGATTGTTATTTTCATTCTGAGATCGGTAAGTTAATGTCTAATACTCTTATTACTTATGGTCATCTTCATCATTTGAACCAGTGCCATGTATACATACAGGTGCATGCCTTGAGCGGTCGGTTTGTATAGGTGACAGAACTTTGAGCTGAATCTGCTGATTACTATCATCAATACTAATACACAAATACACATTTGTAAATTTGTGTGCATAAAGGAGTTTTTCATATGACGGCGAACTACTAGTGCCTTTGGGTGTGTGAGAGCTTAATCCAGTGCTGATGTGAACTCACACAGGGTTTCCATAAGTACCTAGTCCCTTCTGGTTCAAATTATTGGTAGGTAGTTCAGATTGTGAGAACTATACTTTGATTAATTGGAAGTAAAATTATGACAAATACATCGACAATGAAAATTCCGGAATACTGGCTATTTTTATCCACCTGCAGTGCTGGATTTAGGATGTAGCTGCACCAAGTATGTATCAAAAATTGTCACTTGTTTAGTTCCGCATTGGATGAAGCAGCATGTCTACCTTTGTAATCACACTGAATGGTAAAATTTATTGCTATATAGACAACCAATTTAGTCGCATTTCTAATTTCTACAGTGGTGGTTACCTACAGAATGCAGCCATTTACTAATATAGACATGCGACCAACATGAGTGCACATTATGTAGACCTGAGACTAATCTAATTTTTTTTGGTCCATCACTGTAGACTGTAGGCCTGTGATTTGTCTACAACTGTAGGGAGGCGAGCTATGGAGTGTTGAAGAAATATCATCTTTTCCCTGCCTATGTAGTAGTTTAGAAAGTGCACTTTCTCTGAATGGCAATCAAACATTGTGGGAAAGTCTGCCTTTCCATTTCCATAAGTGGATAGCGGATATGAAATAATAATTATTGTACAGTCTATCAGCTCAATTGTTTCTTTTTTTATATTACTGGTAAAGGTAGTAAACCCACTGGTTATGGCTTTTTGGAGTTCTACTTCTGCTTCTAAAAACTGGCAATGAAAGCAATATTTACAATTAAGACTGATGTTCACTGCTTAATAAATAGTTTTTAACGGGATTTTACTCTTAATAAGTACATTTCAGAAGTTGTGACCAAATGCCTAACAGCCAGCACCTGCAACCCTGCAAGTACTCTCTGTTTCGCATATCTAACAAAACTGGAGGAGGAAGAAAACAAAGAATTGAAAGCAAAGAATAAACAACTTGAGGGAGAGGTAAGATTGCATATCACTTGCTTAAGTGGCCTATCATATAAGTCTAAAGGTAAAATGAGGGAACAAACAAAGTCGCAATCAATATCTTGCTTAATAAATACGGAAATGAAAGGAATTTAATTAACGCGCATTATCAGGCCCTACGTCAAATTTATGCCTTAGATAATCGAACTTATAGATTAAGGATTACCTTAGATCTAATCAAAAAACATTTAAGGACATTGGAAGTACAGGGCGAAGATACATCCCATAACATCTTTATTTAATTAATAATAATGAGCAAATTCCCAATCGATATTCTAATTAAAATCGAAGAAAAGGTTGGCTCAAAGGAATTGACCACAAAAAAAATTGAGAGAATATTTAGCGGATATTACTGCAGCAAGGGAGCGGGCTGAGCTTGTCAATTTGACATTCCCATTTAAAAGATATAGAGAGAAAAATGAAACTATCTTAAATAACCGGAGGGAGGGGAATAGGAGTCCCAAAAGTCAGAAAATGTTGTTTTTGACAACAGCAGCCCTCACGATTCAAGAAGTGCAATGCATCTACTGTGAGTATGATCACTACAGTGATGAATGCACCACATTTAAAACGATTGATGAGAGAAGAAACCGCATAAAAGGTCGTTGCTATATTTGTCTAAAAAAGGCACATTCAAAAAACGAATGTAAAAGCAAATCAAAATCATGTTTTTACTGTCGGAAGGTTAGAGTCCACCATAGGAGTCTCTGTCCCGAAAAATTTCAGTTAAATGAAAAGAAAGTTAAAAAGGAAATTAAAAAGGGTTCGAATGAACCAAATAATGGAGGTATGAGTACCAATGTAAGTAGTACAAGTACAGAGACATTTACCAGTATGGCAATTGAAGAGGCAGTTTTTATGTAGATAGCTTTAGCCTATGTTTGTAATGGCTATCAACGAGCTAGAACTAGAATGATATTTGACAGCGGTGCATCAAGAATTTATGTTACCGAACGCCTAGCAAAAAGATTAAAAGCGAAATATGTGGGCACAAATAATCTGTCAATTTTGAGATTTGGAACTAAAGAAGACAGGGTCCAGTCTCCAGTTGTGGAGCTGAAAATTGAGCTAAAAGAAGATAACCTTCTAAAGATAAAAGCTAATGTAGTAAGTTACTTAAGTGATTGAATTGAATAAACGACGAAGTGAACCGAACGTACTCGTATTTTTCGCATTATTATCATTCTTCTCTTTTAGTGTCGCTCTATCTCTCTCTCTCTCTCTCCCTCCTCTCTCTTTGCCTCTTGTCACCCTCTTGTTCGACGTCATCATGCTTCGTGCTGAGTAATCGCACAGATGGTTAATGGTTCGAGTTGAGAGTGCTGGTTGTGTTAAAGATTGATCGCACAATCAGGGAACTAAACCCCCAAATTTAGAATAGTGTGAAGTAAACAAGATATATGGTCCGAGACCGTCTTACCAAGCCTTCCCCACACTGCCATTATGGTACCCATCTTTGGTTATGGGGGAACTACAGAAACGTCCTCCTCCTCAGAAAGACTGTTCAAGGAGTTGAGAGTAGACATCTTTAAAAACGAACTTCCCCAAAGATTAGATGACTTCCTTGAAGTGCATATTGAAAGCATACTTGGGTCTACAAATATAGTGGGCTCCAAACTAGAAATCAAAAGTCAAGACCAGTATATAAGTTCCAAAAAGGAAGGAGAGGATGCTAAAACTGATTGACCATTTTCCATGGAAGGGGAAATGACAAAGGAAGGCGGCGAAAATGCAACCCCTCTGTTAATGATAAAATTTACTCCGTTATGAAAAACAGCTGTACCGTATTCGTTCTCTCGTGTCATTACCTGCGTCTAATCAATGAACTCTGTATCAACGTGCATAGATTTGCCCTATCTATTGTGTTTTAGGCATTTGTTGGTTTTTTCATGTTACCGTGTATTTCGTATTCCTTCAGACTAATAAATATGTAATTAATAAATTTATGGTCCTCCGTATAGTTGTCATAAAACATTATGGGACTGGAGGCAATGACCCTTGGATCAAGTTGGCCGGGTTGTGCCTAGCAGCCGAGAAGACAGGAGCGGTGTTGTTTTCACGCCGTCGATGGTACAAACCCTCCTTCTTTTCGCCCAAAGGGAGCGGAGATTGGGCCCTGTGCAGCCCTGAAGTACCTCAGGCTGGGGTTCGACGAGAAGCTGTCGTTCAGAGAACACGCAAAGAGGACAGCGCAGAAAGCGGAGAGAGTCGTAGCCGGATTAAGCCGACTCATGTCGATTCTAAGGGGACTGCTAGAGAAGAAATGTAAGCTGCTGGCGAACGTCGCCATGTCAGTCCTCCTATATGGGGTGCCAATCTGGTCCGACGCCATCGGTGCGAGGGAGTACCGAAGAACCGATCTGGTAAGGGTCCAACGGAAGGCTGCACTGAGGTATGTCAGTGCCTATCGCACAAGAGGCAGTTTTCGCGTGCTAGCAGATATTCTGTTGGTGAAGTTACTGGCGGATGAGCGGAAGAGGGTATACAAAAATCTCACCTGTTAAGAAAGGGTGAGACAGAGCAGGATATATTATCAAAATTATTACTTGGCTGTATAGTCTATTCTGAACATTCTCTCATCATTAAAAATATGTAGAGAAGTACGCCAGATGTAAAATATTCTAAATTTATTCATGTTTCAGGTAAGAAGCTTGTCTTCTAAAGGTACTTGAGCTGAAAATTATAGACTGGCTTTCACAATTAATCGGAAAAATTTGAAAATAGGTATAAAATTGATTAAATTTATGCAAAGAGCTACATAGGAGTAGAATATTATTTACTTTTGCGCATCAAGAGTTTGAGTTGGATTTTAAGTCAGTGATCTAATCATCGTTGAGACTATGGGAAAATGCTCATTTGGTGAATAAACGAGTATGAGAGAAGAGTAGAGAAAGAAAGATTCGAAATATTTAACATTAGAACATAGCAAATGTACATTAATTTATCAAAACTGATAAATTTATTGAAGAATGATAAACTATATTGGAAAAATCGTTTTAAAGGAAATACATAGTATTTTTGATGATGACAGGGGTTCTATCAATAAGTCTGTACAATTCAAAGATCAGAATACTCGTTGAAGGGTGGAAAATATATAGGCAAGGTATGTTTCAAATATAAAGGCTGTCTTCCAAAGGTACTCGAGTTGAAAATAATTGGATTCCTTCCCTCCACAGATGAAGAGAGTCAGTTGATAGATAGCTGATTGGAAAAATGAGTAGACAAGACATATTTCAAAGGCACTTGAGTTGAAAATTATTGGACTATCTTTTCTCATTAAACGATAAAATTTGAAATCAGATGTAAACTGATTGAAAATATTCCGAATTTAGGCATGTTTCGGGTGAGAAAGTCTTCTCGTACTATGATCAATTAATAGTAGAATAAAGAGAAAGGGGTAAGATTGAGTACTACTTAACGTTATTGTTTAATCTGACGATGAAAACATAGAAAATTGACCATAATAATCTGCGAAGGTAGGTATTAGTTTAATCAAAAATAGGGATTAATTTCATACATTTGTATTGCAACTATCTGTGAGTACATGACAAACAGTTGACTGTTTAGATTATTCTGGGTATCCAGGGGCATTTCGAGTAGTTTTCTTTTTATTCTAAATGAAAATTTTGTGCTCTTATGGTGTTCCCCCCATAGTGATTTTTTTTTAAATAAACGCATTATGTATTATAATGTATCAGAACTTATGGCTAGACTGGCTACTGATCAGTGATACCGAATTCCTCTACCTTCCACTCTTTCTAAAATTTACATCTTCCCGATTAAAGAATGCATTGATTAATTTTTTTTTGTCTGTTTTACAGAATGATTGAATTACTAAAACCGTGGATTGAAACCATGTTCACGATAAATCTCGTTAGTTTTGTGGCGATTGAAACATCGTGCCTGTACTTGCTTCTTGTGGTAAATTTCAATATTCGACATACTTATGCTGCAACCAAACACAAATCCGTTAGCATAAATCGGTCGAAGGCGACCGATTTGGAAAGTAAAATTGAAAAGAATAAGATGATTTCGGGAGGTCTCAAAAGTAGATATATTCTTAAATATTCTCAAAAACAAAAAAAGTGAATTTCGGAAACATTCTCTCTTACTTGAAAGTGCTTACTTTCACACAGAGGCGTAGCCAGGATTTCCCCAAAGGGAGGCACAATAAGATTTTCAAAAGGAAAAAAGTCGAAAATTGAGGTATTTCTTAAAAATCGCCGATTTAATTTCTTCTATTTCGCGGAATTCGGTTGTCAATACTTCGCCATCAATCGTGGTATTCCATTTAATCCAAGAAAATGTTGGGGAAAAAAGTTACATTAATTGAAATAAAAATATTAATTGAATTAATTATTAATCAATTATTATTAAAATTAAAGTTTATTATTAAAGGAAATCAGAAAATTAAACTTGATGTAGGTAATTGAAAAGATTACGCCTATTGATAATACATAATGAAAATGAGCAACAACATAATAGGAATCCTGTAAATTAATATCAATAATTGAGTTGGATAAAACGGTTATCCAACCAATTGTGGTTATGTAATCCTCAAGTTTCAAGTCCCCTGCATGCTCCTGAACTGACTTTCAGTTGTCATCGTTTAGAATTTCAAAATCTTCCGGATCGTCTTCCAACTGTTTTGTAGGTACTCCCATCCCTGTCTTCCTGGAAACAATGAGTAATTGTTTCTGCACCTACTGCTTCCCACGCTGATGATAGAAAATGCATGGCATTCAATATTGTAACTACAAGTGTTGTACCTGGTTTATGGAGATGTTTAATGTATTGTAAGACTAAACGTTTTGGGTCATATTGCTTAACTACTCTTACGATCCCGTGGTCTAGCCGTTGGAGCTCACTGGTGGTATTAGTTGGTAATAATCTGAGTTCGATATTGTGCAATTTCACATTTTTGGGGTGAGCAGGACAGTTATCTACAAGCATCAGAACTTTTCGGTTTTTCTTCATCATCTTGAGGTCTAATTGTCGAAACCATTGCACAAACAATGCACCTGTCATCCACGCGCGCTTCTGGTTATTATATTTACATGGTAACTGCTTCTAGAAAATCATAAATTATTTCAATAAAAATAAAAATCTGTATAGTATTAGCTGCATACTATACCTCTATAGTGCAGCAATTGTGAATAAACCTAATCATAGTCTTATGTCTACATCTGAGTAATGAATCGAATATAATAATAGGAGGGTTCTGTATGACACAACATATGTTTTCTTTTATAGATGGAATGCGATCCGTTTTATAAATTTAAAGCGTGTGTAGGTCTCTGGTCGATAAACGTTGGGTTATACTGGAGCTCTTATTTGGGAGAAATCTTTGAAGACATGGTAAGTCTCACAATATTCAACCATATTCCAAAAGCACAACTTACGTTCATTCGAATTTGCAAACTTTGCAGTATGAGAAATAACTTTTTACCCTTCTACTTGACGCTTGGCCTTGAATATACTTACTACTCTCATTACTAGTCACGCTAACTTATTTTCATTTCGGTTTTGAGGCCGCAAGATCGATGTATAATATCCATTACTCGCAGTTAAGTAGATATTGTATACCTATTTTAGTTTGATTATCATAAATCAGGAGCATGGAAGAATCTCAAACCCAGACTCGGGATCACTGTATAAAAATTAGCAACAAAACATGGGAAAGTTCGGGTTCATAAAAATGTTGATTCTCATATTGTGACGTCATTTTAACATTCTGAAATAACAAAATTCAGCAATTTCTAACTCAGTATACTTTTCCAAGTTTTGGTGAGATGGGATGATTTTGTTAACAATTTGTGAGGAAGGTAAGTTCAGATATAGGAGCACACTTCGATTTTAAGATAAGTTCTAAGGGATAGTACAGCATTTGTTTACTTAGGTATTGACATAATTCTGCCCAGTGATAGTCCTAGTAGTATGCATCTTTATACAGCGAGGATCTGTAATTTGCATATCTGTTCATTCTTGAGACAAAGGGAGCGGATAAAAATAAATGCAGAACAATCAGCTCAGTGCTTATGCAGGGAGGACCTCTGCAAAGAAGGTTTAGATAGGCCAGTCGGCAAATAGTACCAATGTCATGTCATACTCGTATTGTCAGATATTTCTCCATACAGTTGAATTAAACTTTCTGAATCTAACCAATATCACATTATAGGAATCGATGATGATCGAAGGAGTTTATTTCACTCATTGGGACGAACTGCCGGTACGCTATCGAAAGATGATACATATTCTACTCAGTCAAACTCAGCATACTAATCAGTATTATGCTTTCAAAATGTATCCTTTGAGCATGAACACTTATGCACGAACTTGTAATTTAGTTTACGCGCTTGTAAATTTCCTGCGAACTAGAGCTATGAAGTGAAATTGCTATTTCTCATTGTATCCATATATTTCGAATTTCAGTCAATATATCAAATAATTCATATCTCTGATTTTTTGCGATTTGATGAAGTGGGCCCACAAATGACACAAATTGTAGGTACACAAATTTTTGTCGCACCTTTCCGGAGAGCCAAAATCACTTGTGGGGAGCTATCATTTCTCCAGTCCCCCAAACTTGTAATGAGAATGGTGGTATAACGGCAATTGCACAATCTTGGAAAGGTGGATACACAAATTACAGCTTTTATTTTGGAGTGTCATACTCACTTGGAAGAGGGGGCATTTCTTCAAATCCTCAAGCTTATATAAAGCGAATGATTGCCCAAGGTACTAGGTCACATAAATTTGTGGAGGATCCCTATGGACAAAATCGGGCAAAATTCAGCTCCTGGTTGTAGCGGATTTGCAGTTTTCCGCTGCGAAATTATGAGAATCAATGCAGCGTTTATACAATTCTGCAGCGTTACACTGCGATGTGAGCAGATCTAACAGCAGACCTCAAGAGTTGTCTGCTGCGGATTTTGAAATGATTCCGCAGAGTACACATACAGACAGCAGCGTTACGCAGCAATTTGAAACAATTATCCACTAGATACACTGCTGATTTGGATGATGAGACTTAGCAGCATTCAGCGGTTAAATGTTGGATAGTATACAGTAGCGTTTCATTTTACTGCGACCAAGTAGGGGAACGCTGCGGATAATTCAATTTTTTCAGCAGCTAAGGTTGATATCAGAATGAAACAATGGCTTGTAGCTACGGGTGATGTTATACCTTCAGGCTTCAAGGTTGTCGCCAAGTCGGCGCCTTTAGATAAACGTTTGCGGCTGAACGGCTATCCGGTTTGATGTGTACCTACTACCTACCACCTACAAACTAGAAACTATCTCACAGTTTCTGTTTCCAACTTCCAAGTTAGCGGTTGCGCGTTGCGTTTTTAAGTTCAGTTCAGAATTTTGTGTTGAGAAGGTAATTTACTGGTAAGTTATGTCATCTACATGTCATTTAATGTAATATTCAATTAGTAGTTATCGGAGAATAATTATTTGCAAGCGATAGAAAGAGCGTTTGCATGCGAAAAACAACAAGTCTAGAAATCAAACGCATGCCATTTGTATAAGGAATGCACGCGAAATAAGGCGCACGAATTTAAATCGTCGGAACTGTATGTTGTCGCATGTATGAATGGTACTTCCAGAGTTCCATTTCAGTTGTTCTCTTGGTAACTCCAACTTCAGGGTACTCAACCCTCTCATACTTCAAAGTACCAAGTCGCTACTGTCATCAACCACTGCCACTGCCGCTCCAACAACTAGTATCATGTGCTGGACTGCCAGCCTCAACAACTAGTGCCAGGTGCTCGACTGTCATGAACTTCTGCCACTGCATCTCTTGGCTATGACTCCGATCACTCTCGTCTGCAGCATGTGCAATACAGGAATGTTTTTCCCAGAATGTTTTCAATCAAAAATACGAAAAATGTGAGCCCCTCCCCAGTCCAAAGAAAAAAAGTAGAAAGAAAAGAGAACTCAAATCGGGAATGTTTCGGGAAATGCTTAATATTATCTGGAAATTGAGAATCACTACTGAAAAACCAACCAATGTGATGGACAACCAATATCTGACCAAAAACCCAAACTGGTATATTAGCCCGAACTGACAGTCCAAAACTGATAAAAAGCCTTAAAGTTTCCAACATCCTAAAACTGGCGTGATTGTCGTTTTTTTTTAAATATTTTAAATAGCTGATTATTGTTGCGTTTTTTCTTTCCCTGTTTCATTTTCGCGCAAACCACCTTTCTTTTTCGCATGATGAAAAATCACACCCCTCATTATTCAATGGGTGAATCAGCTTGGGTGCGGGAAAATTCCGAAAATGCTCTCTAGGCTGGGCCTGCAGCCGTTCAAAAGATTTCTACTTGACTTTTTGTACCCTGTGTTTCAAAATGCGCGCGCATGTCGCGGGGGGGGGGGGCGGCTTTCATAAGTGATAACCTGTCTTGAAGATTCTGTATGTGTGAAAAGTCAGTAACATATTCATTCGAACTATTTCAAGACTCTTAGAAAATGTTCATATTTTGTACACATCTCTGTCAAGAAGGTCCACTTGGCCTTGTTGGTATGAAGTCGAGGGGCAGGGGTCATACTAGACCGAATTACCTTTCAAATGAGACCTTAACCAGCTGTGTAACGTTACTGAAAGATAGTTTTTCAGTCTTTTTGATAATGAGGTACAGAAAAGCTATATTTTGAGAAAAATGCTTTTGAAAGTCCGCAAAATTATTAAGAGTGAAAACTTCCGTTAAGAAAAAAACTGGAGTCGACAACCTGGGCCCTTTCTGTTTCCATGCATTTCATACCCTGGAGCTTGAATGGAATGAGACCTCAAAAAATGGTACAGCGGAGCTGAAAGAACCAAATCGCTAAAAACCCAAAAATCAATTATTTGGTTGAAATTACAAAAAAAAAAATAGTCGGTAAAAAAATCAGCTGTACAGCCAAAACTGTGATCGCCAAAGTGGGCCCTTTCAACAGAGATGTACGCATTAAATTCCAGCCCAGTATTCAAAGAAGTCTGCCCTTGACCAAAGGAGAGGGCGTCGGTGAGCATTGAAAAAATCTGGAAAAGTCACGGAATTCGATCATCGGAAGAAAGTGGATAACTTGTGAAGAGTAGTGGACAGTCAAAACGTGGCTGATTTTTCACTTTGTTTATGGAATAGTGTGAAAAGAAATCCATTTTTACTTGTTATTATGTAATATATTTCTCTAGATGAATTGAAGAAAGCTGAGTGAGTCCGATGAGTCCAATGAACGAGAGAACCTGAATTGTCTGAATATTATAGGTAAATACTGTATGAATATGAGATTTGAAAATCTTATGGAATACTTGTAGAAAGAATAGGAAGGTGATATGAGTGGGTCAAAATATGTTCAAAAACATTATGAAAGTCTCAAGTATGTTGGAGGATGCAGAAAGCAGAGTGGAACTTCAAAAAAGCAAAGTGAATGGAGTCCCCTTGTGACAATATCAAATACTAGGTGGAAATGATGCGATAAATTACCAGAAGACAGAATGAGAAATGAATACAAAATAAAATTTATCTCTCTAGGCAAGCAGTAAAATGACGTTATCAGTGTACAAGTATGGGGCCTCAAAGATATATGAGTGGGATCCCCGCTATGACTTTGCTAGGAGAAGAAAATCATTCCGGCTCTATGAATTGTGATGAATTGAAAGAGTATCAATATGAAATATTGGGAAGAGTTATTTATTTAGATCAGTTGAGGTGCATTAAAGAAGAAATATATTCTTTTAATTTCAAACAATAGAATATGAGGGAAAGAAGAATATAGAGAATGTTCTTCTCGGTGCTTTCAGAATCATTCATCCTCAATCAGCGTGATTCAAAACTGATTAAGTACATAATAACAATCAAGCAGTGAAAAATAGGAGAAAGGTGAAATGAACATGAAGGTTTTTTTTGGTTCAATAAGTAGGAGAGAATTTCCGCTGCAAAATGTAGCAGCAGAATCTATTTATTTCCACCACGGAATAAAAATCCAGCAGAGAGTAGCTACTGAAAAACCATTTGAATCAGCTGTTGATTCTGACTTCATCAGCATTGTAACGCAGTGAACAACGGGTCATGAACGCTGCTGACAGATCCTTTCTCCGCACCACTGCGAACATGTTTTTGCTGCGAAACGCTGTTGACACTTTGTTTTTCCGCATCAGCAGCGAACGCGACTGTCTCACTCAGGATCGCTGCGTGGTGCTGCGGATTTCTTATGGAAATATCGTCAATAGGGAGGAGGGAATACAAATGATACCAGGTGTATACAAATGTTTGGTCCAGTTACTTATCAGTATTTTCATCTTGGCAGGAGAGGAGAAATAAACCTCAAATTCATTACACTCATAGTAATCCTGCCAAGTACACACATTAAGGCTTTGAAGACATACCAATGTACAACACGTATAATAGAAACATATGATACAAATACACGATTATGAAAAATATTCTCACAGTGTGTAGAATTATTTTTAAATCATTTTATGACATTCACTGATTTAGAACCACAAATGGCATACCTCTAGATACAAGCTTCTGATGATGGGTTTATTGATATCTATGTAAACTTGTAAGTTTAACAAATCATAATCGATTGCAGTAAAATACTGAATCGACTCAGAAAGTCGAGAGTCCTGTAGTAAGATTGCAGTACAGTAGTCTGCTTTTGGAAAGATAATCAAAATTATTAAATTCCGGCTTTTATCAATTGGAACGCACTCGACTATCAGTGAGTATCACCGCAGCAGCAACGACCAAGATATTCGGCAGAACGAATATCTTACATCTCCCCTCCTTGTTAAAGGAGCCGGAGGTGAAACGCTTTCCAAATTACGGTCTATGCGAATTTTCCGACTTACGGTCTAAGCATGTAAGACTAGAACAGAATAGCCTTTACATCACGCTTCTAAGATTGCAGTGAGAACACTGAATCAACAAAAAGCTACAGTTCCGAGGGTGTAGATTACAACATGTGGTAGCTTGATAACAACTGTCACTCCGACCTACTATATGTATATCTTGTACACTGCACGAATTTATCTGTGAATATTATCGCAACCAAGATTTCAGCGTGACGGAATCTTACAAGTATGGCAGCCCTTTCGATTTACTGTCTTTCGCCTTCCAGTTTACAGTCTATGCGTCTTCCACAGGACCACACTCAGTTATTTTGAATCAATTTGTAAACTCGTAAGTTTAACAAATCATAATCAATTGCAGTAAAATACTGAATCAACTCAAAAAGTCGACAGTCCTGTAGGATTCCAGTACAGTAGTCTGCTCTCGGAAAGATAATCTAGATTATTCAATTCCAGCTTTTATCAGTTGGAGCGCGCTCGACTATCTGCGAGTATCACCGCAACACCAACTATAAGTTATAAAATCACTCTACTGATAGCATCACCCACGTATTTGCAAACTTATTTTAACGGCAAAGAAAGTTCATAGTATATTATTATACAAGTTGCTAAAGTGAGCGATTAAGTTCGAGTGCGAGTTTACAAAACGAGCCGTTAGGCGAGTAAAGTAACCGCATGAGAGAATCACTCACTTTGGCATCGTTGTATGATACAACGTTTCATCCTACAGATGAGAAAAAAACACGAATAAGAACAAAATTTAATCTGGAACATCAAAAACGTAATGCGTTATCACATTATCAGTTATCGTTGAGCCTTCAATGTAGAAACGCGCATGCGCGGAAACATAGAACAGCTGTTTTGTCGAACTCATTAATTCCCTAGACATTTAATAGTATATATTTTGCAACAAGTGCGAGAAGCGCGTTATTTGTGACAAGTGCGAAGTTTACAGCACGAGCAAATAACGCGCTTCTCGCAAAAGTTGCAAACTATTTTTTCTTTAATACATGCTCGAAAAGCAGTGTTTTGTAGGAGTTGCTGGAACGCTTAGGTATCAAAACACGCATAAGTGACGAAAACGACGCACCCGTCCGTCTAGTGTGAACCTTCCTTCTACTGCCAACTAAACATATAGTTTGACGTCACTTTTTTGCTCTAGGGCAAAACTGGATTATTTTTGCATCCTTTTTGGTGTTTTGTTTACATAGTACATTGTCGATTGGGAAATTTCACTACTTGCACTGAAAAGTGGTTACAAATAAGACGCCTTTTGAGCATGTAGAAAATAATAGTATATTTTGCAACAAGTGCAAGAAGCACGTTATTTATGACGAGTGCGAAGTTTACAGCACCAGCAACGCGAGTGCTGCAAAACAAACGAGCGAATAACGCGCTTCTTGCAAAAGTAGCAAACTATTTTTTTTTTTTAAATTAATACATGCTCAAAAAGCAGTAGTTTATAGGAGTTGCTGGAACGCTTAGGTATCAAAACACGTATAAGCGACGAAAACGACGCGCCTGTCCGTCTAGTGTGAACCTTCCTTCTACTGCCAACTGCCAAGTAAACATACCGTTTTGACATCACTTTTTTGCTCTAGTGCAAAACTGGATTACTTTTGCATCCTTTTTGGTGTTTTGTTTACATAGTAAATTGTCGATTGGGAAATATCACTACTTGCACTGATAAGTGGTTACATATAAGACGCTTTTTGAGCATGTCGAAAAAAATTCATTTAATCCCGCTTGCAACGTGTCCAAGAAAAGGGCCTTAGTGGTAGATGAACATTCAGACCTTTTTCTTGTGTCACGTCACGCTTCTATTCTTTAAAATCATGACGCACTTAAACAGTCACTTTAGCTCCTAAAAACTGTGATTAAAATCGTACTTCACCATCATCTGTAGAATAAAGTATATTATTTCGTACTATTAGACTTGGTGCCTGTGCAAGGCCTAATATTAATTTCCTCAACGCAAAGACTTATGCAGGGGCATATTTCAGCTACCCGTAACGCCGCCTCTGATTTTAAAAATTAATATCCAATAAGAATGGGGCGGGTTGTAACGTAATTTGCTTTTTGTCCTGGTATATACCTCAATACTTTCTCGTTTTTTCTGATTTCGAATGCTCTCGCTGCGGTCCGGACCAAACACGTCTCTCGCTCGGAACTCAAAAAATACGTGTACTTTTGTAGCGTGGAAACCTCTGAGAGCCCCGAACCGCAGAAGGAGGAGAGGGTACAGAAATTCCCACACCACGTCCGCGACACCTCATCCACAAGAGTCGGTCCATCCCCTCGTGAAAGGAGACAGGGATGGGTCGGGAGATATAGCAAAAAAAAAATTCTCGCAGGCCTCCTCACCGACTAGAGGAGGGCAAGCAAAGTCGGACTATAGGTCCGCCGACTGAACCAATTTAGAAAGCAAGAACCAAAAAAATAAATGAAACAAAAAGGAGCCCAACACACAAGGGAAGGATAACTTGTTAGAATGCAATATTCCAAACTCACTAGATCAACGTGACCTCTCTATCAGGCAACGAATATGAACAAAATCAAGGGGGATGAAAGATATATTTTCTTAGAACATTTGTGTACTTAACTTAAAATGGGGTCAAGAAAGTGAAATATACAGATGTTAAAACTAAGAAAATTTTACAAATGGAAAGTGAGGATTCGAGGTGATGATCTGAGGAAGAGGTGAGGGGAAAAAGCCAAGAAATGGGAGCGGCTAACGAACTTCACCACATTAGTGCGTCACGCCTGGGGGTCCCGAATCCGTCCTCACTAATGTGGCTATCTATCTTTTATGCCATGTGGATAGGTCTGTTGGGTAAACACGTTCTGGCAGAGTGAACTGGTACAAGTATGGCTCTCAAGCCACCTTGCACTGCAAAACCGGGCGCTGGACATGAGTATAGCAGTCGGGTCCACTACCATCCCAGAGGTGTCAGCCCACTTGCCTACTAGCCCCCTTCCTGCACTTGTCGGTGAAGACCTTTGCAGGTCGGCCAGATTCCCTGGGGGACAAACCATATCCACATCTTCAGACTACTGAGCCGAAATAGATTAAAAAAAAATAAAAAAAAAGAATTTAGGGGACATTTGCACAGGACAAATGCTGTAGTCTGGTTGGGAACAACGTTACATAGACACCAAAAAGCCCACCCAGAAATAGGGATTCCGGCAACCTCAATTCTGGGGCCGAATTGAGGAGAGGATACCTGACACTATACGATTATACTAAAAAAAAGAAAAAAAAAATGTTTCATGTCAGGTACCCAGCTCGTTAGCGCAATTTTGAGACATGAGGGGTCTCAGATTACCACCTCGCCTCAATCAAAACTTAAGACTTAAAAGCGAGGCAAAAATGTACTGTACAAATCGAACCAATTAAAGAAATAAATAAATAAAATTAAAAAGAGAGGAAACTATCCCTCGGCCGAGGGAGGAAATTGACACATAAAAACTGTACAAAAGTTGACTGTGCACCAAGCAGCATCCGTGGGGGGGGGGAGCCATCTACCCAGTCCTAAACCCTACATGCTGTTTAAGAAAGAAGAATTAGAGCTGTAAAAATTGCATTTGGAGTTCATTCAACCTCTCTAGAAGGTCAGCGCTGAAAACCAACTAGGGGTGAAAGATAACACTGTGTTTTATAAATGTTCGTAGTCGGGATAGGGGAACCAGGGAAAGTTGGTTCTAACGCATATCTGTTCATAGATGACGAGAATAAAATTAGAAAAAAAATAAAATAAAATCGTAAAACATGGGAAGCAGGGAAATTTACCAGCCCCATCCCCAATAGTGCAGTACGTTAAATGGAACTCCCTCCCTTCCATCAGATTTTAGCGAGGTAGATATTCACGAAACACAGATTGAAATACAAGGAGGATAAAGAAAAAGGAAAAAAAATAGGAAAAAATGAGATGATAAAAAGGAACACTTTGCATTACGCACTGCCACCCGTCATGTCCCAAACTTTGGTGACCAATAAAAAAAAAGTAAAAAAAAATGAAATAAGAATGTTTTTCGACCCCGTATGGGGTCCCGATCCCCATACAAACGGAAAATCTAGAAAGAAAAAGAAAAAGGCTGAGTAGGTTAAACTCCCATCCTACCAGCGAAAAGGAAAACTACCACACTGTGGCCCATTGGGGGGATGCGACGATCCAGGAAAGGAGTGAGGGACGATACCACATCACTATTAAAAAGGGAGAAAAAAAAAAGGAAGCACACAGGGGTAGGTCCTCTTTCGATACCCGAAGCAAGGTTCGGGCCGAGAGGTAAATAAAATAAACATCACCGCCATCCCAGACCATGAACCAGAGGCAGTGGCAACACTCCTTGTAAAAACAAAAGGAGGAATAAAAGGAAGGACAGGAGAAATAAAAATATAAAAAGGGGAAGAAAGGAAAGGGACAAATAATTAAGTGAATTTAACCTCTATAAAGGAAACACACCCTATTTATAACGCCCGGGGTGGAATCAAAACGGGCAGTAACCCCGAGCCAAAATAAAAACAAGAGAAAAAAAAATAAGACGAATTTAAACTAACTCTGCACGTATCGGGAAATGGGGGACATCACCCTATGAGGGAAACTGAAAAAGAAAAGTCATTAGTAGAATTTAAAAAAAAATATATATATAAACGGACATTACCACAGCAGATCCAAAGTTGTTCGAAGATCAGGCCTGGTCGACGAATTCATTTGTGGATGCTGAAAGAGAAAATAAGACTGCCAATTTCAAGGAGTAGAACCACTCCCCTTGCCCCCCGATCCACGAAAAATAGG
Source organism: Acanthococcus lagerstroemiae (assembly GCA_031841125.1). Lineage (NCBI taxonomy): Eukaryota > Metazoa > Arthropoda > Insecta > Hemiptera > Eriococcidae > Acanthococcus > Acanthococcus lagerstroemiae. The sequence goes on from CM063113.1 coordinate 48,416,451, forward strand.
AAAAGTATAACAAATTATTATAAAAGATTTGAAAAATGATCTCCCTCCCCCACGGAGCTTCAAAAATTAATTAATAGGAAAAATTTTACAAAAGAAAAAAAATTAATAAATAAATGACCCCATAATTTGACATTGAATAACGAAAATAATCATAATAAAAACCGGAAACATAAAAGCCATTGAAATTGTACAGAAAATTAAAATATTAATAAATTTAAAGCAGACAAAAAAAAATCAATGGAAAAGAATGACAAACAAATTCGGCAGCAGAGATGAAGAAAACCCCAATTCTTTGGATGATTGGCTGGTTGGTAGCGTGGTTAGGTCCTGGAGCGCACATTGACTTCGGGGGTGTGCGGCCCCCGTCCCATTATGAAGTTACGACATCATGGTCGGTGTTCAATTAGGCCACCGAAAAATCGATCATCTCGCGACAAAAAATTATTCCCGCACAGGGGCAAATAATTACGCAACGGCAAACCGACACGCCACTTGGGCCGAAAAGTTTCTAAATATTGTAAAATTATCGCGCTAAGTTACTGATAGCCGACTTCGGCAATACAATCGACCGCGAAGATTCAAGAAACCAAAAATCGTTGTACAAATGTTACAAAAATTTCCACAACATTTCTCCCGACGTGGAGAAGAACGCCCGACCGAGATCACACTCGAGGGCTTCCATTATATGCTGTCGATCCTCCAGCTCGCGTTTTCGACTTTACTTTTACGTCTTGCGACTTCCGACTCTAGACGACTCACGACTCGCGACTACCGCCTCTATCCAACTTCGAACTCTAATCTCGATCTCTCCCATCGATCCTATCCCTGCAAAGCTCACGTGGAAAAACTTCCCTTCCTTTTCCAGAGCTCTTGAAGAGGGATCGATGGTAAGAGAGAAACCAGTCCAGCGGATTGGATGGCACAAGAGGGTGGATGTAAATTTTGAAAATAAAGCGAGGAGATTGGCTGGAAGAACACAAAGTGGCTTACGACAATTCTTGGGAGGCTGTTGCACTCTGGAAGAGGTCAAGGCTGTCAGGATGATTAATTTGGAGAATGAGAACATGTGGAAGAATAGGTACATAGATATTCCAGAAATCAGAAAAGAAAAAATGCTTGTACAAAACAATCGCTGGACCGGCTCTTCAAAAGACGAATAAGCAGTCGACAAACGCGACCAAATACAAAAGCGCCAGACTCAATAAAGAAAAAAAAATAAGGAAAGCGCACATTGTTCCAGGACCAGACCCACGCTACAAGGTGACACCAAAGACTGGAAAACTATAATAACCTAAGGAATAATAAGAAAGCTGACGCTGAACAATGTTAATTGTCGTGATATTCGGAATCTGCAGAACTATAATAGTACAGGTAAAGTCAGGGATGGAAAACAACCAAAAAGGACGAAAAAGACAGATCATTAGTCAGAATATAATAAATAAGTGTACAATAGGCGGAAATTCGGAGAAGTGAACTTCAAAAGATGTATGACTGAATGGAGAGATCAAAAAACTGGGTGTACAATGATACGAATTTAAATAAGTAAAATGGAGGATAAGAGAAAAAAAAATTTTGGTTCTTCGATCGCCGAAAAATCACGCTACATATGCCCCTTCTGTCTTGTTCGGACCTCCTCTTTTTTTGCAGAGGTCCAAACAAGGCAGAACGATAGCGTGTTAAGTACTTTCCTTAGGTGTTCTCTTAATCAACTTTAACTGCCGAACATTCGCAACAAACGCTTTGAAATCTGGTGATCCATCAGGGAGTCAACATCAGGTGTAGATTTTGAGTGACAAGACTCTGACAGCATGTGTAGTCAAGGACTGGGTCAGCATGGCTAGTTACAGGAGAGGACTCATGTTTGGGTAGCGACTGGATTTCCGCTATCAAGGCGCCTATTGTAGATGGCTCCTCCTCTTTATTTTTAGGGAATTCCTCCGGATAAATAAATTTTATGAAATTCTCAAAAATCGAGTCATTTTCTTTGCCGTAGGTAATATTAAAGCACCATATGTACGTAATCCATTTGGCCACTAGCGGACTGGCTATGGCATGGTCCCTATATCGGCTAAGTATAAGAGCATATTTTTGTGGCATGCATATTTCCCTACCGATTAGTAGCGGAGAATATCGGTGCAGTAGTTGGTAGACACTATAGAGGTATTTCAGATCATCAGACTTAGTCAGGACAGTATCGCCGAATGAGTGGGAGGTAAAGGTGATCACTTGGGGCTCCCCTGTGGTTGCTAATTGAAAAATGGCCCCAAATGAGTGATCCCTACCCACTGTCAGCTGTACATGAAATGGGAGTCTCGAGTCAGGGAACGAAAGGCTCCGTTGCCTATAGAACTCAGACTCAATTGCATTAAACGACTCAAGCAGCTCGTCAGTGATTCGATAAATACTGGATTTCTTAAGTAGGTCAATCCAGGGCTTAACCCGAGAGAGGCAACATGTGTAATAAATAACACAATCAAAAATATATTGATAGGTGATTAAAGGTAACATGTGTAAAAAATTACACACCGTGCTTATTTATAGGGGTTCTTAAACTGTTGTTTGTACCACACGGTAAATGGTAACATGTGTAAAAAATTACACATGCGAATGTTTATGCTATGACTTGCCTATGGTCAATTTAGAGGCTGTAGGCCGGGGTGTAGTATTGTGAATAGTACTGTTCATGCTGCAGCAGTTGCTTATGATTAGTTTTGAAGGCGTTTGAGTAAAAACGTGTGTTGTAATGCTCGTGCAAAAATATTGCCTATAGGTATGAATATCATTGGAAATGTAAGTAAAGAGATCACACTTGTGGGTAATTTATTATTTTTTAATCATTTTGTTTGGTGGCATTGCAGTAAGAAATAAAAACCAAATTAGTTTAAGAAATTTAAATCGTACAACGAATAACTGTTCAGCATTTTACAAATGTAGGTAGAATTCTACAATGCAGATTTTATGAGATCTCTTGTTTTGTAAAATGTTGAACGATATTCGTTATCATGAAACATCCCTCAGTCCTTCCATTATCGTATTCATGAAGTAATTTTGAAATATTCTTGTCTCACCTTTGATTTAATTGAAAGTAATAACAGGAAAATAACATTTTTTATTCGAAATTTTACTCAGCCGACGGTGCCGCACAATAATGGCAGACAATTATTTTATCGTTGTGCTCTCCGCAAATGGCTATATTACAAATTGTGCAATAATTAGTTGCCCTTTTAGCACGTATGCCTCGACCTTGTAGCAAACATATGTGACAACGAGTCGACGGCTTTTCACCCTCTTGCCGACGTTGAGCTGTTTCTGTTGTCCGGTCATACGCCAACGCCCGAAAAGTAGTTATGGCTGCTCGCAGTTCCAGTCGAAGATTTCGTATCTCTAACCGTTGTCGCGTAAACTTTTCAACAAGCCCTAAACTGAGGCTCTTTAGATAATTAATCCTCGACAACTCGATGTCTTCCAGGGTGATATACGCGTTATACGCTCCAGCATCCAGCATGAAATACAGAACGCGTAATGACCATCGTCGCGTCTTGCGTCGAGTCGTCCGGTTTTTTATAAGTTCGTTGAATGTATCAACGCCGCCCTTATGTGCATTGTAATCCTCGATAACAACTGGTTTGCCGGAAACTGGAGCTACGTCGGACGTATGATGTGCCGTCGACAGAAGTATCACAACTTTCCGATACTTAGGCACAAATGAGCATAATGTCTTTTCATCACGGTACACGTGACGACTTGTACCGACGTCCATTTTCCGTGCTTGCAACAGCTCGTTGGGAATTTCCGATCGAGTTCGTCGCATCGTGCCCACCAAAGTCCACTGGACTTTGGTCAGCTCGTCCGCAAGTTGCAGACTGGTGAACCAATTATCACATGTTACATTTCGACGTTGATTCTTAAACGGCTCGATAAGGTTAAGAACTTCTTGGGTAGCTTTCGGTATGCCGGATGTAGCCTGAGTGGACGTTGACGCCGACGGATTGGGCGGGGGTGCAGTTTGACCGGACTTACGTTTTCTTTTTTTGGCCAATGGTTCGTCTTGACGGTCTGACGCCACCACCGCCGCCGCACCAAGATATGGACTTCCGTTTAAAAAGTAAAACGTTTTTGCGTCCGCCAATGAAACGATCTTAACGCCATATTTGTCGGGCTTGGCTGGTAGAAACATTCGGAAACTACACCGACCAAAAAAACGTAGCATCGTTTCATCAACGGTAAGCTGCGCCGATGGTTCATAGTTCTCGCGACAGGCTTTGAGAAATAATTCCCAAATTTCGCGAATCGGCGTGAATTTGTCGACTGGGCGTGGTTTGTCCGGCAAACGAAGGCGCCAATCATCGAATCGAAGGCAGTTGATCAATAATTTGAAGCGATTCTCGGTCATCGTGCAGCGAAAGAGCGGCAGGCCGTGAAGCGAGCTGAACATGTCCTCAGCAGGTAACAGCGAATTCCGCGTAGCTCCGGCGTAAATGAGTATACCAAACAATGCTTGGATTTCATCTGCAGATGTATCATATGTGTAGCGTGGTTGACTCGTATACCGCGCGCGTACAGAACCGATTTTCGTATTGGTGTGCTGAACAATGATGGCGATTATTTCGGGTGTGATGAATAATTCGAAAAATTTTACATATTTTTCGCCGGCCGATAACTCTGCTGTCACCTGGTCTCCTAGCGCCTGAGCTGCACCAGCTCGTCGCGGCACCAATATTCTTGTAGGCGGTGGTCGTGAATACTGCGACTCGCTACTCCATATCGTTTTGTCGCGACCGTAAAACTTTCTTCGATTCTGGATTGGGTCTACATCGACCTCATCTGCATCGATTTCGTCATCTAGCAGATCATTGACGAGTGCTAGGTCGGTGTTTTCATCGGCTTCCTCAAATTGGTTGTCCTGGTCGATCGGTACAGCATCGTTGTCGATATCGTCTTCATTTCTCTCGCGTTGTAGTTGGCGCAGTAGCGCATTTTTACGAGCATCGCTTGGATCTGCATTCATTTTGCAACTTTACAAGTTAAGTGTAGCGTGGTTGAAAATTCGGAGTACTATGCTTACTTCGGGAGTGTTCAGTTGGGGTATCAATTTATTTTCTGATTGCCTTAGTAATCAATTACTAAGCAAATAAGAAAAAAAAAGTACGTTGTGGAATGTACACATGAAGCAAAACTTTTTGCTAGGCGATGTGTTAGGGCAGTAGTCTGCAATATTTTTTGAGTTACGGCATCGGCACCTCTTTTCGTGACGGCCTCACCCTGCAGCACCCCGCCATAGAAACACAAGATTTCGCAGGGTAATAAGTTCGGAATAGAAATAAGTTTTCAGTAAAGAGGACAAAAACGTTTATTCATTGGAAGGTAAAATGGTAATTCTTTTCTTTTTTAGTGGTAACTTAAAATACTTACATCTTTTTTTATTTTTACTTGTGTGAGGTGGCGCATGCGCCGAGCGCTCAGACTTTGCAATCCATTGCACTATTCCTCCAGTTGCTGTTAAGGACCAGCTTAGATGCCTCACTTTTATAGCCAAAGTGAGAATTTTACTGAGTTCTATCCCTTTGACTTCACTGTGTGCTAGATACTCCAGTCCCAGGGCTTCGCGTCTTGTCCCAGCTATTGCTGGGCATTGACATATGATATGGATCGAGGTTTCTTCCTCTTCTCCACAGTGCCTACAGGAGCCGGTTTTCGCCACTCCTATTTTATACCACATGTGTTTTGTGGCACCATGGCCAGTCAGTAGTCCGACCATGAGCTTTGCATGTGTCCTGTCAAGCCCCAGTAGGAACCTGGCGTACTTACTGGGGGTGTCCCTTATCAGTGTTTTGCTGACTTTCATGCCACTGGCCATCCGCCAGTGTATTTCTGTCTGCTTACCTGTCCAAGCCTTCACTTTGGATTTTACGACACTGTATGCTATAGGAGGACACGGCCTGGGCGTTACCAGTTCTTTTTTGTGCCTTCCTTCGCTAGCTTGCCAGCGATCATGTTTCCCTTTATGCCACAGTGTCCATAGTGTGATGACACGGTTCTCCTAAGTAAGGGTGTATAATTTGTTAACACACTTCGCCACCATCAGGGATGTAGTTTGGTGTGACGTTATGGCCTTTTAATAGCCGCTTGACTGTTTGTATAGATATAGATTTGCTTATTAACAAGGTCCTTCTGCTGGCTTCTATCAATGGCTACCGTAATCGCCATTACCTCTGCTTGCAGGATAGTGAAGACCTCACTCAATGCCATCGAATAGTTTTCAGCGCCTTTCGCATTCGTGATTCCGATTCCTACTCCTTGGTCATTCTGAGAGGCACCTGCAAACCACACATGTTCCTCTTTTCCTAGAATGCTTGACCACCTCTTTTCCCAAGCCTGCCGCGTGGGTATCAGTGCACGGTATGGCTTGTTAAAACTTAAATCTTAAATTAATGAGAAATTTGTCCTTGATGTTTTCGGCAAATGTCTGGAATTCTAGGAGGCATTTGGGAAAGGTAAACCCTCATGTCGTCTTCTAAAGTGCTTTCCAACATTCTTTGCCGTTTTTTTGTTTTCATGGTCCCAAGTGTCAAAAATCCATGTTCGCACATCCGCGAGTAGTTGAGAACTGGAGAAGGATGTCAATTACTTCCTCGACAGATGAGGATATTCTGCTGCAACGTCAATCCAAAAGCTGTTCAGTGGGACGTCATTAAACTTGATGTGTAGAGTTCGGTCGTTTTTCAAATCAATAGGTTCCATATCCATATTTTATTTTATTTTTTCTCTTTCCTTATTATAATCATATAAAATGTTATACCGATCTCAGAATCAAGCAGCACCCCGGTTGCAGACCACCAGTTAGGGTTACGTTGAGCTGAAATTAAAATTATTGAATATCATACACTGCAGGACAAAAGTTTTTGGTCAACTCAATCGTTACCAAATTATTATCTGCAGCTTCTGAGCTACCAGTTAAATCGCATTCAAATTTTGGTCGAGTACTTTCCTGACACTTCTTTTCAATTTCGCTTTATGAAAAACATTAATCACCGTTTCAAAAATTTGTACATGCAATTTGTAGGAAAACATTGCGCACTCACAAGTTGTTTAATATGAGACATTTGAATAAGAACGGTACAAATTCAAAACAAAAACCTAAATGAATTCTTTGTATTGCCACTATGCGCTTTAGTATAGGTTTACTTTTTACCTGCACCTTATTAGAGCGCGCGCGCACACACACACACACACATCCACACACGCACGCGCATAGAGGGAGTGACGGACACAGACCGACCGCCACAACACATGCCGGCCACCAAGTCTAGTTCGGATGCCGAATGAGTATTCAGTATTGTTCTGCGACTGCCTGACTCAACACAACGGCTATGCTAACGTTAAATCTGGTTTTACTTCACAAGTTTTCAAGCTCGGATCATGTGACAGGAATTTTTTCTTCATTTTACTTCAAAAATATTGAAAATAATTCATATATAGGTAAGAAAACACGTATTTCACTTCATTTTACACATGCAAAAACAATATTAGGAACAATTGACCAATGTGTAAAAAAATGCACATGTTACCTTTACCCGTATGTCTATATGTGTAATTTTTTACACATGTTACCATTAGCGGGTTAATTAAGTGGCTATAACAGGGAATGAATCGCATGTGCCAATTTACAAATCCAACAAACTGTTGGATGCAACGCTTATTTGGTAGTTTATTGCTTTTGTCAAGAAATCTAGAGCGGAACCTGCGGAAGAATTCCGCGCTTTCCGGTGGCTGAGAGATGCTCCTTTGTGATAAAATATGTCCAAGGTAGCGAACTGAGTGTTTGAATAAATGGGCTTTATCTAGTGATAGAGACATTCCAGAGATCATAATATTCTCTAGTACTTGAGAAAGCTGAGTCAAGTGGGTTTTGAAATCAGGTGTTTGCAATTTCAGGTCGTCAATATAGAGTTTCACATATGTACGGTCTACCCCTTTTTGGTAGACCACATCTCGTACGACGGCATTGAAAACAGAGGAAGATATGCTTGTACCGAATGGCAAGCGAAGCATGGTGTAAGTTGTGCCCTCAAATTCAAAGCCAAGGAGCTCTTGAGAAACACTATCCAGAAGAAGCTGTAAAAAGCCATCACAGAAATCGAGAGTGCTTATTAGGGAGTTATTGGATACCTCCTCAAAGAGAATGTCTTCGATACATGGAGGATTATGGTGCTGCATTCTTAAGATGTTGTTTAGAGCTGAGGCATCAATACAGAGGCGGATCTCATCGGAATCTTTCTTGGGGACGATAACAATGGGGTTGATATACCTAGTTGAAGACTTCCTGCAGATACCTAGCTCCAACCACTTATCTATCTCTTGAGCCACTTTGGCTTTATAGCATTTGGGTACTGGATAATGCTTAGGTATCCAGCGTTCGGAAGGAGAAATATCAAGATGAACTGGTGGGCCATTGTACTGGCCTAGTTCCTTTCGAAAAACGGGGATATATTTCCGCAATACATTTAGGGCTTCATTGGCCTGGCGGAGTGAAATGATACTGTCCTCCACCGCCTGTTGCAGCTTAGTATTGAGGTGAAGTTCAATATTATAATATTCTTCGGTGGAGACCGTAGCATAATTAGGATAGTCTGAAACTGTTTGAGAAACAGTCTGTACGGCTTTACAAAGAGATACTGTTGTACAGAGGGGCGTAGGGCTACTCTTCAAGCTGGCCTGTAATTGTTGAACTTGGGATATTAGTTCTAGAGGGTAGGCTATCTTAGAGGCCCTTTGAACACGTCTATAAGCCGCAAAAGTAATTGTCTTTTGGGTAAAACAGGGTCTGAGCTTCACAATTCCACGATCGAGCTTAATGCGCATACGATGATGCAGCATGAAGTCAACTCCTAGAATTATGGACTCATTAAGGCCCTCAATTACTAAAAAGATCCAATCCATCTTTTGCTTTTGCTCGATGGTAAACTGAAGGTAAGCCGCTTGCTTGATTAGTGAAGTTCTTCCTACGGCAAGGGATACCTCATATGGGACTTTGAGATCAAAGATGCGAATCGTGGAGTTAGGATTCATATTAGCTAAATGGACAACTTCATTGCTAATACAACATAGCGTCGCCCCAGTGTCAAGTAGAGCCAGGTAAGAATTATCAGGGCTAACCTCTGAGCCAGGTAAGTCTAACCAAATGTAGGCTGATGCAGCAGAGGAAGGAGCCACCTTATCATGCATATGAGGGCAGCAGGCATTATCGGCTGGCTCAAGCTGGATCGAGTTTAGAAAATCCTGAACTGAGTCACTATCTGGGGTTTCTATAATCTCATGAGTTGTTTGCTCATAATCTGAGACGGGTGTGGGTTGTTCGAAGGTATGATTGGTCATAGAGTTATCTAATGCTCTTTCAATAGAAGTTCCGGCCTCGTCCTTCAACAGAACAGCCACTGGTGGGGGGAAATGATCTTGATCTTTGGGGCGTCTTGGAATAACCTCAGCAATAGAAAGTTGAGGTGTCTCTTGCAAGATCTTTTGAATGGATTCGCAGACGCTCTTATGAAGCACTGAGTAGTCTGCTGGCCCTCGCGAGAACACCAGTTTACGTTCCTTTACATTCGGCACATCGACACCCTTTACGTCCTTCATAACTAGAGAAGGATTACTGGGCTGTCGGGGGGTAAAGACTTCATCATCGATATTAATCAAATTAATTCTGGTGGGATTTTCTATTTGGGACTCGCTGACAAGGTGTCTGATGTAATCTAATGTTCTCCACTTCTCGATATCTGTCCATTTGAGTCGTGGAGAGGGCACTGGCATGATTATGTACAGTTTGGTTACACCCCGACACAGCATTTCACCGATAATAAATTTAACTTTCTCTTTAATGAAGGGTTTACTCTGTGACAGGGAGAGCATAGCGTCCGAGTACCCAATTGAGAGCACGGCCTCCTCGTGAAAGTGGGAGGTGCCGACAACCATGGTCTCAAGGAAAGGTAATGTCATGAGTGACCGGCAGGTGAAATATGCGGAAATTGAACCATTTCCTACCGGCTTGTAACCAAATCCACCGTGATAAGCCAGAGAGAAAGCGAGATTATCGCCGACAAGTTGGAAGCGATTCAGATATAGTCGCATAGTTGAATCAGGTATAATGGTTAGCGGGACTTCAACAGATTGATTTTGATCTGCAATACCGGACCTAGCCCGCTGAGTTAGGCCCGGTTCCTCGCGTTTCCCGAATGTGTGGACTGCGAGGGTTGTGAGAAGGTCTGAGTCACTCGTTGTGGATGATCCCTGTTCTGATTGGGCCTGGGATTATTCCAAGTCCTATGTTGGTTAGGCCCTGAATCAGAATTGGATTGGCGACTTTGGAAATTAGAAGAGTTTTGGTTACCCCTGTTATTACCAGAATGCCCCCTATGGTTCTAAGAATCGCGATCAATATTACGCCTAGAGTTATTCTGGAACCCTGGTGCGGTCTGGTTCGGGGTATACTGGTTTGATTTATGCTCCTCCTGCCGGCGGCCATTGTAGGAGCGTTTTTGGTGTATTTAAACCAGGTGGCTTTATGAATTTAGCAGGAATATAGGAAGTGGCGGGTATTGACTGTGTCTCGAACTTCGGGAACAAATGAGTTAATCGATGGTACTTAATGTTGACTGTCTCAAGGAAGTGCTCGAGACTGTCATAGGTGTTTGCCAGATGGAGACGGACTCCCTCTGGAAATTTATCGATGACCTTGTCAATAAGCTCCGCCTCAGAGACATTCACCATTGGACAATCTCTTATCAAATTGTACCAAAAACGACAGAAATCATTGATACTTTGGGCTGAGCGGAGGTCAAGTTGGGCATTTTTAAATGAGGCCCAGAGGGACTTCTGAACATCCCTCGGCCAAAAAGTCATGAGGAAGGCGTCCTTGTATTCCTCAAAGGAGTTGTAATGGGGCTGAAGATGAGCATCCCACTGTTCATCTTCCGATAAGTCAATTCTCGACTTTAACCACTTAATCTTCGTTTCATCCGCCACATGAGCAAAGCTCTTGATGCTATCTTCAAAAATGCGTAAGAAAGTGGGCGGCTTGACTTTGCCCCCTCGGACAAACATGGGGACTGTTGATACAATTTCAGATAGCATCTTATGATATTGTAGGATTTTTAGTTCCTGATCCAGCTGAGGTAGAGCAGGCTGCGGTATTGTTACTAGCGGTGATGGGCGTTGAATCGGCCGGAAGGCATGCTCCACCCCTTGATTATGTTGGATTGGCTGAGGGGTTGGAGCCTCTGATGGCCTAGCAGAGGGATAGTGGGCATTAGACGGGTTGCTTGCTAGTTGAGATTGACGACTGTGACTCAATGATAGCCTCGATCCAGCACTAGAGCGACTACTAGCCCTTGAAATTGTTCTGAGTTCCTCGTCTGCTTCAAGCTGCTCTACTCTACCACGAAGGTATGCAAGCTCCCGTAACATAGCATCCTCATTGGCACTAGCACAGTTCCTTGGGGCTACTGACCTAGCAACAGAGGATGGGCGTATAGCAGGAAAAGCGGATGCTGCTCGGTTGTCAATTAGTGGCTGCTGGTGCGCAGGATTAACTGACCTAGCCAACAGTTGCCTCTCATGCAGCGACATCTCATTCATGCGCCTGCGTCTATCTTGCACAAGTGCAGAGCTGTGAGAAGAGGGGCTAATAATACTTGGATTTATCAGAGCTGCCCCGGGGGCAGGAACACTAGGTAATACGGGTGGTCTAAAACTACTTCCTGGCACGGTTTTGCCACTACGCAGTTCCATAATATAGGAATCAAGATGCGATTATAAGGATTAAAAATTATAGAAAGAGATAAAGACAATGATTAGGAGAAAGTAAATGAGAATTGCAGCAAAGATATGCCTTTAGGAGAAGGCTTTACAAACGAAACAGAAAAAGGTAAAATAAATACAATGCATAAACAACGGGACAGGGGGCGCACACCACTGTCAAAGTACGCTACCAGGACCAAAGGGAAATAGAACACGTTATAAAACAAATAACGACCTATCATGACTGCCGATGGGGGTTATAAACATAAACCAAATACAACCCTGCCCCTTGAGGGCCGGGACATATTACTTAAGAGAAAAATAAAACTGGATATAAAATATACAGCTGCCATAATAGCGAAGAGGTCACAGAAAAAGAAAGCTAGAAAATTGCATTCATTGGAGGGTATAGAAATAGAAGGAAGAGCGAATTTTAAATAGAAAATGGAAACTTTGTGGGTCCTGATAGTTCGAAGAATGAAGAAAAAAAAAGAAACTGAAAAGTAAATTGAAATGTTTAGATTACACAGACTGTGGCTTTTAACCAAAAGGTTAGATTGTGTTGGGCCCACCCGGGGGCGCCATTTTTTTTTACTATATACTATATATGTAGCGTGGAAACCTCTGAGAGCCCCGAACCGCAGAAGGAGGAGAGGGTACAGAAATTCCCACACCACGTCCGCGACACCTCATCCACAAGAGTCGGTCCATCCCCTCGTGAAAGGAGACAGGGATGGGTCGGGAGATATAGCAAAAAAAAAATTCTCGCAGGCCTCCTCACCGACTAGAGGAGGGCAAGCAAAGTCGGACTATAGGTCCGCCGACTGAACCAATTTAGAAAGCAAGAACCAAAAAAATAAATGAAACAAAAAGGAGCCCAACACACAAGGGAAGGATAACTTGTTAGAATGCAATATTCCAAACTCACTAGATCAACGTGACCTCTCTATCAGGCAACGAATATGAACAAAATCAAGGGGGATGAAAGATATATTTTCTTAGAACATTTGTGTACTTAACTTAAAATGGGGTCAAGAAAGTGAAATATACAGATGTTAAAACTAAGAAAATTTTACAAATGGAAAGTGAGGATTCGAGGTGATGATCTGAGGAAGAGGTGAGGGGAAAAAGCCAAGAAATGGGAGCGGCTAACGAACTTCACCACATTAGTGCGTCACGCCTGGGGGTCCCGAATCCGTCCTCACTAATGTGGCTATCTATCTTTTATGCCATGTGGATAGGTCTGTTGGGTAAACACGTTCTGGCAGAGTGAACTGGTACAAGTATGGCTCTCAAGCCACCTTGCACTGCAAAACCGGGCGCTGGACATGAGTATAGCAGTCGGGTCCACTACCATCCCAGAGGTGTCAGCCCACTTGCCTACTAGCCCCCTTCCTGCACTTGTCGGTGAAGACCTTTGCAGGTCGGCCAGATTCCCTGGGGGACAAACCATATCCACATCTTCAGACTACTGAGCCGAAATAGATTAAAAAAAAATAAAAAAAAAGAATTTAGGGGACATTTGCACAGGACAAATGCTGTAGTCTGGTTGGGAACAACGTTACATAGACACCAAAAAGCCCACCCAGAAATAGGGATTCCGGCAACCTCAATTCTGGGGCCGAATTGAGGAGAGGATACCTGACACTATACGATTATACTAAAAAAAAGAAAAAAAAAATGTTTCATGTCAGGTACCCAGCTCGTTAGCGCAATTTTGAGACATGAGGGGTCTCAGATTACCACCTCGCCTCAATCAAAACTTAAGACTTAAAAGCGAGGCAAAAATGTACTGTACAAATCAAACCAATTAAAGAAATAAATAAATAAAATTAAAAAGAGAGGAAACTATCCCTCGGCCGAGGGAGGAAATTGACACATAAAAACTGTACAAAAGTTGACTGTGCACCAAGCAGCATCCGTGGGGGGGGGAGCCATCTACCCAGTCCTAAACCCTACATGCTGTTTAAGAAAGAAGAATTAGAGCTGTAAAAATTGCATTTGGAGTTCATTCAACCTCTCTAGAAGGTCAGCGCTGAAAACCAACTAGGGGTGAAAGATAACACTGTGTTTTATAAATGTTCGTAGTCGGGATAGGGGAACCAGGGAAAGTTGGTTCTAACGCATATCTGTTCATAGATGACGAGAATAAAATTAGAAAAAAAAAAAAATAAAATCGTAAAACATGGGAAGCAGGGAAATTTACCAGCCCCATCCCCAATAGTGCAGTACGTTAAATGGAACTCCCTCCCTTCCATCAGATTTTAGCGAGGTAGATATTCACGAAACACAGATTGAAATACAAGGAGGATAAAGAAAAAGGAAAAAAAATAGGAAAAAATGAGATGATAAAAAGGAACACTTTGCATTACGCACTGCCACCCGTCATGTCCCAAACTTTGGTGACCAATAAAAAAAAAGTAAAAAAAAATGAAATAAGAATGTTTTTCGACCCCGTATGGGGTCCCGATCCCCATACAAACGGAAAATCTAGAAAGAAAAAGAAAAAGGCTGAGTAGGTTAAACTCCCATCCTACCAGCGAAAAGGAAAACTACCACACTGTGGCCCATTGGGGGGATGCGACGATCCAGGAAAGGAGTGAGGGACGATACCACATCACTATTAAAAAGGGAGAAAAAAAAAAGGAAGCACACAGGGGTAGGTCCTCTTTCGATACCCGAAGCAAGGTTCGGGCCGAGAGGTAAATAAAATAAACATCACCGCCATCCCAGACCATGAACCAGAGGCAGTGGCAACACTCCTTGTAAAAACAAAAGGAGGAATAAAAGGAAGGACAGGAGAAATAAAAATATAAAAAGGGGAAGAAAGGAAAGGGACAAATAATTAAGTGAATTTAACCTCTATAAAGGAAACACACCCTATTTATAACGCCCGGGGTGGAATCAAAACGGGCAGTAACCCCGAGCCAAAATAAAAACAAGAGAAAAAAAAAATAAGACGAATTTAAACTAACTCTGCACGTATCGGGAAATGGGGGACATCACCCTATGAGGGAAACTGAAAAAGAAAAGTCATTAGTAGAATTTAAAAAAAAATATATATATAAACGGACATTACCACAGCAGATCCAAAGTTGTTCGAAGATCAGGCCTGGTCGACGAATTCATTTGTGGATGCTGAAAGAGAAAATAAGACTGCCAATTTCAAGGAGTAGAACCACTCCCCTTGCCCCCCGATCCACGAAAAATAGGAAAAGTATAACAAATTATTATAAAAGATTTGAAAAATGATCTCCCTCCCCCACGGAGCTTCAAAAATTAATTAATAGGAAAAATTTTACAAAAGAAAAAAAATTAATAAATAAATGACCCCATAATTTGACATTGAATAACGAAAATAATCATAATAAAAACCGGAAACATAAAAGCCATTGAAATTGTACAGAAAATTAAAATATTAATAAATTTAAAGCAGACAAAAAAAAATCAATGGAAAAGAATGACAAACAAATTCGGCAGCAGAGATGAAGAAAACCCCAATTCTTTGGATGATTGGCTGGTTGGTAGCGTGGTTAGGTCCTGGAGCGCACATTGACTTCGGGGGTGTGCGGCCCCCGTCCCATTATGAAGTTACGACATCATGGTCGGTGTTCAATTAGGCCACCGAAAAATCGATCATCTCGCGACAAAAAATTATTCCCGCACAGGGGCAAATAATTACGCAACGGCAAACTGACACGCCACTTGGGCCGAAAAGTTTCTAAATATTGTAAAATTATCGCGCTAAGTTACTGATAGCCGACTTCGGCAATACAATCGACCGCGAAAATTCAAGTAACCAAAAAATCATGGTACGAACGTTACAAAAATTTCCACAACATTTCTCCCGACGTGGAGAAGAACGCCCGACCGAGATCACACTCGAGGGCTTCCATTCTATGCTGTCGATACTCCAGCTCGCGTTTTCGACTTTACTTTTACGTCTTGCGACTTCCGACTCTAGACGACTCACGACTCGCGACTACCGCCTCTATCCAACTTCGAACTCTAATCTCGATCTCTCCCATCGATCCTATCCCTGCAAAGCTCACGTGGAAAAACTTCCCTTCCTTTTCCAGAGCTCTTGAAGAGGGATCGATGGTAAGAGAGAAACCAGTCCAGCGGATTGGATGGCACAAGAGGGTGGATGTAAATTTTGAAAATAAAGCGAGGAGATTGGCTGGAAGAACACAAAGTGGCTTACGACAATTCTTGGGAGGCTGTTGCACTCTGGAAGAGGTCAAGGCTGTCAGGATGATTAATTTGGAGAATGAGAACATGTGGAAGAATAGGTACATAGATATTCCAGAAATCAGAAAAGAAAAAATGCTTGTACAAAACAATCGCTGGACCGGCTCTTCAAAAGACGAATAAGCAGTCGACAAACGCGACCAAATACAAAAGCGCCAGACTCAATAAAGAAAAAAAAATAAGGAAAGCGCACATTGTTCCAGGACCAGACCCACGCTACAAGGTGACACCAAAGACTGGAAAACTATAATAACCTAAGGAATAATAAGAAAGCTGACGCTGAACAATGTTAATTGTCGTGATATTCGGAATCTGCAGAACTATAATAGTACAGGTAAAGTCAGGGATGGAAAACAACCAAAAAGGACGAAAAAGACAGATCATTAGTCAGAATATAATAAATAAGTGTACAATAGGCGGAAATTCGGAGAAGTGAACTTCAAAAGATGTATGACTGAATGGAGAGATCAAAAAACTGGGTGTACAATGATACGAATTTAAATAAGTAAAATGGAGGATAAGAGAAAAAAAATTTTGGTTCTTCGATCGCCGAAAAATCACGCTACACTTTCACGCGGTGTATTGCGCGGTTGATCCGGAACCTTCTATCAGAGCTGCAATGATGTTGATTTGTAATTCACTTAAGCTTGAACTTTGGGTCGAGGCCGATGCGAAACCGAGTTTGATTTTTCCCTATTATCTCGTCGACATTGCTCGCGTAATTAACGCGCGGGAGTATTTCATTTTATATAATGACAACGAGCTCTACATTCTTGGCAGGCTTTATGCTTGTTAATGGTTTCATCGTCAATTAATAAATAATCTCGATGCGAAAAGATTTATGAGTGTTCAGGCGAATCATTGCTGGTATGGGTACCATATGTCTCTCGCAAAGGGTGCTAACATTCATGATACAACCTGATGAAAAACGCGATAGCTGATTTATTGTACTGTACACGTAAATAAAACATTTCTAACCAGAGCTGGTTATCACACGTTGATGCCAGTCAGAATCGAGTCCTAATTTGCAGATGTCGCGATTTTATATGAGATCAGTAGTCGTGCAGTCGGCTTTCCAAGTTATTCACGGGCGCGTTCGCTATACATCCCTTCTGTGGCTGCTGGCCAGTCTTCCAGAGGAACTACCCGAGGCTAGATGAACTACTTACTAAGGTAAAGTAGGGGAAGATCATGCAGTGGGTAAGATGCCACATTTCATAAATTTCTATGATTCAGCACTGATTTGTAAAAATAACGTAAGCAGTCCTGATTATTAGTTATAAATATCACCGAGATCAAAAAGGGCAAGGTGACCGAAATGTGAAGTGGGCAAGATTCCGCACCAAAATACTGATTTATGGTAATGTATTTTGAATTTCTGCAGGCATTATGGTATGAAACTATCGGAGAAAAACTACACGAGGGTCTTGGACCGAAGATAACTTAAAAAAGGCGATAAATGCTATTTTAGAGAAGAAAAAAGGGGCGAGGTGGTCGCCTCGGGCCCCGCATTTTGGGGGCTCCGCATTCGTCCAAAATGAAAATTATTAGAGCAGAGCCTTTCTACCGGCAACTCGTGATCAAATTTTTACGGATATTAATGTTTTAAAAGTTTTGCATAGAGTCGCGCGGCTATTCCGAGTGAATGTGAATACTAAATCGAACTCCGGAGTGCAGACCTTGCCTAAAATCCTCTCTAGTCACTGTGTGACGAGAAAAGATGAGTTCTAGCCTTATAAGATTGTAGCCTAGCTCCTGCACTCGAAAATAACATTTTTTTAAATGAGATGCCCATCGCCCAATTGTCCAATTTTCTAGATCGTTCTGTCTTTGGTTTTCCGATTTCGCTAATTTCCTCGCGTTCTACATACCTATACATATTTAAAAAATAAGACTTAGGCCTACAAATCGGATTTTACAATTTTTGCTTGTTCTTATTCTTGAGTGCTTGACCTTTTTTCTTGTATAGTGCTTGTCTGATCTCTGATGCGACTATCCTGTATCCTCTCTTTTCTCTCGTCTTCCCTCAGATTTTCCTTTATTATTCTTTGCATTCGCAGGGATCGATCTTTAAGTATACCCTTCTTGTCTTTAATGATCCAACTATACAGCATCACCAGAACTAGAACCATCATCTTCTATACAGCTAATGATCCACCTGCTCGTACACCATCATCACAGCCATCCTCTTCCGAATGTACAGATATAAGTATGGCTATAGAAGCGCAAGAGATTCGAATCTAGAACCAGACCCTGACCCTGTGGATGATGAAAAATAATCACCCACTTCGGATTTTAGTGAATCTGAAAGTTCAATCAAAAGTGATCCAGATGCTGATTTCCCCAATGAATACCACCCTGCCTCACCTTCCATTATTTTAGATTTATCCGACCCAGCAGATTGGAATATTGAAAATCCATAAGATGTACTTAAGTGAACTCGTTTGATTTGGTCCGCAGCAAGTGCACATGGAAGACTACCCTGTGAATGATGATAATAGGAATTTTTCTAATCTAATCATTATTACAATAGAAAATTGCCTAATGGTGAAATGCAACATCGACGTTGATTAATTTAATCCCAAAAACTGGACAGTGTTTTGTTTGGCTTGTAGAATTTTCTCGAAGAGTACTCCTTCTGGTTTGGGTAAGACTGATGAAATTGCTGACTTGAAAAATATAGCTCGGAGATTGAAGGATCATGCAAATTCATCCAATCATCATCATTCTTGTACGTTGGATTGGATTGAATTAGAGAAGAGGCTTGAACTCAATAAAACGATAGATGACCATCAGCAAAAGGAGCTAATGAACAAGAAACTTTATCGGCGGCAAGTTATAGAAAGACTAATAACAATTATTGAGTACTTGGCCTCTCGTAATTTATCACTGCGTGGTCATCGCGGAAATTTATTAGTTGAAAATAGAGGAAATTTCATTGACCTTTGATTCCTCTTGGCAAAATTTGATCCTATTATGAGTGAGCACGTTACTCTTTTGGCGCAGGGAAAAAAGTGAATTATCTCGGTCATGATTTTCAAAATGAAATTATCTATGAAATGGCTAATTCACGTAGACATATGATTATTGATAAAATAAAAGAAGCCAAGTATTACGCCATTTTAGCAGATGCCACTAAAGCTATTTCAGGAATTGAACAAATCTCTCTGGTATTGCGCTTTGTCAATATTATTATTCGTGACATAGAAGACTATTTTATCGATTTTTTGTCGGTTGAAAAAACGACTGCCGAATACGTGACTGATACCCTCATTAGTACAATTCAGAAAATGGGCTTATCACTACTTGACTGTCGTGGTCAGGGCTATGATAACGGTGCCAATATAAAAGGCCATATTAGCGGGGATCAAGCTCAGCTCCTCAACATGAATCGGTGAGCCTTTTTTATGCCTTGCAATTTTGTCATAGCTTGAATCTCCTAACATCAGATGCCGCACCAGCAAATTCAGTCATAAAATTATTTTTCGGGGTTGTGTAGCGAATTTATAACATATACTAGCTGGTTCTTCGCACAGATGGAATATTGTATTGAAACATGTGCGTACAACTTTGCAAACCCCAATGGAAACCAGATGGGAAGCTCGAACGGAAACCCTCAAACCCATGAAATTCCAGCTAATTGATGCCCTCGAAAAGTTGAAGGAAAATTCTGATTCTCAGCTAATGAGTGAAATGCAATTCCGTTCCTATGCGATCAGTGAGAGAATTACAGTTAATTTTTAGTATGCAATTCTATCAAAAATGTAGCTCATTTTTAAATATTTTTTACAATTTCCTCTGCAAAAGTTTTAAAGTTAAAGTTACTTATTTTATCTGGTCCAGCAGCCTTCCCATTTTTCAGTTGTTTTAAGATTACGTAGACTTCTCTTTGGAGGATCGGTGGGATAGGTTTGTTTTCCTTTATTTGAAACCTGTTCACCCCCCCCCCCTGATTGGACCCTTTTCTTCCGAGTAAAGGTCGCTATAGAATTTCGTAGCCATGTTGACTATCCCCTCTCGACTATAAATCATATAACCCTTATCGTTGGCCATAGTAGGAATCAGTCCTCTATGAGGATAGAGTTCTTTTTTGATATTTTTCAGTGATCTTATTTCCTCCATGATTTCAAGGATCTTGACTGCTTCAAATTTCTTTACTGTTTTCCTTAGTTCCACCAATTAAACTTCTTCCTTCCAATTTAGCTTTGGTCTTTGTCCCATCGAATTTCTTTTTTCCATGAAACTTCTTGTTTCATTAGATATCTTGTCATCTGGTTTGAAATTCCCTATTTTCCTTCCCCCTTCTTTGCTAATTTTGTTGATAGTTTGCTCGAATTCGTCATAGCATTTTTGAATGTTATCGCTTAATTCTATATCTATTTCAAGAAAGAGTTTTCATAATTTTTCTTTTAGTCCCTCGCTTTTATGCATCGGTATGCCGAATGTCCTTTTACAAGTATCGTTTTTCGCCCAATTTTTTACATTGATTCTTTTCGAGATTTTAATTGTCATTTAAATTGCCTTGTGATCTGATGGGAATTCAAACGACTTTAACTGCTTCACATCCTTTATTATACTAAGATCCTTTATTAGGAAGAAATCAGTCTCATTTTTTGTTGCTTTATCCGGAGACTGCCATATCCATTTTTTTGAGAGTTTCTTTTTGTAAAAAGTATTTGCCACTTTTAGCTCATTCCCCTCCACCAACTAAATTAGTTTTCCCCCATTGTCCCTTGTCTCATCTCCCAAACCAAATTTTCCTATTGCTTCTGAGCAGTCAGTCTTTTTTTCCAATTTTGGCATTGAAATCTCCCATAATTATTTGATAGTAGCCTTTCTCTTTTTTTACAGGTATCCGTCACGAGGGAATAGAACACTTCCTTCTTGTCTTGTTCCGATATATTTGCCGGGGCATACACCTGGATGACACTTATTGTTAAATTTTTGAGCAAGTCAATTTTTAATACACTTATTCTATCCGAAACTTGTTTAATTTCTTTTATTTTTCCCGTCCATCTTTGATGAATGTAAAAACCCGTACCTCTGTAGCCTTTTTTTGTATTTGCATAGTATATAATAGTTTCTATTTTTAAGTTTCTCTAGTTTTTCCTCAATGTGTCTCGTTTCTGCTGGGCCTATTACCTATGTCAAACTCTTGTCTTTTTGCACAATGATTCCAATTGATATAGGCGCGTGTCATCAGCTATGCCTTAACAGTTAAATGTAATAAATTTTTATTTCCAAATGCTTGCCTGCTTTTGCCTTGTTTACACATACCTCTCCCCTTGGAATTCGCTTACTGCTTGGTTCGCAGTCTTTGGGTTGGGTTGCAGCATTGCAGTCTCACGATTGCTGCTACCCAACATCAATGATTAACAAAACAACAATATGTAGTGAGCTCTCAGTGGTCAATTTTGCTTTCAGAATCGCGGATTCCAAACTTCATTATCAATTCCCAAAAAAACTTCTTTTTGCGAAACGGTTTTACCTTTTCTGATTTGTTTCAGACTTTTCAGAAAATATGTTTTCAACTCATGGAACAGATTCAGGGGGTATCCCTTTGGAAAATCTAAAGTCGAAAATAAGGACCATCCTAGCGTTTATTAATTTTTGTTACCTACTAAATGAGGGAGAAAAATATATTAGACCCTCCATGATTTGTGTAGAAATTAGCATCCTAAGTCAAGGGCTATGTATAAAAACACCTTATCTGAATTGAGTGTGATACACTTCTAAACTTTCAGCAAACTTCAACCCTATAAATATTGATTCTAGTAAATCAAAGGAATGGCGTTGACTGAATTCAAAGTAACACGAGGTCGAGATTTTTAAAATTTCTAATAGAATTATTAGAAACATGAAACACTAATAAATATATTAGATATTCACTTCTTTCAAGTCTAGGATGAAAGAAATATCCATGTTCTCAAGTAACAGTATGGTACTCACAAAATATAAATTCCACGATGTCAAACGTTGATCAAAGGTAACTTACCTGAAACAAAAACCAAAATACTCACATTAAACTAGATTAGTAGCAAATACGACTAATTCAAAATAGGATTACTTCAGGCCGCTAGCGGCGAAAACGCTGTATGCAATACAGAATTATGATGACCATGTGTTTGAACGAGAGCTTTCAAAAATATAAATTCAGTGACATTAATTACCATATTTTTGACATAGTACAAGTATGTCTTCGAACTGATATTACTCAATGCTAGCCTCTTCCTACCACAGCCTGAAAAGGGTCGAAGGAGAAAGAAAAGATCCACAGAAATGAATTCAGCAACCGAAACCATATTTTCAATACAAACAATGTGAAAATTTGAGTAATCGTGGAATGGCCTCCTGCGGAGCACGAAGGGTTGAGGAGAGGGGAGAGAGAAACCTAGAAACGGACGGATTCAGGGATTTAGAGAGCTCTACTAATAACGTAGAAAACTTGAAAATTGGAGACATACGAATACTTGAATATTAGAAAGGAGTAGAGAAGAACCTCAAAGGTGGAGGGAGAATACCATTTGAAACAGTTTCAGCGATCCAACAAAAATGTACTGAATTTGGAAATCGAGGAAATTGGAGTACCTACAAATTAACCCTCTGTGGAGCCTGAAAGATTAAGCGACGGAGACTAAGAACTCCAGAAATCGATTGAGTAACCAAAGAAACCCTGCTATCGATGTTAATAACTCAGAATTGAGAGGAACTAAAAAAGTAACTGGAAATTAGCTTCCCGTAGAATCTAAAATACTGAGGGGAGAGAGGAAATAATCCGTAAAGTGAATTCAGCGACTCTTGAAACCTCCATTTGAAAAATAAAATAACTTTTAGGCTCATATGGGAAGATTTTCCCAGCGACTGAAGCACAAATCCAGGGTGTCTACCAGAATTCAGTTTTGGAATTCCGGGACTTTGCAAGACAATTCCGGGAAAAATTTGGGTGCAAAAAAAAAACATGTTTTGCTCAATATATGTACACAACAGCGCTACTTGTATTCTTCGGCTGTATAGTCCTATCACCCTTCAAATACATGCACGCATTTTTGATTTTCAACAATTTAATGCAATAATTCAGTAAACAACTTTAATTCCCCCCTCCCAGACCATCAGGCCCCGTGCGACTTCTACCTATATCTCACTGCCAAACAGGACCTCAGAGTCAGGCTTTAGGAACTGGGAAGGTGACTTTCAAGAGGATGTTGAAGGAGAAGGGGTTCCAAGCACGTGTTCCAGGGTGGGCTAAGTGTATTCGACTCAGAGGAAAGTATATTGAACGGGAAACCGAACCGGATTTATAAGTTTTTATAAATAAAATTTTCATAAAGGTCGTCCGAGTCTTTATTGAATACCCCTCGTATTTTCTTAGTCGCTAATTGATTGATGGGCCCCCAATCCGGGTTGCAGGCTTCGTGGGGGAGAATGCCTGCAATATTCCACCATCTATTCCTCAAAAAACAAAAATAAAAACTAATCTCCCCGTTCTCAATAATAAAAGGGACAAACTCAAAAATAAAAAATCGGATTCGTCGGTCAAAATTGCGAACTGAAAGTTCTCGATTATAACTGTCAGGTATTGGCCGGGGAAGGAAGGCTACATGAACTCGAGCTGGCACTAGAAAATATAAAATGGGATATCGTGGGGCTGTCAGAAATTATAAGGGACGGGGAAAATTCAATCCGAAGAAAAAGCGGAAATTATTTTTACCGCTTTGGGGCAATTAAAGGTTTCAGAGGGGTGGGTTTTATTTTGGCCAAGCATCTGGTGAAGTGGATCGCAGCATTCATTGGTATTTCGGAAAGAATTGCTGTTTTAACATTGAGATTGCCGAAAAATAAATTTTTGACAATAATCCAGGTCTACGCTCTGACAAGTCTAGCCCCTGAAGAGGAAGTAAATGAGTTCTATAGCCAACTCGAAACAGCCATGGAAAGCAACTGGGGGCTATATACGATAGTAGCGGGGGATTAGAACAGCAAAATCGGGACCGAGACCTCCCTCTTTCTAAAAGCGTGGGGAAATTTCGTATGGGGTTACCCAGCCCAAATGGAGAGAGATTAGCAGAGTTTGCAGTAGAAAAAAAAATTAAAGATTGTCAACACCCTTTTTCAAAAACAAACAAAAAGAATAATATGGACATGGAAATTTTCGGATAGCCATACAAAAAATGAAATCGACCATTTTCTGATAAACGATGCCAGAGTGGTCGTAAATTATGAAGTTCTGAACTGGGTGCGCTTCTCCTAGGACCATAGGGCGGGTAGGGCCTCTCTTCGTCTCCCAAAGAAATGTTTAAAATCTTTTGGTACCGAGCACTCAAAAAACAAAGGAAATTAATCAAATAAGTACATTATTCCAGTCTACAAAAGAAACGAATTTAACACTGTACTAGCGAATAAACTAAACAATGCTTCAAAAAATGTGTTCAAGAATCTGCAAGCAAAATATGACTGGCTTTAAATGGTCTTGAAGGAAAGCGAGCATGAGGTAGACACTGCCAAAGCGAAACCAGCGACTGACGACAAGTTCAGCATGAGAACAAAAATGTTGACTGAGAAAAGAACCGAACTTAAGAGAAAAATCAGGCTCAGCAAGAAGGAACAGATTGAACTAGTAGAACTGAACAAGACTATCAGGCGCGAAATCTGTCAGGACATTTTACAGTACGAGCAGGAACTAATGAAAAAGCTAGGTACTCGAAGAAAACTGGGCAGTGAAAAAGGCAAAAAAGCAACTTCTAAAGTGCAACACTTACTACCATTTATAAAAACAAAAAACCAAAACCAAAAAACTTCTACAAAGCACTTTATGCACCCCCAAACCAGCAAGTAAGGAAGGGGTGGCAGAGCCCTGCAACGGAAACTCAAGGAGAAGAAGAGAAAGCGCCGCAAATCCTGGAAAGCGAAGTACATAATATTCTTAAATACTTGAAGTGCGGCAAGGCAGCAGGCTCGGATAGAATCGAAAATTCGATTCTAAAGTTAGCTGCAGAAGCACTAACACCTTTCCTGACCGAGCTCTTTTACCAATTTTTGGAGACAGGGTTTTTACCTGGACAGTGGCAAATATCTGAGATAATTGTACTGCACAAAAAAGAAGAAAGGAGCATTTTAGGAAATTATAGATCCATAAGTCTGTCATCAAATCTCGGCAAAGTTTTCCTGAAAATAATAAAAAATAGAATTTACCCAAAACTCGATTTCCATCAGTCAAAAGAACAGGCAGGCTTTAGACAGCGCTACTCAACTGTAGATCATATTTTTACCTTGAATCAAATCATCGAAAAAGCAAGAAAATACAAAATTAATGTGAATTTTATGTTCATTGATTTTAACAAGGCTTCTGATCAGTAGTGTATGGGAAGCATTGAAAAATCAAGGCATCAAAACAAATATTATCAGCTACTTGGAAAAACTATACAAGAACTCCAAAGCCTATACAAGCTTAGGTAAGCAGAAGGAAGAATTCACATTGGGAAAGGGAGTAAAACAAGGGGACCCTTTCTCCCCGTACTTATTCAACAGCGTGTTAGAGGAAATTTTTCGCAATTTTGACTGGGAAGGAAAGGGAATCAAAATGAACGGCCAGTGGCTCAATAATCTCAGATTTGCGGACGATATTGTCCTGGTGAGCAGCAGCCTGGACAAACTACAAATAATGGCGGAGGAGCTCTGTGCTTATAGCAGGAAGGTAGGCTTGCCGATTAACCACTCCAAAACAAAAATTATGTCAAATGTAAACAAAAAGGAACTTTGGATAGAGGGGGAATTAATTGAATGGGTCAAGGAATACAAGTATTTGGGACAAACATTATCTTTCGACGAAAGATTGAAAAAAGAACTCAATGTTAGGAAAACCAATGCTTGGAGAAATTTCTGGGCAAACAAGAACATCCTCAAAGGCAAATTTAATGTAGCAGCGAAAATAAAAACATTAAATCAATGTGTAATCCCAACGCTGACATAATGGGACACAGACGTGGTCGGCAACAGGGTCACAAATCGAAGGGCTGAGGACCACACAAAACAGTATGCTAAGAAGTATACTGGGGATCGGATGGAAAGACAAAGCACGAGTGGAAACAATCAGACAAAAAACTAATGCAGCAGATATCGGATGGGGTGTCAGAAAACCAAAACTTAACTACGCGGGTCATCTAGCTAGGGGGTCCAACTCTTGGAACAAAATCTCTTACGAATGGACCCCACTCGAATTTAAAAGGGGGAAGGGGCGCCCACCCACCCGTTGGAGAGATGAAATCATCACCAGACTCGGATCACTCTGGCAGAGAACTATCCAAAACAGATCAAAATGGAAATGGATGGTGAAAACCTATGTCCGACATTGGGCGGACTCGACAGCACGGCGGCCTACCTTCGCCGCGGACCCGAGTCCAAGGGGTAATAAATAAATGAATAAAATTGATTGATCGATCAGTTCATTATCAAAATTTCAACTGCAGTGTCATCTTACTCTTACTCAGGCGAGGGCACACATTGCCGTTATCAGAAATGAGCCTTGCAACACAAGTTTACCTGTTCTAATTTTGCTCAAAGTTTGCAGAATTCCCCCCCCCCCCAACATTTGAAACCAGTTTAGGTGGTGGCCATTATTACAAAATCAAAAGTCGAAAATGAAGACCATCTTGATGTACATAACTTGTAATTGGGAACTTGGCAAATTTGCATTCTAGCCAGAGTGTAATTTCAATTTTTCACCTCAAATCGTTCGCGCCGAATACCCCCACTAACGTCCTAGCGAACACAGCGACCGCCGTATCAATCGAGGTAAAGACACAGGGCGTCCCTGTAACCCTAGCCAGTTCGAACGAACAAGGCATTAAAATCGCAGGGCATGTTACCACCTGATCAGAAAGATAGGTACTGTGCGTGTGACCGTCGTGGACAGCTTACTCAACATCGTGAAACACGTGGCTAGTAAGCGAACTGCGGCTGCACACTTTTCAACACAGAGAAGGAAAACTCTTAACATAACAAAACCGAGGGAAAACAAACGACAAATTACCCCGACTAACCTTGCCCAGATCATCAACGTCCGGAATTAGATATGGCACCTGAAGACGAAGAAGAAGCAGGATGAAACAGTTCAATCATAACTGTCGTAATTCGAAATTATAAAATAGGAGTTATGATCGTCATTCTGCTTCACACACCCTCTCAACTCGGAGTCATAATCTGGGCTTGAACTCTGCGATCCCGAACTACAAATCTCGAGTCACTATCTTCCGAAGGGATGACAGCGAATGCTATATTATCTTTAACTTGTGAATAATCTCAGTTTTCTCTGCGAATCTTGTCACTTCCAAGACTTTTAAGAATCCTGGCACCTGATGACACACCCCGTCTCTTGAAGAGATGCCTACAGCAATTTAAACAATCCGAGCCCGCTGAATATAACACCTAATTTCCAACCTACTCGAGGACCTCGGTAATCTCTAATTTCGAAACACTGGCCGATGTATTTCAGAGCTCCCGGTCGTCGACCTTTCTTCAAGCTTCGGTGGCTCTCAGAGCTAAAAGCGTTTAACGTGGCTCAGCCTCTTGATCACACTCGGGAGCAAGGGCAGAGCTTTTAACCTCGTTCGTTGTCAAATACTCGACAAGCCTTACACAGTATCTCGCTGGAATTGCGCTTCATCTGTTGCGGTCTGGCGGCATGGCTGCAGCCTGTTTGAATTACGAGCCGCGAGTATTACAGAAGGAACACGCACATATACATTCGGGGTTCGGGTTCGGGTTTTCCTTCTTCGTTTCGCTCATGTTCGCAGCTGTAATTGCGTGTCACTTTGCGCCCCCGTAACCTTGTCACTAATATAATTTAGGGGTTCGTTAATGTTAATTTAAAGGTAGTTTTAGCGGTTTATTTTAGTATTCAGTTTTACGCGTCAGCTGTTCCGTCAACCAGAAAGCAGCCAGAGACGATGTAATGGACGCCGGCGGAGCGGGAGCTTTACACGGCGAAGCCAACCTTCGCGTAATAGATTCTTCCGTTTACTTTAAAAGTTTAACACGTCTCGGCGAATATTAAATGTAGCGTGAAACTCGCGTTGTCCGCGCTCGACGCGCGCCCGTCATCTATACCGCGATATTTGAACATTTTCCCGGATCTAGCACGCGACATTTGTGCACGACGGGACGGTTGGTCCGACCTTTCGAGGTACGAAAAAGTTGCACTTGCGGGTGGAGCGAGCTAATGATTTTGAATGTACACAGAGTCGATAGAAATGAAATGCATACTGAGTCCCACGTGAGGAAGCTTACGTTTCTCTATCCTTTCTTCCTGATGCTTTTAGCTTGATGTGTAACAGCATTCAATGACTGATTTCGGAGAAGTTTAAAGGATTACACTGAGCTAGATAAGGCCCAGTCAGAAAACGTTCAAAGGAACCCACCATTTCGAAGGTTACAAAAATGTTCGGTATTATGATTTCTTATGTATAGAGGGGGGGGGGCGTTGGATGTAAATGTCGATGGGAACGTTTCATCTTTTCTGCATCTCCGCAATGTTTTTCTTACCCCTATCTTCCTCCCAGGTGAATCAGCGAGAAAAATAAAAATGGCTCTGAACGAGAATAGAAATGTACCACTAACCAAATTAAAACGCGAAGATGGCAGTGTCAAAAGTAACTACGAAGAAATTATTCACATAATGACTAAGTGTAACCAAAAGCTGTATGAAAGTAGCAAGCAATAGCTGCAAGTAGGAATGCGAGGCGTTACTCGAGAACAGAGCTGGGTAAGTTCACTTGTGAACGTCGTTCAGTTCGTGAACTCGTTCACATTTTCGACGAACGTGAACGAGATTTCTTTCCTTTCTGAAGAAATGAGGGCGAAATGCAAGAGGCTACTCGGCTACTGACGTCAGGGGCGAAACTATAGGGGGTGCGGGGGGCTGAAACACCACCAATGAATTGGCAGTCGGCAAATTCTGAAACAGTTCATTTGAATTTTTCATTTTCAATGAATGTTTATTCATTATTATTTTTTTTAATTAAAAAATATTTCGATTAAAAGATCTGCAAATTTTCAATTTTTAAAAGATTTTGTCGGCGAATTTTTAGTTTTCAAAAAATACTTGCCGGCAAATTTTTCTTCTTCACCTCCCCAAACTGAAAGTCAAATTTCGTTTCTGAAAATGGAGTACCCGGGACTCCTGTCAGAAACTAGTCAGTCAAAAGCCGCAGGTTTCAAGCTGAATATCGAACTTCATCTGAAAGTTAGAAACGAAGGTGAGATGTGGAAGGCATTTTTCGAAAATCTGAAAGTCGGTAGCAAACGTTGAATTTCGAATTTCAACGACTATTCTGTTCTCACTAGATTCTCTATTTGACCTAGAGCCTATAAAATTTACGAAAGTTGAACATTTTATTAAAATCTATATAATGTGAAAAGTTCTACGAGGCAGTGGTAAAGCTAGGGGGAAAAGGAGGAGAAGGCCCCAAGGTACCTGAAATTGAATGCAAAATATGCAGAAATAAGCAATTTTTCGCTTTAAAACACGTTTTTTTGAAAAATTTACGCTCGAGTAGTAATTTTACCTTCATTTTCATACAACAGTTCTCTGACATCGCCGATTTTAAAAAAATACTTCAGTTTTCGACTTTGTCCCCTTTGAAAATCTTACTTTGCCCCCCCCCCCTGGAAATCTAGGCTACGCCACTGATTGAATCTGGTCTCAAAATTCATAATCAAAACTGGTGATTGAACGATCAAATTTTCGAACTTTTGGAAGTAAAAAAACTCTGTTTCTGTGGACTTATCAAGTTATCAGTTTTCAAACAGCCATTCAGGCCTCTAGTCATCGATATTCAATGTGAACTGGATCGCGAGCCTACCACTCGGTTTGTGAATATTGTAATGTGACACAAGAAAAAGGTCTGTGTGTCTGAAACTTCTGGATGGACACTCGGGACTCGGGTCCTTTTCTTGTGACACGTCACATATAAAGAACGACAAACATACGATTCTTCTATCTTTCAAAGCAAAATCAGTGTTGACAAGTTTATAAACATTAAAATGTAGTGTAACAAAAAGTTTTGAACAAAACTAGCGAGAAAAATGAAGGCAATTCGTTATTTTTATTCACGAAATTTTGCCAGGGGAGGCTCCGGCACGCGTTTGAGGGTGCTCAGTACCCGCTAGCACCACTCTGGCTAGGAGCCTGGCGTGATGATTTTTTTAAATGGTGGTATCTCTACCTGGGGGGGCTGAAGATACCTTTAGAGGAGGCTCAGCACCAGCTCGCCCCTCCATGGCTACGGGGCTGTCTAAAAGTTGAAAGCAAAAGACTTATTTTCCAATGTCACAAGCTGAATCCGACAGCAAATATTCTATTATTTAATTTACGTGCTTTGATCATGGTGGATATAGGAGGGAAATTTAGTCTGGAACAAAAGTCAAAACTCCATGTGTTTTTCCCAAAAGAACAAAAGAGAGCTTGTGGCACGGATTCCCCTAAATCCGATCGACCCAAAACTTCGTAGGGTTTTTTTTTTTTTTTTTTTCCATTGGACCCAATTTAGGGGACGAATCAGAGGAAATTCAGAAACCAAAAAAAGATCACCAAGAGTAAATAACAACCACCTTAACGTGTAAAGGAAGTTGTGTGTTCCTCTCAAGTATTCCTGATATCCTTCCAGCTTATCCTGAAGACTAGGGTATGCTCATGCGCGCAAATGTGAGTGCTTGGGGGATATGGTTCCAATCTGCATTTGCAGGGACAAAACTATGAGGGGGGGGGAGAGTAAAAAACCCAATAATTTAGCAGTCGGCAAATTTTGAAACTCTTCATTTGAATCTTTCATTTTCTAAGGTATAATGTTTTAGTGAAGCCTGAAAAAGTCTCAAACAAATTCTTAAGATCCTTGAAGTCTCAGAGAAGTCTGAAAGAGTCCTAAAAGTTTTAAATAAGTTGGAGGAGGAGGTCTTGATGGGTCAAAAGTCTTATCATCATAGTATTAGATGAATCCAAGAAACCTCTCGGACGGTGTATGTTTGCACAAGGGCCGAGGAAGGAGAATGTCTCTAGCGGCTCACTATAAAAAAGACGCTTCAAAAATAAGGTAAAAAGAGGAACGAAGGAAGGAAGAAAAATAAAGAGTAGAAAAAAGGCAGACTTTTTTTTGAGGGTACAAGGGCGTTCTCAAAAATTAGTCCCCGTCAGGCCCGCCATATTTCGCTTCTGTTTTATTTATTTATTTATTTCTTTATTTTTTTCAATTAAGAAATACTTTGCTTGAAAAATCGGCAAATTTTCAAATCTTTAAAATGTTTTTTCGGCGAATTTTTAGTTTTGAAAAAATATTTGTCGACAAATTTTCCTTCTCCACCTCCCCTCCAAACTGAAAGTCAAGTTTCGCCTCTGACTGACGTTGACGTTTACTCTTTACTGGTAGGGTGTAGTACCAGTAAACGTCAAGGTCAGACACAGGCAATCGGCAGATCGACGACATGCGAACATGTAAGGTAAATATTATGGGTGAACATGAATAAGAGCCGAAAAATGATGATTCTCTCTTGATGGAATTAGAGGAGAAGGATTCAGGGGGCTGAGCCCCCAGATGCAAAACTAGACCCCCCTTCCCTATCCAGAAATAATTATCTCGTTCCGTGTATGGTGATTCACCTCAAAATATTGAAGTGACTGAATAAAAAAGAATTACAAAAATTTTAATATTTTAGATTAACTGAGGCAAGAGCATAACATAAGACATCAGAAATGCTATCTTCTGATAAATCTGCAAAATAGACTAGCTTCTTACAGCTGGCTGGAACTTGGGTGTAGGAATAACTTTTCGTATTAGCAGGGATGGGCGCGTTGTGAAATCAAGACTAAAATAAAGAATACCACGAAAATTAGAAAGGATGTGAATGCCGTTCACTCGTTCACAAACAGCATGTGTCCTTGGAACATGAGCAAAGTTGCTGAGCCGATAAAGGAACACCTATTTTGGAAAGCGGGGAGGATTTAGTATAAATCAGTATTGGTACTCGAGACCTCTGAGGTAGGCACACTCCCTACTTTCCGAAAAGAGCAATATGATAAACATTTGGAAACTCAATTTTCTGGGATATTGAGATGTGTCCTTGGAACATGAGCGAAGTTGCTGAGCCGATAAAAGAACACCTATTTTGGAAAACGGGGAGGATTTAGTATAAATCAGGCCTGGTACTCGAGACCTCTGAGGTAGGCAAACTCCCTACTTTCCGAAAAGAGCAATATGATAACCATTTGGAAACTCAATTTTCTGGGATATTGAGAAGTATTCTCGGCACATGAGTGAAGTTACTGAGCAGATAAGAGAAAACCCATTTCGGAATAGGGTGGCAAATGTAGTAGACAATAGGTCTGGTTCATAGGAATTTGAAAATAGCCAATCTCCTTATTTTCTGAAAAGAGCAATATGAAGACTACTTTGAAACCCAACTTTCTGGGATATTGAGAAGAGTCCTTGGAACTTGAGTGAAGTTACTGAGCATATAAGGGAAAACTCATTTCGGAATGGTGGGGGCAATATAAGAGAGAAATGATTTCAGGCTTATTAGTTGAGTTTGGTTACATAATCCGAGTATCTGAGAATATGCATAAAACCAAATTACAGTATTTTTCATTGTCATTAAAAAAAAAAAAATGGCATAGGGAACTCTAGACCAGAGCGCACATTCACATTATGAAATACTGACTGTGAACATAAAACACAAAAATCTGAACCAAATCGTTTGTAGACTCAACACTTGCATTCACATGGAACAAAATTGTAATATTCCTTTTGTTTCTGTTTTTCTTCAGTGTTTCATATTAGGTTCTTCGTTAGTCCACTGGCGGTCGCCTCGGTGGCGTAGCGATAAGGATGACGGCTTTTGAAATCCAAAGGTCCCGAGTTCGAATACCGCTTCAGCCAGCGTTTCAGGTAATGTCTACGTGCATTGTACAACTATTACCTGGGACGTACCGAGGCGCAACAGTAAGTAGCAGAGGTAATGGAAAAGCACGCAATCTGTTACCAGTATCTAAACGCCGTTAACGAGCCGGAGCATCGGTGGGAGTGCTCCAACGGAACTCAGGGTTGTAATAACCCGGCTAGTGAAGTTGGCATAGTACTACACGGACAATGTAGAAAGCAACCTGGCGCTACTACATAATATGGCTTAACACGTTAGAGGCATAGTGCAATGGACATAAGTCTGAGCACTCGGTGTAACCACCACCTCTCCCACAACATTTAACATAGTCCACTGGCGATGAACAGGAATACAGGGGCACCGGTTGTTGAATGGAAGACAGGGGAATCAGTTGAAACTCTCTTGGTAGCTGGGGGTGGAGACCTAGAGAAATAATTTCATTGTATGTATTATATGAACTGGGGTTATGGATAAGTACATTTTTGGGAAACTGCTCAACTGGATGAAAGGACACTTCATTATTCTATTAGGTTTTCTAAATATAGCCTGGAATATCAGAGCCGCGGTATCGTTTTCATAACTTCTGCTTCGCAAATCATCCAGATGTGTAGTCCAGGCTGGCTAGATATGGGTTTAAACTGTCAGGTAGATTTCCGAAATGAGTTTTCTATTCAGACAAAAATCCCTAAATAACCACCCTGCCCACTCATGAGAAGTAATCAGAAAGTGAAGTGTGGCTCAATTTCAGTTCATAAGTTGCAGTAGTTTTTCGGAGCGCAGAAATTTTTTATTTTATTCAATAACCAGCATTGTTCTTGTAATAATGCATTCACACTTCACTCTTTAGCTCCCAGTGTCTGCTTCAAATATAAAACTATTGGTTATATCCTGTCAGCTTGAATATTCATTTCGGAAATCGCTCTTCCCAGTTTTTGAAAATCTTCAAATTCCGAAATGAATTTAGGGGCTGAGTATGCAATCTACATGGCATCATACTTGTATTCTTATTATGAAAATTTTATGTTTCTCTGCTCATTGGTTCTTTCTCGGGTCTTAAAAGGTTAATACGATACTTATGAGAATCGTCAAAAATAGGATTTACAGTACCTACACTCGATGAAAACCAAGCAGGCTTCAGAAAAGGTATGTCGAAGATCGGCCGACCACAACCTTGCAATAAATTGATTCATAGAAAAGCGTAGAGAGTACCGGATAAACTTTTTTACGCTTTTCATAGACTTTAAAACGACGTTTGACTCAGTAGAACATCGAGCTGTCAGAGGTGCAACGAAAAAAAAAAGCAAGGAGGGCAGTAAAAATACAGAGAAATATAGGGACCTGATTGCTGAGCTGTATGTATAGAAGAAATATTCAGATCTCTGAGGTGGAAAAAAATAAAAATAAAAATGGATGGTCTGCGGCTCAATAACCTCAGGTTTGCCGACGACGTGATATGGATCAGCGCGTCCTTAAAGGAACTCCAGAGTATTCTTTTCTGATTTGAGGTCATCTCTGATTATTCCGAAATGTTACTTATACTCTGCGGCTTCCAACTCTCACTCTCCTCCTCTTCCTAAACAGGATTGAGCTTCCAACAGAAAAGGAAAGTCGATCATGAGATGTTTAATTTGGCCCATTCATAATTTCTTTCCAGCGCCTCTGCTTCCCAACTTTTTGGTTTCGAAATTGCGTTATTATAATCCAGAATAGCGAGGAGGAGTCTGCGGGGGAATAAGCAGACGTATCGAAGTTATCGTGCGCGTTCAATCGATATTGCGTATCACCAACCGGTTGCATATCGAGTGCTGCGTGCGCCGGTCCGCACGACTGGGCTCGTTATCACGAATCTACATCTGCTGTTGAAGAAGCCGACCTGGACGCGATTTCAGCTCGGAAAAAATTTCATTCCTCGGATTGTTGAGCGTAGACGCGCGTGAACGCAAGGTCGGAGGTCAGTGCCAGCATGAAAATGATCCGAGATCCGATCGCGGTAGCCGCTACGTCTGCGACGTCCGACGGCCGGGGTTCAAGGGTAGCGTTCGACGTGCTCACACTTTACATACTGAAACGTGAAACCGGCAATTGTAATTGAAAAATCGACACGTATGGTTCAGATTTACACTGTATCACGCCTATTAACGTCGTAATTAAGAGTATATATGTAAATGAACGCTGATAGGGGTTTTCGTGGAGATAAACGTGAGGTGAGGAGCACTGGAGCCTGCTTCGTGACGTGTTCGTGTGCCCATGTGCGATGAATTCGTACACAAACCTGTTCAGTTCAAATTGCGAACTCGGCGGGTATACCCTTCAGTATGCTCGAGGCCGGTCCCTGTTCGATAATGATCGGGTGCAATTTCGTGAGGTACGCTGGGTCATAGCGCGATGCGCAAAATCCTACCAGGTACCCGGGTAACTAAAGAGGAACAAGGGTAATCGAGGGTAACAAATGGGTAACTTTTCCGCCGCGGGTAAGTAGAGTGTAACTAATTGCGTAGTATCCCGCCAGTTACCCGGGTAACTAAAGGGGAACAAGGATAATGTGAGGGTAACTTGAGAGTAATAAATGGGTAACTTTTCCACAGGTAACCGGGTAACTAGAGGGCAACTGATTGCGCATCGGGAGACTAAGCCCAAGCATCAATGGAATATGGAATTGCATACCCTCGCATACAGAGATTTGTAGGTGCCAATTCTGCTGAACTGAATCCAATATTCATCAGTTTCTAGGACGTAGCCCCATAATGGTCAATTTTTCACGGTAGAAAATCCAAGCATAGAAAGCATAGATCGAGCAGCTCACCTACAAATGAAAGATTGTTAAATTTTCCGACCCCCTGTTAAGGTAACCCAGAGATCGGTTTCTAAAATTTTTCCTTGGAGTTGAATTCCGCGACTCCATAGCGAAGTGTAGATTTGGTGGGGAGTAAATGCGGGCATTCGTTCCCTCTTAGGAGAAAAATTATGAAATTTAAAACGCTCCAAAAAATGTTAAATCTTACCAAGTCTGAAATTAGTTTGCCGGAACCCTAAAGAGTCTCAGAGAATCCTAAAACAGTGTGAGATAGTCTCAACAGGGGTATTTGGCGCGGGTGGAAAAGTAAGCAGATCCACCTGGTTCGAGCCGGAAACCCAAAAAATCGACGTATTCTTGATAGCTGAGAAAATGAAGAGAACATGTTCGCCAAAACTGACGTATCCTTGAGGCTTACAGAAACTAAAATGGTGCGGGGTTTTCGAAATTTGCACGAGAAGTAAGTAGTCCAGAGGTCCAGACCACAGGAAGGACATTCGAAATCAAAAAACGAGAGTGTAGGCAAAGCGTGTGTATTAATTTACCTATAGAACAAGTAAGTCTCACCGTGAGTGCTGAACATGAACTGTACTGGACTGCAACTGAACTAAACCGATGTCCTACCTGATCCATCAACGGAGAAGAAGGACCGTAAGAAGAAGAACGTGGTTTAGAAAAGATTACGTGCAGGAAGTACAGATATGCAGATGACAGAAGACGTGCCTACTGCCTATCATCATGCTACGCTGAAAGTAGCCAGGCAGGACGATATGTATGAAAATGTACATTAGAGAGGAGAGGGTCATCACAACGATAAAAATTGGAACGCAGAAATAGTTTTCTAACCTACTCAAAGTCTTTTCCGCCCATGTGCTTCCAAAGTCCGTAAATTTTGAAGAGTGATAAGAAGTCTTGAGAAGTCACGATCAAGTATTGATGAGTCGTAATCAAGTTCGGAGGAGTCTTCAAGTCCGGAATAAAACATGTACACAGTGTCTTAAGAGAGTCTTGAACAGCCTCTTGACAAATCTTAAGAAAGTTTAGAAGGACCTTAAAAAACTTCTTTTGACCTTAAACAAGCATGGAAGAATGTCTATGGATCTGCAAACGTGATCGATAGAAAGAGAAGTGGTCACAAAAATGTAAAAATAGGCCACTTGAAGATGTCGCTATAAAGAAGGCAAGACTGGTTGACGCCGAATTAGAGTTAGTTGAATTAAAGAAGAAACGTGCTCAAGAAAACCACATAACTTGACTGCTAAAAACACATGCAAGAAGAGCATGAATGGAAGAAAGCTTCTTACTTTACAGACGTGATAATCTGATAAATTGATTTGGAGTCTCAATTTTTAAATTGAGGAGCTCAGTTCCAAACTGCCCTTAGTCAAAAAAAAAAAAAAAAAACGATTTCGAGAAAATCGGGGGAAAACATTCAAAAACATTCCCATCCTGGAACATGTTGAGTAAATTCGAGTTTGTTAATACAAATCGCAAGCTGAAGTATTGTGGCAACACTGACAAAACTGACGTCGTTGTAACTTTTACCTATCCTGAGATATGAAGGTGTGAAGAGGGGAGAGTCGTGGACTAAGGGCAGTTTGGCGCAACTCTTTACTCTTGTAAAGTGGTAAAATGTCTGTTTTTCTCAGTTTTGCGATTCTTATAATGATTTTCACAAGTCAAGTAATCCGCCATTTTTAAGCTGATTTTTCCGTGGACTGGCGAACGCTCGCCCGCGAAGTGTTCGCTAGTCAACGGAAAAAGGTCAGCACAAAAATGGCGATTAGTATGCCCATAAAACGAGAACGAATATAGATAGAGAACTCCGGTAAACTGCTTTCGATAGCTATCGACTTCCTCCGACAGATCGCGTCATAATGTCAATTTCGGTTTTTTTGGACTAAGGGCAGTTTGGAACTAAGCTCCTCAATTGATATTTTTTAAACAGTTTTTTATTTTATTAGAGATGTACATAATATCTAGTTTATATTTTTTAATTGATAATCTGACAAATTGAAGTGGTGCTTTGATTTTACACTTTTTTCTTTGTATTTTTATTAAAACGTGCCTACATAATTTATATTCTAATGGACGAATTGACTTGGTGTTTTCAACTGACATTTTTAGTGTTTTTCTTTTTAGAAATGTGCACGGTTTATATTTTCATTATAATTATTTCAATTTCTAAAATCTGGGTTCAGCTTCATTTTATTGATACAATTCAATTTGTTCACAATTACTAATCTAATCAATAAATATTAAATAAATAATGGACTTCAAGTTTGAGTTACCAATAATGGAACAAAGTACTATTGAAAATGATCATGTAAACATCGAAAAGCTGTCAGAGCAAATAAATATCAACGTTCATTTTTGCTTCAGTTGTGCACAAGTCTAGGAAAGTACTCAGCGAGCAACTGAACTCTTACTGTATCTCCAATATTAACGTCATCTTCAAATTCATCATTTACATCATCGGGGGGAGGGGGGGGGGTGTGCTGCAACTTCGGAATCGATATCTGGCTCGCCCTCTTCGTCATAATCAATACAAATATTGTGTAGAACTATAACAGACTGTATTTTTTCAGACGTAATCTCATTCCCAAAGATAATACAGGAAATCTCCTTTTCCACACGCTTAACTATCAGTTACGCTATCTGAGAGTTAGTTACCAGCTACTTTAATCTAGCAATTGAAAAATCGGCCCTTAGGGAGCTAAGTAAAATAAGAAGGAGTAAAAGGGATATTAGTAGTAAAATAGTACAAGCCAAGTTAGTATTTTATCGAAAATGTAATCTTTTCAAGAGAAGAGGTCACGCGACGAGTAAACCAGGCGTTAGAGATGCTGACCCACAGGATCGAGTCGGCGGGGCTGTGCTTAGCGGTTCAGAAGACAGAAGCGGTTTTGTTCACGACGCGACGCAAGTACAGCCCACCCACCTTTGTCTTGAAAGGTGTGGAGATTGGGCTCTGTACAGCCCTGATGTACCTGGGGCTGTGGTTCGGCAGGAAGTTGCATTTCCGAGAGCACTTCCGATGGGCAGCTGAGAAGGCGGATCGAGTAGCCGGCCAGCTGTCCCGTCTGATGTCGAACCTAGGGGGGCCGAGAGAGCAGCGACGTAGGATGTACGTGAACGTCATCATGTCGGTCCTCCTATACGGGGCGCCAGTACTCGCCGACGCCATCGATATACCATACAGGAGAGCACAGAGATGGAGAAGATCCAACGAAAAGCCGCGATGAGGTGTGTCAGTGCGTACCGCACTGTTTCTTCGGATGCAGTAAGCGTGTTAGCGCGTATACCGCCGATCGAACTCAAGGTCGGCGAAATTGCGGCGGTATACGGTGCGAAGAAGAAAGCGAAGACGAAACGGGAGGCACTTCGGGTCAATTGAGTCACCCAGCAGGACACGCTTTGGAAGTGGAAGGACGCGCTCGCCCATTCGACCAAGGGCGAGTGAGAACGCACGGAGCGCTTAACTTCCACCTTACCCAAGTATTGAGCGGCCACGGGTGCTTCGGCACGTACCTACATCGGATGTCGATAGCGCCGAGCCCCGTGTGCGCGCACTGTGATCGAGGGGCGGAGGACACACCTTGGCACACCCTGTTCGAGTGTGAGGCCTGAGAGTAGGAGAGGCGCGGGACGGCCACAACAGCGATCGATCCCGGCGGCGACGATGAAGAAGAAGAAGAAGACGACGACGACGTCGGCGTGATCAGCCGTCTCGCGCCGCACACCCTGGTTCTGGAGATGATGAAGAACGGAAGCAGTTGAAACTGGGTGTCGGCCTTTGTCTCGACCATCATGAAGAAGAAGATGCAGACGGAGTGGTCGAGATAGAGGGCCGGCGATTCACCAAGCTCGGCCCATACCATCGAACAGGAGGAGAACTCTGTACCATCCCAGAGAAGAGCTGCTGCAGCTGCACTGCGGAACCACCGGCAGGGCTCACCCGTCGTCACCACCTGCCTGCGTCGACACACGGACCAAGACGCGGAGGTGAGGGGTGAGTGAAGAGAGGCAGCGCGTCTGGCCGTGGGGGACCTGAAATTTCCAGGCGAGCGCTCAGGGAGTGTGGACCTTGGTCAGTAGGGAACCCCATGGTGGCCCTGGTAGGACGCGCGCACCGTTCCGGCACGTAGAAATGGGGGCTCGGGCCCGGCCCCAAGGCGTCCCTCCGGTCACTGACGCGATGCTCGAAAGGGTAGTTCCTGTGGCCGGGGGTGCGGTGTCATAGGGGCCACTTTGGCATGCGTGCATCGCCATACGTCCCACCGCACACCAATCTTTTCAAGTCAAAAATAAATCCGGAAAACCAAACCTTATTTTTGAAAACTCATGTTTGAAGAGTAGCCAGTAGGCTTGTATGGATGTGAAACTTGGAATATTGGAAAACAGAGAAGAGAAGAATCGAAGCTTTTCAGATGTGGTGCCATAGGCGAATACTTAGTATCCACACACGGATTGGCTAAGCGGGAACCCGGGAAATTTCCTGGTGCGCCTCAAATTAGTAAATCTCAACTTGTTTAAACGTAATAACCCAGGAAAATTACAATCATGAAATAGGTTTGTTTGGAAAAAAATTCGCACAAAAGGTTTGACTATTGAAAAATGTTGAGGAAGGTGTCCCTACATACCTTTACAGGCTGTGATACAACCCGGGCTCTCATGAATAAAAGAGTAAAATTACCAGCTGGACAACATTGAACCTGGTTCCCACAATAACGCACATATCGCAAGTCTTCGACTGTCCTGACAGTAGAAAAGAAGATGTTGCTGCAGCGGGTGAAAAGGCCATGAAAATATTGCACAGAGCAAATGAGGATGACTCTTTAAGCGTGCTTTGATTTCAGAAGTTTTGCAGTATGGGTGGGAGAATGAAGGTGGAATTACGTTCGCTTCCACCGAGTGAGGCTGCCACTGAAGGGCACTCTTACCGAGTGTACGCTCAAATTCAGTCTTCGCTGGATCATGAAATCTCCCCACTGGAATGAGGCGGGATGGAAACTGACTTAGGTTTACAGCCAGTCAAAACAAATGCTCAAATGGCTCTACAGAAACTAATGGCGAGAACCTTCTGCGGCTATAAGAAAGGATGTGGCATAAATGTGACTATCGTTCTTTAGGTTTGCACTCATTGCATTCTGATAAACTTGAACTATAAAATACTTGAACGTGTACTGTCTCCTATCTTTTTCCAGGAAAACCTTGTGCAGACGGTTGCAAGTCCTGTCACGGCCTGTCCTGCCTCAATACCGAGTCACGCTAATCAGAGTTAGTTGATGTAGACGAGGCTGATGATAATGATGAATGATTACACGTACATGTAGTATTTTATACAAAACATGAAACTTTTCTAAGCCTATAACTCCTCAAGTATGACTTGTGAGTAAATTCTTGTAATAAGCTGTTTTGTAGAAAATTTTACAAGGAACATTTTTTTTACTCAGGTATTTTCTTCCTAGAATGTTATGATTTTGAGAAAAATCAAGAAAACCGTTTGAAATTCATTTTTCCGTAGCCCTCTTCGTCAATAATGGTGGAAGCCCCCAGTGTAGTGGCGGTGGGTTTTCACCACTGATTACAGACACCTTTCCCAACATTTTTCAGCAGTCAAACCTCGTGCCAATTTTTTCCAATCAAAATTAGTCATTCGCTCGGACTACGTGGCTAATAATCATTTATCAATCAAATATG
Organism: Acanthococcus lagerstroemiae; assembly: GCA_031841125.1. NCBI lineage: Eukaryota > Metazoa > Arthropoda > Insecta > Hemiptera > Eriococcidae > Acanthococcus > Acanthococcus lagerstroemiae. The sequence continues at coordinate 48,457,915 of CM063113.1, forward strand.
AATATGTCATACTTGAACGTGCAAAAATTGTAGTATCAACGTGCCGTTGCTGCGGAGTGCCTTTTACAAAAACTGCTAGATAAAAAAGTCCATGTTACCGCCTCTCTGCTGCGAAACGCCCTTTCAGTTCTCAGAGTTCCCGGAGCGCCCTAAAAAGCCAATCCGTGTGTGTTACTATCGGATGCACGGAGAAGGTAAGAAATGAGGAATGTTTATTACAGAGTGGGAGGTGAAATAGGAATTTTGAATTGTCTGAAGAAGAGAGAAATTAATAGGGCATAAATTGAGGCAGCCAGGAATTCATTGCTGCTAGGAGGAAGGGTGGAAGGAGAAAGCTGGGTAGGTCGGAGATCCAGTGCGTTGAATAGATAATCGAGGATGTCAAATGTAAGAGTTATTTGGAAATGAAAAAACTCGCGTAAGATTGGGAGATATGGAAAGCTGCATCAAATCGGTTAAGACTGATAACTGTATCATAATCATTTTCGGTTATATATGCCTGAATCAGCCAGTATGTGTGCTCGTGTGTTAGAGTGCGTGTTTGGGTGTAAGTATAAATGTCCCCATTGGTAGCGGGACATTTATTTTCTATCATAATATTGTCAATATGAACACTTTGAATTTTTAGTTTTTCTGAAGTGAAGTCTTTTTACACAGGTTCAGAATGGGTGGTCAACGTAGAAGAAGTGAAACGAACGTGAAAACATGCAACGGAAGTGACGTATAACACTCCGCCCACATCTAGTGAGATAGTAAGCGAAAGAGAGAGAACCCATTGACCCGATTACTTCCCCTCCACACCATTCCTATCCGAACTTCACATATTCCGGTATCCCCCTTATGTACGTCACTTGCTTTCATTCAAACAATTTCATTGGTTGAAACTAGAAGGGTAGCAAAATTATGCTACTGCTACCACGCGTTCTGCAGTGAGCGGTAAGCGCCCCTTGCCTCTGGCACCGATGCCACTGAAATCCGGGAAACTAGAATCGGAGAAGAGTGAAAAACATACCACGAGAATTTATTACATCTCGTCGTATACGTACATCCGATAAACCGGTGGAAAATTTTCGGGCACGACGAAGGATCAGTGAGAGGGAGAGAGTGTGGAGGGCACTCGCGAGCTACAACGTATAAAACGTTTTGTGAAAATAAATTTTGCTATCGCATCTTTATGACGATTCCGGACGCTTAGAAAATGTTTTTGCAAGACTAAACAAGAGATGCTGGGCGCATACATCGAATTCCAGCAATCTCCATCGTATATCCAGCGACAGTTTTCTTTATGAAGCCAGTAATTGGAATTCTTCGCGTATCTTCATTGTAACGACCGTTCGCGCTTTACGCGCGGTCGGGCTCGTCTAGCAGATACGTAGGTCGCTTTTAAAGCGTTTTATTTTCGCAGTTCAGCGTCCAGCGAATTTCGGTATCGCCTTTGCCGTGGGCTGCACGATCGCTGAGAAATGAAAAATGCGCGTTCGCAGCGGCCACTCAAGCATGCTTCGGAAGGCGGCACGTATTGGCGGTTCGCCTTCTTGAATATCCGTTCTCAACGATGTCGATCCAATCTCGGAAATTTAATCATTTTTGTACTTCGACTTGGGTCATTCCATGTCAGTTCGACCGAAAAATGGCGCCTTCAGTCCTCGGCTCCGTCAATTTCGACTAAACGGGCAGGAAAGTTTTCAAAGTATCGCAGTAAGCGGGATGTGTATAGCAGTTCGGCCTCAGGTATTTTTCAAAAATGGCTACATTCAAAATACACTCAGGTCCGTAGCATTGGGGGAGGCATAGATGGGGCTATTCTCCGCAAGCGAAGTAGCAAATAAGAAAAAACAGTTTTCGGTAATAGGCGGAACTTGGCAGGAAACTGTATGGTCGTTAGTCTTCTGAATAACATCTCCAAAATCCCACCCCATTCGGTATGCTAAATTTTTTGTGGCAATCAAAGCCCCCGAAATTGGTTTCTTGAAAAATTTCAAAAATTGTTACCGATATTGAAAAATGTTTCAAGCAAAATTGGTTCTATATCAGATTTCCTATAAAAATGATGGTGTGCACTTTTGTGTTTCTGTCTCTTAACGTGCGTAACCGGAGTTTAAATCTGACTAGCTTCACAGGCTATGCTTCAATGCAGGCCTTATAGGGAGGGTCATTCTTTAACATATTTTCTCACTTTACAGGGGAATAGCAGTAGATTTTTTGTGTCTACTTTTTCCTTTCCTCGGGAACTATTGATAGTAGTTTTGCATTTTCAAGTATTTCCAGAATTTTGAGCTGATTCCTTCGACACTTTTTGAACGTAGGGGAAACTTCCACCACTGCTAGTCAACAAGCACTAACCGGAACGCCACCTCTATCAACCCGTCGCCAACTACAAGCAGCCTACTACTTTATCAATGACCAGTCGAGGAAAGATCTATCTAAAACATCAACTTACTATTCTAAAACACCAACCCTACCAAATCCAGAAATCCCACATTCCATCCAAATAACCGCCTACTCATCAATAAATCTCTCCACCTTCCGCGCAAACTGATCAAACTCCTCCCTCCGCCCGATCCACTGTGGCACACGACCCCAGTCAGAATTATGTGGAACATGAAGAATACTTCCGCCGATCATCCGAAAGACATTCGACTCGCTCCTACAACAGGATTTTCCCGAATGAGATGCGCTGCTTCACAGACGGCTCCAAGTCAACTACCAGAGTAGGAGGCTCATACCTAATTGACACTGACATTTCCACCTTCACTATCCCTTGCTTCTCCAGCGTCTACACAGCCGAGATGATGTCCATATACCAGTGCCTAATGGCCCTACCGACATCCCACACGTCGAAATTCCTTATCTGCTCAGAGTCCGGAACGTCGCTGCTAAAATTGCAAAATGTAAACCCGAACTGCGAACTCATAAGCCACATCCGGTTCCTGCTATATCATTTACACAGCGCCGGTATAAGTATTACCTTCCTCTGGGTACCTGCGCACCAGGACATATTGGGTAATGAAATCGCCCACCAAGCTGCTCAGTATACAGACAGTGACACCCGCCTCATATCAGCCATAGCACCTAAAGACCTACGCACACACCTATCACAGCTATACCATGATCAATGGCTACAGAAATACCAAACTCAACCCAGCCAACTGCGGACCTTCAAACACGACGTCAAAAACTGGACTCGCCACATCCGAGCAGCGTGTGGATCAGACCGGCAACTGGAAGTAGCCACAAACCGTATACTCCTTGGCCACACACGGCTAACGCATTCGTACCTCTTTCAAAGAACAACAACGCCTATATGCCCTCACTGTCCATCAGAACATAGACTAACAGTAGCTCACATCATATCGAATTGCATCCACTTCGGAGGACTCCAAATCGAGAATTTCACAACGGACAGCCTTCAGCGACTTACGGAATACATCACCCAACGACATCTTATACCAATACCTACTTTGATAATTGTACTCATACTTTCACCTAAAAACTCGCTACTTATTTATATATACCTACATATGAAATCTATACAATGTAGTAATCCTTACTTAGTATTAATGAACCTTAGTAAGTATTAATTAGTATTAATCAGGTATAGCCTACATGGCATTAAGTCCTGTATTAAAAAAAAAAAAAAATCGAGACCGGATGCAGAGTATTTGGGGCTGCTGAATTTTGACACTACTTTTACCTTCACTTTAAAATTATGCCACCGCGGGGAGAGGGCGATGATCAAAATAAGGTCAGATATAATACATTATGTGCACTTCAGGTTTTCAGGATTGTGGAATTCATTTTCAATGCTGTTCTAATCCTCAAATAAAAATTATGATGCCCGGAAGAGAAGATAATATAATGAAATGAAATAACGACTGAAAATATTTCTTATGAATTTACACATAACTATGAAGAACTACTAAAGAACTACCGTCGCGCCAAAAAAAAAATTTTTTTTGAATGTATATTATAGTTCCTAAACAAGTTTATTTTATTTTATATTTTAGCAGCATATAAGTGTGTTTAGCGTTTGTTATACTACTCATTCCATTTCCCGGACGGACGAGATGGGCGCGGCGAGTTTGAGCTAATATTAGAACCTAGGAGTATGGTGCAGATGTTTTTCTCCTCGTTACCGGCGGCGGAATATGCGAAAACGTTTGATAAATGGCAAGAACAAATGGACGCCTGTATACTATTTTGAAAAAGCTATTCGTGTACTCAATGAAGATGATGATTAATAAATAAAAAAATTGTAATCGTGTGTTTTTTTTTCTTCTTTAAAAAAATCTTTAAAAAACTTGGAGGGGTCAACGCATATGGTTTCTTTCAAATTGGTCTGGAACAGCGAGTTTTCAATCAAATGAGCTCGGCGTGGTCTCAATTGATAGCTAATGAACCAAATTATTCCCCTACTGCGTTGAAACGTTGATAGGTAGCGTTAGTGGGCCATAAGAATTTTAGTCTCAGTTACTTGGCAACAGTGTATGTACTTGTGTTTTATAGAATCAAATGCTTTTGAAAAGTCTATTACAAGGTGTCTACAAGAATAGAAAAATATAAATTCCTGCTTTTTTCCAAACTTTTTTTTCTCTTCTTTAAACCTTTACAGTATAGACAGTAGGTATACATTTATGTTTATACTACTAGACGCTATGGTTAAAATGAAATTTGAAGTTGATTTTTGTGTGAAAACATTAGAAAGGTGTTCACAGATATACATATAGAGTGCTGAAGTAAAATTACACGACGAAAAAAATTTTCCGTGAGTTCATTCTTTGTTTTTTTCCCAACTTCTTAAAAATATTGTTGAATTTCCTGACTATTTACAAACTTCCTGACCTACTTTTCAAATTCCTGACTTTTTCCAAATTTTCCAAACCTGTAGACACCTTGTATTAGGAGCACGTAGATCGAGATTTCATATTCTACTGTTTTTTTGTTGTTTTTTTCTCGATTATTTGGTTCATGATAAAGATTTGATCTACGGTTGAGTGGTTCTTTCTGAACCCAGCTTGTTCCCTTGCTCAACTGAGAGTACAGACTCTCCTTGATAATTTTCATAAAGATTTTTCTAATGTTAGAAGTAAGGCTTATCGGTCTGTAGTTTCGAATATCCTCTTTACTACCTTTTTTAAATGAAATTATTATTTCTGCTTTCTTCCACTGATTTGGGATGATTTCTGTGGTCAAAAAATCTTGTTGAACAATTTCGTCATCGTTGGTGTTGTTTCATCCACAAAGAGCTTGAGCGTACGATTTTCAGCATCATCCGGGCCCACTGCCTTGCTTACTTTTAGGGACTTGACTGCCTATTCCACCTTGTTACACAATATTTCTGGAAAGTCTTCATCCACATCCTTTAATTCCGGCCAGTCCTCCTCGTTTTCCTGATCTTTGTACAGGTCCTCGTAGAAATGTGTTGCTACCTTACTCTCACTCCGGCTTCGTTTAGCATACAGGGAATGAGTTTTTTGTGTGGATACAGCTCCTTCTTGACATTTTTGATTGAGCCGCTCTCCGCCAAGATTTCCTCAATTTTGTGGCGTCATAGTCACGTACATCCTTCCTGATTTCCGCTCTTACTTTTTTCCTTAGCAGTAGTAGCTCAGTCTTTTCTCTCCACGTTATTATTTTCTTTTTTTCCAACATATTTCTCTTCTCCAACAACTTCTTCGTTTCCGCCTTTAATTTGTCATTTGTAAGAACTTCGGAGCTATTCTTGCCAAATTTTCCACTGATTTCTGTTATTGCCTTATCAAGTTTATCATATAATTCATGTAATGCTGAACTCGTTCCAAGTACCTTGTATTTCCCTCGCACTCTCTAACATCGCGGCTCTGGCCTCATTCATCTTCCACACTGGAATCTCTTTTCTTCCTTGATTTCCTCTCTTCCTGTTCTTGAATCTCACTCTCCTTGGGAGGCTGAAAGTGCCTCTGCATATTTGGTGGTCTGAGCTAAAGCGGAAACACGGAAGATTCGATACGTTCTCGACTACTATGAAATCGTTTACCAAAAGTTGGTCAATTTCATTTTTATATTTGCCGCCCGGCGACTGCCCAGTCCATTTTAGTTTTTTGGGAAAAAAGTATTCGCAATTTTCAAGTTGTTTCCCACACAAAAGTAAATTAACTTTTCCCCGTTTTGGTTCCTATTCCCCAAACCGCAGTTGCCAATATTTTCCGTTATGCTCTGGCGGCCTCCGATGATATTGTTCCAGTCGCCTAAAACCACATTATAATATTCTTTTTTAGCCAAGCCTAAAGCGGACCAAATTCAAGTAGAAATGACTATAAACAACATCCAGACTAGCCATAGGCAAACATGTCCGAAGATAACGAAATGAAAGGTTCCTGAACAGAATCAAATCTGATCAAAGGAGACCAAAAAAATCGTACGTGATCACGAACGGTCAAAGTGACAAAAGCTGGTCAAACTAACTAAGAAAAGACCAAAAACAATCTACAGAATGTCATGAAATACATCTATTTCTTTTTGGCGAAGTTGGGTCGACAATAGAGCCTAAAGAGGACTCTCAGAAGGCCAGGTCTAATTTCTTTTCAAGTAAAAAGATCCCCCCCCCCCAAAGGGAAGCCACACGTACCATCAACTTTGGAATTTGAAACAGAAAGGTGGGATTTTTGCATTCAAATTGGAACCGGATCAAAGAATTTTTTTTATTCCTTCTAATTTTTTTTTTTTAATTTTAATTTCGGGAATGAACTTCAAAATTTTATCCCCAGTTTCCTCCTCTGAAAAAGTAGTTGACCATCCATAAAGATGGCCACGCAATAAGCCTGAATACATGATTAATTTTTTGTTACAGAATTTAGGTATAAAAATGCGCAACGTTGTAAAGAATTAAACGTCTAAAATTATATTATGTACTTCGATTAAAAATTTCAATTTTGAAACTTGGTTTTAAATCTACATTTGGTTAAATTTTTAACGATGTGTAGTAGAATACTTTCTCTGTCAAAATTGGGTGGGGGTAAGATCAGTATGTTCATCTCTGTTTAAATTATTTCAAACCCTTGAATGTAGTTCTCCTTTGCAATGTTTTTGGGATTCCCCCCCCCCACCCTCTTATCCGGTTTAAATAGAATACAAAAAATGCCTGCAAAGATTGACCAGATAAAGGGGAACACGCGCCACAAGCTCCCTCTCTCGTAGGAAAATACACGGAACAATTCTTTACTTAATAGGCTGTATGATGCTGATCGACTACAAAATAGTTCGGTTCTGGCATCTGAGTCAATAGGCTTGGGGGTGGCTCCGAAAGAAGAAGAAGAGGAGGTAGAAATAAGATCTCGGTGATTTGCGAGCCTTTGAGATATTGCTGAATTCGATTTTTACGTTAGTTTTTGCACTCAACCCCAAAGTTGCCACCAAAATACGTGGAGATAAAAATTAATCATTTTTTCGGGATAGTGAACTCTGTTCACAGGTTTTCTAAACTCGATTCAGAGAGTCATTCTTGGGTTCAACCATTAGATGCCACCAAACAGGAAGGGGGCGGATAACATCGAATGATAATTAATTTTCCAATAATATATTTTATCTACTTTTCAGAAAACTCAAAAACTTGATTTTAATCTGATTGTAAGTAAGCCCGTAGAGTAATGTTCCGGCGGAGAGGGAGGAGGAGTCTCGAGAAAAATTGCAAATTTTACTCCCAAAAGGCAAAAAAAGTCGAAAAGAAGCACAAAAAGGTTTTCACCCTTCTATTAGAGGGCAAACCGTTGGCTCGAGAGTAGGACCAATCCCCTCTCATCTCGACAGTACGAGTTGGCTTAGTTTTGACCTTTCCTGGTGCCACTGGATGGATTCAATTCTACAGTCACCTTTAGAATCGAGTTCAGTTGTTTTGAAAGCCTATAGACAAAGTACCATCGTAAGATAATGAATAATATATGGTGCCACCTCCCTGTGGTGGCACATAGGGGGCGAATGTAAAAATTACCTTCAAAATATAATTCAGCAACCTACAAGGCAACCTGTACCTTGTATTTTTTTTATTTTTTGCTCCTCCTCTTTCACTTTTGGAACCACTCCCGGAAACATTGACTCAGTTTGTGGAGCCAAATTACTTTATACTTGATATTAGTGTCAAATGGCTTACGGAAGCCTATGAGGGAAAAATGTTTAGTCTATAAAAATTTACATATGTGATTAAGAATAATGTCAAAACTCCACACGTCTTCCCTCGTAAAAAGTGAGGGGACGTGTGGCACGTGCTTCCCTTATCCGATATAACTGAAACCTGTCAGGAATTTCTTTTTGTATTTTATTGAAACTGATTCAGGGCATCCCGATAAAGTCTTATTTTTGAAAATATCAGTCATCCTAATGCCCATCCATATGTGAATTATCTTGGGTAAAGTAGATGCTGGAGTGGCGTTTACCCGTCGATTCTATTAGTATTGAAAAAATGTAAGTCCTTTAACAGGAGAAATTTTGACCTAAGTTAATAAAATTGACAGTCTTAACCAACCTTTTTTGTGTGCCTCCGGCCCCTAGTTCCTCCTGCCAGCATCGTACTGCGGCATTCCTTCGGTTCGAGGAAAGGACGCATTAATTCTTATTACCCATTTAGTGTTTAGTTCGAAAATTTGACGCCAGATGAAGGGGACTAAGATTTCATTGTATATTTCCTCTGTCAACTGTTGAACTTCAAGACATCTGAATTCTTTGTTATCATGTTAATTCTGATAATGGAGTACCCAGAAATTTTTAGAGTGGGGTAGTGGTCAACCCAAGAAATCGTATTTGGGGAGAGAAGAACATTTGAAATTTGGCGAAACATACATATATTAGCAAGAGCAATTTCTTGGTATTACGGAAGGGTAGTCCTCTGATCCCTTTGGCCCCGTGTTTCTAGACTCCAAATTCAAAATGATGGCGTCAAAGTGTGAGGGAATGGCGTATCTTCGAGCTTCATACTTTTCTTAGATCCTCTATTTAATCGAAATCATTAGTACATTGATTTGAGTAGAATCCCCTATTCAAACATGACCGATAGGACTAGAGCAACATGTATTACAAACTCCGTTTTTTCTCATGGAAAAATATGCTATGGGTCTTGCTACTTGTAATAAAAAATGTTGCTCCTGACCTCTTATAGCGCTTAGAATTTTTCCAGTGGATTTCAAAATTTTGATAGATCATTTAAATAGTTTGGCTCCGTGGCTCTCCATCATCCGGATTATCGGGCCGAGGGCAGATTCCAGAAGGGGAAGAGGGTCGAAAAAATATAACATGCGATAGGGCTTGAATTATAGGTTTTTGTGGCCATGGGATTCGGCTCTGTGAGTAATTTTCATATCTGCCTCCGTCCGCACTCGGATACCCACCCATGAGGGTTGAGGGGTTGAGACTAAAACTAGCCATCCAGTCGTGATTGTATTCTAAACTGGATTATTATGCGAGTAATTTCCGAATCAGAGGGGGTATTATTAATTTTTGAATCGTTGTTTGAGTCATTACCTTTGCAAGCGTTGAAGTGCTTCAGCCAAGTGGTAGACCCTCAATTACTTTCGACCGATTTTCACGTCGGCCGACCGCACCCTACCCGACGTGAAACTGATTGAAATCACGAAGATCTAACAAGTTTACCTTAGTTGTAATGAGTTGATTCGAGCTACTCGTGTCTAACATTCCCACTTCACCAACTCGTAGGTAAGTATATGTGTGGTTAGTTAACTGTTGCATAGCGGTATTGGTAAAATGACTTTTCAAGTGCACTGTAAAAAGGAGAAAAAAACAGATATACGAGTGATGTTGTCGGAATCTCGGAAACGTGACGGTGTAAGTGCAGCTATAGGGCTTGGTACGGCATACTGTGTAATTACATGACTTTGAAGTACGTCGAACGTAATGCGGAAAAGTCGGAACTGCATCTGTGAAATTTGCCTAAACGATTATAATGCGATCTTACGTCGCATGACTCGTGACTCGTGCCAATTTGGGATCTTGAATTACGGACCAGTCAAGGTCCGGAATAAGGTGTGCTGTTTAATTTCTCTACAAGCAGTCAAACTGAATATAGAAGGAACAAGACTACAAAATATATGTTCATCCTTGGGAGAAATGCGAAAACCGTTTGAATTTGGTTGTGTTCTCAAGACTGATAATTATGTAGTTTTGAAGTTCTATGCACCGGAAGTGGACGAAAATCAGTGTTCGAATAACTACACAGTTGCTCGTAAACGGACGGAGATTAAGCAACTTGAGATTTGCTGATGATAATGCCCCGGTAGCGGGCTCCGGGGACGAGCTGAAGGATATGCTGGAAGAACTGAGCGAAAGGGGAGAAGACGCGGGACTAAAAATTAATACAGAAAAAACAAAAATTTTGTCGAACAAATGGGGAGATCCGGTGACTATAAGTGGAAAAGCAATAAAGCGGGTGGAGGAAATTAAATACTTAGGGCAAACGATAACATTTAACAAAACAAAAAGTTTAGAATTGGACATAGGAATAGCCAACTCGTGGAAAAAATGTTAGTATTTGGAAAAAATATTCAAAGGAACCTTTTCATTAAAACAAAAAGGACAAATTTTGAACAGTTGCGTCTTCCTCGCCCTGTCGTATGGTTGTCAGACCTAGTCGCTCACTAAAATTGAAGAGAAAAAAATCGTCATTCACCAAAACAGTTTGGAAAGGGTAATCCTTGGGATAAAGTGGAAAGACAAGATTAATTTATCTAAAATTAAAAAGAAGCTAAAACATAACATTAACTTCCTCCATGCTAAGGTGGCTGAAGTGGGATTGGGCTGGACACGTGGCGAGAATGGACAATAACAGGTAGACAAAAATAACCTTCAACTGGTTTTTGAAAGGGGAGAGAAACAAAGGAAAACAAAGAACCAGATGGAGGGATGAGTTTGATAGAATGTTCCAACACAGACAATATCACAGGATTGCGCAAAACGGGGGGGGGCGGAAGCATCTGAGAGAGGTCTTTGCCTAACAGAGGGCAACTTAAGCCTATTATATATACTACTAGCTGAATTACCCGTCCTTTGGACGGGCTCAAACATATGCATTAGTACACATAAAACGAAAGAACATGTAAATTCCCATACAGAAAAAAACAGGCGTTTGGAAAAATATAAAGAAAATGAAACATGACATTGTTTTTTCCTAAAATGGATAAGATTTGTAATCTTTGGAAATTAAATAGAATTGCCCATTCTTCTCTGTCGCCTAAATGAGAAGTGATCAAATTACCCTGTACACATTTCACGACCTCAATAGAAGTATTGAGAGTGTTTTTGTTCACTGTCACGCCCTGCTTCAACAGTAATAAATATTACCTATCATAAAGAATTTATTACTACTTGTGACAGTTACTTTTTAGTTTTAAGCATTTTTGGTGAATTTTTTCCCAAAAGTTCTCAAAACCCAAGATTGAGTGCTGCTCCCAATTATGGGTATTTTCTGATTCTCCAGCAATTCACTATAAAATATCCTCGCAAATGACACTGAGGCCTTCTAAGTTGTTCAAAATTCCAGGTGGAATTTTCTCGATCCGAACAACTTTTATATTAATTGGCAACGACCCACAATTGATACGAAATTTTTTGATATACCCACAATTGGTACGTGGATATAATAAATCAAATGAAAAATGATGTAGTTTACTTAAGTAAGCATTTCAAATTTATTTTAAAAACACGTCGACTCGTCTTATTTGATTTTTTTAAGTATTTTAAAAACACATTAAAGTCGAGTAAATTCACAGTACCAATAATGGGTCTGAAAAAAGGTAGTACCAATTGTGGTTCGGGCTAAAGTTTGATTAGAAAAAGTAACTGAAAAAACGTGAAATTTGGTCTTATAAGTTAAAGTATCACTTGTACTACACTTTTTATTCGATTACCCGATCATTCACTTTACTTTTTCGCGATTTTTCCAAACTTTCCCCCCCCTTTTTTGAATTACTTTATTCTTTCCGCACACACATATATGTGGACCGAAATCGAAAACTCAAGCGGAAACATGTTCCCTAGACTCTCCTCTACACAACCATGTATAATACGTTGAGAACATATTAATTTAAAGTACTTATCGATCGTTTTTCACAGAATTGATATTTCACACACATGAAAAATAAGGCATGTTTTGATAACAACTTTGGATAAAAATTCCATCACAACAAACACACTGAGTTATGAACTTGAAACCAACATGGATAGTGTAAAACATGTTGGTCCTTCGAATGGAAGAGGTTTCACGGTTGTCCAATGCCTCGATCTAGCGAGAAAATGCGTTTTCAAAAAAGGGACTCACAATCGATGCTAGGCTCAGAATAGGTAGCTTACCTTACTATTATATTATTTTTAATAAAATATTTCAGAATAAACCTCAGAGGATAGAAGTTCGAATAGTGATGGTTTACATTATAACCTATTCGAAGCTGGCGCTTCTATAATTTGCACAGTCCCAGTCAGAGGCTTTCAAAAACATTAATTATAGATAACAACTTTGATAACAGTTTGTATGTTTGTGTCACAGGTCGCGCTATATGTTCTTCTTATCATTGTATGCAGTACGATTGTAATTTCGCACTTTGAAAATGCCTAGCCGGTATACTTATCATCTAAGTCTCTTTAATCTCTTCAATAAATGAAAATTGAAGCAAAAAAGTATTTGTAAAATAAAAGTTTGATAGTAAAAAAACGCAATATGAAACATCTACTTACATCTCTTTAAAAGTGTGTAAAATGAAAAATCTATAGTAAAAAAACGCAACATGAACTGAGTTTTGAACTTGGTATATCTGTCTCCCAACCGGATGCGCAATCAGTTACCCTAGTTACCCGCAGAAAAGTCACCCATTTGCAACCGTCAGTTGGACGCTGTTAAGCACAAGGGAACCAGCTGACATTTGTAAGCAGAATGATTTATTAGTATCGTTATTGGTAAGTGCATAAAAAGTAGAATTTAGTATCGTTATTGGTAAGTGCATAAAAGCATAATTTTTCAAAATTTGCCCCCAATTCAAAAATGCGCCCTCACGTTGAAAAAATCTTATCCGTAAATGCTATGTCACATAGTTTCTACATGGCTCTTGAACTTCGAATCATGTGTTCTCAAAAAACAGATTTTACTGGTTGGTTCCCTTATGCTTAACAGCGTCCAGTTACGCTCAGATTACCCAGAAACCTGTCAGTTACCCTTGGTTCCCTCTCAGTTACTTGGGTAACTGGCGGGATTCTGCGCATCAGAAAGTCAGTACGTTTTACGCCACAGTTATCAAAAAATTTTAGAGAATAGATGAGACATTTTTAAAAAGATTTCCTTCAGTAATACCTGAGAACACTGGTGAGGAAAAATCGAGACTTGTCTTTACATATTACAAAAATCTCTTTAATAAATGAAAAATGAAGCAAAAAAGTATTTGTAAAATGAAAATTCGATAGTAAAAAAACGACACATGGCCTAAGTTTTGAACACATGAAGCCCTACAAAAGGATTTGTGAAGTAAAAGTTCAATAATAAAAAAACGCAACATAGCCTGATCAACCGCAGTATGTACACTGAGACGCTTTTAGATGAAAGAAACCCTGATCGTTTTATATTCACAATGTGTTATATAAAATACTTCCTGCTGGTCACACACTAATCACTCTAACACGCGTTTACAATGACGGGGTAAGCGCGCGGAACACTCACACATAGACACGGATGCAAAACGACTTTAAAACTTAATTACACCTTACTGAATGCACTTCTCTGCAATGTTTTGTTTAAAAAACCTCCTAGGGAACCAAAGCTTTCATTTGAGACATTTTTCAAAAGAATCTGTTCAGCCTATCGAGCGTGATGGCATTTCATCGACTCATTTATAAAATAGATTTATGTATAAGCTAAGTTCAAATAAAGGCCGTTTTGATTTGATTTGAACTACATAGTAGCATCCAGGGCTGAGGTTCTAACCCCCTCAAACTAATTTTTTAGTATGTAATGAAAGGCAGTGACAGCATTTATGAGGCCTTGTGCCAAATATTACATGCGAGCCCTTTTCTTGTAGCATAAAGAGATAATGGTGCAGGCGAGGGGTCGGATTTCTTATTGAATATTGAAAAGTAATATTGATGTTTAGATTCTGCCTGGTGAGCTGATTGTTTTCGGAGGTTAAGTGCTGCTCGGACTCTTTCCCAATTAGTTAAAAAAAATTTTCAAGGCTTCTTTAATGTTTTTGCAGCAATATTCAAGATTTTTCGAGACACAACTAGCACCCTTTAACATTTTTCCGGACTCTCTCAAGACCATTCTCGGCCTGCTGAAGTTTTTTTTAACATTTTAAATGGGTTAGACAGTTTTGGAAGTCTCTGGAACTTCTTTCATACACTTTTTTTATATAATTTTTTAATATATAACGAAAGGCGGTGACAGCATTTACGAGGACTTATGCCAGATATTACATGCGAGTCCTTTTTTTGTAGCATAAAAAGATAGGCACAGGCCAGGAGTTGAATTTCTTATTGAATATTGAAAAGTAATATTGATGTTTAGATTCTGCCTCGTGAGCTGATTGTTTTCGGAGATTTAAGTGCTGCTCGAACTTTTTCCTGCTTAGTAAAAAAAAAAACAACAACAAAAAACAGAGGAAAAGACTTTCAAGACTGCAGCAATTCTACAGATTTTTCAAGACACAATTGACACCCTCTAACACTTTTCCGGACTCGCTAAAGACCATTCTTGGCCAGCTGAAGTTTTTTTAAACATTTTAAATGTGTTAGACAGTTTTAGAGGTCTCTGGAAATTCTTTCACACTCTTTTTTTTATTGGGGGGGGGGAGGAGGAGAGGTTATTTGTTTAAGGCTCGTTTAGACATGTTTTACACTTTCTGAAACTTATCAGAATTAGAACTCTTCGAGACTCCATAGAGTTTTTCAAATCTGGGTCAAGACTTCTCACGACTCTGTTAAAACTTTTATAAACAGGTCCTAGATATGCGTAACGCCCTACCATACTCGATTTAGTCGAGCGTAGAATTATCTCAAGGTTTTGTGATTTCCTTCTGGAGCTTCTGGATTTCCAGTTTTATTAGACTTGATCCCCGACCTCCCCGATGTTTACTGAATTGGCTGGAAAGGATTGAGTTAGTTTTAGGAAAACGCCTGGAAAACCTAGGGTGGATCAAGGATTTCTTTCTGGAAGGGGCTAAATCGGTAAAAATCATTGGGGGAAATAATCATGGTTTTGGAAAATAACTATTAATATGAATTCTGGAACCCAGGTGAAAAAGCTCCAGCATATCTAACGACAAATGCTATGAAAGTAAAAAGGTGGTTAGGATCTGGAAAATTATGGCACCAGGGGAGGCGGAAGAGGCTTCAATTCAAGAGTATCGACAGATATCACCGCGACAACCAACGACCAAGATATTCGGCAGAACGTATATTAACATATATTTGAAAACAATGGACTGATGAGTCAAAATCAATATTTTCCAGTTCTGATGGTCCTGAGCGAATCTTCCTTTTCTTTCTTTTCGAATTTTACCACTTCAAAAATTTGCAGCTCTTGGCTAGTCTCAACAGTATCTTATCTGGAAATCCAGCCCTGATTCTGAGCAGTAAGCAGAACAGGTGTAAAACTGTTCAACAACATAGAAATTCTACCATATTAGTTAAAATTTCAGCGAGCAACGTTCCTTTATTACATAAGACTTCGTGAACGCATTTTTCATAACATCCACAAACAAGTATGTCTCACTGATTTCAAATATCGTACGCTGCGACGTCTGGCTGAGATTTCAACATTATTCTGATAATTAACCAATTTCAACAATAGCCAAAACTCTGATCCTGTTGATGTTTTCCTCATAAATGTAGGCCCAGAGAGATCGGACAGGGGCACTCTAATCTCAAAATTGACCGTTTCGCTTTTTCGTAATTCCCGACCACAGTCCATGTGGTTACGATGAAGTGCACTATTTCTCACCGATCAGTCCTGCACTGAAACAGGAAATAAAAAACGACAACGAGCCAACTATTCGTCACCGTGTCACCGCAATTCTTCGTAAATCGGATATTGCCTAATTTTCTTCCATGATTAATAAGCACTTCCCATCGCAAGTATGCGTCAAAATAAAGCAGAAGAGGTGTGCGAGCTCTGTACGTAATGTTTACCTATTGATAAGATAATATCGAGCGAAAAATCCGGTTCCATTTCATACTTCGTATATGCGCTGAAATTTCGAAAGACGGTCGAGCGTGTTGTGTTCTACTCAAGTGCGATTCGCTTGTATTTTCGGTGTTTTGTTATTCCAGACTACGAGATGACGAAAAGCCTGATCCAGATCGCGACCCTCCTGGAGAAACAGATCAACGTCGTCAAGTACGTGGTGCACTGCGTCACCGTCATCGAATGGGTAAGTCGGCCTCCACCTGTTTACCGACCCTTTTCCGCGCGAAACCGAAATGAACTTTCCGAGTGTCCTCCTCGATCCTACTCAGACGTGCACTCGGCGTATGCTTGAAAAATAACTTTATACGAACGGCTTGAAAGTAAACAAAAGCACTCCGAAAACGAGCAACTTTAAGCTGCGACGAAGGCTACGAATAATTTACTCGTTGGGTCGCCGCCCGTGTCCGTTGCGAGACTTTGGGGACTTTTCTAAAGTCACCCACTAAAAGCTATAAAACCGATACTTGGAAAAACATTAGACGATTAAAGCCGAACCCGACATCATTTCGCCCTATACTCGATACTATCTAAAGCTTTTATAATATTAAACGCTTTTTACAATTTCCAAAAACCGTAATAGCAGACGCGACCGGGGGGGTTCAAGCCAAATAAAGGCGGGAAGAGAGAGAGAGAGAGAGAGAGAGAAAAAAAGGAGCGGGATGAAAGATAGAAGGAAAAATACAACAGTCGAAGAATTAACAAACACGAGGACAACGTGGCTCCGGAGAGCACTTTACATTTCCAATTACACGGACGACTAGAGATTAAACAAGTCACATACGGATGTCTTTGCGTCAATTTAGGGATTTCCATTTTCAGTCTTCTACCAGCATGCTGCTGCTACTGGTCGTTTTCCTTTGCACCGAAAGACGTTTTCGTCCGGCGAAGACAGCCGGCGACATGGTGGAAGTGACCGAGTAACGGTTGGTGGTGCGAAATTAGCAACCAGCCAAAGAAAGGGGAGCAAATCAAAAATTCGAAACTGAAAATCGGACTTCCCAAGATTCAATAGCAAAGTAGTTGACGTCTGGTAAATGTTTCTGGCAGTCTTATCAATGTTAAGTCGCTGTGTGGCCAAGTGGTAACGCGCCCGATTCGCAGTCCTTGCGTCTCGAGTTCGGGTCCCATCAACGCTGGAAAGCTGGTGGTATTCAAACACCCCACTAACATCCTAGCGAAGATAGCGACTATACAGCATCAATCTAGGTGGGAGAAAAGCGCATTCTGTAACCCCCGCCAGTTCACATTGCATGGCGTGTTACCACCAGATCAGAAAGATTGGTACTGTTCATATGCATATTGTGGACAGCTTACTCAACATCGTGAAACACGTACCTAGTAAGCGAACTGTGGCTGCACACTCTTCGGCGCACAGAAGGGAAACTCTAACGCAACAAAACCGTGCGGAAAAACAACAGTAAACTACCCCCGACTAACCTGCCCAGGAGAGTCGCACGTCAGAAAACGCAACCACCAATGCGCCATTTTTATTCTCACTGACTGATTGACTGACTGTTTAGGTTCGTTTTAGAACATTTTAATACAATAGAACCTAGGGTTTATTGGGGATTTCAGTGATCCGGATGTTTCCATTGATTTTTGCTTATGAAACTGAAAAACCAGATCCGGCACCAATTTCTTTTCAAGTAAGAACTGCACGAAGGGTAAACTCCCTCCAAAATTTTTAGCTACCTCTGTACTTTTCACAGTGTGTACCCTAAGCTCTTCATTGTAGCTGCCCAAATTGGAAAAATTGATGGTTCTACAATTTTTTCCTACCTCCTTCTCCCCCCCCCCCAGAACAAAAAATATGTAATCCAATTTCATTTCAAGATTTCGAAGTTCGTTGGGCAGAATTCACTAAAAATCTCTTTAACGCCGTTTTGTCGAATTGGTTGGCTCTGGTTGTATACTTCTAGAAAAATAAAGATTCTTCCAAGGAATTAGGGCCGCCAAGAGCCAAACCGTGCCCGGGAAAAAAATCTGCGGGCCTACACTGAAATTATTTGCTCGTAAAAAGGCATATTGTCTATTTACTAATTATCATTTCTGTGACTCTGCGGGCCTTTTCAAACAAAAAAAAAACGGGCCCGGGGGGAAAAGTACCCTCTCCCTTTCCTCGGCGACCCAGCAAGGAATGTGAGGGATATTATAACACTTTGACGCAGGAAAGAAATTTGCAACTGCTATCCTCATTGACTGTTTTCAGTCATTACCAAAAAAATTTACCAGCTGATTCTACAGCCATACTGAACCTTACTACTTTGACTACGTTATTGAAGAATCAACTCGATAATTTAAAAGGTATAGGTCGTCCAGGTGGTTGGATTGCAGGGGCGTACGGGTAGGGGTAGGGGAGGCAACTTATCCCCCGTAGGAATTTTTCACTCAGAAGTTGGAAAATTTACCATTTCAGGCAGGCGGAATTGAGAAAATCCAACAAGTCAAACGTTCCTTTCTCTCTTTATTTTTATTTTATTTTTTGCTTGCTTCGACACTTGGAAATTGGGTCGAGAAATTGGGAAAATCCAACAAGTCAAAAAGTTGTTTTTTTTTGCTTTGATATTTGGGAATTTTGAGTTGAGTCAGCAGCAGTTGGAAAAATCAAGTAAGTCAATCAAAAGTTGTTCTTTTTTTTGTATTCTTTGACATTTGAGAAATGAGTTGAGGAATTGGGAAAATCCAACAAGTCAAAAGGTTTTTTCTTTGCTTTGATACTTGGGAATTTTGAGTTGAGTCATCAGTTGGAAAAATCCAATAAGCCAATCAAAAGTTTTTTTTTGTTTGCTTTGACAGTTGGGAATTGAGTTGAGAAGTTGGGAAAATCCGACAAGTCAAAAAGTTTTTTTTTTGCTTTGATATTTGAGAATTTAGAGTTGAGTCATCAGATGAAGAAATCCAATAAGTCAATCAAAAGTTGTTTTTTTTTTTGCTTTTATGCTTTGATACTTGGAACTTTTGAGTTGAGTCAGTTTTCACAATTCCCCTCCCCCTCCCCAGGAAAACTCTACGGCACGTTCCTGTTGAATTGCCGCATTAAACGAAAATTTGAAAAATCGCAATTCTGATAAAAATAGAGTTCAACTTCATGGTGTTGAACTGAAATGCCCAAAACCTAAACGAAGACAGCAGGATCACCTGTATGTCACAGATCGGCAAAATTGGGATGCAATTATTAATGAATGATACTATAAAAGCTCTGAAAAATTTTCTAGACAAACGATTATCTTTAGACGATGATATTGTAAAACATACTAGTCCATTCGTTTCATTATCACCCGATGCTTCCTTAGAAGAAGTACATAAGGCTTAGGGGTCCTGATCTAGATCTTGAAGAATTGGCGCTAGTACTCCGACTTAACACACCATGAGGACATTGAAATTTTCAGAATAATATCTTTGAAAGAAATAATTGAATTTCTGGCCGGCAACGAAAAGTTTCAAGAATTAACGATTACTATGGCAAGAATTTTAGCTGCGAAACCTCACAGCGCTGATGTGGAACTACTAATATTAGTTCTAACAATAATTTAAAAACGTCGAGGAAAACTAGGTTAACTCTTAAAACAAAAAATTTACACTTTTTTATTCGAGTGAATATGCCAGTGGTTGAGTAATTTTGAATTTTTTTACATTAGGTATTACATTCGTTTTCATTACGTTCATTACTTATTCTTTAATCATTCAATGAAGTTTTCAAAATTATGATTTTTTTACATTCGTTTTCATTTTTTCGAATAAATAAAATTTTTAAAAGCATGTTCTTTTTTTCTTTTTTGGAGCTGCCCAAATATTTTGCAGGTGCCCGACAAATTTTTGGTAGTGCCCAAAATATGGGCAGTACTGCCCGTTAGGGTACACACTGACTTGTCACCTGGGATATGATATTTATTTTTACTATACTGATTCTATATAGATAAATGATAGAAATGAAATTAAAAAAAAATAAATAAATAAAATAAAATGCACACACAAAGGCTTTGAATAACATTAAAATAAGCCATGTTGTTGGCTTTTTATTTGTTTTAAGTACCTATAAGTTGCAACGAATAGGCCCCATAAGATACAAGTACTATACACATTGAACACAAGGATTTGATTTATGATGAATAAAATAATTCGACATAAACATACACACTGATAAAAAAATTCGTATTTTGAAGAGATGAAGAAAAAATATATATAAAAATATATGTAAAACAAGTCCATGCATGCAAAACGAAAGTTCGAGTTAATCACTTTTGATAAGATAATCAATAAAAATAGAACGAAGATTTACAAAAAAAAACAAAAAAAAAAACAATAAAATGTTTAGAAAGGAATTACTGGTAAAAAGTAATATGACTTGAATACTCTAATCTTCACCACCGAATACCATGAAAACGATTCATCACACTAACACACACTCTGTACTACTGAGATAGGAGAGGGAGGTTGCATTACCCATGTCCTTTTCCTGTGAAAAGAAAAAGATAAGAAAATTGCCTGAGCAAAGCGAAGGAAAAATTTTTTAAATAAGAAATAGGGTAAAATCTGTTTGAAATACTACAGAATTTCGCAGTCGATGTTTTTACAAAATTCCCTGACTTAGGTGAAAAATGCTGAAAATTCCAAAATTCCGACTTTTCCAGGTTTTCCATAGAATGGACACCTTGCGTGAAAAAAGAAATGAAATTAAAGCCTACTGAGGAGTTTAAATGAAGCCCAAATTTTGTTAAATTATTGTTAGTAGGTGCCAAAAAAAGAATCAGAATGCCCTATTTTCGTAGAATGACTCAACAACGTTCCGCAGAAAAACGTTACCATCGTGATGTACTTACATATTCCTCTTTATGCAGTCATTCGTTCCATCATGTTTCGACCGCCGATATGGAGCATGTCGAGCGAAACCGAGAATTGATCGTTTCAGAAATGACGACACCATGACGTCACAGCCAAACTTAACTTGGTTGGTATTTTAAGCTAGAAGTATATGGAGGAATACGGTTTCAACACATTTTTCTCGAAAATCATGAGTCAAAATGGAAATATCCTCAGAACATCATTTGTAGCATTTTAAATCTTCTTTAACATGACATCAATCGCGACCAAGTCAGATTAGAACTATTTTTTGCGTGTATTCTTATGTAGTTCCGACCAACTTGAATGGAAACAAACAACTGATTCGAAACGATCAATGTATCCATGTAAGATGTAACAATACCCTTCCAATATTTTTTAATTAAATTATATAAATAAAAAATAATCTCAACCTTTATATAAATATAATAATTATTATTATAAAAATAAAATTAATTAATATAAATTCTTTTACTGAAAAAACTAAACTTAAAAATTTTAAATACTTAACTGAATTATTTAAAGAAATAAAAATAATTAAATTATAAATTAATAAAATTAATATAAATATAAATAAAAAAATTAATATAATTAATCTAAAATTTAAAATTAAAACTAAAATAAATAATTCCCCTAAAAATATTTCCATACAGCGGTCGGACTCTTTCTTTCATGAAATGAAGATGAAAAAAGGGTCTTTTGCTCTTTGGACACTTTTTCATTTTTCGCTTTACAGGCTTAAAACTATAAAGTCGGGACGGTTAATGGTTTCTCAAACTTAAAGTTGCTCAAATTGCCGCGTTATCTCTCTCATGCTCTCGAAATTATGTTCCATATACAGATATAAGTACATGCTATAGGCGTACTAGCTTTCTGGGAAAAAGCTAATTCTGAACCCTGTCTGCCAAGTTTCATCAGTGAACTCTCGTACATCGACTGGTTTTTCGCATAGCATTTTGCATCTCGAGAGCGTATATCTGCCCTACTCCCGTCCGCTTCGTCCTATCGACATCCGTACTTAAACCAAATTTATAAAACTCGAGTTCGCCCAATTTCGCTCGGATGTAATTACGGCTGATCGAAGACACTTAAAACTTTGGCGAGCACACGTAGTACACGTAAACTATTACAAATTTTAATAACTTTTAGGCTGCGAGGTATAGCTATGCGCCGACGTTCGCCTGCTGCAAGATGGGGCACCGTCTTTCCTCCGAGTGAAATTTGAGATACACCGTCCGACTTTTACACGATGCTTTGAGTGGCTTTTCACTCAATTCCCGGTATCGGCATCAAAGGACCTTTACACTTCGTCTGACGCGTGCACCTATCAACAGGCAGGCGCGACACGATCGACAAGTCGCAGGAGAGGAAAGGAGCCAAATTCACTCGCACTCGGTCTCTTGTATCGCGCGCGATTAACTGTCTACGAAGTCGGTTTTAAAAAGATTGCTTCCTTTATCGTACACGATTCGAACGGGTAATGTCACGGAACAAATTAAACGATTCCATCGGGAATATTTCCCGATCAGGCTCGGTCTTAAACGAACGCGAAAATTCGCAACGTCGAGAGGAAAAACGAATGGGGAAAATCGTCGTTTAGTTATTGATGGAAAGCGCCGTCGCCATTCGGAAATAATATCGCAAAAAATAGCGAACAGAACCAAACCGTTTTCTCTGGCTATATACAGCTGGAAATAGGGGAACACTAATAATGAAAATTGTAAAGTATCTTTCCAGAGAGCGGGGGCGAATGAATGAAAAAATAATAATAATTTTTACACGATATACACATAGAAAAATACGTCGGACCCAAATACAAAAGTTTGGGATAGCGGCGGCAGCAGCGGCAGGAATTTTTTAAAGCCTCCATCTAATAGGATAATGCGGCAATTATGACTAATTTATTTTCCTGTAACATCGGTTAGGGTACGAAACTCGTTTTCCGTATTGGGGTAATTATTAAAGTTCGACGAATATTTTTCGTGTGCCGGATGGTCAGAGTTTTTTTTGCGCCTTTTTACGAGGAAAATCCATTTGCAAGGGAAACGAAGCCACGCTGGTATCGTCGGAGGCATTTCATATCAACCCTGCGTTTCAGCCGAACAAGTATTTTTTTAATTAAAAGGGCCCCCTCCCTCCTCGTGGTAAGAATCGAGTTCATATAGTATAACTAGCGTAATAAGGTAGATAATCCGCGGGAGGGATATTTAATTTGTATAACGCAGATGCACGGCAAATAACTGAATTGTTTTTATGTTAAACAAGTTAAAAAAAAACAAAAAATTCACTAATCTAAATAGAACAATACTGCTCGCTAAAATGCAGCGACTGGCGTACTTGAACTAGTATGAAGTTGAAAATGAGCTTAGAAAATATGATTGAATTTCATGTTCTAAATCCATAACCTTTATTTCGCGATTGTCTCTTCGATTTTTCAGATCAAACCAATTTTTACTCAGATCAAATCACTTTTCCATCTACTGTAATGCGGAGGAGCGATCGGTTCCATTTCGCTGTAGCAAATTGTACAATAACATTTAGGACAATCTTTGCACGCGTTGAAATAATCCCCAAATTTAAGCCACGAAATTGCAAAAATTATCATTTGAGGGGAAGTTTGAACTTTGAAGTTACCGATCGGACCGATTGCTGAGTGCAATGCGAGTCTCCCACCTTCAGTCTTTTTAAAACGCTACGCGAAGTAGGAAAGTGTAAGATCGAGGCAAGTACAGATGATAAAATAAGTGCCAAAACAAAAGGACTGTTCGAAAAAAGAACTCAACTAAATCAAATAAGACAAAAAACTTCATCCAAAAAAATTGAATTGTCAATACTAGCTAAAATAATAAAGCAAGCAATTAAATAGAATCTAAAAAAGTACGAGGAAGGGAAAGTAGAAGAGATTATCGAAGAAAGCTGGTCGAGTAAAAAAGCAAAAAAAATCAATAAGTAGAGGAAGACACTTACTCTCAAAAGTTAAAATTCGTACAAACGAGTATAGCTATAACAGACTCGAAATTGTTCAGGCAGCAACAAAGTACTACCGAGAGTTATATGTATACCAAACCAGACGAAGATCCGATCGAGATAGAAACTTTGCAAAATTATTTAATAAATAGAGACTGCTTTCTACCAATACTCACTCACGAGGTATTAGCACGAAGTTGAAAACAAATAAGGCGCCAGGGCCAGACGAAATTCTCAATGAGCACTTAAAAAATGCAGCGGCGTCATTAGCAGCACCAATGGCGGTACTGTTTGACAAAATAATGACAGTAAAAGCTATTCCAAGACAATGGTGCGAATCAGAAATTATTTTACTATTTAAAAAAGGCGATCGCTGAGAAATTAGTAATTACCGCCCTATAAGCTTATCTTTGAACATGGGCAAAATTTTCATGAAAATAATTAAGAATCGAATATACGATATTTTGGATAGAAGCCAACCACCTGAGCAAGCGGGATTTCGTAAACATTTTTCAACAGTAGATCATATACAAACACTAACACAAAAACTCGAAAAAACCAATGAACATAGGATGATTTTAATAAGGCCTTTGATTCCATTTATCACCGTAGCGCGTGGAATGCTCTAGCATCACAAGGAGTTCCCGAAAATATTATAACCATACTAGAAAATTTATACCAAAACTCGGTAGCGTATATTTCACTGGACAAAAAAGGGGATATATTTAAGGTGGGTAAGAGAGTCAAACAGGGAGATCCAGTGTCACCAAACATCTTTCATGCCGTACTGGAGGATGTTTTCAGAAAATTGACGTGGGCTGATTACGGGCTGAAGATAAATGGGGTGCAGATTAATAATCTCAGATTTGCCGATGACATCGTATTAATAGGCAAAAACAGTGAAGAGATAAATATAATGGTAGAAGATTTGGCACAACAAGTGGCTAAAATCGGATTATCGATCAACCTGGGGAAATCCAAAATTATGACGAAAGATGGAAAAAAGGACAAACTTCTTCGATCCAGTGCAGCAAAACTCCAGATGGTCGATGAATACAAGTACTTAGGACAAACTGTATCTTTCAAAAATAGAAGTGATGAGGAAATTAAAATTCGTATAAATAACTCATGGAAGGCATTTTGGGCACAAAAACATATTTTTAAAAGCAACAGGAAAATTAAAACAAAAGCAAGAATCTTAAGTACTTGTGGGATGATTTAGCTTTTCATGGTGACAATTCAGTTCAGTGGTTGACATTTCCATGTAAATTTAGTTTTCTTCCAGCCATGTTGATCTTGATATTTGCTGCGCCCTGCGCGACTACAGTCTACAACCGTGTTGTGAATAGAAATTTCCATAGACATTTTTTTTTTTATTAGGGTACGAAAGCATATAAAATGTTACACTATGTGTCTCTGTAAGAGACACGTATTTTTTTCCAACTGAAAATAGGCCTTGTCATTCCTCAGAAGCAGCCGACCGGCATCAGAGGTTCTACAATACATTGAATCTGCTAGTTTGCTTATCAGATAATTTTGTAGGTAAAACTCATTTCCTGGTTTAACCATAGTTTAATTGAAGTTTAGGTTTAAACTCCGATTACCTAATTTGGTAAAACCGGCCCTTAATGTTCCACTTATTTTATTTGCTTTGATATTTGGGAATTGAGTTGAGAAGTTTGGAAAATCAAACAAGTTGAAAGTTTTTTTTGCTTTGGTATTTGGGAATTTTGAGTTGAGTCATTTGGGAAAATCAGACAAGTCAAAACTTTTTTTTTTTTGTTTTTTTTGCTTCGATACTTGGGGAATTCGGATTTTAAATGCTGCTGGGGGAGGAGATGAGGTGTTGTAAAATGATGTTGACGGGTAAAATTTTAAATAAACGCGTAATTAAATGAATACTACTATTTAATAAAATATAATTATGCGGGCGTTGGTGACATGACTTACATTATGCAAACAGGATATAACACCTACTTTTACAGGGAGGGAAGGAGAAAAGAGTATAATTTTTTTTTAATGATTTAATCCTTTAAAAAAATAAGCGGGCCCAGGAATTTTTAGACGGGCCTGGCCCATCCGGATCCGCCCCGCCCCTAGTTGCGCCACTGGCGCTAATAAAGTTAAATCAGTTCAGATGACTCCGTTTGGAGTTGTGGTAAGTATTAACAGACTACAATCTTAACAAGTATGAGCAATGAGTCTTAAAGAGAGTTTGAATGAGTCTTGAGAAAGGAGTAACAATGTTTTTTAGAAAGATCGGTAAGTTTTAAAAAATACTGAAAATGATTCTCAACAAATTTTTAGTACCTTTAAGCTTGAAAGATCACGGAGCCTGACAAATTCTGACCGTTTTAAAAGTTTCTAATGCATTCGAATGAGAATGAATAAATGCAAAGAAATCCCAAACGTGACTAAATGAGACAGTAAGAAAGCTTTGGATTCTGAATGGTTTTTAAGAGGCTACACGAGACAAAGGAATTAAATTGAATCTCGGCGATCCCCTACATGACTTTTAATGAGTATTAATAAATTGATTATATATAAATGAATAAATTTCAATAATACCTAATTTAAAATGAATTTGAAATTCTTCTGAGTGAGTTCGAAAATAGTATGAATTAATCTTATTATACATTTGAACGGTCTCAAACACGCTTTGAAACTCCCTTAATGAGTTACAACACGCTTGAATACAGCCTGAATGAATATTCTTCAAAAATATTAAGAGAAACCAATTGTGAAAATTACTTCATCAAGTTACAATGAATCTTAAAAGAAAATGAGTCTTGAATGAACTTCTGTGTAATAAAGCTCAACAGAGTTGGAATCATCACTAACAAAAATGGTATTTTGGCTCATAAAATGTCCTGAAACTTCGGGATTTGAGACATGCAGGCAGACAGTCAGATGACAGACAGATAAGAAGCAAAGTTTGGAAACTGCATGCGTCTCAATCATGCGAACTCTGACAGAGAGAATTTCAAGAATACCGCCTCGAAATTGCAGGTGAATTCAGGAGACTGAGAAATCGTTAAAACTCTAGTAGTTTATAGAAAATTAGTAGTTACTGTGTGGCCAAGTGGTAACGTGCTCGATGGAGAGACATAGCGCGTCCTGTAACCCTGCCAGTTTACACGAACAAGGCATTATAATCGCAGGGCGTGTTACCCTCAGATCAGAAAGATTGACACTGTGCGCGTGCAAGTCGTGAATGGCCTACTCAACGTTGTGAAACACGTGACTAATAAGCGAACTGAGGCTGCACACTCTTTGGCACAGAGAAATTTAAAAATTCAAGAAATTTAACGAAAAAGTCAAAATATTTGAGAAATCTGCAAGAGATTTTAGGAAATTTGGCAAAATATCCAGAGTCGAGGGAGATTTTCCAAATATTCCTGAATGATTTTCTGAAATTTTGAAAAAATTGGCAGCATTAGATACATTCTTTGCTTCTAACTTCCAATGTTCCTCTGACGTCTTCCTGAAATAAACGGGTATCTTCTTCTCAAATAATTCTGGGACATGTCTTGCCATTTTGAAGTTTCCATCTCGTCGCTTTGTAATAAACTAGACACTGAACTTCTCCTGAGGAAATATGACTTCGATCCTGTTTTATCGAATAAGAAAAACTCACAGAATATTGAACTGTCGGGGCCGGCGAGCATTTGCTCAGCATTTCAGAAATGTCACAATACTCGAGCATTTGCTTCCACCTTTTGACACCTTTGACCACCATAACCGAAAGAAGAAACTATCTTCAGTTCATCAACCGACTCTCTGGATTACATTTGTCTATTGCCAAAGAACTGGAAGATTGAAACACTTTTCTACAATCACTTATCTAGATCATGGGCTGTAGAGATATATCTCTTGACTACACCAACCAACATAACCAGCACAGTCGCCGCATATACTGAAAATGCATCGAGTTAGAAACATATGCGATGCTGCGTACATGTGCAAATGTACATGTTTCGCGAAGCCCTTGCCATGCCAAGTAGACGAAAACTTCTGCTCGTTTCTCCATTAATCACAAGCCCGGGGATATTTTGTGCACCGAAAAAACACCCTCGTTCTCAATTACATCAACGTGCAACGTCTCGAAAGCGTAATTTCACTGTACGAGAAGTGAGAGAAGAGAGAGAGAGAGGGTCGCAGTCGTATCCGAGACGAAGATGTTCTCCAGCTAATATAATATTCTGAAGAATACATTGCACTATACGTCTTTCTTGTTAAAACGACGCTAATATTAATTAAATCAACGAACGCTGGAAGACGCACTATTACATATTATACTCTAACCGACGGTTTACCATCGTCTTGTATAAAACGTCGTCTCGTAACGATCTGCGGCTCCTTCGCTCCTGCACTCCAACGTATCCTCGTTCACTGTGTTATCTCTCACTTACCTAAAATATCAGCGATTGTTTTCCGGTGAGCGTTGCCATTTTATATGCACATACAGTTGACTGAAAAGCCAGAAGTCCAAACCTGTATGTTACTGAACATTTTTAGGTAGGTATTGCCAGCAGCATTACATACACAATGAGAAGGTCGAAAACTCGAAAAACTGAGTAGGTAACCGAAGAATCAGGTTTAAAAAATCAAAAATTTCCGCGTCTGGCATTCGTCCTGCCCCAAAACTTGGGAATTTGTCATACAGGGTACAACATCTTTCGATGAACTGTCGCAAGTATGAGTATCTACTACTAAACTTTTTTCAAGGAAACCAGACACATTAAGAGGGAAGAGTGAGGGGAGCGACCTTGTTCCAAGAAAAAGGTGACTTCTGTAGTGGGATAATGTATTTATTGAAAATCCAGTGATGTCCATCATCCCCATTGGCATAATTCACGATTGCAAACTTACGTGATTTCTAAAGTAAAATAATTCGTGTTTTGGAAATCCCAGGATGTCCCATTTATCCCTACTCCTCGATGACGCCCATGGTAGTGAATTTACGTACATTTTTTGGTAGAATAATTCGTTTTTCTAATTCTGTGGATATCCTATATGCCCCCCCCCTATCCCAGTGGTGTCCGTAATTACAACCTAAGTTGTGCATAACGGTTTTTATGTTATGGACTCGTCGAGTCAGTGATTATTCTAAGTATTGTTCCAGACTGCCCAAAGCAGAATAACGTATTTAGGAAAGTACCAAAGCAGCTTAGAAAGGAAAAATTTAAACTGCCAATCCAACGAACTGATGAAATTTCTGAAATCTTCTATACGTATATATTATACATATAAAAGCGAATGTATGTCTGTCTGTTTCTCTTTCATGCACTACTACACTATTCATCCGATCGTCATTAAAATTTGGGAAGTTGTTGAGTACACTACCGCGCAGGTTTCTGGCATAGTAGATCTATCCTACGATAGGTGGCGCGCATGTATACAAAAATAGTGATCAAATGCATCGCCCTAAAGTAGACAAGCCAACAATTAAAACATCCGAAGACCTTGCAATCACCTACTGATGAAAAATCCTTTCCTCCTGGCACCAATCTTATACTTCACTGCCCTTCACTTACCTCTCACCACAAAAAACATCAACTACCACCAACAACGAAAAACATGCTCCACAACAACCCAATGACAAAAGATATATTCATCTCCTTCCTCCACGACACAGACCTCTTTCCATTAATTTAACCATCACCACCAGCCGAGCCGTATAGCCCTTGGTGCAGCTAGTGGCTCGTAAATAAACACACAAATAAATAAATAAATTCACAAAAACAATTCCTTTCTTCTGAGATTGCAACAACGCGCGACGGGTAAACTAGTAGAAAATAAAAAACGAATTTTTCAGATTTTAGTAACTAAGGTCAATAATTTTACCTAATTTTCTAAGGGACGAAACGGAGAGGGAGGGAGGGGAGGGGGGGAGACAGACAGACAAAATTTACAATTTAAAGTTTAATTATAAGTAAAACTTCGATTCTACGGAGATTATACCGTCTCTTTGTTGTGGCACATTTAGTTCCCTTCAATTTCGTTACAAACTAACTTGAGACTTCAACTCTCATCACCCAACGCTAGGCAGTAATAACACCAACTCCAGAGGCAAAATACTGCACGAAATATTGGACATACTCAATCTCACCCTCCTCAACCACCGAGCCACACACTTCAACTTCACTTATCGCACCTGATCCCTCTTAGATCTCATTATCAGCATCGCACAACTAAACAGCTAACTAGTCGTCCAGTATCACCCAGACAGAGCTGGCAGCGAACATATCCCCCTCATCGCTGAATCACTACAAAATCCGCCCAATCACGAACCAGCTTTCGCAACTTCAAAGCTGAACTACCGGAAAATAGACTGGAAACTCTACTATAAATAAGCCCTTCAATCATCATTCCTCCAATCACAAATCCAGAAAAAGCAACCCAATTTATCACCGCAACACTCCTAGACATATCACACAAATGCACACCACATCCAACCCATCCAACTCCTCGTAGCACAGTCACCTACAGAATACCTGTTCCTTGGTGGAACTCAGCTTGCTCCATCGCCCTCCAAAACAGAAAAAACGCACTACGAAAACTCAGAAGAAACTCCACGCCAGAAAATTACATAACTTCAATGAGAGCCAAAACCAAACTGTAATTCAAAACAGCCAAAAAGCACTCGTGACAGCTATATGTCTAAATTATCACCCAAAATACTCCACCGGCCGAAGTATGGAACAAAATACGGGCAATAAAAAAGAAACGAACATTCCACATCCCCACCGCCATCATATCCGAAGATCAGCAACCTCATACATCGTCCACAGACATAGCCGAATCCTTTGTTGATTCTTTCGCAAAGGCTTCAAATCGTTCAACAGCCCCACCACACTTCACTAACACTAGTCTCACAGATAACGCCGAAGCCACTTACAACCAAAAACTCACCTACGAAGAACTACAATCAGCCATTCGACGCACCAAATCCGCAAGTCCAAGACCACGACGAAATCCACATTTCGATGATCAAAAACACACATCCCAAACTGAAATTCTTCATTCTCCGCCTCTTTAACACCATCTGGAACACTGGACAATTTTCTCAAGCATGGCAACACGCAATCATTATACCACTGCTCAAGCCACACAAACCTCCACACTTCATCGACAGCTTCAGGCCCACCTCACTCACCTCCGTACTCTTCAAGCTCCTAGAAAAAATAGTCAATGCTCGGCCCCAACGCATTCTTTCCACAGAAAAACTAATGCCTCCTCAACAAGCTGAATTTCAACCCTGCCGATCAACAGAAGAACAACTTGCCTTCCTTTCCAGCTCCATCTCTGAAGCCTTCTCCCGTCGCCATCATGTACTAGCCGTCTTCTTCGATCTACAAAAAGCCTTTGACACCATCTGAAAAATACAAATCACCGAACAACTAAACAAATGGGATATCAACAGCCGTATACTTCTCTTTATCTAGCAGATCCTCACCAACCGAAGCTGCGAAGTTCGTCTTGGTCACACCATCTCCTTAAATTGAACACTAGACAATGTAGTTCCTCAAGGTTCCGTTCTAAGTCCCACACTCTTCAACAAGGGTTTCAACAGCATTTGTGAAGAAATAGCAACACCCGTAAAATCAGCTCTCTTCGCAGACGACCTAACCATTTTCATTTCCAGCACATCGCCACAAAAAGGAAAACGTTAACTAGAAGAAACAGTAAACAAACTCGCATCCTGGACTTCACGCCACGGCCTAGAATTCTCAGCTACAAAAACTAACGCCATACACACGTTTGTCAACACTCCATCAGCATCACTTTAAATGGTACTTCCCTTCTTACTCCACCTACGATCAAACATCTTGAACTTCTCTTCGACCACTCACTCATCTTCAGACATCACATTACAGAACTCAAGAAATCCTGCCACTCACGTCTCAACTTTCTCAAAAAACTAGCACACACACCCTACGGCGACAATACAACATCTCCACTACCATCTATATCGTTCACTTATCCGTTCAAAATGCGACACTTGCCATCTACTCAGCAGTAACCAAAACTGATTTACGCAAACTGAACGCCATTCACCATCGAGCACTACGCCAGGTCAGTGGTGCCTTCCCCACCGTAGCCTGCTCCAATCTCTATTTTCTGTGCAACGAACTTCCACCAGACCCTCGCCGACAACTACTTTTCCTTCGCTTCATTATCCGCATCAACAAATTCACACGAACGCTATTTCAACTGGAGAAAATCAACCGCCACTAAACCCACAATCGGAAACGCTTTGCACTCGGACTAGAAAGTGCCCTAGAAACTCTTGGACTTCTATATCTTCAACGTTGACCAATCCAGAAGCAACTCACCTCATCAATACAGTCATCGCAACAGAATGGTCTCAACCTCCACAAGTCAATGTCGATCCACCTTCGACACCCCAGCCACAGTCATCCTCTCCACCGATCATCGCAGACACGACGTTATTTTCACCCGACTACTCACTGGCCACACTCGTCTTACATTCCTCCTCAACAAATCACCTCCTCTGATATGCTCTCAATATCATTATCCACTCACAATTCCACACCTCTTACTGGAATGCCCAATCCTCACGTCTCTACGCTTCCATCTCCTCAATCCCCCTTTACTCAGAAATCTTTTCCAAATGCTAACACCCGACTTGCTAATCCACCATCTTCAAAAAGCCAACATCTACACGCAATTACTCATAAATTGTCTACATGCATTAATTTCCTTTTTTTGTATCTTGTAACATGTAAAATCCCATAATTGTGGCCCCTGTTGCCCCTGTATTACATAAATAAATAAACTGTCAATTTTCACAAACATTATTTTCTTCTCTGCTGTCCGTGTGAAGAGAAAGGTTGTCCAAAATCCAAAAATACTCCCACCAGTTTCCCTTGTAGCACCGTTAGCTCGCCTGAAATTTTTGAGAAATTTTCGGGGAATCATCAGGAGCTGCTGAAGAACAATCCCACCTACTCGTAGATTCATTTTTGCCTCATTGTTTGCGTTTTCGAATCCTTTATTTACTGGACTAAAATTTAAAACTTGTTTATAAGAGTCCTACAGATAGTATTATTCAAAAATCGAATCAGGAAAGAAATTGAAGTTCGCAAAACCGACTCTTGGAAAGCTTTCTGGGCCTTGAAACACATTTTCGAAAGTAAAGTGAAAATCCAAACGAAGGCTAAAATCCTAAGTAGTTGCGTGCTACCAGTGGCAACATACGGGGCTTAAACATGGCCATAACCAAAAAACAGCTAAAGAAACTGAAAACTATGCAAAATTTCATGTTCCGGAGCATTTTAAATGTTAAGATAAAAGACAAAATTAGACTTGAGGACATAAGAAACCAAATCAATGTTATACCGACATTGGATACACCATTAGGAAACTAAAATGGAAGTACGCGGGCCATCTGATAAGAGGAAATAATTTTAAGTGGCACAACATCGCGACATTTTGGACCCCGTATGGCTATAAACGCGCAAGCGGGAGACCAATACGACGCTGGAGGGACGATTTCAAAAGTCTGAAGGGAAGATGGGTACAATTAGCGAGAGACCGAGACGTATGGAGAGAGACAACGGAAACTTATGCCCTAAAATGGGCGGGGTAGCTAGCGGTGGCTCACCTACCCTAAGTTGTAAATAAAATAAATATAGGAGTCCTAAAGAAGTCTTGACGAGTCTGTGAGACTTTTGAAACACGGATCTTACCGAACTCATTTAAATCTGCCCAAACTTTCGCTCCTCAGACGAAACTTAAAAATATAGTCAATGAAATTTAGAATTTCCGATTTCCATTTCAAAATTCATCGAACACGACAGACTTGCGGCCTAGAACAGATACAGCTTTGATCTGGTCGTTAGGTGTAGGAAAGGGGGATGAACTCACACTCATTTCACCTTTATCCATCGGCGTTCCCGGTTTAATTCGGGGGCACACCACGGTACCACGGTTAAAGCCCGCAGCTGCAATTAGTCTCACCGTCGGTATAATAATTTAATACCACCAACTGTTACTCTTTACGAAGTTTACTTCCCAGAGTTATTGCTGTTGTAATGTTTGTTTAACTTGTGTGTTTAACGAGTGGCTCGGTTTATCTTATCGACTTGACGGCCCCTCCAGTCACCGCCCTCGCCACTCTCCCGCCCGGGTGCACCAACAACTTAACCGAAGATATTGCTTCTTTAATTATTACGATTTCGCGCCGATTCCGTCGATACCGTTTTATGGCGCGCAACGGGCAACCGAGACGCGGGAAGGCATGCATTTTAATTACATCAAAAGTCTCTTTTCTTACACCGTACGATAATACTTTTGCATTGGCAGCGAAAAACCGTAAAAGAGCTAATTTCGCCAGCAGCGCTATTTCTTCGGCAAATGCCGACGCCGCCGACTAATTTCGCTTTTACTGCGAGAACAATAGCACTTTCATTACTACGGTGGCGGCGGCGACTGGCGAGAGGAAGAGCGGATGATTGCGATGAAACGACCGTATTGTGACGTGCCGAATTCCAGCGTTAATTTCGATAATACGTCACCGTAGACTAAATAATTTGAACATGAACGGGGGCTCAAGATGCCGAAAAAAATACCTCTGTTGCGATTATTGTAAACAGGTAGCGTCACAGTAGCACAGCTAAGAATAGAACTTGAAGTGAAGTCATTGATGAATCATTCTTCCACTCTTGAGTCGCGACGATGGTACTGACTTCGCGTGCACGTACCTAGTTCACGAACGATATAAATATTCCAGAGCAAAATATTCGCCAGTCACTCCAAATGGTAATCATCAGTTCGATTTGTCGGTTCCACTCAACAAGAAGAATATTTGTTCTTTCAAGATGATCAGCTAACTCGTCAGCTTTTTGCCTTTACTGTCACTCGCCAACAATCCACGTAGTCTTTGTACCGGAGGGTTATGCTCCTTGGATTTCTTGAGTCACTGAGCTCGAACAGCTGTCCAAAGAGAATAATACTTTCCTTGGTGCTAGTCCGATTGACTGATTTCTTGTTTCCATTATTGAACGCTTGTCATTCGGCGACTAACGAGGTGTCCGTGTATCCTTGCGACATGGTTTCGACGAAATGTCTTTTCACTCGCCTTCTACGAAAAATGAATATCACGTCTGATCGACCGACCGACACCAAGAATGCCGACCGACACCGAGAATGTTATTACGATGACGTCATCACAGCAATTCTCAGTTGTGTGCGCGTTTTTGTATTGCAGCAGAGTTTCAATTTCCTGTTGACTTTCTCGAATTCATTAGCAGTTATTGCCCAGAAATGGGTAATCGCTATGAAACACGAAAAAACTTGACTACCACATTCTGCAATGAACCCAACTGGTCAAGATTTTGTAGATGAGAGAATATCTCCCTAAAATTTCATAGTTCTACATTTTGACTGAGAGGAGGGTTGGCATCGTGAAACTAACTCTTTGAATGACCCTCGTATCATGGGGAAAGCAGTGGCAAATTACCCCAAATACCTTGCCCAGCAAGGCACGCGATATGATCGCTTCCGTTGTCGACGTTTAGATATGGATACGGCACTACAAGAATAATTATTAAACCCTGTTACATTGTTTCAAACGAGTTACGTTTCATTGTTGGCTGGGTCTGCAGGTATATCATGCTTCAGTAGAACATGGATAAGCAGAGACGAAACTTGACTTTCAGTTTGGGAGGGGGTTGGAGAAGGAAAATTTGCCAAAAAATTTTTTTTCAACTAAAAATTTGCCAACAAATATTTTTTTTTAACTAAAAATTCGCCGACAAAATTTTTTTAAATTTGCCAAGTTTTTAATTAAAATATTTTTTAATTAAAAAAAAATAATGAACGATAAACAAACAAACAAACAAACGAACAAACGTTCTTAGAAAATGAAAAATTCAGATGAACAGTTTCAAAATTTGCTAACTGCCAAATTATTGAAGGCAGGGATGTACCGATAAGGGGGCAGGGGCAACGGGAGGAAATTTACCATTTCAGTCAGGCGAGTTGAGAAAATCTAACAAGTTAAAAATTGTTGTTGTTGTTTTTTAATTTTTTTTATTTGATATTTGGGAATTGAATTGAGAGGTTGGGAAAACCCAATAAAACAAAAGGTTTTTCTTCTTTTGCATTAATACTTCGGAATAGTTGGACTTTCACAATTTTCACCCTCCCCCATCCTTTCCCTCAAGAAAAACTCGTCGGTACGTCCCTGGACTCAAGAACTCAGAATGGGATTCCAAAGTGGATAGATTATCGACGTTAACTACTGACCTTAAGGGTAGTATGGAAAAGCACTAATTAGTTTTTACAAATCGAGTAGACTATTGACGTGGAGAGTTCTTACGATCTTAAATTCAAATGAACAGACTGTTTTCTAAAATGCTAAAGATTGCTGATTTATTTTCATCATTACAAACATCCTAATTTCTTGAGAAAGGCTTAGATCGTCAAATGTCGAATTTTCAAAAGCAGCATATATGATTTTATATAAAATGATTGAAATATCGAAGTGAAAGTTGTTTTATTTCCATTTTCTTGTTTGAGGTGGGGGGGGGGCTAATACAAATTTAGTAATGACCCTTGGACCTTTGATTGGACTTCATCATTCTTAGTTTAAATGGCAATTTTTTTCTGTAATGTTGAAGAAAAAACTCATTAAAGCTTGCATCTTTACTTACCAACATTTGAAGTCCAAAAATTGATAAAAATTAATTGACGTTGAAAACCCAAGTAATCTATTGAAACAGCGGCTATTGTAATTCCTAATTTTGGTTCAATTTCATAGTTTTTGATTTTTGAAGACTCGAATATTCCTCTTATAATACCTCATACCTACTTGGATAATTTTGAAATTTTTCCTCCAATTAGAATTTTGGTAATTTGATGGTTATGAAAATGTTGAAAGATTAAATCAAGTTCGGTCAATTTCGACTCTCATTTTAGTGTTTGGCGCCTACTCGAGAGTCAGTACCAAACATCTATCGCGTTGATGGAATTTCCAAATAAGGCGACCTCTCCTCTCCCCTTCCACATTTCGATATTTGATTTGGTTACCGGGAAGTCAATTTTCATCACTTCTGGAGACCAGTTTTGGCTTTTGAAGCCTAAATCGGGAATCTAAGAGGAATCTGAAGAAATTTTCGAATTCAGCAATCCAGAAAATTCTAATACTTTATTCGATTTCCTAAAAATAAATTTTGAGTTTTGGGGCCCAAATCGCAGCTTAATAAGAAAGCTCATAGAAGCCTTCGAATTCAGCGATGTGAAAAACTGCTTGTATTCTGATTCGTTACTCAATTTTCCAAGAATAGAAAACTCTGAAAGTCAATTCAGGGTTTAAAGAAGAATCTTCCGGTGGAATTTTCGAAATCAACGACCCAAAAACTTTTATTGTAGTGATCGTTCCATAAAATTTCAAGTTTAGCTCTAGTCTTGCTTAATGGGAAGGTTTTTTTGTTGTTTTTTTTCACCGAGAAAGAAACGAGACCTTGCCGTCAGAGATGCCGAATGAAGGAAAAACTTTCATTCTCTCATCTTCATTCTTTGCGAAAAAGAAAAAAAAAAAGGAAAATGAGAGTGAATGCATTCTTCAATTTAGCATCTCTACTTGCCTTTTGAAGACCCCAGTTTGTCCCACGTCGATCGGACTTTGGAATAAAAATGGGTCTGGGGATTATTATTTTACAGTTTGTATAAAAATTAACGGTTATAGTGTTTTTATTCACTAACAAGGCCGGATTTACCTGACTGGCCACTATGTGCTAATTTTTTTTACCACCCCCAAAATATACGTAAAATAAATCCCACTTTATTCGTTTTCAATTTTTCATCCCCCAAGCACTTACATTTGCTCACATGAGCATACCCTAGTCTGGGAGGGTAAGCTAGAAGGATGTTAGGAATACTAGAGAGGAACACACAACTTCCTTTACACATTAAGATGGTCGTTATTTACTCTTGACGATATTTTTTTCTGAATTTCCTCTGATTTGTCTCCTAAGTTGGTTCCAATAGAAGGGGAAAAAAAAAAACCTACAAAGTTTCAGGTTAATCGGATGAGAGGAATCCATACCACAAGCGCCCTTTTGTTCTTATGGGCAAAACACATGGAGTCTTGACTTTTGTTTCAGACTAAATTTCCCTCCTATATTCACCAGGACCAAAGCTCGTAAATTGAACAATAGAACATTTGCTATCGGATTCAGCTTGTGACACTGGAAAATGAGTCTTTTGCTTTCAACTTTTAGAATTTAATAAAATGTTCAACTTTCTCAAATTTTAGTCTCTAGGTCAAACAGAGAATCTAGTAAAAACAGAATAGTCATTGAAATTCGAAATTCAACGTTTGCTACCGACTTTCAGATTTTCGAAATGTCTTCCATATTTCAGCTTTGTTTCAACCGTTCAGATAACGTTCGATACTTAGCTTGAAACCTACCTTCGGCTTTTGACTGACTAGTCTCTGACAGGAGTCCAGGGTACTCCATTTTCAGAAACGAAATTAGACTTTCAGTTTGGGTAGGTGAAGAAGAAAAATTTGCCGACAAATATTTTTTTTAACTAAAAATTCGCTGACAAAATTTTTAAGAAATTATAAATTTGCCGATTTTTTAATTAAAAGAAAAAAAAAAGAAATAAACAGACATTCATAAAAAATGAAAAATTCAAATGAATAGTTTCAAAATTTGCCGACTGCCAAATTATTGGGGGGTGTTTCAACCCCCTACACCCCTATAGTTTTGCCCCTGTGGATAAGTGACGCTTCTTATTAAGTACACGATTTCTGCCACATGTTTACTGAACCATGGCAATCTTGATTTTGTCGACAATGTCTTTGAACAATTCTCTCAGTGAATATTCTTAGATCCGACTCCCAGGATGATCTCCTTCTTATTGCTTCTTCTTACTTCGGTTTAACCACGCCGGATGAGTTAAAAAATGCTATACTTTGGAAGTTCCTGTTTTACCATGGTATTCAAACTTCCTTAGCGTGTAATCTGAAGGAGTTCCGTCTTCTTTGACATACTTCGCAACACTTCAATATTTGCACTTCGATCAAGATACATAGATGCACCTAATTATTAGCATACACTGGTATTACTAAATTTCCAGGTCCTCGATTCTTATAAAAACGGCTAGCTCCTTCCGAAGAGGCCAGGAGCGGTAGAAATATGGCACCCACCCTCTCGGCTTTTATTTATTCAAAATTTAAAAAAAAAGAAAAAAAAAGTTAAGTCAATTTTTCATTCCCCAGGAGTCTCAACCCCCGCCTCTGGCCCATAGGAGGCAATAGACCAGTAAGGAACTACACACAATCAACAATGCAATAGCTACAGTCAGCAAACCAATTCTGTCAATAACAGCTCAGTCGTGAGCCGCGCAGAAAGAAGAAGGGCTCCACTGCGCTAAAACGCCCCATGAAAATCAAAATGGAGTCGAACAAGGAAATACCACAGTTGGCCATGCGACCCAGCCGGCAGCCGGCGCTGGCGGGGTCCGGGCCTCTCAGTGCGAAATATGCGACCGGAGTGACTATGTGCGCGAATCTCAGGCACTAGGCACTATCAATGCTACTGGGATTAAAAGTCGCCGCAGGACAAGACCACTGAAGATCGGCACACCGAATGTGCGGTGGCTAAAAGAAACAGCCAGACTCGCAATCGTGGAAAAAGAAACTGAGCCGCTGGACATAGTTGGGCCATCAGAGACTCCACTGGAAAGGAGGCGGACATTTCAACAGCGCTAATGGAAACAGAGTGTGCTTCTCGGGAAGTGACGACATACACCGCCGCGGCGTAGCTTTCATAACAGCGAAAAGATGGACGGACTCAATCATCGGCTACGACACGATGAACGCATGATGATGCCGAGAATAAGAGCTAAACTAATGAACCTGTGTCTTACATAAGGCTACGCACCAACCGCAGATTCCGAGGAGGATGACACAGAGAACTTTTACAGCGAATTAAGCTAAATCCTAGGAAATGTATCCTCCAGAGAAATCCCCATACCCATGGGAGATTTCAATGCCAAAATAGGCAGACCCGCCCACGACGCAAATTTAAACCACGTAATAGGCAGATGGGGTACCGGCGAGAGGAACGAGAGAGGCGTCAAAAACCCACCCACACTGACGCAATAATACCCAAAGACTCATTTCACCATCAAAAACACAAAATGGCAGCACTACACAACTACTGCCACAGAGCAGTCAACATACTAAATGACAACAACCTCAGAATAACAGAAATTAACAAAATTAAACAAATAGCAATTAACAACAAATGCCAACCACAAACAGTAGACAGAATAATTAACAAACTAATACAACCAAAAAACACAGACACCGAACCAATAACCACAAAAACAGACAAATACGCAGGAGCAATACGATTCACAGGAACACATACATATACAAAATACAAAAAAACTTCAACCAATACAACATAAAACTCGGAATCAAAAACAAACCACCTCTGATCAAACAAATAAGCAATGACAAAACAGAAGCAAAGGACAGAAACAACAGCAGCGGAGTATACAGACTGGACTGTGAACACTGTGACATGACCTACATTGGAGAAACAGGCAGAAAATTCACAACCAGAATCAAAGAACACGAAAAATCACAGAAGCTAAATGATGGCAAATCACTGTTTGGAAAACAATGTAATGACCAGGGACACAACAATGACAAATTGACAGAAAAGTACAAAATCCTATACACAGAAAACAACACAAGAAAAAGAAAATTAAAAGAACAACTAGAAATAATAAAGGCAAAAACAAAACAAAACAACCTAATAAATACAACAACTAACTTCCAAAGTGAGAACTTATTCCAACTAATAACATAACACCCACGGATTGGACAGACTGCACAAACACAACCAATCAAAGCACACAACCAATAACAATAACCACTGATTGGATAGACTGCATATTCACAGACAACCAATAGGAACGCAAGACTAAACAGGCTCACCATACGGTACTACCCTCGACTATAACTACAGGACCACAAGAGACAAGTCTCATTTAGGGTACTCCACTGATGATGGCATAGCAGCCGAAAGCGCCCTGGA
Organism: Acanthococcus lagerstroemiae; assembly: GCA_031841125.1. Classification (NCBI taxonomy): domain Eukaryota; kingdom Metazoa; phylum Arthropoda; class Insecta; order Hemiptera; family Eriococcidae; genus Acanthococcus; species Acanthococcus lagerstroemiae. The sequence continues at coordinate 48,499,018 of CM063113.1, forward strand.
ATACAGAAGAAGGAAAAGTGAATTGGCACACCCTAAAAAAGGAATAATAGACTTCTGCCTAAACAAGGGACTATTTGCAGCCAGCACGAACTTCCGACATCACCCGAGGAAATTGTACACTTAAAGGTCTCCAGGGAAGATACATCGAAATCGAATAGATTACATTGTGGTGAGCAACCGCTGAAAACATCGAACTGCGGTAGCGACCACCAGCTACTAGTAGCAGAAATAACTCCAAGTCTAAGAACGAAGAAAAAGCCCAATGCGATTAAAAATAGATGGTACTTACTGAAAAATCCTGTATACAAAACCGCAGTCAAGGAAAACCTGGAAAAACTCGCTGCCCAAAGAGAAACCCCGGACCTGAATGCCGAAGAAACATGGCTTAGAATGAAAGAGAGCCTAGAAACAGCGGCACAGATGGTACCAAAACCAACCGAAACGAGGAAGGAATGGATCACGGACGATGAAAGGAAGAGGAAGCTGTACAAACAGAAAAGTAAGGAAGTCAGAAAAAAATACCGAGGAGATAGGAACACCTATATAGAAGGGATCGAGAAACATCAGCTCAAAAACGAGACCAAAGACATGTACCAGAAATCAGAAGGATCACACGGACTTTTGAAGCGAAAGCTGACAAGCTCGGAGGAAGTCAAAACGAGACAGCGCGAATACTGTGAGAACTTGATGGCGGACAAAATCGGAAATGTTGGATAAAGAAACGAAGGGCCAGTCGGCGAGGCGGAGCCAGATATCCTACATTCGGAGGTCGAAGCAGCAGTCAAAAAACTGAAAAAGGGTAAATCAGCAGGCGCAGATGGCATAGTTTCGGAAATGCTGATACATAGCAGCACCGGAGGAAAGCATCAAATTACTACACCTCATATGCAACTAAATGTGGAAAGAGCAGAAATGGCCGAAGGACTGGACTGCTTCAGTATACATCCCTCTCCACAAAAAAGGATCAAAATCGGACTGCTCGAACTACAGAACAATTTCGCCAATACGAGTATCACACGCGAGCAAAGTTTTACTCAACATCCTGCACAAACGGATTAAGGCGCACATCGTCCCACCGATACCGCTAGAACAGGCTGGTTTTGTCCCTGGCAGAGGCACCAGAGGGCAAATACCCAATATTCGCCAGGTAATAGAAAAAGCTCGGGAGTTCAACAAGCCAATGTATTTATGCTTCATTGACTACGAAAAGGCGTTCGATAATGTCAACTGGCGGATACTCCGGAGTTGTTCAGGAAAACTAGGAGTACCGAAACACCTGACTGCTCTGCTTAAGAGCTTATACGAAGACGACTCTGCTCAAGTGAGAGTAGAAGGAGTACTCACGCAGCACCTCAAAACTGTCAAAAGAGTACGACAGGGATGCATACTTAACCCCATCCTTTTCAACGCCAATGGTGAGTGGGTTATGAGAGAAGCCCTGGATGGATGGGAAGGAGAAGTATCGCGAGGAGGGAAACGAATATCTGATCTCAGATATGCAGAAGATACCACTCTGCTAGCCACAACGATAGAAGAACTGAGGGAGCTACCGAAGAGAGTAGAGGCAGCTAGTGCCGCGGCGGTCCTGAGAATAAATAAGCCTAAAACTAAAAGTATGATCGTCGACCGCACGAGTGATAACCAACCAGGGATCACAGATGTGGATGGAATATAAGTGGTGCAAGACTTCACATACTTGGGCTCCATGATGTCCAACAGAGGCGGCTTGGAAGGAGAAATAAGAAGCAGAGCGGCAATCGCAAAAACAGCAGTAGAAAGCTCAATCGAGTCTGGAAAAGTCACGATGTCACGAAACACACCAAGCTGAAAATAACCAAGTCCCTGGTTTTTCCAATCGTCTTGTATGCAGCAGAGTGCTGGACCGTGAAAAACGCTGACGTACAGCGAACTGAGGCTTTCGAGATGTACTGCTATAGACGCATGCTGAGAATCCCATGGACCAAGAAGAGGACGAATGCGTTGATACGCGAAGAACTTTTGGCGTGAAAGACAGACTCAGCACAGTCATCAGGAGACGCATTCTTAGTTACTTTCCACACGTAACCAGCAGGGACAATCTGGAGAAACTGACTATGCAGGGAAGAGTAGAAGGGACCAGGTCGCGCGGCAGTTCATCCACACGATACATAAATTTAATACGGAAAATCACTGGCAAGACGATGGAATCATGTACTAGGACAACCGAGGACAGAGACAACTAGAGGAACCTGGTCGACTCGGTTACTCGATCACGATGCCCGAAACCGGGCGAACGAAGACGAAGAAGATATAAAAACTGCTCTTCATAACATAGAGAAGAACTGATCGTACATAGAATCGTGACAGACGCACATGCAGCAGCAAATCTAGGTCCTTGCGTGTTATTTAATTTTTCATGTGATAATGAATAGTAAATTTTCTTGGTTCTCTCTATTCGCGAGCACATTTTTATGGCTTGACCTGTCACCACATGAAACTATGCACCGAGATACTAAGACTTAGTCACTCGTTTGATTGGTTCATCATTCAATTTCAGTCCTGAGTCAAATTTTTCACCCCTACGTGCTTCCTATCGATGGTCACGCACTTCGTCTTCCTTATGTCAATCTACAGGGCCAATTCGCGGTCAATATCCACCACTTGCACGAGCATCTTCTGCAGTCCGTCCAGACTTTTGGAACATAGATAAGTAAAAGAGTATTCATCAATCAGCCTCAATCTTAGGTCAGCTTCTTTATCTTTATCGTGCTTCCTAAGGACGATCACAGGCATTTGTCTTCCTTATGTCAGCCCCAATCCAAATTCACGTTTAACATCTGCCACTCGTACGCGCACATTCTGCGGTTTGTCCCGACTTTACTCATATTCCCTTGCAGTTTTAATTATTCAAATTCTGTAGTTTGTTATCGCACTGCTATGTCATTGTTCTGGGATAATGTATAAGTCCACGAGACCTCTTCACGTCTTCTAGTCAGTTGTTTCGAAACTTCTAGGGAGCATTTACAATCTCGCCGTTCCCCGAATGCAATCTCAATTCTCTCATTGATTTCCGTGTTCCTGAGATCTCGCATTACTTATCTGCTGTCCTTCGTTACATTATATCCTACAGCCGCAGCCTCGATTCGTATCGTTAGTTTTGGCTTCTCTTGGGACTTCAGACCTCATACGTAGGAATTACAATATTATAAATATATCAGGTCCTTTTTCCTCGACAAAACTTCCTTCAGGAGGGGACGGCGACGTACAATGTATAATGTGAGTGCGTAGGAGACGGAGCACACGGGAAGGCATGAAGACTTAAGAAATAAGAAGGTAGAGTCTGTTACGACGACCCGTGTTCGTCACAAAATTATCTGGCGGTGAACGAGAACTGTCCGACTGCTAATCGCTACCTGGCCCTGCGACCTAATTTTTACACACCGTCACGAAACCAGTACCGTCTCCCTCACCGTTTTCCGCATCCTTCGAAACCGATTCCTGCCCATTCGAAACAGCGCTTGTCGCATATTTGGTGCTCGCCTTTGTTTCCTTTGGCCGTGTACCCTTTTAGCCCCATTCCGTTCTTTCCCGCGCGATTTATGAGTTCGGCTATCGAGCTGCAGCGCACTTTCTCTCTCACTCTCCTTTCGTAACGTCCATTTTTCCCTCACCTACACACGTCGAGCAAACCCTATAAATTCTCTGCTTCCACCCTTTTCCGAGAGACTGCTGTTTTGCCACGCGTTCGCATCGTTTGCTTGCTGCTGTAGTTCTTCGCGTTAGCCTACCCTAGCCTAGCTTCTTCTCCGCTTCTTCCGCCTACTTCCTGCTACCTACATTATAGCCTATTTCCACTGCTTCTTCTCGCTTACTTGCTCTCAAGCTTGTTTACCGGCCTGGATCTGCCTACTGGTTGCAAACCTAGACAAGTAGCCTACCAGCACGAATGCATACCGGGGTCGGAGTCCGCCTGGTTGCAAGCGAACTCTGTTTCCTCTGCTATCTTACAATCCTACATCCATTCCTCTTTCTGGCCTACTCGCGCTCAAGTTTACGTACCGGACTGAATTTGCCTACTGGTTGTAAACCTAGACGAGTAGCCCACTAGCTCGACTGCAAACGAACTCTATCTAACACCTACTTCCGTCTATCGTTCCTCCTTGCTGACTTGCTTCTTAACTTTACGTACCGGACTGGATACGCCTATTGGATGTAAACCTAGACAAGTAGCCTAAAGCTCGTTTGCAGGCTGGACCAAGCCCCAGTCGCAAGCGAACTCCTGCTAACCCTGGCCCTATAGCTAGCAAGCCGACGCAAAGTTAGTCAGGACGCAGGGCCATCGTTCGGCTGTACCGCGTAACCGCATCGTCGCCTCTCGCCGCGGAGGTGCGGTAGTGCTAGTTCGCGAACTTGAACCCCGGTGACGACAATTCCGGGCCGCTGGGCAACCCCCCTGTTATTTCTGTTTTTTAAATTGTACATACGTAATTACGATTTATAAGTGGCTATATAGTAGTGCGCATTAGCCCATTAGTTGTACAGACATATTAAATTATCTGATTTATTTTTAAATCTGCGTAATTTGTGTTTTCGAACCTCACATCGCAACCCCCACTTAACTATGTCGCTCCGCGATGAGACCAGTGTGTCGACCCCTAGTGCCGCGTTCCGGTCACTCTGAAGCCGCCGCATATCGTTGCACCCCGTTCGACCGGCCTCCCCTGCAGGACTGCCGGGTCAGATGGTCCAGAGATCACGACAAGTCGCATGTAGTACGACTCAGCCCGGGGACCAGAATTGTTTTATGTGGGTGGATTCCATAGTATTGACTTGTAAAAGTGATGGAAACACTTATTTGCGAGCGAGCAAAACTTTTTCAATTTTCTAGATTTTCGATTAAAAAAAAAAATTGTTGGCGGTCAAGGAGGGATTAACTCCCGAATCCCTCCTTAAAGCCAGCTAAGGTAGAACTTCATGTAGAAAACTTCCAGATTCTGCCAAGCCCATCTGACTTAGCTAGGACTCATTCAAACTCCTACGGGAACGGTTGTGACTCACCAGACTACTCGTAAGACTCATTTTGGCTGTGTTACTAATTCTTGTAAAGACCTAAACTCTACCAAAAGCAGTGACATTTATTCATTTAATACTCTTCCTGATGGAAGTAAAGACTCATTTAGACTACGCTATAACCTAAAGGGTTCTTTAGAACTCGATCAGATTCAGTCAAGGTCTGAGATTCACTTTGGCTTTCTTGGAACCCTTGATAACTCATTCGGCCTGACCACTCATGCAGACTGTTTCACTACACATTTAAACTCTGTCTTGTATAATAAAGTCTCATCGAAACGCTGCAAAAACAATCCATTGTTGCCGAACATGGACTCGAGTGCTCTTTGGAAAAGGAATGACTCTTAACAGTACACTTTCGCTTTCCACATACCAGTTACGAGCTTATGTTCTGTAGGCCTGACTAAAAAATATTGAAATCGCGTTCCATTCAGCTAGCAAAAAACAACTTTTCTCCGGGCCTAAAAGGTTAAACATCAATTCCAACGTTAGATATGATATCGAGAAGTTCAATATTGTGTATGCTAAACCTATTACGAGTACGTTCTGGTTTTCGACATAATTTCGATGCTCGCCGTGCACTACATACATCGATATTGGGTACAGATTGTCGTATACGCTGCCGTGCCACTGCCGGTATCGTCTCCACGCCACGCGCGCGTTCCGCATTAGTTGCAGAAATGTATTCCCCGAAGACAATTTAAAAATAGCTTTTCCGACGACGGTATACACATAAGTTGTGCAGTTCGGGGGTTACGTGCGCGCTCGTCGAAAATGTTATCGTAAAGCTCGAAGGCCTCGAGTGATATGTTGGCTTTTCAGCCGAAAATCGTCATCGTCGTCGATAGGATCACTGTTTTACGTATACAAAAAAAAATGATTACAGGGGAGATTGGAAGCGAGAAAGCTCGACGAGGTACTGTTACGATGAAATCAGTTTTGAAATCTTCGATGATGAAGATGACATGTACACTGCTTAGTCTCTCCGTCAGTAGGGTGTGTCTGTCTGCTTTTCTATCCCCGTGCTAATCTTCTCATTTCTGAGAAGAATGTACCATCCTTCATCATCTGCTCTGCATAGCTCATTCTTTGCCTTCCTTTCTAGTTCTATCCCTCACCCATTCCCTCTAGTAATCACAGTATCCTTGGGTGTTTCATAGCCTATCATTTCAACGCATATTCCAAATTTCTCTTTCCCTTCCCATTCACCTCAATACTTCCTCATTTCTGATCTTTACGCTCCATTTTTTCCTATATTTTTTACTCGTGAACTGCCTACAGGCATCTATAGGAAGGGTAAACAATCTTAACTTAACATGAAAACAACAGAATGCGCAGTCGCATCAAGTTGTGGAGTAACTAAATATTGACAGTCGTGTAATAGCTTGTACGGAGATTCGCACCGAAAAGGGCACGAAAACACGTACTAAACATTTTTAATGTCACACTAATACAAACGCACGAAAAACAGTAGCTAGATCGCTTTTAAAAACGCACAGTTTATCGCATATAAAACTAGACTATACGGCGTCGTCCAGCGGCCTTCATATATATCCCGGCGTTATCGGCGAAATTCCTTATCGCTCTCGTCATTGAACTTCTATTCTGCTGCTCGAAACGTGTCGATCTTTCTTCGCTTATCTCGAATGTTCGAGATTATTCGCCACAAGCTTATAACGCAATATCGGTGGGTAGTTTTCTGCGTAGTTGGATGATTGGAGGTACTTCCAGAAGTTGTAGGGCCAGGTCGTTGGTATGTCGATGAAGTCGCTGCTCGTAGGATGACACCAACTTCTTTATGATGTCCTTAACCGTGGGCAGGTCGAGGTCCTTGTGGAGACTGTTGTTCCATACATACCAGGGGCCCCGTAGTCATCTTCCGGATGATCAGGTTCTGGAGCCTTTGTAATATTTGAATGTTCGAGTCGGAAGCGCAGCCCCAGATGGGCGCCCCATAGATCCAAACCGGCTTAAGTATAGAGACGTACAGTAGTCGCTTATTGTCGAGGGACAGTTTGTTCCGGGCGCGGAAGAGCCAGAAGAGTGCTCTGAGTCGTGCTTTCACTTTTTCTTGTTTTTTGGTGATGTGTGGTTTCCAGGTTAGTCGTTCATCCAGGTGTATCCCTAGGTAACGAGCGTGTTGACAGGTCGATACTTCTTCGCCGTTAATGAACGTAGGAGCTGGTGAATGCGGTCACAGTGCGAATGTAACTTTTGCTGACTTGGTTAGCATGAATTTTAATTTTCCAGCGTTGAGTCCTGGTGGTTAAATTGTCCACAGCTTCTTGAAGTTTGTTATTGGCAGTCTGAAAATCGGAATGCGGTGCCAGAATTGCAGTGTCGTCGGCGAAAGTCACGAGCACTGTGCCCCTTGAGCTGGGTATGTCTGCTGTATACAAGACTTATAGCAGTGGTCCAAGTACACTGCCCTGCGGAACTCCAGCTCTGATCGGCTTGGCTGTAGAGGTCGTGTCGCATAATGTACCTGGAAGTGTCTCTTGTGTAAGTATGACTCGAGCAGTTGAACAAAGTGCTCAAGAAAGTACTCCCTGATTTTGTGGAGTAGCCAGTGAGTCCAAACTCTATCGAATTCTTGTTTGATGTCGAGGAATACTGTTGGACAGAACTGAAGGGTAAAGAATCAAAACTCACATTTGCCATTTTACTTCAAGGGCGCAAATAGGAAAAATACTGTACACGGGTGCAGGAATATCTTTGTTGCGCCTGTGAACGAGGAGTATGTTATACATATCGCACATTTACAGGCACAGCGAAGATATTCCTGTATCCGTGTACAGTATTTTGCATATCTGCGCCCTAGAAATAAAATGGCAAGTGTAAGTTTTGATTCTTTACCCTTCAATTCTCGTGCTTTGAGCGCATTGCGTACTCCAGTTGTAGCTCTGTGGACTTGCACAAGTGTCGAATGTTTGGCCCAAAAGCCGAACTGGCATTCAGGGATGATGTTGAGGTCGTTGACCACTGAAAGGAGGCGACGATAGATGAGTTTCTCGTATATCTTGGAGAAAGTGGGCGGCAATGAGATTGGTCGGTATGATGGAGGTTCGTCGAGTGGCTTGCCAGGTTTTGGGAGCATTATGACTTTGGCTGTTTTCCTGTGAATCGAAAAATATCGAAGCCTCAGGAATATTCAGTAATCATCCGTGCAGAAAGAAGGTCCATTCCTGGAGCTTTGCTGGTGTTAAGTTTCCGGATGATGTCGTGGATTTCTTTCGGAATAATGAGCTTAAAAGCCGGACCAGCGTCGTAGTTGATGGTTGGCGTAATATCCGAGATAATATCATTGGGCTGGAATGTATTTTCGAGATGTTCTACAAATGTTCTAGCTTTTTCTGTGTCGCTACGAGCGAAAGATCCTCTGGAGAGTTTGAGCGGAAGAGTATAACTCGGAGGTTTCTTTTTTACTTTTGTCACTTTCCAGAGCGAGTAGTTAGCTTTTTTGATCGAGCCAAGAGAGTACAGGAAGTGCTCGAAGGTCTCGTTATTGACTTCGGTGATAAGTTCCTTGGTACGTTTACACAGGAAATTGAACTTGCGTTTGTCAGCGGGATCTCGTGTGCTTTGCCAGCGATGTCTGGCTGCTCTTTTTTCTTTGATGAGATTCCTTCACGAGAGTAGAAAGCAGCAGAAGGAGAAGGTTGGCAATTTGGAGTTGCTTCCTTGGCTGCGTCGATGAGGGTGGACTGAAGATAAAGGGTGGCATTATCGATGTCTTCGAAAGATTTAAGTTTGGTATGAAGATTAATCCAAAAGTTAAAACCACTTCATGAAACATCACCCAGTTCGTAAACTTAGTTGTTGGTTGAATTTTCGGGCATTTTAGTATTATGCTGTTACTGAAGGTCAGCACCAAAGGAGAATGATCCGAAGACAGGTCATCCAAGTTTTTGATGTCGATATATAGGTCAGGTATGCCGCGAAGTACGAATAGGAAGAAGTCGATGCAGTCTGGTCTTTTGGCAGGATCTGTAGGCCAGTAGGTAGGCAGCCCATTAGAACAGCAACCTATGTTCCACTTATTAATGCAGTTATGGAGTTCTCTTCCTTGACTGGTAATTATCCTTGATCCCCGTAGGAGTTTGGCATTAAAATCTCCGCCAGCTAGCCATTTACTACCTAGGTGAATGAAGAATGTCGCAAACTCAATAGCCGAAATTTGATGACAAGGTGGGCAATAAACAGAGGCAACGTTGACGTTAGTTCCGCAGTGGCTTTATTGTCGATGTACAGTACACTAGAGCTTCATGGTGTTGAGGTTTTTTTTTTTATATAGATATATAGATCGCAGTACCACCATGGGAGGATCCACTGGGACGATAGCATGTGTAGAGTTTATAATCTCGTATTTCAGCATTATTACGAGATGTGAGATGAGTTTCACAAATGAGGGCTACGTCATATCTTCCAATTTCATGAAGGCAGCCAGTTCAGATTTACGTGAGAGGATACCATTAGCATTCCACGCCAAAACGCGTGTATTTTGACAGGGTTTGGAGGAAGACGTGATGAGAGCCATTACATCAATTTGGTGAGCAACGAGAACAGCTGCGTGTTTTGATTGATCAGCATTTCAAATTGGTCGCACATCTTTTCAAATAGTTGCTCAATTCGTGATGTTGGAGAGCTAACAGCATCATCGGGTTGAGTGCCAGCGGCCTGAGCATATGTAGCTTTATTTGAGATTGAAGCAGGAGCCAGGGGTAGCGAGGGATTCTGCTTGCTAGATGGATTAGCTTTTTCGGTACGTGGTTACGTTTTTGTTGGTTCTTTAATAGACTGGACAGCCTCGATAGTTGGCAGTATATGATTTTCTCCACACAGACCACACGCTGGCGTAGTTTCGGAAACTTTTGTGCAGAATCGATTATCGTACTCTTGCCCACATTTAACGCAGACTGAGGGAAGCGTACAATATGAGCGAGTACGACTGTATTGCTGACACCTGATGCATTGAACGACTTCCTTGCGTAGCCGAGGTGATTCGATGATGACACGATGATAGAGTAAAATTTTGACTCGATAGATTTTTTTAAGTCACCTATTGGTTTAAGATCCACGAAGAAGAGAGGCAGGGGGTCTTTTGTTCGCGGATGGCGTATATGACTACGTTACGGACACAGGACCCTTCTTGCAGCGCCTCCTCTATGTCGTCTAGATCAACGGAGTTATGTAAGTTGCGTATTACGTACTTTGACGGCGCATTCAGTTTTCAGTTGATATGACTGTGAAAAACTTGATATCACGAGCGCGGAGTTCCTTGAATTCCCGACAACTATCAACTTCGGTCACATTGATTTTGACGGCCTTGTTTGCGATGGCTTTAACCAACATGTGCTTTTTTTGGGATTCGTCTGCATGATCCGGTCGATGATTCCTTCGTAGTCGTTGACTCCTTGTACAAATATGATTGGAGGGACCACCTTTTTGACGTGAGTTGTAGCGTTATTAGCGTCGATTAGCCTAGCAGTGTCAGGCGGTTCTGAATTTTGGTTATCGTGTTCATCGTCTGTACTAGTTAGCGTCGAATATTTATTAGGTTGTCGTTGACTTTTTGGGCTGGGTGGTGAGTAATTCATTTTCCTCTTTTTTCTTACTGTTTGCCATAGATCGCATGTATAATTAGTTATCGGAGGTTGGCCTGTTGATGATGATTCGGTCGTCTGTCCACAGATAGGGTTTCGAGCCGGCTTACCCGGCATGCTGGAGAATTTTGAAGTCGAATTTGAGTAGATTTTTCATTCGCAGTCGAAAATCACGAATAAACGCGAGGGCAAAACTGACTTTGCTTTAAAGATAGAACAAGGTATCGAAATACACAGAAATTCGTTGAGTCACTGATTTACAAGCAGAATATCTCATCAGATTTTTCATTCCACTCCGATTTGAACCATGTGGATCCTTTTCATAAGCAAGAAATACGTAGCTTTAACGGCATGTGACAATGAAAAATCAAGATCGAGATTATGAATCGTGTTGACTACTTCTGGGTATGACTCGACCTCAATAGTTCGGTCCTATATATTCAGGAGTTTGAGACAACAGGACAGACATTAATTTAGATAGAAAGTACAGTAGCATACTCACGATTTTGTGAAGCAGATCGGCATACGTTGAAAAGTTTAACTTTAAGTAATACTTTTGTGAGTTCGAATGAATAGTGATTTTACAGTAATATGTTTTAGATACCACTAAAGCCTTTAACGCGAGGATAAAAAATGAATGCTAAGCTACACAGTCAGTTCTTTGGCCAATAAAACACGGAGGGCGAATTCGAATGTTACTGTCATTTTGACAGGGCGGGGTGAACTAAGCGAGCCAACTATTTACATTGTGGAGAAATACTTAATTATATGACGATACGCGCTCCGTGTCAAAATGAAAGAAATTCGACGATGTCTTAACTTTCCGTGACTCGGGAGACGGTATGTACTATTCATAAATGCTCATTTGATGGTTGAGAACGTGAAAATTCGAACTTATTTCGATAGACGGGGAGAGAAGCCTTGTAAGCTATAATTTATGAGATGGAATAGTCAGCTGAATGCATTTTTGACGAACACGCCATATCTCGGAGTTACATGGTGTCAACGATGGAGAAAGCGGTCGTTTTCAAATATCGTGACAGGAAAATTGAGGACCTACATCATTGTTTCATATTGGTGTGAACGACCCCGCGACATGTAGCCGATCTTGAATACACAACGCACTAAGCTACAAGATTGACAGATGAGGGCTGAACGTGTGAAACGGACCGCCTACTTTCGAAATAACATTTTTGGGCGATTGTGTTTCGTGAATAAAATTAATGAACAGAAGTCTTGAAAAATTACATCTAAAGTTTGCACAGAACAAACAGAAAGAAAATGATATGATGGAACATTTTCGGAAACAAATAAAAGTACAAAAAACATTAAAAAAGAATTAAGTTTTCGCAAAAGGAGGACAGTGTACCTAAAGGAAGAAACAGATTGAAACGAGATTAACAGAGTAGTATGAATCAACAGAGTTTCTACCGAATACGATTTTTCCTGAAGTATGACCTTTGTATGACTTTTGTGTGGTTTTGTTTATAATCTTTTTATAGAACTTTTCCACGCCTCAACAGAATTTCCACTAGGGGAAAAATTCAAAACATACTAATTGCAAACAAAAACGTTGAAGAAATTTAAATAATAACGAACGAATAATTGCACAGAATGTTGCAAAGAACACAATTTTTCGATTACATTTCAATTGGGTCATATTTTTGATGAGAAATATTGCGATTGTTCAGGAAGAATTACCAAATTTGTAAGTAATTAGAGGCAATTGTGAAACTTTTGTATGAATTGTATTACTAGTAGACACCCTGATAAAAAAATACCAAAATTTATCTATCAGAAGACGTGTGCCATCAGGAGCCACCTTTGACCCTGTGGGAAGTCGAGAGGGTGATAAAATCCATAAAAAACCATAAGGCACCAGATAAGGACAGGATCACTGATGATCATATAAAATATGGGGGAGGGGGAGAACATCCCAAATACTCACAAAAAATTTCAATAACTGACCCAAAAAATACTACAATCCTGGAAAGAATCCGAAAGTACATCAATATTTAAAAAAAGGAAAATAACACAAAATCCAAAATTACAGATCTATTAGTTTGGGCAACACTTTGACTAAGATATTTTCAAAATGAGTAGCAAACAGAATAACAAAGTACACCGACTTACAACAACCCAAGGAACAAGCTGGATCCAGGAAAGGCTACTCTCAGCTAAACCATTTGCAAGCAATAAACCAACTTACGGGAAAATGTACAGAATATCGAATAAACGTGAGCCTAACATGTCTTGAACTATAGGATATGGTCGAGAACTTGAGAAGAGAGAGCGAGAAGGTAAGGCTCTCCATCAACTTCACCTAAACAAAAACTTTAACCAACATAATTCCCTTCAGCGAGATTAAAACCAATAATAACTTGATCGAGGTGATTTCAGAGTATAAATATCTGGGCCAAATGATATCTTTTATCAACAAACCTGAAAATGAACTTTAAATCAGAAGCGCAAATGCATGGAAACCGTTTTGGGCACAAAAACTGGTACTGGAAAGTAACATGAAATTGAAAACTAAAGTAAGAATTTTCGAAAGTACCACGATATGGAGCCCAGACACGAGCTTGTACTAAAAAACAACCACAAAAACTAAGAACGACTTAAATTAAATGCTTCGGAACATTCTACACGTCAAAAAGAAGGACCACATCTTTTGCAATTCTAAGACAAAACCTGTGGGTAGTATTGCGGGCCATCTTGCCACAGAATCAACTTGAAATGGAATAAAAGGTTAACGATTTGAACACCTCAGAAAAAACGTAAACGGGGGGAGGCCAATGACGCGGTGGGCAGATGAGATTGGTCAGGTGACCGATTCAAACTAGTTCGCTGTAGCCAAAAATAGACAAAATACCTCCCTTTCCTTCGAAAAGTCGGTAAAATGGTCTAAACTGAGCAAGGCTTATGTCCAAATATGGGCTGAGTACTGAGTCTGTGGCGAGGTGGATTCAGCCGCTTATCGGTACCCAGTGTCATAGGCGCCGTCTTATGGAAAATATTGAGGGGAGGGCAGAATCTAACGTACCTCGGTTTTTTCTTTGATTATTTTATCGAAACGCGTCTGATATTTCGGTTTTATCGATTTTATTCTTATTTCGTTTTCTCTTTTTTTCTTTTCTGTTAAATTTAAAAATTGATGGTAAAATTTGTTGTAGTTATTCCGTTTTTGAGTTGAAAATATTGGGGGGGGGAATAGGTTTTAGGCTATAAAAAATTTCGGGACCCTAATTAGGAGGGGCTACCAAATTTTGCTCCCTGAAGCCCCCTATTTTTTTTCAACTTGAACTTTTTGGAATTGTTTTACATTGAACTTACATCATGTTAAAATTTGGTGGCTGTAACCCTCTTCCTTCCACAATTATTAGGGGGTTGAAAATCTGAAATTTCCAAAACGAGCTCAATATGCCTTCTATGTATTTAATTGCGTATTAGAAGAAATATTTAGAAAACTCGAATTGGAAAATATGGAGAGACAGATAAATGGTAAAAAACTAAACCATCTACGATTCGTACACGATTATGTACTGATAAACGAGGATATAAAGAGGCTACAGAAAATGTGAGAAAAATTGGCAGAGGTAAGTGCAGAGGCGGATTTAGAAATAAATACAAGTAAAACAAAAGTATTAACCAATAAGGAAGGGGAATGTAAACTCCAATACAAGGAACTGAAACAGAAAATATCTCCGAATTCGACTATTTGGGACAAATACAATTGTTTGAAGGTAGAACAAATAGAGAGATAACTAAAAGATTAAATACAGCACGGGTAAGCTTCTGGGCCCTAAAAAACATGTGCAAAAGTAAAATGAAGATTGAAACAAAGATGAAACAATTGAAAAGATGTACTCTACCAGTTCTCACCCATGGATCCCTAACGAAGAAGCAAATAAAAGGGTTAACTACGACAGTGAGAACACCGAGGCAGCTCCTCCAAGCCTCCGCCGAAGTTGGAAAATTTTAGTAGATGGATCAAAAGTTGGAAAAAATCAGCCAGCCAGAAAAAATTTCGAGTCCCCCTCCCCCTCTCAGGTAATACAAAAAATTTGGTACTTGAAAATTTTGAGTTTAGTCAGTTGGGAATATAACAACAACCCTCCCCCCATCTCTAGGAAAAACTCTTCACTACGTTCCTGATTGAGAAGGCTGGATGGAACAAAGTATACTAAGATGAAGAATAAAAGACAGAGTGAAAAACAAAATAATAAGAGAGGAAACGGGTATGAAAGGGGTAGGTTGGAGATCGAGAAATTCAAATGGGATTACGCGGGACATATCGCACATCAAGAAGGGACACGATAGAACAAAATTATCAGTAAATGAGAATCTTATGACAAGAAAAGGGGAAAAAGCCCAGGCACAAAATAGCGTGATGATATAACAAAAATTACGGGAATAATGTGGGGACGAGTATATAGCCCAAGACTGAAAAAAATGGAAAAAAGCTGGGGAAGCCTATACCCAAAGAGTCTGAGTAGTTCGGTGTACGAAAAGTGTATATATTCTATTGTATGTATTTATCAAACTGTAGAACTACATAAATAAAAGGCTGATATCAATTACTATCCCAAAGATTTCAGTTTTTGGAGACTATAATTCAGCATTTATATTCGAATTATCCAATTGAATTTTTAAAAACCTAACATCTTTGCCTGAACAACACAAACATGAAACGATAAACAGCAAATGAATCAGCACACTCCGAATAAACTCAATGTGACTTGGAGAGCAGGGGTCTAGGAAGTCTTGACCCCCTTGAAACTTCAACAAATAGTTTTCTTCTTTCTAATTTTAGCACCCCCCCCCTCATCTAACTCTAACTCACTTAAGCCAATTCACTTTAGCCCATGGTCTAGATGAGCCGCAAAGCGGGTCAGCTAGTAGAAAATAAATAAAAATAAAATATAACATGTAAGGCAAATAATATCGAATAACGTAGAAAATTTCTCGTTACGGTAGCACATGAACCTAATCTTCCTGCCTAGAGTATCTTTTTAACCCTTCAAACTATACCCCTGTTCTTAAATCTTCACTGCACTGAAGTTCACACTTTGAAGAGACATTGTCCCGTACATTTTCCTACAATTCACTACCAACAATCCATACATCAACTCCACCCTGATTGTTGAACCTTCCCCATGTAATTTTGAGCTTACAGAATTCCCTAAGAAATCTACACCTCCAAGTTTATCGGACACATTTGCAGGAGATTCTGGACCGCTTTCCTGACGGGCTGTGCTTCACTGATGGTTCAAACTTCAAAGTACAACCAACGCACCACTTACGCCTACTACATAGATAGTCCATTACACTCCTTCTGACTTAAAAAAATAGCTTTCATCTACACAGCCGACTCCATACTATCCTACAGTGTCTAGTTAAGATTTCCTTGCTCGAAGACCCACCTATCCCCCTCCCCTCCATCTCGTCCTCTCAGATTCACTTTCCTCCTTAAGGTCTATTTCTGATCGCCTTTCAACGCACCCTCTCGTCCAATGGATCCATCTCATTCTCTATCTCATTTCCTTCACCGCAAGAGCATTTCACTTATCTCGATTCCAAGCCATATTGGTATCCCTGGAAATGAGGCAGTTGATCAAGCAGCACAGCAAGCTACACAGCTCCCATATATCACTCGCCACCTCCCTATCTCAACAGATCTCACCTCCGCCATTCGCCGGACCATTTTGCGTAAGTGGTTGAAAGAGTGATGGCACCAAGCCTCTCGGCACAACAAGCTCGCACAAATCAAGCTTACACCTGTCCCCTGGTCACCGTCCCAACGTTCCTCCCACCACGAGGAAGTTATCATCACCCGCCTAAGGATTGGACATATATGTCTCACACATACGTATCTTCCCACTAACCTTCACCCACTCAACTGCCCACACTGTGAAGATGAAGATCCTCTCACCGTGGACCACCTTTTCTCATGCCTCTCCCTCATCTGCCTCCGTAACTCTCACCACGTCCTCCACAGTCGAATTTTGGTCTTCTCCAATTCCGCTGCTGGATACCTCAACGACATAATATAGACAACAACCTTTTCCGAGCCCGTAGCCCGAGAGTGTAGCTCCGTGACTCGATGATAATAATAATAAAATAAAATCTAATGATGATGATGATGATATTGGGACCAACGACTGTGCTGCACACATGAAGCTCACTACAGAACAGCTAAGGTAAACCGAAACATACATATATGTAAAGTTAGGTCTCCTTGATCCGAAAAAGTTGTTCCGATACATTGCACCTGGATTTCTATAGCTTTTCGAGCCCCAATTCACGAATCCTCCCCTAGTTTACCTACCAAACATAAAATATTTGTAACACATCTACCGTCTCTAAAATGAGAATTAAATTACGCACATTTCTTTCGGTTAAAAAAAAGGTGCTCATCAAAACACACTTTCTGCGGTCAGTGTGTACCCACTAGTATTCTAATTATATTTTAATTACGCTAACTTGGCTTCTCCGTGTATTCTAGGGCGAGCAAAATAAAAAAGACGTACCAGTCGCTGATACGATTTCAAGA
Organism: Acanthococcus lagerstroemiae; assembly: GCA_031841125.1. NCBI lineage: Eukaryota > Metazoa > Arthropoda > Insecta > Hemiptera > Eriococcidae > Acanthococcus > Acanthococcus lagerstroemiae. Next base: position 48,516,223 of record CM063113.1, read on the forward strand.
GCTGCTCGAGCTACTCGTAGATTTACACTTATTTTAAACCCACCACGTCGTTTTTTTTTTGTTTTTTTTTTCTCTGGCAAATATTTTAAAGGGCAGTTAAAAAATTCGGTACGGCTCCCGAGCCGTCAGATCCGAATTTTGCGTAAGTTAAATGAGAATTAATCGCGGGATTAGCGGTGAGAATGGGTGTTGACAGAAGGGCTAACACGACCGCACAGGTGGTCGAATGCTTACTGCTTAGGTAGCGCTTAATGCTTAGCCCGCAATATTTTACAAAACCAGGAAAAGAATCCGGTGCGATGATTTCCACCTCTTTTCTCAGCTTTTTCTTTATACCCGACGAATGAAATGCGCGTCAAATTCGCCACAACTTATTAAATCCTGTTCTTTTACTTTTCCAAATCCCCTCATCTATTTTTTTTTCTTTTTCTTTTTCAGCACAAAACAGTCGTAATGTAAGCAATTTTTTCTCGTGTTTCCTATAAACAACGCTTTATTACACCTATTCTACAATCAGCTGGAAACGAGACTCGATATTAAAATCGGTCCCAGTTCTTCTTTTCCTAATTTCAAAAAATACTCTTTCATTTCTCACCAACGCTGTAGGATCTGCGGAGAAAATTACGATTTCGCACTTCGCTGACTAATCGTTATTTGAACGGACGAGAAAGAGTAGCCGATTGAAACATCTTTCGAGTTTTTAATTAAAAATACATTCACCCTTGCAAAGTTGTATAAAAGAAATCGTTAAAAGGTAATTTCGTGCGAGAAGATACAAACTTTTCCAAGAATTCGGAAAGAGGAAAAAAATACTTATACATAGTTCTTCTCAACTCGCGAATGCCAAATTCATTAACGCCCTATTCAATACTGGCCGGAATAGATATTCCTAAGTTCTCAGAGGGAAACAGCCTGCCTATTTAGAACTTTTGGAGGGAAAAAAATCAACGTCCTGCTTTCGAAATTATAAAAGACCTTTGGTTAGTTCAGCTATCGTGAAGAGAAGATGTCATTCGATAAGCAATTGGCGAGGTCGAAAGGTGGAAAATGCGACGTTTACCGGCTGTCTCTCTCAGTTACACAATTTTAGAATATGCGCCATTTTATGCCCAAACCAAAGGTAGCCGTCATGACTGGCAAAAAAGACTTCAGTGTATCTCAGATTGATGTCTGGGTAACTGCTGTGATTGCTCCGCATACCACTCAAAACTCGCCAAAATTCATATTTACACCGATTGAAAGCACAATTCTTCTGAAACTGTACATCAACCAGTCGCACTAATTTCTTTTTGAGTAATTCTACGAGAATGTTAATATTTTTATCCCAGCCAAATATCTTGAGAACTAAGAACGGTAGAAGAACAATTCTTTTGTGATATTTAGAGAATATTGTTTTCTATTTCGTCAGTACAATAACAACAATGAAGAACTTCCTCTATGAGGATAAAACCACCCTTAAAAACCCCATTTGTTCTCGTCGTGGCTGCCCCATCAAAGCTTTCTGATGAGAGAATATTGTCTGCCAGCATCATCTTTCCGTGTTGGATCAAACCAGTTATAAAATATTATTGTAAAGACTTCGAGAATTACGTTGGCAACATATGTAATCAACTCAGATAGAAGGTCAATGTAGCCTACTTTCAAAACTATCCAAGGAGTAAATCGTCCTCGTCGTGGGTCATTTTTTTCAATTAATAAAATCAAAGTGTTAGCGTTTTTTTTTTGTTTTGTTTTTGGCAAACCTGGAATATTTTCAACAGTAGAATTCGGTCCTGACGAAATTCACCAGCTGCTTGATCATTAAATCCTCCATTTTATGAGTAACTGAGAAAAACTTGAGATTCAAATTTCTGGGTCATGGTCGTGGGCAATGTTTTTGATTCGAGGATTCTTATTATGTAACCCTTTTACAGGATCAAACCTACCGGTAAGTACGTTACATCATACTGAATGATAGCCATCACTTAATTTGCAAATAGCCCTTACTTTCAAGAAGAAAGTATACGAAGGTAGATATCAAATTGATTATGTCAGGGAGAACTTCGAAGCAATGAAGTACAGGCTTAAACTGAAGAAACTTGGTAAGTAAGAAAGAAGAGGTAAAAAGATGTAATTTGAAAAAAATTAATATTAGAGGGAAATATTAAAAAGGATATTGTATTAGGATTATAGGTTGAAGAAACATTGGAAATTAACAGTGTGGAGGAAGAATGAGATAAAGTAAAGGAGGGAATATTGAAATCAGCAGAAGAAAATCTAGGTAAAACTACGTGAGAAGAAAAGAAATCATGGATGCAGGAAAAAATCCTTGGGAAGATGGATGAACGAAGAAAATATAGTAAGATAAAGTGCCATTTGTTGGTCAGCTTTTGACTCCCTTAAGGCTAATGTTGACTAGATCTTTGTGCATCATTTTAAAGAAGCATCCTTGAACTACAAGAAGTTGTGAGAAGAGGACGGAAAAATTCAATCCTCTTTGATATGATGGTGTTCAAAGTGCAGTCCAAAATACCAAGTTCTGGTACAGTATGCCAAATGTTGGTCAGTAAAAATTGAGTAAATTCATGGTACAGAACTGATAGTATTACTCCATAATAACCTGTAACTGCTATTCGCTTCGCACAGTTTCAAATGGATAAGTTTTTGTAAAGCGTTGAAAAATGTATGGAAAATGCCAATTCTTGACCGACCACGTTTTGGCAGACAATATTCCACTGTTGTTCTAACCAAGATTTAGCACATAATTTTTACGTGTCATTTTCAGTCAGTTATAACCAAATCTTACCCCTGTCACAGTTGAAAGTCATGTTTAATTCATTTACAGTTCACGTCGCTGAAAATTAACTTACTTACTTGATGAATTATTGCAAGTCGGAAATTCACTTTACTTGTATTGAAAAAGATGTGTGCCAAATCTTGGTCAATTTCATAATTACGAAAACTCATAATTTCATCATTGGACTAGTAGCATTGAGCAGAATAATCAAATTTACAATAGGACAATCGTGGAAGCAATTACAAGAATAAAAAAATGTCACTCGTACGACTTCTCCGCGTCCATATTTATAATCGTTATAAACTGTAATCTAATATTGGAAAATATACTCTGCATCAGTACCTTTCTATTGATACCAAAAAATGCCAAATTGAAGCTAAAATTACTTAAGATTTTGCACTTGGAAAATAATCCTATTTTCTATACTCGCAAAAATCACCGCTTTTTTCGCACCTCGAACATAATCACTGATAACACTCAACAAAGAACATAATTTCACAGAAAAATGGTATCAGATGAAAGATATACATTTAAACTCGCAGTAACACAGGTCGCAGCGCCTACGCAGCATTCACACAGCTACCATAACGTTTTGAAAAAGTGACCAACAAACCAACATTTGACACTCTGGCAAACAAATGGCACTTTATCTTAATGTAAAAGATAAGGAAGGTAAATTAGTTATCAAAGGTTAAGGAATGAAATAAAGAGAGAGTGTAAAAAGGCAAATGAGGAATGGATGAAAGGAGAAAGTGACAAGATATAACAGTAAGTTTATGAATAAAGGACAAATAGACTTGGCATATATAGAAAAGTAAAACTGAAGTTTGGAGAAAGAAGGAAGAAAGCAAGAAATATAACAAATTAGGAGGGAGAGCCTATTTACGGAAAGTGAAAAGATGGGTAGAGTATGTAGAAGGACTGTGTCATAATGGGAATGAAGATATAGGAATGGAGAAGGAGGAAGATGTGGAAGAGGATGAGAGGAAACATTCAACTTTAAGATATGAATTTGACAAAGCATTCAGGAATTTAAAAAAAGGGAAATCTCCAGGAGTTGATGAGATACCAGCTGAATTATTACAAAACTGAGGAGAATATGTGCTCGATAAATTGTACAAATTAGTATGTTATATTTATGATAAAGGGGAAATGCCTGAAGACTTTAAAAAGAGTGCTATTGTAACTATACCAAAAGAAGCAAGAGCAGATAGACTGAAAATCATCGAACCATTAGTCTTCTTTCACATGCGTCAAAAATATTACCTAGGATAATTTATAGGAGAATAGAGAACAGAATAGATGCAGAATTATATATACACCAGGGGCGGATCAGTTTGGATTTAGAAAAAGTAGAGGTACTAGAGAATCAGTGTTAGCTTTGTGGTTAATTGTCGATGGGAGACCTAAAAAGGGGCAGGATACATACATGGCATCCGTTGACATTGAAAACGCTTTTGACAATGTTGAGTGGAATAAAATGTTCCATATTCTAAAAAGAGAAGGAGAGAGCGGGGGGGGAGTTTTGTGTTTAGTAGATTGGAAACTTCCACCCTTTCTTCAGTGAGCAGTAATGTCCAATATAGTCCGAAATGCGTTTTCGATTCAGTCATTACAATACTCCCTATCCTCCACTAATTGTGTCAGCTTTTCTTTTCGAACTTCAATTTATCACGTGTTGAGATTTGAAACGGAAATTTCAGGTAAATATAGGGATTTTTTTTCATTAGACGGCGCTGCACTGTAATGCCATTGTTCTTTTGTTTATTTTTGTAAATTAAGATTCTACGTGCCAAATTAAGGCACTTATCATTTTCATTAAGCTCAAGCTACAATCAATTGCTCGCGAAAGATGAGTGGTCTGAATAATTTTTTAATCGTTATAGGGTGTGGCAATAAAGTTTCCTAACATGAAATAAAACTGGACTACTCTTTTCTAATTTTACTCTCAACCCGAGCCCTTGAATCCGCCCTTTCGAGCATTACCTCAGAAACGTCGGGGAAGCTGTTAGGGCTGTCTTAGCCCTTTTCACTTCTTGCCGAAAAACCGACCTAGGTCGAAATGCAGCGAGTTGTTACGTGGGCTCGAACCTGGGACCTCCGGATTCCGAGACCAGCGCGCTATCCACTCGGCCAACCAGACCCCAAACAAGAGTACTATCATAGATACATACAAATTTTAATGAGATTAGAATCCTGCATAAGACCCTTCTTTAGCAATACACCCTTGAGAGCGCTGTTACAACGAATCAAAATCGCCTCAGAGAACTGATCAACTGGTATCCTCATCATCAGATCCACGGCACAAGCAGCTTGGATGACTAAAATACCATCAAAGAAGATTCTTTTCATCTTTAACTTAAACTTGGAGAACAAGAAAAAGTTGGCCTAAGTCAGATCCGATGAGTAGGGCGGGGGGGGGGGGGGAAGTTAACGACTATGATCGAAGTTTTCGCAAAATAAAATTTCAAAAGATTAGCTACCCGGATCCTTGTTCTTGGGCCAAACCTGCCGGATTTGAAGCAACGGGCGCTTCATAATTTCGAGGTAATAGGTCCCATTTACTGTTTACGCACGCGCCCGGGGCACAAATTCATGATGTATCATGTCTTCCCAATCAAGAAATGCAATCAACCTTTCGATTTTTGCCTCCTTACCAGCATCCTTAAAACGCTTCCACCAGTTGTAAGTAGAAGTACAAGATGGAGCTTCGTTTCTAAATCCTTTCTGAATTATTGAGAACGTTTCGGTGAAATTTTCCTCGAGTCCAACACATAATTTTATCGCACTTCCTCAGTTCACTTTTTAAATCCATCTTAACACTCGTACGCGATCACTAAACACTTCAAAAAAATGTATCGTACTTCTATTCTATTCAACCAACTGGCGTGAAACTTAGCAGACGCCCTCCTTAGACATGCTGCTGATGTTTTCAGCGTTGCTGAAAAAATGGTGCCACTTGTATTGGCTAACAAAGCCGAGTTCGGGAACTTTAATGCCATACTGTGTATCATATGATATGAATGACAATAGCTTTATTTTCCATAACACTTATTTACATTATTGCAATATATAATCTTAGACATTTGGTCCATAATACGCCTTCCTCAGCCCTGTCCATTCAGTCCTGTCATATGCTATTCGGTGGTATAGCGTATCGTTAAGGAATTTTTCTATGTCGTTCCCCATCTTGTTTTTGTCTACCCTGCTTTCTTCCCTCTTTTATAAACCAAGTGCTTATATTATAGGTCCAGCGGTTGTCTGCTAACCTTGATACATGACATTTAAATTCAGTTTTATCTTAGTTTAGAGAATAACATGTACGTAGATTCTGCAATATTCAATATTATATTTTGACATTGATACGAAAGCAGTTACAATTTATAGGCTGCAGCAAATGCATAAAAAATTCTATCTCACAACTTTCACATTGTTACTCATTATGTCCTCGTCGTGGTCATCATGTTTACCCTATCATACTGACCCTGCTGCATACCCAATATTGCCAGAGTGTTGTGCAAGATGTTTGACACAAAAGCCTCTGTTCTAAACATTTCTGAAAGTACCTTTTCCAAAAGTCGGGAAAAAAGATTTTGAAAAATCAATATTCTTGCAGAATTACCCTATTGCACTACATTATTTTTGTCCGTCTTCTGCTTAACTAAACTTGTCTTCTACCAGACTAAGTTCGAATCACGAAGAACGAGGTCATTTTACAAATCATCCGATGTTACGCAATTCACAGTAATGAAATGGCCCGATCGTTTTCGGCAGAACTTTGCGATTGTACCCTTATCAGTCAATCTTCAACCTCCAATGTACCCTCTAATTCCAGTTACGAGTCTGTCAACAAGAAAGACTATTCTCATTATGTAATTTCAGAATGCCAACTGTCAAAGCTAAAAAATTCCGTCCATTTGTTCGGTGTACAAATTCAATACATGCGGCTGTCGCTCCCGGAATGAAAAATCGGCGAACTGGCCTGGAAGTTATTTTCAAAACTCTCTTGCACAATAGCCTTTACTCTGCACCAGTCTTTTATAACGAGTGCCTCGAAATCCTAAAGATGGTCATTAATTTCGAGAGTACACTGATACTGCTCTCCACGCAAATCAAAGATTCGTAACTATCGCGTTTTCTCTCGAGTTCTACTCAGTTCGCACTCTCGCATGGAAACCTCAATTTTCAAGGAATCAGTCATAAACCGCATAGCCTCTCGCAGTCCACCCCCGTTAAACGTTACTTGACACGAAATTAGCGGTCGTACTGCGTAGTAATTAGTTAAATTACGAATTCAACGTGTCAACTACGTAACCATTAGCAAGTACAGCCCGGGTCTTACTGGAGTGCACTTCAGACGACGATGACAAAAAGGCCTGTAAGGATTAAATTGTATTAGCTGTGCGCTGCTATTCGGAGCCGCCTATACATCTACGATGTCCACCTTCCTTGATGCAGAGATGCAGACCACGAAAGCGTAATCAATATTCTATGAAATGAGAGGCGAACCTCTTAAGCGATGCATTAACGAAGGGAACGTTATTTACCTTTAAGCGAAGCCTAACGAGCTGCCGGACAAGCTCTTCATCTGCCCTTTTGTCTGTACATCAACTCAGGCGTTAACAACGTTTTTCTCTCTCAGTTGCTTACTTATGTTAGCAGGCCAGTGAATTCAAATTTGAAAATCTTCTGGACAGCAGGGCTACCTCATTTTGCAGACGTCTCTCAACAAGTAAACGGTAACTCCCACTCGTTTTGTTTTCAGTAGTAAGTTTCTGACTTTGGCCTGGAACCATTTTATAACTGCGTAACTCTTCTCACTACCGCCTTCCACCTCACAGTTGTTGATAGTGAAATACAATCATTTATGTTGAACCCAGATAAATGTAAACACACTATTGAATTCACAGCTGAGTTTTTGCACATGAACTAATATTTGGACTCAACTGCAAACCTGCCATTGTTCCTCCAAACTTGCTGTTGTTCTTGCAGACTGACGGCAATTCTTTTAAACTTGTCTTAGCTGTGTAAATTTGCACTTGTTTTAACAAACTACGCTTGAAAATTTGCTGTTATTGCAAATTATACGATATTGTTCTTGAAAATTTGCCGTTGTTCTTGCAAATTTACCATTGTTCTTGCAAACATGCCATTGTTCTAGCAAACTTGCCATTATTCTTGCAAACTTGCTGCTGTTCTTGCAAATTTACAGTTGTTTCTACAAACTTGCCGTTGCTTTTGAAAAATTTTCCATTATTCTCTTGTCAACTCACATTTGTTTTTATATACATGGTGTTACTCTGGCAAACTTACAGTTGTTCTTGAAAACTTACACATTGTTACGCACGCATAGCTTGCAAACTCCTAATTTCAGAGAGAAACTCGGCTCATAGTGCGACCGTCGTCGCTGGCAACTACTCACACAGAGGGTTGTGTTTTACACCCTTCAGATTATATCATGACTGGTGAAAGCGGCCATGGTCAGGCTACATAAACTTGAACAGATGGCCATTCGAGAGTCACTTCTTGTCGAGTCAAGGCCCCAATACAGTCTGCTTTGGTATACTCCACTGCGTGCTGCATTCAGGTGTCTGGTGCACCGTTAAGGATATCCAAATTGAGAACCTTCAATACGTTCCTGTCGCAACATCCACAGGTGTCTGATGCTCCAGGCACAAACTGAAGATAGGTTACAATTCTGCTTCGATATACTTCGCTGCGTACTGCCATTCAAGTGTCTGGTGCACCGTTGCGGATATTCGAACCGAGAATTTTCAATGCGCTCCCGTCGCCAGGCATCTGGTGCTCTGGGACCAAACCAATGGGGGTCGCATCCTGCTTCAATATACTCCTCTATATACTGCATCCAGGTGTCTGGTGCTCTGGGACAGAATCGCCGTGATGCCTACGACCTTTGATCTAGAAAGGGCAAATCAAGCCTCATTGTAAAGTCGTCCCGTGCCCCTGTTATGCGTTTCTACATACTATGTTAGATAACAATCTAAATACTGTTGTTTGTTGTACATACTAAGTTAAGTAAAAGTTCTAATACAGTTTACAACTTCAATCTTTGCGTTATCATTCCTCCGGCGTTGATGAACCTCACACCTCAACTTCAATGTCTGACAACCTCCACTCGAGGAAATCAGACGTAACACCAGGAAGTTTGCCTAACGCGCAACTACTGCAACTTCTCCCATTGTAACAATGGCTTCTACGCCAACTTCCCCCGGTGTAACAACTTGTTCTTCAAAACTTATACTTGTTCTTCAGAACCTACAACTGTCTTTGCTAAGTTACAGCTATTTTTGTGAATTTCTCATTATTCATACAAACCCATCTTTGTTCATGCAAATTTGTCATTCTTATTGCAAATTTAGCTTTGTTCTTCTACAAACATTTTATTATTTAGACAAACCTGCTATTGTTCTAGCGGAATTCTTAATATATTATTTTTTTGCAAACGTGCATTCGTTTTTCAAAGACTTTATTCTTGTAGATTCATCTTTTGTTCATACCTACAAACCTACTACTGTTTTCGCATTGCTATTACGTTTGCACTCATCATTGTTCCAGTAAACTTAGCATTGTTTTCGCAAATTCACAGTTGATTTTTGACTTTTTATTGTTCTGGCACACTGCCCATCGCTCTGCTGTGAAATTTGCCGATGTTCTTGCAAATCTGCCGTTGTTCTGGCAAACTCACTACTGTTCCAGAAAATTTATCATTCTGACCAACTAGCAGTTATTCTTGCAAATTTGCAGTTTTGGTTTCGCAAACTTTCAATGGTTCTTGAAAAATTTCCATTGTTCCTGCAAACTTTCTCTTGCTCCTGTGATCTTGTGCATGTTTACATTAGCAAGCTTACCATTGTTATAATGAACTTGCTGTTCTAGGGAACTTATAGTTGATCTAGCTTAAGTTGGAATGGCTTGCATGTGTGATTGGATATCATCCGATGCAATGCTAACAACCATACTGATCTAGATTATGATGATTTCCTGTTACAAACTATTTTCTATAGTTACATTAAAATGTTGAAAACGGGTAATGTTTCAATCATTGATACTTCAAATCATACATAGATGTCAAACGTGTAGACAACAATCAATTAGACAGCATGACTGACAATGGCGACACAGAACTTTGAATGAAATATTTTGATGGAACAGTTTACTCGTTTTTACAAAATTCTTTCAGATGAGAACAGTATACAAAGCTAATTAGGTGAGCTAAAAACCCACATCTACAGGTTCCCATTATGCGCCTTTGCAGTAGACAAACATGCATTTGTTCGCAGGCCCGTGCGTAGAAATTATACAAGGGGAGGGGATTGACCATATATTTCATGTTAGTTAGGTTATAAAGGGCAGTGATCGCCATAAATTATTATATTATCTACATATCAACAAAGGCGGACCCAACTTCCCCCTTGCGCACGGGCCTGCTTGTTTGTAATTATCTGAGTAAAATGAAAGGTTTAAAAAGGATTGGAAAAAACGAATAGAAAATTCTCACATTAAATTTTCTGGTGGAAAAATCAGTCATCGTCGCTTGCTGATGGGTTTTTGAAACATGCGGCAGAAAAGTAAGCTCCTACCCTTAATACATCAGGAAACTGATAACGTTTTTCCGGCATCGGCTGATTTTCAACGAGTTGGTCGAGTGGGAAAAGAAGCAAAGTTCAAATTTGTATTTTCATTACTCACACCGGTTGAGAGGCGAATCGACCTAGGAAAGAAGTAAGAGTTTCCGTAATTTAAAGTCGATATGCAGTTGAGGGACAAACCTTGGTATTGTGTAAAACGATGAGGAACGCGATGCTCTCGGATTCTCCTTAACGACATGAGTGTTGATAGGTTGTCGATTTCTCCCTAATTTTTTTTAAAAATGTGATGTGATTTACTCTTTCTAAATTTCGTAAGCCTAATAGAATAGACGGGGGTGCTGTAGCCGTGAAAATGAAGTTTTAGCTATAACTTTACAACTATGATTTCCTTAAAACACGCAGTTTCGTTTTACGTCGTCATTAGAACGTCTTAAGTAGAATGCGAAGGTGAAAACACGGCTTTCTTTTTTAACGATCGCTAGAGATGAGCGGTTTACGAGCACTGAGCAGGTTAAAAAATTAATTTCAAACGCTTCGAGCCGTTTTGTAAGGCCCAGAATGCCAATTATGCGCGAATCTTCTGAAGTGTAGAGAAATAACACGCCTCCTTACATTTTCATAAAATCGTTTCATGTTCACGAACCTACAGTGGGCGTTTAATTTCCGCGCAGTCAATGTGGATGAATCTTTTTGACGTTCTTTTGATAGCTCGACATTCGGTGTTGGAGGAATAAGAAAGGTAGAAAATCAGCAAAGGTTTTCTTATTGAACCCAATTTTGTTGGTAGTGTGGATGTAATACATTCGCCATAGAACATTTCAGAAGATATTTATTTTCTATAATAATCTCGTTTAATGCGGAATGGTTGCAAGGGTCAAAGTGTTGAAAGAAGACAATTGAACAAAAAAAAAGTTACAGGAGTCAGTTGAGCGGGCACACGCAAAGATAAAAGCAGATTTGTTTGAAATTTGTCAACAGTCGGTGTTCTAAAATCGTGATCATTCTGTTCGGAAAATGATTTCTGTGAAACTTGACAGATACAGCTGATTCGCAATCCGATCCCGTAGAAATGTAATATGCCACTGCTTTTCTGGGATCCAGTGCTTTTACCATTGGTCAGTACTTTATCGTATATCTGTTGTTATTTTGAAATGCCGCCTTCTGTGAAAACTATACGGCACCGAGTGCTTTCGAAGTTCTGGTAGAAAAGGAATTCATGTTCCACAACCTCCCTCTACATTTCGTCATTGGCTCTCATGTACTGACTGTTTTTTTAACCGCGATTCGAGGTAACGTAGCTGCAGTACGAATAAACCCGGAAGAGCGATTCTAAATAAACAAGAACCTTTGCTCGAGTAAAGGCAAACGATACAGATAAAACTTGAGTATTACCGAGGGAGCGTTTCTTGTTTAAACCCACTTCGTGAACGATTCCCATTTTTGTTCGACTGGAAAACATCTTCGTCTCGAAGTAACTGATAACTTTCATCAAAATTAACCGTTACGTACAATAAACAGTACTTTTCTCGACAATATATAAGGTAGATATACATGTAAAAACGCAATATTCGTTTTTTGGTGCCGACGAAGAATACTTAAGACTCCGAAGACAAACGAGCTGATTTTCTTAGAAAGTTGACTTGGCACGCCAAAAGCACTCTGTTGCTTCGATTAAGCCTTTTCCCATGATGAATTCCCCCTCGTGGCATTACGTCCTACTGTATTTTACGACTATCGCGTGTTCGTAAAACATCCCTAAGCGAATAAAACCAACAACGCTTTATGTGCGCACATTTTTCACTGATCAGGATAACAGGGTAACAGCTTTTATTAGCGAACAAAAATCAGAATGTTTTGGACTGTTAAAACGCGAGTACCTTGAGAAAAGGCTGTTTATTATAAAGAAAGAGGTAAGTATGGTAATCTGGTGACCAGCCTTGAAAATTTCGTTAGGTATAGGAAAATTTGAAATTTTGTACCCCTACTTCTCTTTCGGTGTTTTATTAGCAAGTTTGAAAATGGAATGATGCACACATCTGGTATTTCCCAAAGTTGTCTAAGTAGCGTCTGCCATTAAAATTAACGCGCAATTACTGTCGGGATTGATGGCCGTCGAATGAAATCCGGACAACGTCTACGCACTCATGAAGCCAAATTCTCAGAATAAGTTACAGAGATTTATGCCACCATACCCCTCTTTTTTGGTAGAAGTACCAGAAGAAAACTGTTGGTGCGGTTTACGTTTTTTCATTATCACGATTTTCAGAGGTGGACTGAGAAAATGGCGAGAACGGACCCTTCTTCCATTGTTATGATATCGTATTAAATACGAGGGACGTTCAAAAAGTGAAGTAATAAGGGCCTATTAACTATAAATCGTAATAATTTTATTTTACAAAATTTGAAAAGATACAACTCTCAACATAGCTATCTTCCCGTTTGCGGAATTTATCCCATTGGTTTACTAACTTATAGATACCTTCCCAGAAGAATTCGCGATCCAATAAGTCAAACCAACTGAGAACGGTTTTTGCAGCTCTTCGTCGTTTTTAAACGAGTCCCACTAGGGTATCTTTTTAAATATGAAAATCGGAGAATGCACAGTCGGAGGAGTAGTCTGGGTGCAGCAAAACATCCCACTTGAACAACTTCAACAAAACAGTAGTGACATGAAGGTGTGCAGTTGTGAGTTGTCTACAGCAAAAAGCAAACCAGTCTCTAATTTTTCTATGTAAGTGGTTCAGCTGGTTGCAATACACATCTGAATTTATCGTAGTACTATATGAGAGAAAAATCAACTAAAACCAAAAGAATTCCAGGAGCATCCCAGAATACACATGCCATCATTTTATTTGCAGCACAGGAAACCATCTACACGAATACTAAAATGGAGGGAACGTGTGTTGTCCTAATGTAACAAGAACATAGAATCATGCTATGTTGTCAGATTTACAATCCATCTACTAGTTTTAAGACAATGACTCTTGTTACCTTACTTTGTGAACGCCCAGTTTGATTCGTTAGATCGCAAATTATACGGGGAAGGCATTTATAAGTCAGAAAACCGACGGGATAAATGTTTCAATTGCGAGAGTAACTACTATATTGAAAAGTAGTTTTAAGTTGTATCTCTTCAAATGTTGCAAAATAAAATTTTCACAATTTATAGTTATTTCATAGTAGCCTTTGTTATTCAACTTTTTGAACACCTCTCGTAATATCACAGAAAGTCTTTGACTACAAATGGTTGAAAAAATCATCAAGAATCCCCCTTCCTTCGCCGGCCTTAAAAATTATCTTTTGGTAATTGACCGAGTGGTCCTCATAATTGGGGTTGAAAACTTTTATAAGACAATCCAGCTGTTTGATTTTTACTGAAGAAAAACAATTTCCTTTAGAATATTTGCAGCCTTCACTACATTTCAAGCGTTGTCGTTCTTGTTCTTTAACAACGACATAAATCTATAAAAAAGGTCTAGTTTGCATTTGAATGTGTAACAGTAAGCGGTGTACATTTTCATGAGAAATGACAATAAATCTAAAATTATGCAAAATAATCTTAAAAAAAAAAAAAAAGCACAATTTAAAATGTGTGTCTTTCTACAGTGGAAGAAGGGCATAACAAAAACAAGGTATCAAAGCAAGACAGCAAAATGTTGCAGTCTGAAATACTGCACGCTACTTTGTAAACGTAACTGAAGACGAATGAGAAACTCAAGCTGCGAGGAATTTTCTGATTTTTTTTTTTACAATAAAGCACTTTTTTTTTCTTTCTTGAAGAAGTTATAAGCCTAGAGAAATCATATAGGCCAAAGTTACAAAAAAATCGTATAAGGGAGTTATGTAAGGAAATCACACCCGGAAGCTGCATCTTGGAGAGTCACACAAAAAAACTATGCAGGCAAATTGTAGAACAGAATAATTTACAGAAGAGACGGAAAAGTCATGAGAAAATCAAACAACAGAAAATCATACATTTAAGGACACCCCCCCCCCACCTTGGCAGTTCCAATTATGGATTTTTTCAAAGAAATTCTCCAAAAAATAAAAATCTTGTTCGCTGCTCTCGCAAATCAGTGTATTTACATAATTTTTCAAGGTTAACACCATGAAATCCACCCCCATCGAAGAATTTTGGTACTGGGCCTGCAAAGAACCGATTTCATTTTTCAGCATGAGTACTACTTAATACTTACTACAAAATGGTATAACCAGAAGTCAGTCTCAAAGTCAAAAAAAAACCTATCGAAGCTAACGCTTGTTAGACACTAATTTTTTGAAATAAATTAATATTTATCGATTACAGTAATTAATTTTTTGCGATTAATTGGTAACTTAGATTACTCAATGTATTTGATTATTTGCCATGATGTTAACTTAGATTACTTATATTCAATTAATTCGGTTTATTCTGAACGATCAGTTGTTTTTGCCATTCATCGTGCAGGACTGCTGATAATGAAAGATGAAACTTTTATGTCCAACTGTATACTGAAGTGATACAGCATATTTTCATTTTCTCGCTCCCTCTTCCTTTTAAATACAGTATACTAGAGATTATACATAATATACTGACAGATAATGAACAAACAAACACTGTACATCAGAAAGATGATCTTCAGGCCACCTTATCAAAACTATGGTTGGATATTTGAAAACTGAAAGGGATAGATAGAACAAAGGAACAATCCCAACGAAAGAATTCTAAACTACCTGCTCAACCAAGGCGGGTTTTACCACTTACTGGTACACAAACAAACCAACACACAAACGCTAGCATTGGAAAATTTTAAACCAAAAACTGATCGTGAAAATCACAAAAATATCGCGATCTAGCCTGCGAAACCGATTCAATAATAAAAGCTCATGCATTTACGAATACCATACACAAGTAAGGCGATCTTTCGGCCTGCTAATCAAACGAGTTCAATATTATTTGAAAATTGAAAGTGATAAATGCAACAAAAGAACGATCCCAACAAAAGAATTACAAACTATACCTGTCTGCTTAACGTGTGGGTTTTACAACTGATATGAATAAACCAACAGACCAACACTGGTCGGCACAGAAAAATTTTTAACCAAAAATTGATCGTGAAAATCACAAAAATCTCGCGACCTGCGAGACTGATTCAATGTAAGCTGCATTGGGAAAGTTTGAAAATGATAATTTCGACCAGAGATAATAGATTCACATATGGAATGACAGCGCAGTAATCCAGCAACAACTTTTGACGCTGTATCGAAACTTAATGACTTCATAAGTATCTCCAAGTACTCGAACTGCTATATGTATAATCTGACAGAATTTTACTCACTGATGACTGAGCGATGATAAATAAATCCTGGACTCGGCTTTCTTTTCTACTTTTCAAATGACATTGGCGCCTGCTTCAGTCTGCACATTTGGTGGTTTGTCTTTCAGTTTCTTCTTGGTACGTTTTGTAGTGATTGCTAGTCTCTTGTTCTGGACTCTCACTTGGAGGAGTCAGCTGTCTAAATTCATCTCCGCAATTTCAACTCAGCATTACCTGAAGTAACACTAGGTTTAGTACTGATGGAACATGACACATTTGAACTGGAACTCTGAGAGTCTGCTCCTTTTCAGCGAGAATAGGTACCTGATTCCAGAATCATAAAAAGACGTTACAACTTGTGAAAAGCATCTTACACTGATGTCAGTAGCTCAGTACTCGTGATGAATGAGTGATGACTGTATTATTGTGACTTACTTCCATTTCTTCAGCTGTTCTATGGACTCGATTTCTTCTCGCTGTATCCTGATGTATTCATGAGAGTCTATAAACAACAGAATAGCAAAACGAAAATCCCAATTTCACGTACTTATACACGAACAAACTACTACGTCCATAGAATTTTGAATTACAAACAACTATAGACCAGCAATCAGTAAGAATAAAAGTCATAATTTAACCGAATAATGAAGTTTTTAAATAATATTCAGTAAAAATGAATAGAGTAACTCGGTTCTTCACAGAAGACTGATATACTCTGCGCCTACTGTAAGGCTCTATATTATATACTTTGCACGGGTATGTTCATTCGCCATTTTGATCCTTACTTTTTCTGATAACAACGGAACTCGTGACCTGCCAGGAAGAAAGGGACCTGTGTGCAAAAATTATTTTGTGATAACAACTGTTTTTGACTAATCTTTGGCCACTCGTTCGCGTGGTGTTGTTGAAAAAATTCTAAAAAATTTTCCCAATCTGCTGGAAGTCTTCAAAGTTGAGTGCAAAGTCAGTTGAGTGTCTCCAAATTAATGTGAAAACGTTATCAAATTTTGTTTATCCGCTTTCCGCTCCCCTGTAAAATTTACATTTTTGCACAATGGTCCCTTTCTTCCTGGCAGGTCACACTTGTCACGTTGTCAGTTGGACGCTGTATTAACTATTAAGCGTAAGGGAACCAACTGACATTTGTAAACAAAATGAGTTATTAGTATCATTGGAAAGAGCGTAAAAACTAGAATTTTTCAAAATTAGGCCTCAGATTCAAAAATGTGTAACTCGCGTTGAAAAAAGCTTATCAATCAGCAAACGCTATGTTATATGGACGTTGTTTAGCAAAAGGGAACCAATTAGTAAAATCTGCTTTTTGAAAACACGTGATTCGAAGTTCAAGAGTCATGTAAAAACTACATGGCATTGCGTTTACTGATAAGCTTTTTTCAATGTGAGTCCGCATTTTTGAATCGGGGGCCCAATTTTGAGAAATTTTATGTTTTACGCTCTTTCCAATGATACTAATAACTCATTTTGTTTACAAATGTTAGTTGATTCCCTTTTGTTGAACAGCATCCATATTAAACAGTTACTAAAGTCTGGTCCAGTCATGAAACATAATTTTTTCACGGCACTGATAATGTGTTCCTGAACTCGTCCTTCCCCTCTAACTTCAAAATACCCATCTCTCTTTTCATTTGCTCTCACCCGAGCCCTGAAACCGCCCCTTTGAGCATTACCTCAGGGACGTTGGGGAGCCTATTAGGGCTGTCTTAGCTCTCTTCACTTCTTGCCGGGAGTCGGCCTAGGTCGAGACTGCGCTATCTTCCTGTCGAATACCCGTATCACTAACTCCGTGGTTTTATGACGGTGAGTTCAACGAGCACGGGCAGGTAGCGCCTTACCCATTTACAGCTTTCAGATACTGGCGACGGATTACACACTTCTCGGAAGCCTCTGCTGTGAGTGGTTGTGACTCTGTGTACGTTATCAGAATGCGGTGTTAGAATGTGTGGACGAGTTCTTTCTTGCATTTACTGATAACAATGCCGGCGTTGAGAATCAAACCCGGTGCCTTCGGGTTACAAAGCCGAGTTCTTACCTTCTTACCGCTACGCCAGAGGCTAGACTAGAAAGAAAAAAAAAGAAGAGGTTTTGCCTATAAATCGGGGCTTTGATTATTATTATTATTATTATTATTTATTTATTTATTTATTTATTTTTTCGGCGTTCCGGATAGTTGGCGTCCGGTTAATCGGCGTTTTACTGTACTATTATTTCCACTGTATAAGGCACGGCTGCGCCGACCCTAAAAGTCATTAAAATTGCACTTAAGGATTTAAGTAACCTCCAGTACTTAAGAAAAATTAAGTGTTTTTCTTCATGATCACTCAATGAGGCTTCACAAAACATCCGCAAGATGTCAATTGAAAAAAAAAAAGACAAGAGTTTTTTTGTTTTAGGACATGTTGTTATTAATTTTTTTGGTTTGAAAACATGTTGATATTAATGTTTTTTTTTCGTTGTT
Organism: Acanthococcus lagerstroemiae; assembly: GCA_031841125.1. Taxonomy (NCBI): domain Eukaryota; kingdom Metazoa; phylum Arthropoda; class Insecta; order Hemiptera; family Eriococcidae; genus Acanthococcus; species Acanthococcus lagerstroemiae. The sequence continues at coordinate 48,534,382 of CM063113.1, forward strand.
TTCAAACGTGTTTTTTTTGTTTTTTTTTTCTATTTCCGACCTATTCTTACCTTTTTGTTCCGTTATTCGACCTTCAACTCTGATGTTATCACCACATCACACAGTGAGTTACTGTTAACGAGAATACCCGTCGTTCGGCCAACGAACGTATTAATTAAGTTAAAAGTTTAAAACAAAAAAAATAATTGATATTAATTAAATTAATTAATATTAATTATAAAAAAATAAATTTAAAATATTAATTAATAATTTAAATAATATTTTAATAATACAATTAAAAAAAAAAATAAATAAATAAAAAAAACAACAAAAAAAACAATCTTTTTTTAAAAAAATACAGGGAAGCTAACGTTATTGATGATTATCACTGAAATCGTAGATTTTTGTGTGAAATTATGAAATTTATTTGTACTGGACAAACTATTTTGGTCCCTGTAAGTTCTGGGTGAAAAAATCTCGAAGAAAATGGGAAAAAATCACAAAAAACATGGTTAAAAACACGTTTTAAACAAAAAAAAAAAGTTTTGAAACACATATTCGTTTTAAGACAATGATTGTTTTTTTTTAATTGTTGTAAAACATGTTTAAAACGCGTTTTAAAACATGTCAACCTTGTTCCGAGTCCCAATTGGGATATAAACCTGCACTAGAGTGCGTTGCAAAATCACCTGTGCAGGTTAAAATAAATGAGTGATCACGTGTTCTTTCAAACGGAAAAACTGCTACCTTCAGGAGGGGAAAACACGAGTAGAAATTATTCTACCAGTAGAACTGATTATAATTCAATATTGCCTGTTTTTTCTGGAAAACTGAAGAGAACTAAAGTGTCAGCCTTTATCATTTCCTTTCCGATAAGCCCAACTTCAGTTTTTTTGCAGAACATTTTTGTCGCTGATAATCTTTTTGCCCAAACACCAATCAGCGCGGCGCATTTCATTAGGCTGCTAGAGAGCGACTGTTTAACGTCCAAACGCAAATATAAACTCACAGTATTTTTATTTTTTTTTTCCTTCTTTTTTTCCAATATATGCTCGTCGCAATGCATTCCATTATTATATTCGATTGTTATCCAAAAAAGTACAGATCAACATGGCGGATGAGTATGCCCATAGGAAGTGTACAGAGCTTTAAGGCCTGTCACACATTAGAACGAAGCTACATCTGTAAAGTTTCACAGCTATGTTCACTTATGCGATGTTACAATGGTCAACACACATTAGATCATGATGTCATGAAGCATGATCAACCAATTTTCTTCCGACGAAACCGAACTAGCAAGAATATAGCGGTCTATTATACCCGTGTGAAACTATAAGGCCCTACCTTAACTATATCAGTGGAACGTGTTCCTCACCATAACTCATAAGAAATTAGCCATGTACCAATGTAGGGTATCTCATCGTCGTCGTCTCCTTTCTGCGAGTGGGCCTAGTGGCCCGTCTGCGGGGAGTAATTCCCATTGTATGTGAGTCTGCAGCTCTTCTTCACTCGGTGACCAGCCGCGCAAAGTGAGAGGTCGAACGACTGCGCTATCTTCCTGTCGACTACCCGTATCACTAGCCCCGTGGTTTATGACGGTGAGTTCAACGAGCACCGGCAGGTGCGGTATGTGTGACGTGTTCTTTTCTTGCATTACTGATAACAATGCCGGCGTTGGGAATCGAACCTGGTGCCTTCAGGTATGAAGCCTAGTTTATACCGCTACGCCACAGAGCCACATGTAGGGTATATGTAGGGTATCTGCATGCTGTTTTTACTATTTTTGGAGTTTATCTAATGTTATTTTGCATGGTTTCATTTATATCAATGTGTTGGATAACTCTGGATGAAGCAAAGTAGCTTTTTTTTTTTTTTGTTCCAAGTCGATGATGGAGGCGATTTAGAATAGAAATTCAATATCGAAAATTACATTACTGATCGAATCGATAGAAATAAACCCAATTGCTGCATTATAAATTACTATATTTGAATACGGATGCATTTTACAATACGAATCTGCACTGTTCATTGAGTCGTGAATAACTGATTCTTTCAAAACCATTTTGAAAGAATCATTTCAGTTATACTGGAAAGTTCAAAAATGACAAGAAGGCGTTGCAGATAGATCGCCATGTTCAGAACGCGTTCTGTGCTTACTTTTCGGTCTGTGACCAACTTCGGTCTTTGAGTGTAACATATGTTCGGAATTATGAAAGTTGATAATGAGTACCACTCGCTTTGTTTGCTTATGAAATATGCCGAGGAAAGTAAACTTCCGCTGCCACTCCTGGTATTCGTGACAAAGAGAACAACTGATTTAAAAAAATGAGCTAAAATGTCGCAGGGGGAGGGCGCCTTGTTTATAGTTTCACTCTCCAAAGTGCGATGTACTATCGAATAGTGACCCGGCGGTTTCAATTCGGCGCTAATAGGCCGAACGTTCGTGTTCTGGAAGCGTCCAACTGACGGAAACACCGGTTTCGAAATTCAAATTTCGTTCAATTTTCATTTCGGTCGGCCTCTCCGGAGAATACAGAGTGTGGTCGACACTGCTACTCGAATGTGTCCCAACACACCGTCGATAAAACTTTATTACCGCGCCATTCACCGCAATCGCAGCGTCAGCGTACCGACCATCGGGGGAGGGGGCGAGGGAATTGGTGTATGGTGCGAATCGTTAAGGCAAATTTGAAGCGGCGCTGAACTGATCCGCACACATAGTGCCCGGCATTCCGGTTATTTTGTTCGCGTTAATTTTCTCTCTTTTTTCGAGGAGGAAAAAAAAATAACATCGTTTATTGTACCACGGCGCTGTACGGTTCGCACCGACCGTACGTTTTAATTGTAACCGGTAATAAACGTTTAATTACGGTTTCGCGTGCCGGTAGCGTTTCGCCGGCGTCTGATGCAAGCGTTCTTGTTGCTGTTAATTTAGTGGTGCGTTTAGGGCGCGTCGGGGGCCGTGACGGCGGTGGCGGTGGCGAAGACTCATTTTTCAAAACGTCTGGCAGCGTGAGACGGTGGCCGCGTTCGCGTGCGTCGGTACGGTTTGCGACTGCCGCGATCTCCTCTGGTCTGTTGTGCGAGGGAGTCGCGCAGTCGGGCGCGGTGCAGTGCAATGCGTGGCCGTACGCGTCCCCGCACATACGTCTTTCGTCATATCCGTCAACTGTCATCCGTCGCGACGCGGGCACGGCTAGGGGTAGGTGCGAGATCGAGCCCAAAGGTGAAAGGTATCGTGTCTGGTGGCGATTACTAGAATCGGGTGCGGCACGGCTTCTCCGTAATCTATACGAGCTTTTTGTTTCCGTCACGGTAATTTCGAGCAACTCGAATTAGAACATGTTTTCTCCATTTACAAAAGCAATAAATTCGGCGGCGTACAGACCAACCGTTTTCACGCCGTTCGAGAGCTGACGACATGCGACCTCGGCAGAACTGTGCTGGTGTGGAGCGACGCGATCGAAAGGGGTCAAACGGCAGAGGAAAAACTCTCGGAGAGCTGAATTCTGGCACAGGGAAATGGAAGATGGTACTGACTAGGGGACTTCGCCTCCGGGCCGCTGACCCTCGCGGACCAACTCTCGCTTCGCTCGTGTCGGTCCCTTGCTCAGTGCTACGCGCCTTTTGCTCGTTTTCGGGGAGTTACCACTCTGCTGCTTCCTTGCCCAAACCCAACTGACCGATATTCGCTTTCGCTCACATATTTCTGCTTGTAAGTTTGAAATCGTTTCAACGACTGAACCGAACATAATGTCCACATTCCGTAAGTCCCTAAGCTAATGTTGATCTTTGTATCCTGATGATAATGACATCATGAGAAGCTCAATTCAATTCAATATGCCTTTATTTTATAACTACTTGACCTTAGAGATTAGGTTTTCCTTCTCTCAGGTGCGTTCATTCCCCCCTATGCCATGCAATTCTTTGGTAGCCCTGGTGTTGAAACATTTTTATTTATTTATTTACTAGCGGAACCGCTTCGCGGGTCATCTAAACCCTGGGCTTAAGTGAGTTCGATAGAGAAACATTAGTGTATCGCAGTACCTGTAAATTATTACTAATCAAACAAATTGTTCGGTGAGCACAATTTCCCTGACATTTGGTTTTCAGACTTGGAACCAGCGATACATAAGGTATTTTAGGCAGGTATGTCCAAAAATGTGCAGATTTGCGAAACTGTATCATGTGTGAATGCAGGCGCGGATCCAAACGACCATTTTGGGGAGGAAAATGACAGAAAGAAAAGCTCACGTAAATTTTTTTGCTGTCCTTCCCCCACAGATTTCCCCTCCACCACAAATTTTTCCTCCTTTCCCCACACAGATTTTACTCTTTTTTTCTCTTTTTTTTGAAGAGGGAAATCCCCTCCCCCTCCTATGGATCCGCGCCTGGTGAATGTATGCAGTACACGCTATACAAGTCTTTCACCACTAATGCACATTGCTTGAACAGAGGAAAGAAGGCTTTCATGGAAGGAAAAAAAAAACAAGCTAATAGGGTCGGCCTTTCACCTTTCCGCTGAAGTCCGGGCGGCTATTCCACTAACCAATTTCAAATAAAAAGTACAAAAGTGCAATCGCACTTGGATGCTGTTAAGAGTAAGGGAACCAACCAGCAAAATCTGTTTTCTGAGAGCACGTGATTCTAAGTTCAAGAGCTATGTAAAAACTATATGACATAGCGTTTACTGATAAGCTTAGATCACTGTGGGTACACATTTTTGAATCGGGGGCCGAATTCTGAAAAATTCTACTTTTTACGCTCTTTCCAACGATATTAATAACTCATTTTGTTTACAAAAATGTAAGTTGGTTCACGCTGTCCCTAATTTTAGAAAGAATTACACACAATATTACAGACCTCACAAAATGAACTCCTTTCATCGATTCCTTACGTTGATACCTCGAGTCACTTTTGCTGAGACTGCAAGCACGATGTACTCGTAAAACCATCTTCCAATCTGTTTCTTTTACACACGATTACGTTCACTTTTACATTTAAAACCACAAACGCCACTTTCAAAAGTAAACGCTATTCACTCTCGTGTATCTCGAACATCGATTGATAAGAAAAAGAGCCAGTGAAAGACAAACCCAAACCACTGATGTCACACGTCGCCTAGAATTATTTTTCCATTGGCTGCGCCGACCATAAACCACCAACGTCACACGTCGCGTGGAACTATTTTTCCATTGTATAAGGCTCGGCTGCGCCGACCCTAAAAACAAACTCCACATGAGCATATTTGCTGGTTACCCAACCTTTTCTGTCTTTCTTTTTTGCTCTTCTTTTGCCCTCGTTTTATTACCATATTGTCTGGCTAGACAGTGACTCCATATTCGAATTCTGTTGATATATTTCCTAAATCTAGTTCTCAAATTCTTACTAAACATACATCTCGACACTTACCTTCGATCTTTCTTTCTGGGTGGTAGCAACAGGATCCTGAAGTTACTCCAAACTTTTAGGTACCCAAATGACTTTCACATAGATACATACTTCACAGCGGGTAGATACATGTTTTCTTGGGATGGGTAGGTAAACTTGTGCACCACATTGGAAATTGGATTAGTAATAATTTGTGTACTTATGACAGTGAACAACATTTGTAGCTCTAATTATTTCATATTCATTTCATAATTTGATGCATGAAACACACGACACATCTTTAGTACAGTCAAACAATAAAAACAAATTTCTGTTCTGTGTATGCATGTGTTAGCGAATGGGTGGCAACGTAGCGTGTATCGCTTCATATTCGTATTATTTGGGCGAAGATGTTGGTGTTTTCAAAAATTCAATTGGATAATATTAGAAGAAATGCTGAACATAGTTTCCAAAAACTGAAATTTTAGAGATATGGGACTGAAAATGGGATATGATTCAGCTCTTCATGGTGAAAATTCAGTTCAGTGGTTGACATGTCCATGGAAATTAATTTTTCTTCAAGCAAGGATGTATTTGAGTGAAACCCGATTTCCATGGATAGGCGAAAATAAGATATTTCAGAGAACCAAGAAACTGAAAACAAGCCGTTCCATGTACAAAATGTATGAGAAAATGAATTTTCTCAATAAACTTTTTCCCGTGAATTTTTCCAATGTTTTAATAGTTATTCTGGGCGGAGACAAATCCAACAAATCAGAAATCATAAAAATCGGTCCAGTCGTTCTTGAGTTATAAATGGTGTAACTAACCCGACTTTGTTTTTATATATATACAAGATTTATATTTGAGCCCCTCCTCTAACAGGTGCCCAAGGGTCCCATTGACAGGAAGGGACATAGTATGTGCAATATAATTCTTAAAAACAAAAAATACTTTTTAATTGAAGGGTGACGGGATAAAGAAGAAGGAAAAGATGACAGAAAGAGAAACTGGGAGACAGGCACCAGAGCAATGGCAGAGCAGGGGGGGCGACGGGTGCACAGGTCCACAGCAGTTAAAAATTGTGAATTGATAACTGAGGGTTGAAGGAAGCCGAGGGGCCAAAACAAACCACATTTGTATGGTATAAGGGAAAGAACTGCAGAGACTAGCACCTACATACCCTCGAGTACTTTAATGCCTGATGAAATACGAGTATACTGTCTCCTACTCATGAAGAATATGTCGATCCCAGGGTCTTTTTGGGTAATATAATATAATGCTAGAGTATTGTCCATACTTGATGCTGAGCTTCTACATGTTACAAATAGATCAGTATTTCTTCCATTGAATGTAGGGACCCTGAATTGAATACGTTTTAAGTTGTTGGAATCCAAAATTCTATTATTCAGAACATCTCTCAAGAAGATCAACTTTGCCACATATCTTCTATTTCCAGACTCATATTCCTCCATCTGGTTATTGTTTCCCTTTTTTCTACCCATCTTCAGAAACCAGTCCCACGTTAATTTCGCCCATCTGCTGTTATCCATCCTACCCAGGTGTCTGTCCAATCCCACTTCAGCCTCCTTATCGCGTGTAGAAAGTTCAGGTAGTACGTGAGCTTTTATTTCGGAAATCTTTTCTTATCCCTCCTCTTAATACCCAGAATCGCTCTTTCCATATTATTTTGATTTGTTTCTATTTCTTTTTCTTCTTGTTTGGTGAGCGACCAGGTCTGACACCTGTACGACAGGGTGGGGAAGACACAGCGGTTCAGGATTTCTCCGTCGTGTTTTCTCGAAAATTACCTTTAAAAATAATTTTCAAAGACTAGAATTTTTGTCAAGAGTTGGCTATTCTCGTATCGAGTTCCAAGTTTTTAATTTGTTAAATGAGATCATTTGCCCTAAATATTTAATTTCTTCTACCAACTCTTATGTTTTTCCCGTTATAAGCCAAAGTTCCCCCCGTTTTTGTTTGATACAACTTTTGTTTTGTTCGCGTTAATTTTTAGTCCTGCTTTCTCTATTCCTCTCTCAAGTTCGATTATCATGTCCTTCAAGTTTTCTTTTGATTCCCCGCAATCAATGCAATATCGTCCGCAAATCTTAAATTGTTCAGTCTATTTCTATTTATCAAAAGTACTTTGTTTTCCTTCCATGGCTGCACTGAATAGAATTGGAGACAGGGGACCGACCTGTTTTACCCCCTGTCCATGGCAAAGTATCGACTCGGTCGTTCTGTGACTATTCTCGCTTTCAGATCTGAATACATGCTATCGTTAATTAGTGAGATGAGTCTGCTCGGTACCCCTTGTCTATGAAATGTGTTAATTAGAAAGTTGTGTTCTAGGGAGTCGAAAGCCTCTTCTCGTAATCCACAAAAGCTAGGTGTAATTCGGTGTTCCCCTACTTTTCCCATAATTTGTTTTAGTGTGTGCAGGTGGTCTATAAATAGTTGAGAAACCTCTTCTAAAGCCTGCTTGTTCGATTAGTTGATTTTCGGTAAGCTTTTACTGATTCTAGTTTCTATTAATTTTGAGATTGATACGGTTGGGCTCAGGATTATCGGCCTTGAATTTTCGATATTGTGCTTTTCCCCTACGGAAACCCGATGTAAAAATCACATGAGAAGTTATATTTTACGAATAAATTGATATCATTGCTGAGCAAAGTTGATGAAATGTAACCAGGTACCTTTTGCAGCCATGCAGCCGTTGCCGATGATTTTGGGAACATGCTCGATGCACAAATCATGATGACGTCTTAAAGGCTAGCGATCTAGGCGTCCAAGGTAGCTGGTCTGCTGGACCGCCTTTGTAAGATTCATCAGATGGGCAATCTGCCTGGCGTTTTGTCTGTATTTGTGTTTCAAGTTTTGAGAAATATTATTTCTCGAGTCTTGATGTTATGGGTGAATATGTCATTATTATGTCTTTTTAGGTCCTACCATGTCAATTATGTCTTAGAACTTGAGATCTCCGCAAGCCTTCGAATTTTCGGATAGGAAACCTGTTTCTAGTTTTTTTTCCCGGCGGCGAAGGTAGAGAATAAGGAGGGTAGATATTTATAGAGAGACTTGAAATCTCCGAGTACAAGGAAACTGGTCTGCCCCTGCATATATGAATGATTATGTCATTAATATGTTTTTTTCATGTCCTACTATGTCGTCTCACTCTTATGTCAGAGCATTTATGTCCCTGTTAAGGATTTTCAGGTGAGCAACCTGTCTGGTGTTTTTTTAATCCCATAGAGGAGCAGGAGGAGGAGAAGGAGGAGGAGGGAGATAAATTTCTAATATATAGAAAGATTAATGTACTAAAATTACGCTAGAATCTCAAGTTTCCAAAACCTCCAGGGCGTGAAAGACCATCCAAAATCTAGTTTTTCCTAAAGATCTCAAAAAATGTTAATCATAGAACAAAACTTTTCAAACAAAAACGGTTCCCCATTAATTTCTACATAAAGAATGTCTCATATAGTTTTTTCGTAACCACCACGAAAATGTCACAAATAGGGGTTTAATATATCCCTTTATTTTGCCATACATTAACACATGCCCCACGGGGGACGTAGAATTTTAGTCATCTTTTGGTCTCACCAGATTCAGCGAATCGTGTGGATGTATACCATCCCCGGATATGTTTCTTTACACCCCTACCTACCAATCTCTGAAATGGTTCCCTCCCCATTTTCTCTTTTCTATCGTTTGATACCATCACATTTCGAACTACGTATTTTTCTATGTTTTTCAGCATTAGAAATTACATTTTATTACTACTTCTACTTATCACGAATTATTGAATCAAGATACCGACTAGTGGGTTTCGAAGTCATAAAATTTGGTTTTGATATTTGTTTCGCTTTAGCCTCAAAATTGTGATACCTGTGAGGGGGCGTGGGATTAGCGCTTAGAAAAATTAATTACAACATGGATTTCGTTTCATATGTTCGAAGGGTCGCTGCATTCATTTCTGATAACAATTTGACTCACGCATCAAACCTGTGGTATCTGTGAGAGAGCGGCGGTTCCACATTAGAAAATTTGTGCAAAATGAAAATCGTTTTGCTAGTTTCAATTTTTGATGCTAATATTAGCGCTAAATAAAAATTATGAGTGTACATTGGAGGCCAAACCTCGAAAGTACAATTTAACAACATGAATATCCACACATATTTGCTCAATTCATTTTTGATATCAGGTTTACTCTAAATCCAAAATTGTGGCTCCACAAAAAAGGGTACCGAAAAATGGGGTGAGATACTATATGGATATCGATTCATAGGTTTTTGTAGCCACAAATTTAATTTAGGCATTGATTTGTCCAAAATTTTAAAGCTGTGGCATTTATGACTTGGAGCGAAGGCTCAAAATTGAAAAACTCCAAGACAACATAGGTACTATTTTTCGGTTATGGAGGTCGTTTTTATTCATTTTTGCTGTCGGTTTGACCCCAAATCCAACATTGTGGTTCTAGCCAAGGAGAGAGACCGAGTCCACATAAAATATAACATTGATACCGAAACATACAGGTTTCGAAAGATACTAAAATGAATTCTAATATTATATTGCTCAAAATATCAAAACTGAGGCATTTATGGTTATGAGACGTGGACTCATAATGGAAAAAATCGACAGTACAGTACTAAAATAATTATTAAACCATCGTATAGTCTGACCATTGGTGATCAGATTGCATTTTATAACGTTTGGACGTAGGTCCTCGCTTGCAGTGATGGTTCAATTAAGATTCCACGCCAAGTAAGCACGTACAACTCGTCGAGCTTTTGGACGATTATACTTATCTTTTCCCCTTCTTTAGCTTTTGGCAAACCACACTGCAAATAGATTTTATACGATTTAGTTTTTCGTTTTCAGATCTGTAGATATAACGTACCTAATCCCGACGACTCTTTCGTCGGTAACGAATATCAAGCCGAGAGAAGGAAGAAAAAACAAGCGGAAGCGAAGGATAAAAATGGTGTGTCTCGGATGGACGTGGGTACATAAAGAGTAAGACGTCCGAGTGCCTATGCGAGAAATTCTTAAGGTCGTTCGGAAACGAAGACATCGGTGGCCGGAAATGGGAAAAGAGAAATACGAAAATACCTTTTGAGAGAGTGCAACGAGCATGCAAAAAAGTGCGCAGCGACAAGGTGCGGAAAGTGAATCGAGAGCGGAATACCGCCAATGGTGAATAAGGTCATCATCCGTCCAGTAAGACTCGGTTAGGGATTACTTCCTTCCGTGTGCATAACGTCTGTCGGTTGTTGCTACTCCAGGCTGCGGCTGAGTTCGTTCTTTCACACTGAGCAATTTCCCGTCCTCTTTATGACGTTGCTAAAGGGCTCTTTGCCAAAGATTCGCAGCACCGCGTCGCTCCGTCACTGAGTTGATCGTTTTCTTTTCTATTTACCCTCGACTTTTCCGGTGATGGCAAGTTTATCTAAGTTTGCCGCATCTCTTCTCACGATGTGACCGAAAAAAGCGAGAAGCTTGTTAATTCATGCAGTACTCAACTGTTCCTCCACGCCGATTTCATTTCAAATCAAGTGATTTGTTTTTCTGGCAGTCCAAGGAATTCGAAGTATGCGTCTCCATATCCTCATCTCTACCGCATCTATCTTGCGTCCACTGGCGGCTCTTAGTTCTTAGTGTTCATCTTTCTACTCCGTATACCACGATATGCTGTATTGGGATTTCGACTTGTTTTAATCTTGGTACCTTGCGTTACTTTCTGGTCTTTCCAGACTGGCTGGACTTTGGAGCTGCACTGTTGCGGTTCTTCGTGCTTTTCTACGCATTTGCATCTCGCATGAGGCATTAGACTGCACATTTGAACCTAGGTATCGTAAGGGCTAAACAATCTCAACGCTTATTTCAAAATGTTGATGTGGAGTCTCGCTGTTCCCTCTTCTTAACTTTGCTGATTATTTCTGCAATTTCTGTGACCATAGATGCCAGGAGAGTTGTGTCGTATATGTAAACCAAGTTGTTAATTTTTTCTTCTCCAACTGACACTCTTAGTTCAGCTATTTAGCGCTTTTCGTCTTATGTACTCGTCGTATGATAAAGAGCTGTATACTCATTTTTCAGCACGAAATTCATCAAGCACTACTAGTTCCAACACAGGTGATATTGTTTTTGAGTTGTCTCAAATTACGTGAACCCCTCTCGCACAGCGAAGTAAGCCACTCACCTCGATAACATGTAGATGCCTGCCTGCTCTCACATTTGAAGGGAAAAATATATGGAAGTTTGAGGAAATTATGTATAGCAACATTGCTGGTAGGTAAACTGGTGGAACTTTTTGGTGATAATGGAAGAGAATTACAGGCAACTACTGAGGGAAACGATACGGAATCGGACCAACAGAATGTTCATAAAATCAATTTCTTACTAAGAACTACGAACAATAGTTTCATATTTTTCAACCACAAAAGTTTTCCTCTGGATCGAGTGATTTTTTCGCGGTAAATGATTCCCTCCTTCACACCCTTCAGAAATACTCTTTGGTTTTACTCCTACTTCTTTTAATTTTTGCACTTGTAAGTTTAGGTAAATATGTAATGCCGTGTCAACGGAGGCGGTAGGCGTGCTGGCGCGCCTTCCACCCATCGAGCTGAAGGTCGACGAGTTGGCGCAGTCCTACAAGGCGCAGAAGAAGGCGAGAACGCGGCAGGAGGCACGCCGGGCGAAGCGTGGCATTCAGCTGACCACGCTTCAGCGATGGACAGAGAGGCTCGCCCAGTCTTCGAAAGGCGAGTGGACTCGGGAGCTGATCGGCGAGCTCGACCTGTGGTTAGGAAGGAAGCACGGAAGCCTGAACTTCCACCTGACCCCGGTCTTGAGCGGACACGGCTGCTTCGGGTCATACCTGTACCGGATGGGCTTGGCAGCAAGCGCAGAGTGCACCCATTGTGCAAGCGGAGAGGAGGACACGCCGTGGCATACGCTGTTCGAGTGCGACGCCTGGGTGGAGGTGAGGCGCGGGGCGGTCACGATCGATCCCGGAGACGGCGTGATCGACCGTCTTGCGCCGGACACCTTGGTCCCGGAGCTGTTGAGGAGCCGAAGCGGTTGGAACCGGGTGTCGGGTTTCGTTTCGGCCATCATGCGACGGAAGATGGAGGCTGAGTGGTCGAGACAGAGGACACAAGGAGGAGAAGCGGATGTTGCTGCTGCTACTGCGGCGGCAGATACCATCCAGCGAAGCTCGCCCGTAGCACCAGGGCTGGAGCAGAGCTCGCCCGCAGTGCAAGGGCTGGAGCTTCAATCGGAAGAGTCTCACAGGATGAGTGAGTGAAGAGGAAGAGGCAGCGCGTCCGGCTGCGGGGGACCTGAAATTTCCAGGCGAGTGCTCTGGGAGCGCGGACCTCGGTCAGTAGGGAACCCCGCGGTGGCCCTGGCAGGATGCGCGCACCGTTCCGGCCAGGAGAAATGGGGGCTCGGGCCCGGCCCCAAAGCGTTCCCCTCGGTACTGATGCGATGCCCGAAAGGGTAGTTTCCGGTGCCGGGGGTGCGGTGTCTCAGGGGCCACTTTGGCATGCGTGCATCGCCATAAGTCCCACAACACCAATGCCTCATATCAAAAATTATTATTTTGAAATAATTATGGTTTCTAACATCCCGGTTTGTAGACAATACTAGACCTGCACAAAAGAGGAGCCGAATATCGATTTTGTAAACACCTTGTTGATCCAATAGTGGTTTCCATTTCAGTCGTTGCCCTTCTTTTTCTTCAGGTATCGTATCCGATGCTGGACGTTGGCAATCACGATTTTCTTGGACAGGTCAGCCAGTGTAGTTTGCCGTTGCCTTCCCTACAGTTTGTTGGCATTGCAGTTTTCCTTCTCTGCGCCAAAGTGTGTGCGACCGCAGTTTGCTTACTCTCCACGTGTTTTACAACGCCGAGTAAGCTGTTCATGACAGGCACACGCACAGTACCGATCTTTCTGATCTGGTGGCAACACACTCTGCTATCGTAATGCCTGGTTCATTCGAACCGACGGAGGTTACAGGATGCGCTATGTTTCCATTTAGATTGTTACTGTAGTCGCTGCGTTCGCTAGGATGTTGTAACGGGGGATCGGAAACCGCCCCCCCCCCATTCCTGTCTGTTGGTATGGAATCGGCACCACGGAAAATGATCAAAGCCAAGTTTTTTAATAGAATGGGAAACTTATATTTTTGAAATAAAAAAGAAATCTATTGGAATCAATAACAAAAGAGAGAGAGAGGGAAAAAAGTGATGGCCTCTGATACTTTGGTCCCGATCTCACTTCACAGTCACCAAGCCAAGCCGAGACAAATCTCCCCACTCCTAGGATTACGACCGTCCATGTGATCAGACCGAGCTAGACAGCAATAGGAATAAATTATAATTAACTGTTAACCGTTATTCATTCAATTGCTGACCGATTCAGTCCGAATACTTTCTCTGGTGCCCACTATCACCTTCCACGCTACAACTTTGTTGGGGGTATTCGAGTATCAATTGCTTTCTAGTGTTGGTGATGGTGGAACTCGAACCCGAGACGCAAGGATAGCAAAGTAGGCATGTTACCACTTGGCCGCACACAGCGACTACTCTGTCTTCTATTATAACCAAAAAGTTCCCCTTTACATAGCAATGCTTTGAAAAAATTTTCCATTTATGCTGTATATTATTATTTTAAATATTCGTATGTTTGCCCCTTCTACGGCTAGAGTGGAAAAACATGTCTACAGGTTGTTAAGATGAGTTGCCTACCAGAGCCCTGCATGAGTAAGTAAAAAGTAACCGGTTACAGAATAGAGTTCTGCATCGGTATATTCCGCATACATGATAACGATTCGCATGAAGCGGAACTCGTCACAATGAGAGTACCACTACCGCTTTTGCGGAACAGATAACGTTGTGTAAGCGATACTGCACTACGCGGAACAGGTTGTGTCTCGGCTCCGCAACTTGCGGAACAAACTTATTAGGCGTACCGCTTTTTGCGATCGTTACTTCGTCATGAGCAGAGGACGCGTGTAATATGCCTATTTATTTGGTAATTGGCATCAAACAAATGGGGATAGAGAACTCTTATCGTACAATGTACATATAAAATATCAGGGTAGTTGAGAGTGGAGATGAAGCCATGAAAATAATTAGGAAATGTCTGCGTGTCCAGGATGCTGACGTTACTGCCTGGTCTAACGGTTTACTGAAGATATGTAACTATTAACGACGTTTGTTGAAAGTAGATTTGTCAAAAAAATTTCAATTATCGGTTATTTTCGGTTAATTTTTTTCTAAGTTACTTTTACTTTAATGAAATACCACGCCTAGGAAAAAAACAAAAAAACCGCGTCTGGGGGAAAAAGTAGAATTTAAATCCCTAGGAAATATAGAAACTGTACCGGATTGATTGAACCTTTGGGAATAAGATTAGCTGGAAGAATCAAAATTTTTCCATTCCCCCCCCCCTTGTCTCAGAAAGGTCTAAAGATGAATCGGCAAAGTTACCTGCGTATGGGGTGACATTGCCATTACATAAGAAATGCATAGAAAATGAGTGAAAATGTACAAAATGCATTCAGAAAGGCTACAAAAACGAAAGAAAAATTGCAGTTTAAGTTAATTTACGTCTTCAGGGAAGATAAATATTCCTCGGGATTCAATACTGGTTTTTGAAGTGTTGGATCTATGTTCCATCATCGATCTACGCCCTTAAAAATGTTGAGAATACATTTGTATTCATTACAGAGCCAGTGTTATGGTCAAAAATATATTCAGACCGAGCACATTTTTTAATTGTTGTTCCACTATTTTTCTGTCATTCGAAACTTTATTTCACCGTGTCCGTTTTTATTCTCCACTGCCCTTCTTTTTTTAACCGCTGATTATATTTATTCGCCATTATTTTCTAATTTTCTGCCGGGTGGAAAAATGCATACCATTCTATAACAATAAAATTGTTAAAAATTAAAATTAATTTGTTAATTTATTATCAAATGGAAAAATTCATCTTTCTTTACTTATCTTCAGATTTCAAAATTATTCACAGTGTATACTGGTTTATGCAGAACATAGAATAGTATTTTTGAATCAGGTGAGAATCCTTTATAATTTTAGGATTAATTTCTTAAAATTTTTTCAAAAGTGAAAATGGTGGCTTTTTCTACCCGTACGAATACGTAGAGCCTTTTAGTTCATAATCGCTTAATCTGAATCTAATTCTGAATTACTCCTGAATTTTGACCTTACTCCGATTCAGAACAGAGCTTAGAGAAAACGCTATAGCTCTCAGTTATTTTCATCTGTTATTGCAAAAAAAAAAAAAAAAAAAAAAAAAAAAGTTACTCGGTTCCTTTTTGCACTGAATATGTGAATTTTTTTTTTAGCAGATTCGAAATTGCTTGTTTTTTACTATATCGTACTCGTATTTTGCCGAGCAATAGCCCAACCAATCTAACGATTCTGTTATGACGATTTTTTTATCCAATTGAATATTCCAAGATGAATTCCAATTTAAAAAACATGGAAATTATTAATAACTCAGGCTTCTCTTCGGACCACCGAGCGGGAAGGGCATCTCTCAAAATACCACCGAATCCATCTTTCGGTAACCACAGTGACAAGCATACAAAGAAAAAACTAATAATCCCCGAGTACATAAATAAATTCAAAATCGTAAATGAAACTTTGGCGAACGAGTTAAAGAAGCGAAATTTTGGAGACACCGCGCAAACCCAAATTATGTATAACATACTAAAGAAGACTATTCAGTACACATCAGGAAAGTAGGACCCGCAAAAGTAGTATAAAAACTGACGATAAGATTTCGGAAAACACGAAATAACTCCCTAAAACAAGAGAAAATATTAATACGAAATCTCAAAAAACAATTGAAGATGGCTTTACAAAATTTGCAAAAAAACTAACCCAGACCGGCACCTTTGCGTTCATTAGGTGAAAAGACTCTAAAGGGCCAGTAAAATATGGTCAAGAGGAGATTTCGGAAATCGCATCTAAATTCTACAGAGACCTCTATGCGAAAACGAACAATAATAACACGTTAATCTGGAAAAGTACATACACGAACATCAGCTCAACTCCTGCTCCCTGTGGATAAAAGAGGTGGCCAAATAGATAACGAAATAATAAAAATTCTAGCGGACACAGTAGTATACCCGTTAACAAGGATCGATAACAAAATTTTGGAAACAAAAATTACACCAGAACAATGGAACATCTCGGAAATAATCCTACTATTCAAAAAAGGTGACAGAGCAGACAGCAGCAACTACAGACCACTCAACCTTATCTTCAAACCTGGAAAAACTATTTATGAAAATTATCAAAAATCGTATTTACAATACTTGAGACTCCGAACAACCACTGGAACAAGCAGGTTTAGGAAAAAAATAATATTATAATAGACCGCATCCAAACCCTGAGCCAAATAATAGAAAGATCCAGAGAATTCAACATTGAAGTTTGGCTGATGTTCATTGATTTCAATACGGCATTCGATTCGATATATCTCAATAAGCTATGGCAAGCCAAAGAGTTTCGTTAGAAATAATTGAGATTTTGATGTACATGTACAATAATTCACAGGCTTACATTAAAACAGATGTAAAGGATAAATGCTTTCCTATATAAGGGGGGGGGGTAAAACAAGGGGACCCCTTGTTGCCGAACTTGTTTAACTGCGCCCTAGAACAAATTTTCAAAAATTTGGATTTGGAAGGAAATGGATTAAAAATTTTGGACAAACAAAGCTAAGATTTGCAGGCGATATAATGCTGGTAACCAAGAGTTTCGAAGAAATGCTGGAAAAGGTGAAAGACTTAAGACAACAGAGTGAGATTTTCGGACTATCAATGAACATCTCAAAATCAGACCTAAAACAACGCAGTAAAACTTTCAGATTATCCATGAACATGGAGGAAATCAACAAATTCTGGTACGGGGCAAAAATAGGAAGGATAAAAGAATATAAATGTTCAGGCCAAACGTCAAAATTGAACTCCAATATGGAAGGGATTATAAATGAAAGAATCGCTAATGCATGGAAAGAATTTTGGCTAAACAATACAAGTTCAAAAAGTAAAATAAAAAAACAAACTTAAAATAAAAATTTTGGAGGATTGCGTGTTGCCGGTGTTGACACACGGGACCCAAACGTAGTAGTCACTTACGAAAAAACAGTTTGAGCGTTTTATAAATCTTCAAAACTCTATGCAAAGGAGTATACTGGGCGTGCACTTAAAAGACCAGGTGAAAACAAAATGCATTATAAAACAATTGGGAACAAAAAGTATCGGAATACAAAATCAAAAAACTAAAATTTAAATATATTCGTCGCATGGCGAGAGAGAACCCTGAGAAATAGAACCTGCAATGCACTCTCTGGACCCCATTGAACCATAGCAAAGGCAAAGACCCACCGATTGCACGCTGGTTAAATGAAATCCTAAAATTTCTCGAGCCCTACTGGAAGCAGACAGCAACAAACAGAAAGGCTTGGAAGAGGGCGACAGAGACATATGCCCAACGGTGGGCGAAGTGGGTGGTGGCTTACAGACATGGCAGAAGGACAAACAGAACCATAATGTAGTGAGCTCCATATAAATGTTAAAAATCTCGTCCCGAACCTATCTACTCAATGTCAAAATAAATAAAAATAACCTTGAAAAAAAATTAACCGAAAATAACCGGTTGACCAACATACTGTGTCAATTATAACTGGCCAAAAACAGAAACGCAAAAAAAATAACCGGTTAACCGATATCTGGTTATTAAAAAAAATTTTGACAAGCCTACATGCAACGGGAAAAGCCCAGACCATCGGCAATTACTGCACACGTACAGTAGGTATTCTTCAATGCAGCGCATTTTTGTGATTTGCGGTATTATAACTGACGTAGTTCCGCTCAAAGCGGTAAGAAGATAAGAACTGTACCGCATTCACCTTCCCCCCTGCGGAACATACGCATCCTACCTAGCGATTCACACTCGTGCGCGGTAAAGCGGTTGTTCCGTTGCAGAACGCTATTACAGAATCGGAATCGGCGAGTATTGAAGGAAACGATGTCAATCAGTATTCGTAATCGTCTGTAACCGGCATTGTCCGACATCGTCGAGAAAAGTAACTGAGTGTAACAGCCGGTAACGGCAATCGTCTGTAACCGGCATCGTCTACGCATTGTCCAGGCATCGTAGGCATCGTGAAGATAAGAAACGATAAAGTAAAAAATACGTCATCCTGCGTGTTATCCGAATAGCACTGCAAAATCCTGTAACGCGATAAGAAATAAATGCCGATGCCACGATGCCGATAATATGTAACTGGGTATATTATACCCAGTTACCTGTCGGCATCGGTCTTCTACTACTATCCGGTTACCGTCAGTTCCTGGCATCGTTATAATCGTTTTATGAGTTATTATAATTGGCATTGTACGATACGTAACGCATCGTGCAGGCTTCTGTTGCCTACTTGCCCAAGTGGACGGGAATCGTGTACATGAGACACCCTGTTTTCTAGAGTTCTGTCAGATGGGTTGGTACACCTTTTTCCGTGTGTGTCTCGAAGAGCTTCTCCCACTGTGCCCAGTGAAATGCTTTGGCGATATCAAGTAAAACCTATAAGAACCGAAATGTTGAACTGAATGTCTACAAGCAGACAAATTTGTAATGTCTACTATCGTGCCCCCTGCCTGGCATGAAGCCGGTTTGTTCGCAGGTATTTGCCTGTTGAAAACAGCCTTCCGTCGGTTGTTGATTACGTGAGGTTAAAACCTTACTCATAGTAATTCTGGCGTCTTTCCCACCTCCAAGATTAAAATGTTCGCCTATTGACTGACTGTCTCGGCTGTTATATGTACAACTGGTCGAATTTTGGATTACATGCTTGTATATCGAAATAGGAAACGTGGTCTCCGGGTGGACAGTCAGAGATTTGACCGCGACGAGTCGGTCTTAACGAATTCTGTGGAAACTAGAAGAGTTCGATTCTCAGGCAACTCAATAAAAGAAAATACCCTGCACAGAGCAAACTCGGTGATACTTATCAGAAAACCGAGGGCGAGGTTACTCTCGTTCGTTTATCCTCAACTTTATCCAGTCAAAGATGATACAGTCGGTGAAAAATGCAAATAGGCGATTTCAAAATTGCCCATTTTCAGCCCACCGAGTAGGTGTATATTCGAGTGCGAAACCTCTAAAACTGCACGAACGTACGTTTTTTTCTTTCGCCGTAGCCGCGACTTCATTACCATAAACATGGCGTAGATCTTCGATAAAAAGGCCGATGATGCTTCGATATAAATACATTTAAAAAAAATTCTCTTTCCAACTGGGGACCGCCGCTACGCGTCAACGCCTCATCAGTATGCGATGAAATTTCCAACAGATGCGAGATAGAAGCGCACGCCGGGTGATGCAAAGAACGGGGCGGGGGCGACGGAGGCAAAAACTCGAAAAATGCCGAGTTTATCGAGGGTATTAAAAACCGCTTTGTAAAATTTTAATCAATATATAGTATTCGTCGGTTACGCGAAAAGAGCAGTGCAAACAAAAAACCAGCCAGTCGAGGAGTCGACGAGTTGACGGTTGCCTGCTCTTTCGACGATGTGCACACATTCGAGTACTGCGTATAGTATACCCGGTACCGTATACAGTCGTATACGAACGTACGTTAGAAAACCTATACGATCGTCGAGAACGACCACGAGTTGTTGCTTTTTCATTCTCCTCACAAATATAAGTCTTTTCCACGTTCCAGCCGGAAGTCAGTCGAGTACGAAATCAGAATGATTTAGTCGACGAAAATTAAGCTGCTGACTTGTGCAGCCGATGCGACGCGACGCCAGCGAACACGGGAACACACCGAACGAAGAGGGCAAGGCGGTAAAAGTATACAGCAATGCTGAAAATAAGCACGGAGCTCAAAGAAAGCGAAGTTTAATTTGTTTTAGTTGCTCGAATCGGTGGAGCGTGTGTGTCTCAAATGCGAGGAGCTTTCTAGTGTGCCACCACCCGCACAACCTCCGAACTTTGTTGCATTGTGGCGGGGAACGTGTGTATCGACCCTCATGAGTTCGCTCTTTTTTCGTTTTGAATCGTGAATTATTGTGCTCGAGATTACAGATACAGATCGCGGCTTTAGAAGGAAAATGAAAATGAAAGAAACGTGAGGGTTGCTGACTACTGTGGCAGCAGGGGCGCCGTACTGGGTAGAGCGGTCGTCGTGGTCATCGGCGAGGAAATGTTTGTCGAATATATCATTCGATCAACCCGCTGACTATAGAGTATATGGATTGATGATAATCTCATCAATTGGAAACTAGAAGTAGAAGTCGAGAACAAATAAAAAAATCTTACTTTATTATTAGTACCTTGTATTTTTTTACGAAGTATGTAATACGTCCAATATCTTCTATTTGCACTCCTCCACTACTTTCCAGACTTATTTCAGCTTAAACGTGTAAAAATTCTGTCCTGTAAGTGAAATATAATCCATGGGGCCAAGAATGGTAATGAAGTGGGCCACAAATGGAAAAACTGGCCAAAGATGGGTGTTTTAGGGTGGGCCATAGATGGCAAAACTGACCAAAGATGAGTGTCTTATAGGTAACACTTTTCTATTTCCAGTTACTAGGCAAGTGAATCATTTATATGAGCAGATGAATGAAGTCTCCCAGTCCTTCAGAACATAAACAATGATGATAAGACAAGTTTCATGGAAGAAAACTGATTCTTGTACTTTTAATTGGCCTTCAAAGTTGAGGAATCTCCTTAACCTGGCCAAAAGTGGACGATTTACCCTATTCCGAGAATAATAAACGTTGGTTCTTATAGCTTGAAATACTATTAAGTCACTGTTCGAGTTCCAACTAAAAGCAGGTTTTCGACTCTGGAGTAGCAGTCCATGTACTCTATATGGTCAAAAGGTCAACTCTCCTGCGTTTTGATTTCAATGATATGTGTGGATCACCAACATACACATTAAGACGTGTTCTTATCAACGTTATATTATCCGTTTCGCAATACAAGCTAATATTGGGCGTTGGTACAAAGATTATCTATGAGTAGTGACGCTACACTGCCGCACTCGCTTACCACACTACCCCTCCCCCCCCCCTAGTACCAACACCAAGGACTAGAATACATACAAATTTATGACTAAAACTAAGGCTATGCCGAATAAATTCCTTGGAATCACACTGCTCGCATTGGCCGTTTGCCCCGTGAGTACTGGTTCCTGCTCCTGCAACAAGTGAGGTGGGTTGACTTAGTCAATGGAGATTTTGGTTTCTTTGGCGGCCAACTTTACCGTGACCGTCTTATCATCTCGTTGACAAATTTTGTAGGGACTATGATACGAGGGTTCAAGTGCTCCATGTTGCGTTTCAACTTGAACAAAGATGTGACTGCAATCTTTGAGCGACAAAGGTACATAAACTGGTGTGCTACTATGCCTATGCGCATGACTATTGAAGTGCTGCAGCACTTAACTAAGGCATTGAACAAAATCAGGAGTATCCTCAATCCATTGTGGCTTACTACCATTGGTAATGAAGAACTCGCCTGGCAGTTTCAATTCTGTACCATAGGTCAATTGCACAGGTGCTATTCTTGTATCACTACTGACTGCAGATCGCATGCCCAGCATGACAAATAGCAAGATTTCTATCCATTGTTTGGTCGCGTATGCCATGATGGCAGCTCTGAATGCGCAATGCCAACGTTTTATATATCCATTAGCCTATGGATGGTATGATGTTCTCATACATTGAGTACTGTAGCACTTCATCAGCATGGTGAAGAATTCCGCCTCAAATTGTCGGCCTTGGTCCGTCGTTATATGCACGGGGCTACCAAATTGGGTAACCCACATCTGTGTGAAGATCTCTGCCACAGATTGTGCTGTAATACTGCTTGTTGGTACAGCTTCCGGCCACCATGTTGCATGGTCAATCATGGTGACTACATACGTTTTGCCGTTTGATGGCAGGAGCGGACCCACAATATCTATGTGTACCTGTTTGAATTTTGTGGATGACTGAAATTCACCCACAGGTGCTTGTATATGGCAACCCACTTTCACTGACTGACACTGGCAACATGCTTTGGCCCATACTGCACAATCACGCTTAACTTATGACCATACAAACCTTTGAGCGACTTGCTTTGCTGTAGCCTGTGGTCCAGGGTGCGTATACTTGTGTACTGTATCAAACGTTTGTTGTTAATACTTAAGTAGTATGTACAGTCGTTTCTGTGGTGTGGACACGTCCAATACACTTTGATCGTTGTACTGGGAATCACCACTTTCTGCAGATGGAGACTGATATCTGGTACCTTGAGTAATTTAGCTAATTCTTCGTCACATTCTTGTTCTGCTGCGAGTTATTCATATGGAACTTTATCAGCAATGTTTATGATGGCTATACGTGATAGTGCATCTGCAGGGACATTCTGACTGCCGGGTACATATTGGATGTCCATGGTGAACTGACTAATATACTCCAGCTGCCAAAGAACTCGTGGTGATGCCTTATCTATTTTATGATGGAACGCAAATTGTAAGGGTTTGTGATCTGAGTATACAACAAATTTATACCCTTCCAGCTGCGAATTAAAGTGGCGAATTGACGCAAAGATTGCTAACAGTTCTCTATCATAGTACTGTATCTCACCCATATAGGTGACAGTTTGCAGGAAAAGAAGGTGAGGGGTTGGAGACTCTTCTCCATGAGCTGCTGTAGTGCGCCACCAATGCATGTATTGGACGCATCGGTGCTTAGGATGAGTTCAGCATTTTCACTTGGATGAGCTAAGAGAGTTGCTTGTGCTAATGCTCTTTTAAACTCATTAAATGCCTACACCGCATCATCTGTCCAGTTCAATGGCGTTCTGTCATTCTTCTTACTGGTCACAATTATCAATTGTTATTTTCTTAAGTATTTTGCTGAGTTCCTCTGAAATGAATTCTCCATTCATCATTACTGGAGGACAATTTCCATGTCTAGTACCGCAGTTAACTTGGACAGATTTGTCAAGGTTGACCTTGATTTGCCATTTATTAAACCAGTGTTCTAATTCACGTACAGCATTTTGTAGGTATTGGCTGGTTGTGTTCTTATTGCTATGAGTGGAAACTATAGCTGTGTCATCACAGCGAAAGTGGCTACTGTTACATTTTCCGTTTCTGGTCCAAGCAATGAGCCTTGTGGCACACTAGCCAGTATTTTGTGCAGTTCTGTGATGGTCTCGCCGAATTTTACTTGGAATAACCAATGGCTGATACATGATTTCAGTAGCTGACAGAGCGGTTCTGGAAAAATTTTGTCTAATAGGCCATCATGCCACACTCCATTGAAGGCCTTTTTGTACATCAAGGAACAAAGCTATGCACTTGCTGACTCGTGCTGTGCTCTTCTCTAAATCCAAATTGGTGCGGAATACCTAACCTTTTTTTCTTCGAGTGTCGACTTCATTCAGTTGAGGATAATTCTTTTGAACACCTTTGATAATACTGGGAGCAAGCTTATTGGCCTTTATGATGTGAGGTCATTTTTTGGCTCGCTTGGTTTCAGTATTATCAGTCATTATGATACTTTCCATAGCTGAGGAAAATACTGTTTTCTTATTGCTGCATTGAATATTGCTGTTATCAGCATTACTGTTTTCCGCGGTAGCCTCTGCAGTTCTTTTTTAGTAATGAGGTCATAACCTGGTGCCTTCCGGGTGCGAAGTTTCTCAACAATCCTAATAACTTCTCCTGGTGACGTTGGTGGTATTCTGGTTGCATCCGCGGCTGGGTTAGTTATCACATTTATAATTTCGAGTGCGACATTCACACTTACTTTTTGTGAAAATATAAATTTCAAAACTCTTCCGGCATAAAATAGAAAAATTCAAATTTACACCTACAAGAACAACTAAACGTTATGGCGAAAGCAAGACAATCCTATGAGCTAGTGTTCCTGCGTTAAACAAGCGAGGATACGATGTACTAAGTCGGTGCGAAGTCAATTTTGACATCAGTGTTGCCAGTGAGAAATCAGCAGTGCGTTGTCTAACGCAGTGCGCCATTCTAAGACACACTCCCCTATGAAAATATCTTGGAATTTAAAAGAAAGAATAATTATAATCTTTATTGCTGAGTTTAGATGTCGGGCCTTCGAATGCAACATCTGATAGGGTATTCGAACAAAATAACTCAAAAGACTCCAATTTTGATTTCTTGCGTCAAGTCGATATTGCCTTGTCTCGAAATTCAAATTTGAATTTTAGGGACTGAAACTGGGATCGAATCAAAAATCTGTTGTATGTTTCGAAATCACTAATCCCAAAAGCTGTATTTTGATATTTTGTTTGATTTACAAAGCCTAGCTACTTCGGCCAATTTCAGGCATCAAATTATCATTTTGGGACCTGAATAGGGCGGATCGATCAATCATCTTCATCTGATAAAATGTTCGGATTCAGCGAAAAGGTTGTTTGATAACTTTTCTGCAGAAAGAGTGAAGTCGGTGGACCCCCATTCCCTGTTTGGAACAGAACCCAAGAAACAGAATTTATTACTTCAAGATCCTACTTAATTCCCTCCTCATTTTTTCTCAGTTGCTTACATTAAAAAAGTATAGTCTATCGTTGCAGAATAAGGGTCTCCCAGATTGTTCTGAAATTTCGATCGTATCAACTGGCTTCCAAATGTCACCCCCTCCCATATTCTAATTATAGTATTGGATTTCCGAAAGAAAATGTGAAAAAAATCAATCATTAGATTTTCGAACTTCTCCTGACTCACGATTTCTTTCCGGCGCCTCTACTCAAGGCGCCTTTTTTCATTATTTTGCTGAACAGATTTTGAATTTCTTTTCTATTGAGGGAAGATGTACAATGTAGTCATATTTCCCTTCCTTCAGTTCCGACGCAACTGCATGCAACGGGGGGGGGGGGGGGAGCCAACACCGAAGTTTTCCGGGCAATCTATTCTCTGCAGAAAAACGGGTACACCGTGTGATTTTCGGATCTTTGGAGAATATTCGAGCGACTCTTTTGGTCGAGAAATGTCGGACGCTGGTGCGGTCGACTGACCAATACAGACGGTTTTCGTTTCGCGAGATAAGGTTGCGCCCAGAGTGGGGAGGGTAAGTACAGTTTGAAGAAATTCCACGCTGGTGGAATGCGGACATGTCTGCGCGAACGAGATAACAGGCTGGGGAACTGAGTACATGTGAAAAACTCGGCGCCGCGTCGGGTCCCGGATCGTAGCCCCAGCGCCGTATTTTCAATTCGGGGCAGAGAGCAGTGAAGGAGCAATCTAGCTGAAGAGTGTCGAGGGAATTGGGCGACCTTTTATACGTATACACTCGCTAAATGTACTATATATACATGTATAATGTATCTTTGTGTTCGCGCCATGCTGGAAACGGCTCATTGTCTCGAATTTCCCAATATTCCGCCGAGTTAAGGAATTAATTAAAGGACTAACTGTTCCTCCGTTTTCGTATCAAAGAAAAGAGCTAGTACAGTTCTCGCACTCGCGATAAGGGCCGCGAATTATTGCGAGCTAAGCGGCGATGACGATGAAAGCACGAAGCGCCGATGAATGAGACCGTTGCTTCGGGCTGAGTGGCGAATGACATTTAATTTAATCCAATTCGCGCTTACCCGAATAAAACCTTAACCGAACCCATCGACAAATACACAAGCACACACTTGCCCTCTTGCCCACCCATTGTTGCAATCAAACTTTTCCTAGACATGTACATATATATACTCGCTATAAACTGTAAGCGACGAAGAAATAAAAATCGTTCCCATTTGCCAAACAACTGTTTTCTCCGTATTTACGAACTAGTGTTTCGTGTATACTTCTGTGTAATTAAATGGAACGTATGAAGAGGACCGAGAGGAGAAGCGGACGTATAATTTTTTCAAGCTTTCCTTAATCGAATTTCAAACAAATAAGGAAGTACAGCGAGTACATGAGCGGATGAAGATCAATTCGTCAGACATCACACAATGCTCACGGAATATTTTTCAGACCTGATGAACTTCCTGGTATACTTCCTGAAACACTGAAGTTGCGTTTTCTGATGGCCATCTGAGTACTGGTGTATCTTCGTACAAGTTGAAGACTTACCTCAATTACAGCAGAACGAAGTTGTTAATTTGTCATGGTAGAATGGCGTAAACTACGATGTCGTATTTCAAGGATAGACAACCACCGCCCGTATCAAAATTTCTTGATTTTCATCCGACAGCAGTGGCGCATTCTCAGGTAGATACATGGGAAAACACTGCAAGTAAAGGGGCCGGCTGCTTCTCCTAGGAAAAACAAAATGATTTTAGAATGCTTAAAAAATAACATATCAGCGAACATGGGTACTGTCAGACATTTTTTCATGGAGGGGCAAGACGATTCCAAAGGGGTGAGGCGAACCAGTTTCTTAAAGACAGGGATTATATTATTCTCCATGCTTCGTCTGATGATGTTAATGTCGGTGAAATGTTCTAGTGAAAACAGATCAATTCGATGAGAACGGATGAGAAGAAATTCGGTAGCTAGCTCCCTTTTTGGGTGACTTAAAACTTGATTTAAGCCTCCCTTACTGAAATCAGAAGCGCATGGCAGGTTACTTATCTGAAATACGAAAAATTACAAAGACTGATCTATTACTTCTTCAATTCAGATAGAGAGAAACGCAGTTAGTTGACTCAAGAGGTAGTTATGAGTTAACTTGACAGATAAATAATCGGGTAGATAGACAAACAGATTACTTGCGAATCCATCCATCCGTCCATAGGCCCGTCCATCAGTTCATACTTTTGTCCTTTCTTCCATCCATCCATTCATCCTTCCATTCACCTCTCCGTCCGTCGTTCTTTCGGTCCATCCATCCACTTTTCCATCCATCCGTCCGTCCACCCGTCCACCCGTCTGTCCGTCCATCCATCCCATCCCATCCCGTCCCGTTCCTTCGTTTGTTCGTTCATTTGTTTGTTCGTTCGTTTGTTCGTTCGTTTGTTCATTCATTCATTCATTCATTCGTTCGTTCGTTCATTCATTCATTCATTCATACGTATCCACTTATTTCTCTATTATTATTTTTTCTATATTTCCAGCTTTCTATTATTCCATCCCTTCTCCCCATTTTTCATTGATTTGATTTTTTTTCTTTGCTTCCTGTTTTGACATGGATATGTCTATTGGCCGGCCTTCCTTTCTATTTCTGACTGACACTGAACTTGATTCCAGTTCAGTTCAGTTGTGCATATTGCTTGAGGCCAGTTAGACTGATTTAGTTCTTCATGTTCACAATTCAATTCAGTGGTCCCACATTTCCATAGAAATTTCCTTTTAGCCATATGCTCATTGATCTTGATCTTTGCGGTGTGGCTGCAATCTACAGCCGATTAACTGCCATAAGACACATCCATGTATGTAGTACCAGTGTATCTGCATCCAGTTTGTTATCAGTTTACTGATGATTTTGGCTCCTTCCCTCCTGGGCGCGTGAAGTGAGCGTGTCCTAATGACATACGTGAGCGTATGAGGAACGTGTTGTAATTTCTATCTTCTGTCTCTCCATCTTTTCATGTTTTTATCTTTCAATTTTTCAGTATTTTTATGTTCCTGTCTTTCTATTTTTCATCCTTGAATCCTTCCTGTACTTCAACTTTCTATATTTATACTTTTTTAATCATTTTGGCTCTGCATTTTTTATCCTCTAACTTCGCTATCTTTCTATCAAACTGTTTTTTCCCCCACACTTTTAACTTTTTATTTTTCCATCTATGCATCTTTCTATCTTGCTATAAATCTTCCCATCTTTTCATTTTTCCATATTTCTATTCCTACCTCTCTTCTTCTTCTTTGCGTCATACGCAGATACTACGCGTTGACGACCGTTTTCGGCTTAAGTTCTTCTGTCCTCTGCTGCTCGAATAAGATCCACAACTGATTCCATGCCCGTCCATGAACGGATATTCTTCATCCAAGAGATCTTTTTCCTTTCCGGTCCTTTTTTTCTTTCGATTTTTCCTTGGATGATCAACTTGAGCAGTTCGTATTTACGTCCTCGGATGACATGTCTGAAGTACCTTAATTTCCATATTTTGATGGTTTTTAGAATTGCCTTTCTGCACTAGCTTTTATCTCTCTACTTTCTTTATAAATTTTCGCATTTCTGTCTCTATTTTTTGATCTGTAGATGTCACAGCGTTTTGTTTTCTTATTTTATCATCTTTTCATTTTTCTAAATCTTTCCATCTCCATATTTCAGGTTTTCTGTCTTCCTGTCTATTCATCCTTACACTTTCGATCTTTCCATTCCTCTATTTTCCTATATTTTTATTATTCTACCTCACCATTTTGTGTTTTTTATCGCGTTTTATCTTTCTTTCCAATTTACCATCTTTTTAACTTTCCATATTTTATCTCTCTGTTTTGATCTTTTCATTTCTCCACTTTCTCTCTTTCCATTTTCTCTATACTTGCCTTTGCATAGGTTCATGTGTTCACGTCTCCATCTCTCCATCTTTTTGTTATTGTGTCATCCAAGTTATTCATCTTCTACCTTTCTATCGTTGAATGTTTCTATCTTTTAATTATTCTGTCTCTTTTCATCTTCATCTCTTTTATGTTATTATTCTCCAACCATGATTTTATCTGTCCGTCCTTTCTCTTCCCATCTTTCTAACTTTGTACCTACTCTTTTCTCTCTTCCCATATTTTTGTGCCTTTTTATCTTTCTAATTTTCTAACTTACTATAATTCTTTACACCTATTTGATATCAACTTTAATTGGTTAAGAAGGCGAGAGAAGGGATATAAAATGTCGGTCAAAAGAATTCTAAATTTTTGTGTATTAAGAGGGGCTTTACAGATAGAAATTGCAGAAATTTTCCTTATCTGAACGGGTTCCATGAACTGAAAAAATGTCAGTCGCCCTTATTCGCTGCCTTATATTTCAATTCTTCCAGAATTTGGATTAATATCACAAATTATTAATCAAGAAAATGGAAAAATAGAAATTTTTAGAAAAATTAATATAATTTATGCTATAATTTCAATTGAAATTCTAGGATTTATTATTTGAGCTCATCACATATTTACAATTGGATTAGAGATATTGATACTCAAATATATTTTATAACATCTACTATAATTATTGCAATTCCAACAAGAATTAAAATGTTTAACATATCCATCCTTGCACTGAAAGAACAGCTCATTAACTGCTCTGGTACATTCAGTAACTACTCCAGTAAATTCAGTAATGGAGTCTGAGAAATGCAATTTTTAATGAATTCCGGCAATCATTATGGTGCATATGGCACTGAGAGCTGAATTGTCCCGGAATCATTCTAACGAGTTAATTATTACCAGAGTATTAAAAAACGTTTACTGAGTTGTTCAGTAATGATTCATGTACAATGTCTGTAAACATAATGAGATGTAGTCATGCACAGATTACCTTTAGAATACAATAATCAATGCAGTGAACATCGTATCCATTCCCTCATTCTGAAATGTACAGGAGACATTACACTGCTGGTACTCAACAATGAATATGATTTAGTGGATACTGATATGCACGGTAATGGCTACTGTTTGACATTGTAGCCGTTACTGTTTAGTGTTGTAGCCGTTACAGAGGAAGCTGCAGGACATGATAATTTGCTGGAGCACCGTATATAACAAAGTCAGATTACTGAAGTGTCTGGCGCCATCATTTTGCACTAGTGGTTAATAAGCTTTTTCATCTTCGCATGCTGTTTCTGACTAGCAAGGCGAGTGTACATGTACCTTAGTTGCAATTCAGTTTTTTAATTAATTTTCGTGATAGTTTGCTCAGATACTTATGTAATGGATTCTGAGAATATTGGTAAGTAATTTTATGCATCAGTTATTGTATTCTTTGCTTCTGACAACATTAAAATGAACGGTGCTGGTAACATACTCGTACTCGCTTTGCCCGCACTTTCACTACTACGGATCGAGTATAAGCGTTCCTTTTATCCAAAATTACACTCTATTAGCGTACCTATAATAATGTAGATAGATACCCGTGTTTTGTGATCTGTGTCCCTGGATATTGTTGGAATTCACAAAAAGTCGCGGACTGTAAGTAGTTGCTGTTCGAGTGGAGGAATGACAAAGGTATCACTATCACGTGCTTTTTAAGAATGCGAGAAAGTGATCAGACTCGTTCTAATGCCACATTTGCCAGCAGTAGTGATTGAGGCGACTCTGAAGTGAATGAAGAGACCCCTCTCTTTTTCAGAATCGATATTTTTCAGGCAGGCCACGAACGCTCAGTTAATTTTGTATGGGCAACAGTTTTCGGGTCTATGTAAAATTATGAGACAATTGTTTCTTAGCAATGAATGCATATGAGGGGCAACACTACTCCAGAAAGAAGTGAATGGTTCCCGTACAATTCATAAATGCGTATAAAAGGACACGTGAATAGCTAGGTACCAAAATCAGCGATGGTTAACAAAGAATTCATAAATGCTTACAAAACGACACATGAATAGCGACGTATCCAGATCAGCAATGGTTAACAAAGAACTATGTAATCATTGCTGTGCTTTCGCTCAATCATTATATCACAATCTACACGGGGTCCCTAAGTTCTTCAGTAATGATTACAAAAAGTCTGTTTAATGATTCATGGGTTGCTGTGAAGCGTTTCATACTCAAACAGGAATAATTACTGTGTTGCTCTTTATCTGTTAACTAACGGAATATAACGGGTACGGACCCATACAGGAATGATCATTGTATTCCTCTCAGTCCGTTAATTAATGGAATATAATGGTTACAGATTTACCCAGAAACAGTTCTAACACTATTTTCTACCTCTTACTGCCTTATGTCGGGAATGGTAAATGTGTTTGAGTGTTGTCCCAGGATCTCATTAACCATTACCTTTTTTTTTTGGAAACATTACTGGATTGTTCTTTCAGTGTGAGAATTATTCCTCACTTCCTTCAAATACTTCCGACGTATATTAAACTTTTTTTTTTTTGCGGCTTTTTATAAGTTTAAAAAAGATTTTGGATTTGATCTCAATAGTAGAAGTGTAACTTCTTATTTTAGCAACAAAACACGGCATAAATTATGTATTGTTTATAGCAGACGCTACGGGTTGGGAGAGAGCAAATGAGTGGTATAGCTGCCTAAGTTGATGATCTGCTTAACCTCTCCTTCTGGCAGAAAGATTAAGACTGCAGATTCATTGAGTTTTGCGAAAGAGAAGTATCTAGTCTGAACCGGAGCGAAGGCAGCATACGAAATCAAAAGAAACGAGAGTTTATAGAGAAAGCGGGTGTACTAATCGATCGATAGTACATTGCATAGGTACAAATTTGTCCGAGAGTGCTAAAACATAAACTGCAACTAAACTAAACGGATGTCCTGCCTGACCGATCGGAGGATAAAAATAGGAGAGTGGAGAGTGAGACATGAGATTCAGAACACCGCGGTTTTAAAAAGATCACATACCGAAAGTACAGGAATGCAGGAGACAAAAGACGTTCTCAAGATGCTCGCATTGTGCTACGTAGGAAGTTGTCGGCCAGAACGATTTATACGGAAATATGCACTGGAAAGGAGAGTTGCTCTTTTCTGGATTCTTGGATGTAAAATTTGCAGTTTTGTCCTAAATATGTCCTGGAAAAGAGGTCATGCTACAGGCTAGTTTCACAGATTCCTGAAATAGTAGATGACGTGCTGAAAAAATAAGCGTCTTGGAGTCACCCTCACCTGATGCTGACATTATTCCCGGCGAGGTCCATGTTTGGGTACCAGATCGGCATTTGATAATTTACCGCATCTAGAACCCATAGGCTCGCAGTCTATTGTTTGAAGAATTTCATTTGCAAGTTCGACATTTTTCAGTAATGTATCTTCTCGAAACTAAGAAAGGTTGAACAATTTGTAGTTCCGAACCACCAATGATCGGGGGTCTAACAGGCAAAAGTTTTTGCACAACAAATGTACGCACGGGGAAAAGGATAGAGATAAGAGAGAAATAATTCAAATCTTCAATTTCAATGAAAAATTAGTTCGTAATCTCGTCAGGTCTCTGCGAGTTTCATTATTCGACCCCCTTTGTCTACTCAAAGTTCTTCGACTAGACTCGGATTGATGGCGCGTCGAAGCTCTCACATTCGTGCACATTTTCATTTAAGTTTCGTTTGTTTATTCGCCGAATTCGTCGATTTGACAGAAACGTCTAGAAAGTTTATTTATAACGACAAAGACGAAGAGATATTTTACAGCCACAATATTTTATGCTCTTTTTGTTCTACTCTTCGGTTGTTTCCGCGTTCGTTTTAATACATCGAAAGAAATAACGGTATAGAAAAAACTTTCAAACTTTAGTCAATACCGAGGAAATATGTTTTTTTTTCTTCTTTTTTCTTTCTTACTTACTCGTCTTTATTAATTGAAACGAAGACGTCGTTGGCGATGAATGAGTTTCAACTTCCCGGTTATTATAACCGTAAAAGAAAAACTTTTTTTCTAATCAACCGCGACTATCGGATGTGCGTAGAATGGGCCCGAGTATACTTAATGAAAATAAATAGTACGTAAAGGTACACAAGGAATACGGTTTGTATAGATATATATCTCAATAAATAAAGGCGTTTATAAGGGATGATTTTGCGTAGAGGCATCTTATTTTAAAAACGAAATTCGTTTTTCCTTTTAACTATTTATCGGCCGGATGGAGTACGCACGCCTTTGGTTTGTCAGTTCTCGTAAAAACGAAAATTCGGTTCTTCCGATCGCAGCTTTCTCCCTCGAATCAATTTCGGTGGCTCGGTATTAGTATTTATGAGTAGTAAGAAAACACCGGTGTTGGTGCTACTTTATTGACAGGTTAAGGTTATTGATTTTTTTGCGTAGTTTATTGACCTATAAAATAGCGTTCCTTAACCTTTATGTACCGGTTTCTTCACTGACCAATGCCAGTTCCACAATTCACTGACGTGGAACCTAAGCCTAGATATTGCAGCTAATTAACCCCCAATCCTTCGACAAATCATTGAGATCATTAGCGCGGGGTCACATTCTCAAAGGTTCGTTGACTTTTGCTACAGGGCTCATTGACCTTTTGTCGATCAGCTAACTGTTCTGGAACTTTTTTTTTACGTGTACTTGTAGTAACTAACCTTCATTTCATGGGGACTAAAGAGTTACGTTACAATATTATAGGTATGTCTAGGCCTAAGTTTCAAGTTAGTGAACTGTAGAACTGGCGTAGCAAGTTAATGAACTATACATATACGCTCGGGGAACTGGCTCAGGAAGGTTAATAAACTGTATCCTAGATGTCAATGCACTTTGGAGGAACAGTCAGTGACTATCACCTGTCAATCAAAGTGCGTTAAAAGTGATATTTTTCTACTACTTTTACGTACACCGGACCACCACCCCTTCATTGTACGACGCGAATTCAAAATTGTAATAAAGATGAACGTCTGGCAAAAAGCATGTCGTAGAAATGCTGGAAGATCGGCGAAGAGGTGCAACTGGCAGATTTTTTCAGCCCCGGGAGAAGTCGCGGCTACTGGCACCCATCCAGTTCGTACGTGGCCAGCGAGAGCAGAGGTGATGGGATGACAAAAAGCTTCTTAGCTTTTCGAAAAATCGTCGCTGATGTCGAAGAAGAGCGAAGCCGGCACAACGTGATGTCCCAGTGTCGACATCGAGTCACGAGCTGACACCTACGCGTGGTCACGATTCGCGCGGGCCATCGACGTCTCACCAGGTCCAAATTGCGACACTGAAATATCATCGCTCGGCAAATTCGAAATCTACTGCGTGAGCGAGACGAGCCCGAATACATTTAAATGCGATCGAACAAGGCAGCAAGAGCAGAGAGAGAATCGTTTTTTTTGCAAGCGACTCCGCTTCGGATTCGCTTAGTACTAGCGATTTTTTTAATTTTAAATTTACATATTTCATCCCGTTTGATTGCGTGCGATTCTATTGATAGGGTACATGGCGATATACGCATGCCACATTGACCCTCACAGAGCAGCACCTCAGGCTTGGAAATTCACCCTTTAGAGCACCGCATCAGAGAGCATGAGATCACGAGTGAAACTGAAATTTGGAATATAAATGTCGGAGGAAAGATGATCGAGTTCTGAGATGAAGCCAATCACACTACCGTGGGGGAATATAAGGGCAAAGAATGGTATTTCCGCATTCCCCTCCGGAATTTGATCAGGAATAATTGGAATATCAATGAGAATAATTATTCGAGTTGAATTAATAAATAATAATAATAATAATAATTCACTATATTTTTTAATTAAATTTAATATTTTTTTTTTAAAATTAATTTATAGAATAACATTTTTTTAAAGAATCTTTACATTGTGGCTCACTACTTTATGGCTTTTATTGTCACTTTAAAAGCCAGAGCGGAAAAACTGGGAATCCAGGAGGAAGTTAGTTGGTACATATTACATTAGAAATTTCATGTTTTTAATTAGTGTCATCATTGGACGCTGTGTGTAAGGTAGAATCGGGCGAGTACGTGGACCAAATCTCAGAAAAATTGTTAGATCAGAGATATTTCTATGGTAAGCCGGCAGAGGTTGACGTGCCTCTTGTTAGTAATTTTCAGTAAACAAAAAAATGAGGTTTTTGAGCACGCTTTCTTACAGAATATAAGAAGTTCAAATTGTAATTTAAATAAGAACAGTGGGGTTTGAATGTTGTTGTGGGTAGTGAATATAATAACACGCATGCCAAAAAACGACCAACTGCCCAAAAATGATGCATACTGACCAAAATTAACTAAAAACGACGAAAATATGTGTAAACTAAACCAAACGTGAATAGATACAAAAAATGAAGAAAATCAAAAATTATTAAATTTGACCAAATGTGACTTAAGTTGATTTAACACGACCGAATTCGTACATACAAAAATAATTAAGCTCCGATTCGACCAGAATTGACAAAATGCGACAAGTGACTTGACACAATTTAAACAGAAGAAGATCAAACATAACCAAGGTTGACCTAAAATAAATAAATACGAGTATATAATCTGCCCAAAATACACGACACACACACACACACACACACACACACACACACACACACACACACACACAACAAGTAAACACGACTAAACCGGGCTAGAAACAATTAAAGCTGACCAAATCTGGCAAAAGTATACCAAAATTGTGTCTAATTCGCCAATACCTGAAATAACCTGCTTCAAACATTGTTAAAATTGATAAAAATTGTCCATAAGCGACGACGAAAGATTTTTAAAAAATGCAAATCTAACAAAATATGACCAAAATTATCTTACAGAACAAAACAAAGTTAACGCCAAACTAGAACAGAATCTACGAGTATGACCTGAAACGATCAAAAATCTCAACCAATCATTCCAAATTTGTGCAAAACTGGGTCGAAAACAACCTTATTTCAATATTATTAAAATGATCCAACTTGTCCATAAGCGATAAAAAATGACAGGAATTGACTAAACTGAACAAAACAAAAGAAATGTACAAAACATGGCCAACATGTATACTTAGTTGCATATATCAAACAATAACCAAAACGACCAATACTGACAGTATCCGACTAGACATGAATAAATTTGACCTAAAAATGACAAAATCCGTACATACACGAACGGTTACGCCAAAGTCGACCAGAAACGACTAAATTTAATCAAAATTTCCCAGGAACTACCCAAGTAAGCTAAATATGATAAGAATTTGATGGACTAAAAACGAAACCAGAATTTGCCTACAGATAGCAAAAATATCTGAATATGACCAAAAAGTACGCAATCAATCTAAATGGAATACGATTAACAATGACCTAAAACAACCAAAAACAATGTTTTCAAAAAGTATTTGAACCAAGCAATTACATTTTTTAGTTCTTTCATTTTTCATTTCTTTTTATTACCCTCTTTTTCGAACATGTCCCAAATTTCAACTGCACTTCGGCGTTTCAGGTAAGTATATATATATATATTTTTTTTTTCGTTGCGGCTCACAAACCTGAGCAAAAGCATAGACATTGACGACCAAAAAATTAAATGGAAAAGAACATCAAGAAACATTATTAACATCGCGCAAATCTGACATAAGCTAACCTAAAAGGAATAAATCTATGCAAGAAAAAATAAATGCGACTAAAACTGACCTAAAATTTTCAATACCAAGCTAAAATCTAATGGAGTTACAACGAGGTAATTCAGTGGAAGTGCTCCACGCCTTTTTTTTTTTTTTTTTTACAAAAAATATGATTATAGTCAAATTTCTCGTAGAAATGGAATTCTTATATTTCATTTTCCCTTTCTTTCTTCCTTTCCCTCTTTGTTGTTTCTTTTAGTTTCTTTCTTTCCTTCTTTCTTCTCTTCTCCCCCTCCATTTGTTGTTTTTGTTGTTATATTCCTCAGTCTCTCGGCCAATAAGTTGCATCTCTCCACTTTTTTCTCTCCTGCGCTAATCTTTTCATATCTGAGAAGGATTTACACTTCGTATCCTTTATTACCTACTCATCATTGCTCATTCTGTGCCTTCCTTTCCAGTTCTTTCTCTCAACCATTCCCTCTAGCAATAATAACTCATCTTTGAGAAGGATTTACACTTTGTATCATTTATTATCTGCTCTTTATTGCTCATTCTTTGCCTTTTCTTTCCAGTTCTTTATCTCAACCATTCCCTCTACCAATAATAACAGTGGATGTCATATTATGGCCTATCATGTTAACTCTTCTCTGTACGATTATACTCGTATTCCACATTTCTCTTTTCCGTCCTATTCGCCTTAATAATTCCTCATTCCTGATCTTTCCTGACCATCTGATTTTGAAGATTCTCCGATAATGCCACATTTTAAAAGCTTCTATCGTTTTTCTTTCTTGTGTTCTTATTGTCCAGGTCTCACATCCATACAATGTTATACTCTAAATGAATGTTTGAAGAAATCTCAGCCTTACTTTCTTATTCCATCCTGCTCTTTATTTCTGTTCTACTTCTACCATCTTGCGTTCTCAGACTACCTAAGTATTTAAATTCCTTCTTTTCTCCTTTATATTTTCACCTCCTATTCCATATTCATTGGATTTTGTATCCATCTACTGCCTACCATCACTTTTGTTTTATTTTTATTCATCTTCATTTTATATTTTACTTTTTTCATTCAACTTTTTTAGTTCTTCTTTACTTCTTTCCACTATTGCAATGTCATCAGCAAACCTTACCATTCTAATCGTCTCCCCTTGTATTATTACGCCTTTCATTCATTTCTTAAATTAATTTTTCTATAAATATTGTAGGTTAAACAGTACTGGTGACAAACAGTAACCTTGTCTCACTCCTTTTTGAATTTTCGTTTCTCCCCCTTCCTCTATTATTTGTATTTGAGCCTTTAGATCATTATAGGTATATATTCCATATTACTCTTCTTTCCTCGTAATTAACTCCTACCGCCGTCAATATTTGAAACACGTTTGACCATTCAACTATCAAAAGCTCTTTCTAAATCTACAAATGCTACATATGTATCTAAACCTTTCAACAGTCTTTTTTCTAATGAAAACCTCAAACATAAAATTGCTTCCTTAGTTCCTCCACCTTTTCTGAATCCAAATTTATCTTCACCCACCCTTTCTTCCATTTTATTTTGTATTCTCTCATTTATTATCCTTCCTAGAATCGTTGATGCGTGCGATAGTAAGCTTACTCGCACATTACTTTTTTTCAGGCACCCTTAACGAGTCAAGTAACCCAAAACTGTCATCCTCTTGACCTTTTAACAAATCTGGCTCCATTCTACCTCATTTTACGTCACTATTCCAGAAGGCAACTCGATGTTTAAGGAGTGGAGGGTGAACTACCAGGAGAGCACGACACCAATTTTAGTTTCCAAATTTTAATACTCGTAAATGAGCAGAAAAAGAGTTTTTTTCTTTGATTTTGGTATCTGATCAGACACGCTTATTACGCCGAGGACGTAACAATTAGGGCAGTTTACCCAAGACCACGTGATAGTACGGCCACAGTTGAAAAACAGTGTCTCCTTGACATCCGTGGAAAAAAGAAAATGCTTAAGATTTTATCTTACCAATAATGACGTATCCTAAAAACGCCTTGAGAAGATAAAATAGTATATTACACACCAAGAGTAAAAAGTGAGTGTTTACATGGCGAGGGAAAGTTTGCGAATGAGCGTAGCGAGTGAGCAATTCCTGAGTCATGTAAACTCACTTTTGGCTCTTGTCGTGGAAGATATTTTTTATACTACTTGATCAGAAGCGGCAATGTTTTTCGCTGACATGGTCTTTTTTTTAATCTATTCATTTATTTAAATTATAGACAGGTGATTTTTGTGTGCGTAATTAATTCGTTCAGTTACCTAATTACTACAAAGTACAGTATCACAGTCTTGTCTTCAGTTTGTTCACGTGCACAAACAGCATGCACAGGTAGTGGGCAGCAAAAACGTAACGACGGGTAATAACAAACGGTAACAGCTGTACTACGTCGTGAATATTTAAATGCGTTTGTAAGTCGCTATTTCATAATTCGCTCCGTGTCCGAGTGGTTAGAGACGATTGCTGCATTTCAGTCAAATGTTTCAATGGATGCTGGTTCGATTCCTCGATACGAATTTACTGCCCAGCAATTTTTACATGTAAAAACGTCATACATTGAGGTACGTTTACTTTACATGCAGGTTTCGTTAGCACTCGATGCATGAATGATAGGCGCTTTTTGTCGTCCATAAAACACCAACGTAAACATTGCCTTTCTGATCAAGTAGTATAAAATGAATAAAAAAATGAAATAGTGAATTTCATTAATAGATAGGATCTTCAATTATTACTAGCCACATGCCTCTCAAAAGCTCCATGTGGGTCTATTTGGATCTGGTATTTCAGCACAGCAAACCGTTAGGTCAGGAGATGGGCAGTTTTTTCCCCCAAACTTATAGTCTTACTGTGTATGAAAAGTTAATTTTCTCTGATCAGGGAGTTTTCCACGACGTATACGGCAGAAAAATGAAAATCTTAGAAGTTATTAGTACCGAGGCCTTGATACATGATTTTATATTGAAGCGACGCATCCATTACTGAAGTTGTATACTTTAGATTGACAGGAAATCCGGGTATAAAGCATATATAAAGGGTGTCCCAAAATTACTTGCAGTGCGCTCAAACGGACGTCGTACGCTATTTAGAGGCAAGGACCGACACTGCAACTTGAAGTTTAGTATATTTCGAGTCGAAAGAGTGCGCGCCGATTGAAATTGGTACATTTTTCATTGAGATACAGTTAGTTGAACGAAACGAGTTCGTATGTCGCCTACAGACTACATTGGCAGGTAGCATCCCAACTTGCGCGACAACTGGGCACTGCACCGTGACAATGCCCAACCTCACACATCTGCCTCGACAATGCAATTCATGGAGGAGGAATTTCTGATCATCCGCCCATATCCACCATACTCGCATTGTCATGGTGCCGTACCCAATTCCCGATGCGCAAAATCCAGCCAGTTATCCAGGTAATTAAAGGGGAACCAAGGGTAACTGACAGGTTTCTGGGTAATCTGAGGGTAACTGAGGGTTGCAAATGGGTAAATTTTCCACGGGTAATGACAGGGTAACTAATCCCGCCAGTTAACCAGGTAACTAAAGGGAAACCAAGGGTAACTGACGGGTTTCTGGGTAATCTGAGTACTGATTGAGGGTTGTAAACGGGCAACTT
The DNA here is from genome assembly GCA_031841125.1 of Acanthococcus lagerstroemiae. Lineage (NCBI taxonomy): Eukaryota > Metazoa > Arthropoda > Insecta > Hemiptera > Eriococcidae > Acanthococcus > Acanthococcus lagerstroemiae. The sequence goes on from CM063113.1 coordinate 48,574,514, forward strand.
TTCCGCGGGTAACTAAAGGGTAACTTACTGTGCACGGGGTAATCACGCGAGTGGGGGCGCTTCCTGGCAATGTAGTCTGCAAGCGACATACGAACTCATTTCGTTCAACAAGCTGTATCTCGATGACAAATGTACCGATTTCGATCGGCTCGCGCTCGTTCGACTCAAAATAGCTTAAACTTCAAGTTGCAGTGTCGGTTCTTGCCGTTAGATAGCGCACCGCGTCTGTGCGAGCGCATTGCAAGTAATCTTGGGACACGCTATGTACAGCGTATACGATAAGCCCAATGATCAGCATCCTGATTGGCATCCTTTTATGTAAAACTAGTAAGATGTTGGCAGTTAGCATCCGAATCATGTAGAAGTCTGTTTCAGCCATCGGCTCCCGGAGTTCTCACTCTTTGCTCTGCCTAATTCTCCCAGAAATTCCTTTCAAAATCGAGCTACCGTGACTGTAAGTTTTCGACTCATTTCGAAAGCAAATCATGGAACGATACATTCATTCTTTTCGGAAAAACGCAATTCGCTTATCTTGTTGCCAGAATTCGTCGGATTTTCTCGTTCCCACCCTCGGACAGATACAGATTTATCGTTCCTTTCGAAAATTAATGTACCAAGATGAACTCTCAGAGTATATCGATGAAACGGCAATAAAAGAAAACCACGATTGACGTTTTCGCACAAACTCTCTCCGATCGAATGCGGAGGCGTATAAAAGTAAAATGCCGGGTCTAATGCGAGAAAAGAAAGAGGGGAGGGAGTTAACGGTTTTTAAATCAGATTTTAAAACGAACTCGTCGATACGTGAAATGGCTGTTATATGCGAGTGTAGCATATTTATATATATTTTACATGTATCTCTACGTACATCTCATTCGTGTTATTATTATATACGCGACTTCGAATTGCGTAAACGTATTATAATACATATCGAAGCGCCGGATAGCAAGGACTGTTCCCTGTTCATGTTCGTGTTCCTATTTGCGAAATTATACCGACGGGATTGCGGTACGACGGAGGTCCTATTAAAAAGCCGTACCGAAATTATATTGTTATTACGGACCCTCGAAAACCCGCCCTCGAGAACCCGCGCGGTGCGGCGGTCCGGCACTCCGACCATCAATTTGAAAACCAATAACGCGATAATAATGCGACGATTAGAGCTATTAATACCGAAAGTGGAGCTACACCCTTCTGCGAATCCGTTTGTCTATATTGAGTAGATTCTTTGGTCCATAAATTATAACGAAATTCGAAGTAAGATGAAAAACGGACTCGCAACAACACGGAGGCACTTGGAAGTATAATCATAAGAATCGGGGTCGACAGCCCGCGAGAAGAGTCGATTTTTATAAATATTTCAAACGTAGCATTTCTTTGCCTCATCATAACTTAACAAGGGGAAAAATTAATCGAAGAGTGATTCTCCTAAAACGGATACTTTCATCCAAGAAGATAATTTTTCAATAAACGCGAAGAACTGCCAGGAAGATGTCTCATGGTTCAGGTGAATTACGGTTTGAAAACCTCAACGAAATTGGCAGGTATGCTCTTTTAAATTACTTCTCGGAATACGGCTCATTCTCCAAAAACTGAGAATATCTTTTTTCATTAGACTTTCTGACTTTTCCCCAAAAAAATTTCGCTTCTTCAGGTGTTGTATCCGATGGCGGACGTTGGCGATTGTGGTTTCTGATAACTTTTCTGGGCAGGGTTAGTCGGGGAAGTGTGTCGTTGCTTTCTCCTCGGTTTGTTATGTTAGAGTACTCCTTCTCTGTGCCAAAGAGGGTGCAGACGCAGGTTCGCTTACTTGTCACGTGTTTTCACAATGTGGAGTAAGCTATCTACGACGTGCACACGCACATTACTAATCCTTCTGATCTGGTGGTAACACGCCCCTGCCTTGTGGTCGTTCGAACTAACAGGGTTACAGGACGTGCTATCTTTCCACATAGATTGAGTAGTCGCTGTGTTCGCTAGGATATTAGTGGGGGTAGTCGAATATCACTAGCTTCCCGGCGTTGGTGGGACTCGAACCCAAGACGGAAGAATTGCGAAGCGGGCATAGAGTGTCTACTGGTACTGGATTTGGGAAATAAAATATCGTGACTTTTCATGACATTTTTTCATGACTATCATGGGGGATATGAAAAGAAAGTGGAGGGAGGAATTCGGCGCTTCGCGCCTCACCGGGGGCTCCACACCTTTTGCCCCCTCTACTACCCTCTTTTGATTCATTTTTAGATAAACCAAACCTGTATTACTTACATTCTGTACCTGATTTTCCAATGGAGGATACCTGAAATAAAAGAATATTTTAAGAGTACAAGTGTACCCTACTTTTCAACTCTCATGGCAAGGCACAAAGCTCGGATTTTTTTTAAAATAATCACCAGAATTATACTTGTTGCATACTTCAACATTTTTTCTTTAACGACATTCGAGTAATATGGACTGTAATACAAATGAGACAGTCTTAACAGAGTTGAAAATGCCCATAGTTTCGTCCCTCTTTGTGGGTGGTTTGAACATGTAATCTTCTGCATTTATAAGCATGCAGAAAAACAGGCAATATTCTACTTCTATGAAATTGGTGATAAATGTGTTCCGCATCTAATAACTGACAGGAAAAATGAAAGGCTAAGAAATATTAGATTCATTATGGATTGATTTAGAAAAATCATTGATCATTTATTTTATCGACCAATTTCTGAAGAACATAAGCAATAATAAGCTTGAAACAAACAACTGTGGAAAATATTTTTGAAAGAAATTAAAAATACTTCTCATTTAATACCAAAACGCCCTATCAATACAGAGCGCGCTAAACTTCCATAATAAATATGTATTCAATATTTTTTTCTCATTAAATGAATAAGATTGATTTTTAGTTGTTTTTTTTTTTGTAATGGAAGTATTGTGAACTATGACATGATGAAATATCATGATTTTTTATGACTTTCATGACAATTTTTCGAAATAATGACTATTCATGACTTTTCAGACCAGTAGACACCCTGGGGCACGTTACCATTCGGCCACACAGCGATTTTTTTTACTTAGTTTATATGTGGTAGAGAATATTCAACAAGTTTATGAGACAGAATCTTCGAAATTTAGGGAGGGGGACGATTTCTGTTCACGACAATAGACATCCCGTCCACGGTGGAAGACAACGTGTTCACGGTGAAAGACTTCATGCTCATAGGACAGGATATTATTGCTGATCCAACTCCAGATTTCTATTTACAAGCAAGAGGCAATTAACTCACATAAAACAGATAAGAAATTCACATTTAATAGACAACTCAAAGTCTCTTACGCCCCACCGCACATTAACACAGACCTTATCGTCAGCTTAATTATCAAACCTTCCAAGTGCCATTATGCAAATTTTACAGGAGAGAGACAAAATACATCGAGGGGGCCATTTACTCACGTGTTACACATTTTTTTCATTCCTTCTTTCAATTTTTTTGTTTTAGAATGTTTTGGCTATTATCATATCGTGCGGTAGTCACTTCTATCTCAATCAACGAAAAAGTAATTCTGACAAAATTGGGACTTAGAAGGTTTTATAATTTAAGCTGACGTTATGCAAGAAAACGTAGAATTTTTGTAGTCTCACTGACTGCAGCGAAAAGCAGAAAGATGAAAAAATCATTTTCACACCAGTTTCTATACATTTCCACCCATTCCTGGAAGACCGTTCATTTCCTGTCCTTAGATATAACAACATGAAATTTGTGTTTTTATGTGCTTTCAGTATTATCAATGAATTTTTGCCAGGAATTATCAAATGATCTCAAACTGACGAACAGCCCACAATCGAAATACAGTCCAGAACTGGAAACCATTCTCATAATGAGAGTCCGTCTGAAAATAACAAGTTATTTATATAATATGACTGGAAAACAATCAAAAACTGATAAATGAACAAAGGACAAAAAACAGTCCACACTAATTAAGTTAAATAGTCCAAAATTTAAAAACACTCCAAAGTTCAAAATATCTGATGACTGAGAACCCGCTCATTATTGAAAAACAGACCAAACGTGGAAAAAAAGTTCTAACATTGGAAAATCGTCAAGAATGAACAAACTGGCTAAAACCAGAGAACTGCACAAACCTAAAAGAAAAAAAGAAAAAAACTAATAAATAAGTAAAATAAAATTCAAGAAATGTCAATTTTTTTTAGAAAACAATTCAAAAGTTGCTAACTGTCCAAAATTTAAAAACAACTCAAAATTTAAGAATAAAAAAATACTAAGAACCACCCAAAAGTGACGAATTGCCCCAAACTGGAAAATTGCCTTAAACTAAAGAATATTCGAAAAGTGAAAAACATCAAAAATTTAAAAACCATCCAAAAGTGACAATTGCTATTTTATGAAAAGCAACCAAAAACTGAAAAATGGTCCAAAACAGATAAATTACTCACAGCTGACAAACTGGCCAAAATGAGTAATAGTCCAAAAGTTAAAAATATCGAAATATAAAGTACCTGTCCGAAAATAACATACTATTCGTTATTGAAAAGTAATTCAAAACTGATAAGTAGCTTGAGATTAAAAAACAGCCCAAAAGTTACAAACAGCAGTCCACTTAAAAACTAACAAAAAATACTGAATACTGAAAAGCAGCCAAAACCTAACAACCGGCCGAAACACAGTCCAATCGCCCATAACTAACAAATTGTCAAAAAAAAACTTTTTAGAAATTACGTACCCATGGTGTGGTGGGACGTATGACAATGCACGCATGCCAAAGTGGCCCCATGACAGCACACCCCTGGCCCCGGAAACTAGCCTTTCGAGTATCGCATCAGTGGCCGGAGGGACGCTTTGGAGCCGGGCCTGAGCCCCCATTTCGGCGTTCCGCTTCCAATGCGCGCGTCCTGCAAGGGCCATCATGGGGTTCCCTACTGACCGAGATCCGTGCTCCCTCAGCACTCGCCTGGAATTCAGGTCCTCCACAGCTGGACGCACTTCCTCTTCACTCACCCCTCTCCTCCTTGTCTTGGTCCGTGCGGCTATGCAGGCAGGGGGTGACGACGGAGGAGCCCTGTCCTGTTCGATGGTGCGGGCCGAGTTTGGTTCGTCACCGGCCCGCTGTCTCGACCACTCCATCTGCATCTTCCTCTCCATGATGGCCGAGACAAAGGCCGACACCCAGTTTCAACTGCTTTGACTCTTCATCATCTCTGGAACCAGGGTGTCTGGCGCAGACGGCTGATTACACCGTCGTCGTCGTTGATGCTTCCTCTTCTGCAACCGGATCGCTGTTGTTACTGTCCCGCGCCTCTCCTGCCACCAGGCCCCACTCTCGAACAGAGTGTGCCAAGGTGTGTTCTTCGCCTTTCGATCACAGTGCGTGCACATGGGGCTCGGCGCTATCGCCATCCGATGTAGGTACGTGCCGAAGCACCCGTGGCCGCTCAGAACTTGGGTCAGGTGGAAGTTCAGCTCTCCGTGCGATCTTCCTTCCCATCCATCACGGTCGCGTATCAGCACTCGGGTCCACTCCCCTTGGTCGAATAGGCGAGCGCGTCCTTCCACATCCGAAGCGTGTCCTGCTGGATGATTCGCTTGACCCGACGTGCTTCCAGTTTCGTCTTCGCTCTCTTCTTCGCACCGTATACCGCCGCTAGCTCGCCGACCTTGAGTTCGATCGACGGTATACACGCTAACACGCCTACTGCCCCACTGACATCGCGTACCCATATGTAAAACCCAAATACAAAAAATAAGGATCACTGAAAAAACATAAAACCGACGGCTGTCCATTACTGATGAGTAGCGCAAGGTTATAACAGACTTTCCAACACAGAATAGCCCAAAAGTGAAAAACAACTCAACAGTGAAGATTCCTCACTCGTTGAAAACTTATCTGAATATGATGATTGTTTATTACTGAACTGAGAACCAGACAAAACAAACAGATTAAATGCAGCCAAACTATTCACAGCTGATCAATAGATGGAAACTTAAACACACGAGTAGCGAAAAAGTGAAAACATCTCAGAATTGAAAACCCACTCAAAAGCGATAAGTGCCCATAGCTCAAATCAAGCATATAGCTCAAAACAGACGAATTAGCCCATAACTCATAAATATCTCAAAGTTAAAAAAATAACCGAAATGTGGAAACTCTCCTAAGAGTATATAACCGCCCGCAACTAACAAACAGCTCAGAGTAAAAAAAAAACCACCCCCTAATAAATAGCTCAAAATTGGAAAACAATCCAAAACTGGAGAAAAGCAGCCCAAACAAACCAACAGTCCAAACCCGATAAAGAGCCCATAAGTGACAAGGAGTCGAAAATTGGAAACAGTCCTCAATATAGCCGACAACTAAAAAACAGCCCAGAATAAGAAAACTATCTGAAACTGATGATGAGAGAAGCCCAAAACTAATGAACAGTCTACAAGTGACGAAAAGCTTTAACTGGAAAACAGTCTGAAACTGATCATGAACAGCCCAAATAAACCAATAATCCAAAACCCATAAACAGTCCACAAGTGACCAAAAGAGCCTAAAATTGGAAAACAGTTCTCAACAGTCAAAACAATCAGTAAACAGCCCAGAATTGGAAAACTGTTTAAAAAATGATGATGAGCAGCCAAAAGCTAATAAGAGTTCACAATTGACAAAGAACTCAAAATCGGAAAACAGTCTGAAACTGACAATGAACAGCCAAAGCTAGCCAAGGATCCAAAACTGATAAACAGCCCAAACTTGGAAAACAGTCGAAAACCGATGAAGAGTAGCCCAAATCATCTGATCAACAGTTCACAAGTGATAAATTGCTTCAAATAGAAAACACTCGGAACGGATTCTGAGCAGAGCAAATCAGCTGAAATACAAAACTGATGAACAGCCACAACTGAAATACAGCTCGAAACTGAGAAACAGCCCAAAATAGACTGACATCCGGAACTACAAAGTCTCGAAACTGACTATACTTTAGTTTTAGCATCTTATATGCTTTTACTACTGGGTATACTTGATCGAAAACCGCAACGATCCCCCCGTAACAGCCTTCCGTAACGCTACTGTTACTATGACGTCATACTACTGAGTATACTTCAGCGAAAACTGTAACGCTCCCGTTACTATGACGTCATACTACTGGGTATACTTGAGAGAAAACCGTAACCCTCCCCTCGTGACGGTCCCCCGTAACGCTCCTGTTACTATGACGTCTTACTACTGGGTATACTTGAGCGAAAATTGTGTTTATAGGTATATTTCCATGGAAATTTATTTCTTCCAACCAGGGGTATACATGAGCGAAAACCTTAACGGCCCCCTCGACACGCCCCCCCCCCGACACAAAGCCGGCGCATTTCGGGGTTCTCTTCTCATTTCTAGCTCAGTTCAGCTCACAGTTCCTTAGCTCTTCATTATGACATTCAGTTCAGTGGTTGACATTTCCATTTTATTCCAGCCATAGGTATACTTGAGCGAAAACCGTAACACTCCACCCCCCGCCCGACACGCTCCCCCTACACGAATTCAGTGGTAGACACTTGTTGCGCCCTGCGCGACTACAGTCTGCATCCATGTTGTTAATAAAAATTTCCATGGCATTTTTTAAAATTAGGGTACGACAGCATATAAAATGTTACTATCTTCCAGCCAGGTGTATACTTGAGCAAAAACCGTTATTCTTCCACCCATGGGTATATACTTGAACGAAAACTGTAACGCTCCCCGACACGTTTTGTCTTAGGATAAAATGTCCGGAGATTTACTGGAAAATTCGGACACTTGGCAGCACTGGTTCTCGTGTAGTGGGTGCGGATCCTACTTTGCCTATTAATGAAGATTTTTAAAATAAAATCCCTCCCCCCCCCCCCCCAATAAAAACTTTGTTCTTCAAGCTTTCCACTTTTCTCTCATTACCTCTATCAAAGCAATGTTGGAGGAGGAGAGGACTCACGCGTACCCTTTTGGTTACGTCTTCGAAGTTCACTGGTGAAACGTGCGCTCACATCGTAGGCGTTGCCAGGGGGTCTAGACCCCTCTCTTTGTGTCAAATAATGGTTTTTATAATTTTAGCATCCTCTCTAACATCACTCCGCCTTTGGTCAAGACCAGATCTCCCAATGCTAGGCTGGCTACGCCTTACGCCACTGGCTTACAATTTTCTTATTTTAGTCTGTGATTACGACTTTCAACTACAGTGAGTTCTAGCAGAACTTTGTAAGCCTGCTGTCGTGCACAACTGGTTCTCCGATTTCATCGTTATTCGACTCTCCTGAAGCACCAGCTTTCTGCGACGTAGCTTGAAATAATCCATAAATATGCTCCATGAATAAAAATATAAATAAAACGACACGTATACTGTAAAGGCGCTTTGACGTGACATTAAATTTTCTACCGAATACAGGCTCAATAAATTTTCCTTCCGTACATCAACAAAGGAGAACGAAGAAGTTCCCGGAAGTAAGAATACGGTCCGCGTCCCGAAATAAAGATAAAAGATAAAACTTCCGAATATTATCAATCACGGAAAATTTGGTAGGCGAAAGCAAGATGGAAGAAAAGAAGACGCACAAAAAACAACAACAACTGAATACCGAAAAAACTGATAAAAAAGGATATACGGACTAAAAAATTATGTCGTTATTCTTTTGTAACGAGAAAAGGAAGGCGAGGACAACGAAAGGTAAAATTGGCTTTAATTCGCGAACGTGAGGAATTCGTTTATTAGAAATTTCTTCGTCTCTGGTACATTTTTTTGCGTCGGAAAACCGATGATTCGTTTTTGCGCGGAGCGAAAAGGAAAATAAGAAGAGAACAGAACAAAAAGAGCAGAAGAGAAACAAATAAATAAAATCCGGCGAGTTTTTATTCGACATTTATTTGCTCTCCCTTTGGAAGTATCGTCACGTTGATGAGCAGTCTTGCCGATTGTATTTCAGCAGTGCGTAAAATTTCCAGCCGAGCCCCGAGTCCGTTCAGGAATGAATAACGATTATTGAACCGCCGAAATACTTCTGTCGCCGTGAATGCGGATACAGTTGCCGAGAGTCAACTCTTGACTTGAACTCGTGACTCATCTTCCAGATTTGAAATTACCGAATATGGAGCTAGCTTTCCGTACAGAATTACGAAGACGCAAGAGCTTGGAGGCGGATTGCCTATGCTAGAACTCGCTGGATAACTTTCAACCGACATGAAATGTATGAAGTGTATCATGCGGTCGGCCCCTTCTACCAGGCGCCAGAACTGTCAACGTGCACGCACTCCAGTTATTTAAATTGCCTGCTCGAGAGCCGCAAAGCCGCGATACTCCGCTTCGCGCTGCGACAAAGACGCCAGCGCCGGGGCTCCTCATTAGTTGGCATCTCGGCGCGAAGAGCCAACAGTATTACAGTCGACGTAATGTAAACAAGCGAATGGGGCAAAATTACTCGGTAATCAGCTTAACTTTGTTTCGACGTAATGGAAAACGGTGGTGGAGAGCGAAATTGTCTAGAATAAAAGAACTAAAAAACAGAACTATAAAGAGCCCAAGACGAAAAGAGGAAAGAGACTAAAGAGAATAAAATTCCCGTTTTATTACATTATTTACCCGAGGCTTTTTTTCTGCGACATTTTGTAATATTTCTACTTTAATTTTCCATCAACTTTTAAGAAATATTATTAGCCGAGACGTGATTGCAGTTCTTTCTCCATACTTTTTTTTTCTCTTGTTTTCTAAATTGCTTTTGTGGCATTTATAATTCAATTATCTCGCGAGATAGTCTCGGACGAGCGAATATTTTAATGCGAAAAAGTACGAGTAGAAAAAAACAACAAAAACAAAAAACGCGAGATAATCGCAGGTCGGAGCCAGCGTTAGAGATCCACAAAATGGTTTCGCCAGATTGTCGTAGAAAATGAACGCTGAGCGTTTGACTGAGCTCGTCTCGAAAACGAGGCGAAAATGTCTGAACGGTTGACGTCGACTTGTTTTCACTCGAACAGGTGTACAGAATACAGATGGATGAGCACGTGAATGCGAAGACTGTGTAAGCCGTGCCAGCGAGGCAAAGGCTTATTTTTCACTCTGTTCCCAAATGGCTTCGTAAATCTTTTGGAATAACGGCAACAGGTGCGAACATGATCCGCAAAATGTTATCTTTCCTCGTTACCTTACGCAATCATCAAGATGGTAGAGTTAAGAATCGAAGGATCAGACACGATCGTCCACTGGCTGATTAAAGGAGCACTTCTGAACGAGGCACAATGAGTCATAAAGAGTCTGAAGTAAGTTTAAAAGAGTTGTAGAGTCGTACATCAGTCTCGGACGGGCTTCAACGAGCTTCCAGCAGTCTTGAAACAAGTGTAAAAAGTTTGGAAATGTTTTGATCATCTCTTGAAGGATCTCAGTGAAGTGTGAAAATCATAATAACCTTAAACGAGTTTTAGAAGAGTACGCAAGTCTTCGAGAGTCTTGTCTTGTACAAGTCTCAAACAGGGTCAGTTTCAAGTACTGTGCCGCCCTTTCTTTCTTTATTTTATTATTTTTTACATGTGGAGGAAAAGGAGGACCCTTCAGTGCCATGTGTATGCCAACAGTTTCCTACAAATAATACAAGAAATTAGAAAAGCACAGTTAGGAAAAAATAAAAGAAAAAGAAAACCCATGGTGGAACGACGAACTAAATACATATAAAACGACAATAAAAAAAAACTTACTAAATTGATATACAAATACAAAAAAAAAAAAGAACAAACAAGCTCACCAACAGCTACTGAAAGAAACTCTGATACTTACAAAGAGGAAATATAAGGAAGAAATCTTTAACGCTAAAAACAAAGCCTGGACGAATCTTGTCTCTTATCCAGCGGCCTGGGAAAAGCCATGTAAAATAGTAATGGAAAAGTATAAAAGTTTCAGTTTCCTCCACCAAAAACCACATCACCACAGAGAAAAAAGAAAAATATCAAAAAATCTTTGAACAAAATTTTCCACAAACAGTTGATACATTACCAAACTTTACCATCAACAAATTCAACGAAACCAAAATTGATCAATACACAATAAATAGTATAATTAAAAAAATGAATAATAGGAAGGCCAACGGTCAAGATAACTTATCAAATAAATTGATAAAAATAATAAATAAAAATGACCCAGAGATACTGAAAATATTACTAGAAAAATACTTGAATTTTAACACTTTCCGGAAAACCGGGAAAATAAAACTGTTAAATAAACTAGATAAAGACCCTACAGAAATAAACTCTACAGATCAATTACACTACCGTCCGCAATAGGCAAACTTTACGAAAAGATAATTTAAACGAAGAAATAAACAAAAATAACATTCTCCAAAAAAATCAGTTTTGTTATAGGGAGGGAGGGTCAATAGAAACGGCATTTCATGAAATGGCTAAAACAACATATAATTTCAGGAAAAGGTACAAACACACCATACTAATCAGCTTTGATGTACAGGGTGCCTTTGACAGAATCAAATAGTCAAGTATACTTAAAGTCATGAACATGAACGAAATAAGCCCACACTTGTTACAACTAACTAAAAGTTTTATAGTAGTACTAGATGAAAAAGAAAATAAAATTTTAGAATACAACCTCAGCGCAGGAGTGCTCCAAGCCCTCTCTCCCACCCTATTCAATGTAGCCATGTCAGAAGTACACAGGAAAATAAATGAAAGAAAAAGCATCAATCTGTTTAGCTTCGCAGACGACCTATTGCTAATTATAGAGGTGAATGAGATAGACAACGATTCACAAAAAATAAACGAAACTATAATAACAATCAACGGGACGTTAAAAAAACTCGGCCTCCAACTAAATCCTAACAAAACACAAATGTTGCTTGTATCAAGGAGGCACAATAAGGGAGAATTTCTTCGAATCATAAAACAAAAGATCAAGCTAAACCAAGAAACCACACAGTTTAAAAACGAAATTAAATACCTAGGGATGTTAATAGATCATAACACAAACTTTAAAAAGCACATCATATATACATAACATATAAGATTATGAAATACCACAAAAAAATAAGAGCACTGTACAGTAACACATATGGATATGACACTCAGAAAAGAGAAATTCTATACAACGCCCTCTTTCGATCGATTACGGAATATGGATCCTCAATTTACTTTGAAAGAATAAGGAAGTCAGACATTAAGGAACTAAAACCTTGCAAAGACTCATATTAATAAATGTAATATCAGAATATAGAACGATCTCCTTCACAGCAGTTCACGTAATAGCTAGAATAATCCCAATAGAACTTCAATCAAGCCAGACTAACCAAAGAAATAAACAAAAAAGCTGATAACAATAAAATAAAAAGAATAAAGGAACAGACGATTCAAAATTGGCAAAAATCATACAATAAGGAAAAAACAGGAAGAAGAACAGTCAAATTAATCCCAGATACCAAAACCAGAATGAAAAATAAAAATTTTAATCAGATTACTACCTCGCACAATATCTAAGTGGCCACGGGAATTTTGCAAACTACCTAAAAAAGTTTAAAATAGTCAAAAACGACACATGCAGGGAATGCTATGAAGACGAAGATACCCCGCGCCATACATTCAGAGACTGTAGAAAACTAGAAAAATTAGAAGAAAAATATAATATCATTGAGCCGGAGAAGGACATCGTGAAAAAATAAAATTTTCTTAAATTAAAAAAAAAAAAAAGTGTAAAAATAATTCTGGAAGTCAAAAATAGAATTGAATAGGAAAGGAGGGTGAATTATATTAAGTAGAATTAAGTGTCGCATATTGTATTATTTTTAGGATGTGTCTATTCCCTTAAGGAATAATTACAAGCAAAAAGAACTCGCCATTTCCATGAGACGAGAAACAAGATGTAAAAATCCTATAAAAAACTAGGAGACCTTCTCCATCGACTGATTGTTATTTGGTCTCAACTCCCGTTAGTGGCACTCCGAGAAGCTGAATGTAAGAACTAATTCAATGTTGAATTCAGCTACCTGAAAAATCAATTGTATGTTCTCGGCCCTCCGGCCCCCTTTCTGAAGGCATCCCCTGGGGCCACTGACCTTGAATGCGGAATCAAATTGTTTTATTTTCGAGCACAGTCTCATAGCCAATAGAAATCGATAAGAACTAATTTTCAACACATTAATAAAATTAATTTTCGGTTAACAATATGGAAACTTCGTGTATTTTTTCTTACGAAGCAGAAAGGACGTGTAGCACATACGTCTCCCTCATTTGCTCGAACTAAAACTTTGCAGAGTTCTCTTGTGTTTTATTAAAACTGATACTACGGGTGGTAGGATCCCTAGAAAAAATAAAGTCCCACTAAGACTGAATAAATACCAAAAAAAGAAAACCTTTCAAGTTTGAAGAAAAAAAAACAACTTTCCATGTAAATTATTTTCGATTTTCAGAAATGTTGAAACCAGGCCTTGATTTTCCATGGCTGATGACGTTTCAGCCTCGGGCGATAAAGGAGCGGCAAATTTTGAAAACACGTTATATTTTTCTTCCGCTCTCACCTTAAGTCTGTATATGCAAATTCAAATATACGTAATTGGTGTGAGGACTCCAGCATTCTCCTGGGCATATCACAAGCAGGGCGGCAAAAGTATTTCAGTCTCCAGTCGTAGATCCGAGCCTAACCTGGAATTTTTTAACTTCTGCGGGAAACATAGTGCGTCCTGTAACCCCCGACAGCTCACACGAACAAGGCATTACAGTCGCAGGGCGTGTTACCACCAGATCAGAAAGGTTGATACTACGCGTCTTCAAGTTGAGCACGCTCACTCAACGTCGTGAAACACGTGACTAGTAAGCAAACTGCGGCAGTACACTATTTGACACATAGAAGGAAAACTCTAACCCAACAACACCATGGGGAAAGCAACTGCAAACTACCCAGACTAACCTGCCCATGAGAGTCGCACGTCAGAAACTGCGATCGTCAACGTCCGCCATCGGATACGGCGACTGAAGAAGACAGCACAGAAAAGACTTTTCGACAAGCCACAGGGAGAGCCTTCAGAAGTCTCGGTCGAGTCTTGAAAATCAAGTCTGGGAAAGGCATAAAGAGTTAGGTTGCTACAAATACACTACACTACCAATATCAGAAACTTTATGTAAGATAAAATTGAGCCAATTTTGCGCTGTTGTATTAAAATGAGTCAGGACAATGCTAAAGATTTTTAATCGAGCGAATACTCGTATTGAAGAGCCTTCGCTAGTCCGAAGGGTTCCTCCTAGGAACGGACCGTGGGGGGGGGGGTAAATGACGTAAAATATTGAGGATTTCGAACTGCTTGAACCTAGGTGATGTCACGTCAATACTAAAGGGAAAAGGCCCTGCCTACTATATTTTGACCTATTGTGGAGAATGTTAACTAGAATTAGAAACTGAAGAAAATTAATCATACTGAAAAATTTTACAAACGTTAGGGTCAAGTTAAAAATTATAAAAAGAAATTGCCTGGTCTCCGCTTCACCAAAAAGCCTTGATTTGAACCTAGCAACAAACAATTAAACATTTCCCATCAATTTCACAATGTAACGAAACAGAGGAAATAAATTCGTTTTGCGGTGCACTACTTACACGAACTTAAATACGACTACGAAGGTAAAATTGGCCCATTGAGAGAATGTTCAAGGTTCAAAACCCAATCAGAACGAACGGAAATCTCAGAATTTAAAGTATTTCAATCGATCCGTATTCGTATCGATAATTTTAATTCGCATTTTATTGACTAGTTAGTGATGATAATTTTAGACAATACTCGGTCAAATTGATTTTCGAAAACTACGCTCTAAATTTCTTAAGACGTTAGTACAATCCTAAAGTTCCATCGCATCTACTTTTTCGTAGCTCATCCATCTTGAAAAAAGAAATTGCACGAAAATTTAAATTTGAACTTAAGATGAAAAAAAAAAAAAGAAGAACTAATGCTTGTATGATGTTTAAAATATTTCCTTCCTTTACTCACCAGGCACAGTAGGTACCGTTTTTAGCCAAGAATATTTTGACATCATCATCGTCAATACATTATTTTTAGAAGACGCAATGTTAGAAACGCGTGAATGAAATTAAAATTGAAAATTCGAAAAAGTTTTCGAAAGCCCCCCTACCCCAAATCTTCGGAGTTGCCATTTTTTTCCCAGCAAAGTTGAAGATTTAGTCAGAATTTTAAATTTAGGATTTTTTTTTGGGGGGGGGGGGGGGTTGTAGGAAAAACTTTATATCATTTAGTCAACATTCTTAATATCAGTCAGTCAGTAAAATGTTCAAATGGCTAAACTTTTTTTTTCCTTTTTAATTTCAGTAGGTAAAATAGCTAAGTTGTTTCTCCTTTGCTTGGAGGATTTTTCCTCCTCCTGGGTGAGAAGTTTTATATTATTGCGCCGGTATTCTCAACGTCAGTCAGCAAAATATAAAATGTAAGAATGGGTGAAGCTTATTTTCTTTCTTTTTTTTCTTTTCTTCTCTTTATTTATTTTAATTTAATACTCGGACGGATAATTATTGCAGGGTTGGAATTCTTTGGAAAATTTTCGTTCAGTAAATCGGGATTTTAAACATTAGTCGACAAAATATAACAGCCGTTTTTTTGTTCTACTTTTGCTAGCTTGAAAAATTTTTGTACCGAGTCGACATTTTCGATCTATTTCTACCCGCGGCTGTCATCTATGCCTACAGGGTTCACTCCGCCCTTACTTCTCGCGTGCTTCTCGCTCATTGAATAATAAATCTAATGGTATGCACAAAACACTAAGAAATCTTTAAATTCGTAAACCAGTGAGTTGGGGTAGCACACACTTAGGAAGCTATGCCTCTCATTTTACTAACATTTGAATTCCGATTAATACGTAGAGGATGCTGGCTCTTATTGATGGATACAGAAAATCCTTAAAATCTGAGCCCCATCAGCTAATACTAACAGATGACGTCACGAGTCCCTCCTTTTCATATGAAAACACTTGGATTCTTCCTGTTTTATCGAGAAAACTTTTTCCAATATGTATTTAATGGTGTCTAAGAACAAAATGGGTGGATATACGACACGATTCATAAGCGTAGGAGATGGTGGACTCAAGCAGGAAACCGATGCGCAATCCGTTACCCTCTAGTTACCCGCGGAAAAGTTACCCATTCGCAACCCACAGTTACCCGCACATTACCCAGACACCAGTCAGTTACCCTTGGTTCCCCTTTAGTTACCTGGGTAAGTTACCCATTTGCAATCTTCAGTCACCCTCTCATTACTCAGAAACTCATCCGTTACCCTTGGTTCCTCTTTAGTTACCTGGGTAACTAGCGGGATTTTGCGCATTCCGATGCGCACTCAGTTACCCTCTAGTTACGCGCGGAAAAGTTACCCATTTGCAACCCTCAATTACTCTCAGATTACCCAGAAACCAGTCAGCCTGGGTTCCCCTTTAGTTACCTGGGTAACTAGCGGGATTTTGCGCATTCCGATGCGCACTCAGTTACCCTCTAGTTACGCGCGGAAAAGTTACCCATTTGCAACCCTCAATTACTCTCAGATTACCCAGAAACCAGTCAGCCTTGGTTCCCCTTCAGTTACCTGGGTAAATTATCCATTTGCAACCCTCAATTACTCTCAGATTACCCAGAAACCAGTAAGCCTTGGTTCTCCATTAGTTACCTGGGTAAGTTATCTGTTACCCATTTGCAACCCTCAGATGGCCCAGAAACCCATCAGTTACCCTTGGGTCCCCTTTAGTTACTTGGGTAACTGGCGGGATTTTGCCCATCCCGATGCGCAATCAGTTACCTTCTAGTCACTCGCGGAAAAGTTACACATTTTCAATGGTTTTCAAAGTTGCTGAATTCAATTTTGAGACTATTTTCTGGATCGGGCCTCTTCGAGTCTTAGCAAATGAACCCTCTTAATAATAGCAAAGTTTTCATTATTTAGTCCCAACCTATACTTGATTGACCTCTAGGATTCCTTTGGTGGAAGAGTTGAATCCAAGATTTCTTATTTTCGTCTCTCTATATAGATTACTATAGGTGTTCAATAAGTAAGGTTCCCATCAAAATAACTCGAGAACGAATGAATGAAATTTATTTTTGAAGAAAGATTCGAAAAGTAAATCAAAAATACTACAATCCTGTGTAGGTACTACCATTATTAATGCATTTGTCCCAGCGTAATACCAAACTGAAAATTGCACTGCGAAAGAAATTTGCGCCACCTTGGGCTAGTCACTGTTTGGCTTTACTTCTTCATTTGCGAACACCTTTCAGACACATTGTTTCTTAAAAGGGCCGAACACATGAAAATAAGGTGGATTCAAGTCCGGAATGTATGACGGATGTGGCAAAAGACCAAATTTTAGAGATGTCATAGAAACTTGATTATCGAACGTTATTCTGTTCTAGAGGAACTCGGCACTGAGATCCATCTTCAGAAAATGATAACTCGTAACCAAATTAACGGAATAACTTTCAACTCACAATACGAAGTGATAAGGCTACAGACAGTGTTACCTCAAACGCGCATCAGAAAGCCTCTTTTCGTTCTCGAGTTATTTCGATGGAAACTTTTCTTACTGAACACCCATAGTATTAGAAACCTGATCTCGCTCCCCGGCTGATAAGATGTAATGACGTATCAATTGTTTTTATGTCTGTGTTTCTGCTGTATCTCATAGTGCTTTACTACATCTGCATCATTATATCTTATGCTTTTTAGTGATTTGGAAAAGTGACTGAAGATTTATCATAACGCAATTCTGAGGAAAAAATCTCAATTTTTGAATAATCTGACAAACTTGAAAATTGAAATCGGCTCGATTTTGTGAGTCTGTAAACAAATCGAGTACGAAAATTCAGCTTGATTTGAGGAAAACGGTAGTCACACTGGAAAAATAGATACTAACTAAAGAGTCAGGACAAAAAATTGATTTTTTTTTTTGTAAAGTTAAGAACCGAATTTGGTTTGGTGTCATGCGTTCTTCAACAACTTGTGTACGAAATTTGAAAATGTAGATTGGCGGGAGAGGGATGTGCTTTGCTTAGTTGAGTTTCATTTCGTGGAGGTATGTGCGATGCGCGCATGCTAAAGTGCCTCCCCGGATATCGCACCCCTGACCCCAGAAACTACACTTTCGAGTATCGCATGGGCGACCTTCAGTTATTTGAATGGTAAAACATTTTGAATTGTAGTGAGATGTTGTGATTCGAATAGGTTGGCTGGTTAGACTGATGGTTCCAGTGCAACTTTGCTTGAGCCATCACGTACTTCAACGCCGAATAAGAACTTCGGCGGCCTGACCTTAATTAACATGAAAACGAACTCACGATTCTCAAAAAGGCTTTCCAAGTTCTTCCACGACAAAATTAACCGTGTAAACGCCGAATGTCCTGATCCGACACGCAAAACTATACCCCAAGCAATTAAACTTTCGAAAAATTTCCATCATCGAAAAAGCATTTTTTTTTCTCAACTTTTACTCGAATTTTTCTCTCCAATCTTTACCGTTTTTTCGAAGGTTTTTACGCTTCCATAAAGTTTTATTAAAAATTTATAATTTTAAAGTTGGTTTACAGACTCATTTCGGTAATCCTGGGTGGAAAAAAAGTTGGTCGAAATTATTCTCAAGGGAACAGTGGCGAGGGAAAAAAAATTAAAAGAAGGATGGAAGGAAAAACCCCCGGAAAACTCGGAAAAGTAAAAATAATAGGCGTATTGTACGATAAAAATAATAGATATATACGGTCGGCGCCATCGCTTACCGGTCGCCGGGGAATTTTTACAGCTTCGGATCAGCGAGGAAGGCGTAGCGGCGCATCTGCAGCCTGGAAGAAGAAAATTTAACTAACACCGCGATTTATTAGCTCGATAAGTCTTTCGCGAAAAGAAAAAGTTTTTACTTATCGCGACGCAAAGTGTCAAATTAATTGAGAGGGTACACCGGAGTGCCGACGCGGGCCCAATCGACACCCTCCGTCGAATTACTGAAACAGCCATCGCCGGCGAGAAAGTTTTAATAAACGTTAAATATCAATTTGGAGAGAACATCATCGTGGTTGAGGACGCAGGGAGACACGAGACAATAAAACATATAAACTTTCAATCCACGATAAATCTAACAATAGAGACGCATATCGAACCAATAAATACCTCGCTCCATCTGCCTCGACAACAAAAGCTTTTCTCGCAGTTCGACGAAACGAAATCCGCACCGATAACGTTATTTTCAATTTCACTAAAATTTATTTCGTCAGTATTGTTTAGCCAGATCCGCCGATTCAATCAGCGGATCTGTTCGCCGCTATAGTTGTGAGAGAGCCTAAAGGTACTTAAAAGCTTGCCAATTCTCTGTTCATACCTTTTTTCTCCCGCTCTTTATCGCTGTCACTTCTTGTTCTTCTGAAGCGGATTCCTTTGAAATCCAGCTCGTGCAGCTAACTGGTAAGGAGAAAGGGCCAGGAATGCACCTTATACTAGAAATATAATATTCCATCAATCTATCATATACCCGATTAATCGATTAATTCAGCGTAGTTCAGATTCATATGTTATTTTCGATTCACAGGTTGATTCCAATTTATCAGCAATTACTACACTGTGGCAAGTTAATTATCCTGGAGATCTTCATCTTCATATATCGTTTCCGGAGTCACGCAATATTTTTCCGTTCCAGTAATCCACCACTTTCTTGGCTTCGCCTCCAATAGTATTCCCTCACAGGTCGTCCATGCTTATGAGGTGCTCTTCACCGCAATCGACTTTTTTTAAGGTTCGCGAATTCTTTTGTAAATAGTTTTTTATTGTATATTTGTTACCTGTCCTGCCAAGCCAGTTTTTCTACGAACACCTCTACACCGAATCGCTTCTTTCTTTCTTTTCCTCACGCTCTTCTTCCATCCTCGTATTTTTTAAACCTAATTATCCGGCTAGGCAGTGACTCGATGTTCGTGGATCAGTCTTCTTTTGGAGTCGTCTTATACTCTCGCTCAGTTTCAGTTCCATACATTTTCACTACTCGCTCTCGCGCAATTCAGTGTAAATATACTTCTGAACACCGCAACTAGAACTTCTTTTTTTTAATGGTGATAACGCGCTCGTGTTGTAGCCCCAAACGCGCTACAAATGGTGACCTCGACGTTATTTGTACATGCAAAATTGGAAAAACAATTTATAAAACAATTCGGTCTTTTACAGTTCGTTTCACTATTCATTATTTAATGTGAATTTGTCGGAAGTGCTCGGCTAAGAGGGCAGAAATGGCAAAAGCAATTCCATTTCTGCCCTGCGAATTTTCGGCGAACGACCCAATGATCGGGTTCCAGCAAGTCGGACACAAAAACTCTGCGTCGTTCCACATTGCCGCCCTACAATCGCAACCCGCGGATTTTCCGTCGCAATCGGCGGCTCTACCAGACTCGGCACTGCAACTGCAATTACAGCTGACAAGCTCTCGGATTCGGACGCTGTTGGAGCAATTAGAAGACGTAACAATCCGTTTAACCAAACTAGAAAAGAATGCCAGTCATTATAACGTATCACCAAATCGTCCTTCGCGTGACCGCTCGCAAACTGGTGGCCGCGGTCTTCTTCTACTGTCCCAGAAGGGTTGAACATCTATTTATATCACTATAAATTCGGCAAGAAGGCGCAGAAATGCAAAATGTTGCCCAATGGCAACCCTGTAGGTTATCCTAGGGAAACTGAGCATTTCTTTAGTCGCGGCGCCACCCAAAGAAACGTCATATGTTGCGCGCCGCCTCTTCATTTATGACCGCAATAACAATTTTAGAATTTTTAGAGGATACAGGTTCGGCGGTTTCCGTAATTCCGCAAACTCAACGCTCTCTACCACCGAGCGACTATTTTCTGTATGCAACTAATGGCTCACCTATCTCTACTTGAGGTACCCGCACCCTAACTTTAAATCTTATGCTCCGTCGTCCAATCTATCGTAGCCGATGTCAACACCCCCATCATTGGTGTCGACATCCTCGGGTACTACATGTTTCTTCCAGATGTGCGGAACAAAGTCTTAATTGATTCTGAGACGGGCGTTAAATCATCGGCAGAGTGCAAAACGACGCCAACTACTGGGATTTCTTCGCTCTCGTCGTCCATCAATTCCCCGTTTCAGAAAATTGTAGACGATTTTCGCACAATTACAGTCCCCCAGAATATGGTACACCTTCCACCTGTAAATCATACGGTGCAGCATCATATTCTGACGAAAGGACCGCCCATTTCTTTTCGACCCCCATCTTGATACTGCGAGGAAAGAATTCGAGCTGCTTCTTTCGCTTGGTATTTGTCGACCATCTTCAAGCCCCTGGGCGAGTCCTCTGCACATGGTGCCTAAGCCAGATGGATCTTGGAGACCATGTGGGGACTACCGCGCTCTGAATGCAGTCGCAATTCCAGACTCGTAATTCCTTGGCCGGAACTTGTATATATTCCCGGATCGACCTGGTTCGAGCAGTTAACCAAATTCCGGTAGCCGAGGAAGACATTCCCAAGACGGCCATTATAACTCCATTTGGATCGTTCGAATTTAATCGTGTCCCGTTCGGTTTGCGCAGTGCCGGGCAAACATTTCAACAATTTATCGACGACGTTCTTCGCGGCCTTTCATTTGCGTACGCATACTTGGACGACATCTTGATGGCTAGCTCCTCAGCTGAGGAACACTAGTCTCACCTTCGTCTAATATGTGAATGCCTCTCTCATCACGGCGTCACAATCAACGCCTCCAAATCTGTTTTCGGCCAAACATCTCTCTCCTTCGTCGGCCACGAAATATCAGCCTCCGGCGTCCGCCCGTTACCCGACCGGGTAGCCTCTTTGACCTTTTATTCGTTGCCGGCAGATATTTCCGAATTACATCACTTCTTCAGCCAGGATATTTTTCTGCGTCTTACTCCTCTCTTGCCCTCTATTTCCCCCATTATGATGAGGCGCCAGAGTTCATATGAATCGCCTCTTACTATGCACATGTCCGAATATTTCATCTTTTGTATTTTTATATTTTGGACAATTTCTCGATTCTTGCCAGCCATTTACAGAACATCTTGATTTGACTTCTTTGCTGTCCAAGGAACTTTTAGGATTCGGTGATGTATCCACATTTCTAGAGCCTTGATGTGATTTAGACACTTTATATGTGTACGTCCACGTCGAAAGGGCCCACCTCGTCGGTATGAAGTTGAGGCCAGGGGGTAATATTAGGATAAATTTCGGTCACGATGAGCCAAATCCGAGGTTTTTAAGTCAAAATTTCGAATTTTTAGGAATTTTTGAAATCAAAGTTTGAAAAATAGTAGTTTCGAGAAAAGCGCATTTAAGGTTTGAGTTAGAATTTTTTTTTTTTGTTGAAAAAACGATATTTTATGAACATTTTACGTTTACAATGAAAAGTTTGGACTTACTTCGATGTAAACTGGAACAGAGAAGGTATCTACCAAAAAATGCAGCAATGTGCAGCGATTAATGTGCATCAACGAGTGCAAAACAAAGTGGGCCTTTTTACATTGAAATCAATATAAAATGAGTAAGTATCGACAAAGTGGTCCCTTTCATATATCTGCCATACGGAGGGGAAAAACGTTGAAAAACTGGGTATCGCAAAGTGGGCCCTTTCTCATCCGCGAAGTTTTCCGCGCTATCTCTCGGAAAGACTGCGAAATCGAAAAGATCTCTATGCCAGCTGGTAGACCATGCTTCCAGGTATATAAAACGCTCAAAACCCTATTTTTCGTTTTTTTCATAATTTTTCATAAAAATGGCTGTATCTCCTAAACTAAGATCGACAAGGTGGGCCCTACATGTCCACGCTTCAACCCCGTATAACGCTATTAAACAGGCGTAACATTTTGCGAGAGCCTGTTTCACTGCGAGACTGAACGACCTGTCGCACGACAAGGAGTTCAACTTTATAAAGCCGGCTTTGCGGATCCTATTCTGCATTTCACTTCATATTTTGGATCCAAGTCTTCAGTTATGAAACAACCAAGATACTTATAACGGGAGACATGCTCCATTTCGCAATTCTCGATTTTGAGTTTCACATAGTCATTAGGTTCGCGACTTATAATCATGAACTTTGTTTTACTTATATTAATCGTCAAGCCATCCCTTTTGCCAACTTCATTCACCACGTTAAGCAAATTCTGCAGATCTACCATTGACTCAGTGAGCAGTATCGTATAGTCCGAATATCTGATGTTATTTAGCAGTTTCCTATTATAAAAAAAAAAAAAAAAAAAAAAAGTCCCCAGTATAAATGAACGTGTTTCTTGTGACCAAGGAGCCTTTGTGGCAGACTTTTTCTATTCACAAACACCTTCCGTTCTCACTTATCAAATGCACCAAAGATAAAACAGTTTTGACATCAATGTTGCCACGTCCAAATTTTCGAAATGTGTGAGTTATTTCTGGAGGACCACCTGTATATGTGGGCGTTGAAAAAGTAATAAAACCTCAGAGTAATTCGAGTCACTGTGTAGCCAAGTGGTAACGAGCCCGCTTCGCAATCCTTGCGTCTCGGGTTCGAGTACCACCAACGTCGGAGAGCTAATGATATTAGAATTCTCCCCCCCCCCCTCCACTAACATCCTCGCGAATACAGCAACTACAGTATCAATTGAGATGGAAACATAGCGCGTCATGTAACTACCGCCAGTTTACACGAACAAGGCATTACAGTCGCAAGGCGTGTTACCACCAGATCAGAAAGATTGATGCTGTGCGTTTTCACGTCATGAATAACTTACTCAACGTCGTGAAACACGTAGCTAGTGAGCGAACTACGGCTACATACTCTTCGGAACAGAGAAGGAAAACACGCAAGAAAATCGTGGAGGAGGGAACGGCAAACTACTTCGAATAACCAGCCCAGGAGAGTCGGGTGTCAGAAACCGCGACCGCCCACGTCCGGCATCGGATACGGCACCTGAAGAAAAAGAATTCACGAAAAATTCGTTTTCGTCCGGAAATTACCACGAACAACCCTACAGCGCGAGCTTATAGTTCAGCTGAGCCCAAGCAAACGGGACTCATTGGTCTCAGATCGACGAGTCGAGGAAGCGAATCACGGCGAGGGTGTTAGGTGTGTGTTAGATAGACAAGGAGCCTGATGTTTGTTCCTGACACCAGCCCATGCCAGCAGGAGTTGGTTTCACGGTCGGATGTCGGATTAACGTATCTCGACGGAAATTGAACGCGCATGTAGCGCGAAAAAGAAAAACGTGGAAGCTCTGAACGAATTTGACAAATTCGGCGGCAGCTTTTGAAATGACGCTGCCGCTCGCCGTATAAATGGTAAAGCTGTCTTTAACGTAATTCCAAGACGAGTTAACACGCTTTCGACGATGTTGCTGTTCGCGCCTGAACGAAGAAGCTCGGCGACGCGATAGTGGCGGCGACAGCAGCCGCGAAATCGCTATGTAAATAAAGCAAACTCTAAAATACATTTATAATTTGAAGAAAATTTCCCTCGAGTGTCATTTGAACGGTGCTGAACTTTAACTACACCTAGGAGTAGACGCTTTAAATATATTTTATATATCTATACCGTTTTTTAGCCTCCCGCTTCTCGTATATTTTTTCCCTTTTCGGTTCTTGTCTCTCCGGATAACGAAAAATGACGCACTTTTACCTTATGAATATTTAATACCCGAGCTCGGAGTGGTTCTTTTCGAAGAGAACGAGAAGCAACCTCCAGTGATTTAGATTTCTTTTTCGTTCGACCGGGTCTGTTTGCGGACGAGAAAGACAAGCCGGAGACAGCTTTGAACGAGTGTTCGGCTGTACGAGTGCGGGCGAAATAGAAGAGACCACTGCGGACATCTGACACAAGAGTGACGTGCATGACTTTCATAACATTCTAGCACCATGTGCTGGCGCAGTTTTAGGTTTATAATATCGCTATTTTATAAGCCGGATCATCGATATCCTCGAGGGAGAATCGCGCTTCCGAATGTACGAATGGGACATCGAACGAACAGATTGTTCGGCGAACGAACTGAAGTCGGCGGCATATCCTGTTGCGAAGTTACCTTTTTCACTTTCTGGAGCTGGAATATTGTAACCCGAACTGACAAAGAAAGCGTCGAACCATCGACGGTCCCTCGAGTAAATCGCAAGCAGCTTACAGAATTGTCCCACAGTAAAGTCAACTCGAGTAACGCGAGTATTTTCGAATTCAAAAAGGTTTTCTCTTCTCCTCTTTCTTTCTTTTTAAAAATGACAACGCGCTTTATCTCCTACAGTACACCTTCGCGTGTACGTCACATTTACGCGAGGCGAAGCATATTTCTCTGTGTGAAGCCGAAAAGCTACGGCTTGGAGTTTTCCAAATTTCAAGTTTTGGAGAGGTTTCAGATTTGAAATTTATGGTGTCGGCCGATTTTTCGAGTTTTGCACGAGAGAAAAGTGCTCAGTTCGGACCGCAGAGAGGGAATTCGAAATCAAAAAACGAGAATGTATAAAAAGCGCGGGTATTAATTGACCGATAGAATGAATAAGTCTCGATGCGAGTGCTAAACATAAACTGTAACTACTAATTTAACGTCCTGCCTGGCCGATTGCGGGAGAAAAAGGAGGTGAGTCTTGAGAATGAGAGGAAGAACGTGGTTTTGAAAGGAAGTACAGGAATGCAGGAGACAAAAGACATTATTTGTTAGACACTCGCATTATGCTAAGCAGAAACTAGCCAGGCAGGACGATTTATACAAAATTATACATTCGAGAGAGGGTCGCCGCATTTCCAAAAAATTAATACCTACATGGTTTCGGCCACATTCACAGACGTCAAAGGACACCCGCGCGATGTAGTCGTACAACAATATTTCCCGTTCTGAAGCTTCCAAAAGGCATTTCTGTTGTACTTTTCAACGTGAAAAATTGAATTCGGTCTTTGTCTATGTTGACCGTTGGACCCATTCTCTGAAAATTTACTATCAACAAAAATACGTTCGTCCACAACGGAAAAGTCCAGTCAAATTAGTGTCAAATCGAGCTTAAGCAGGAAAAAATAGTGATCAGTATTTTAGAACCCAGAGTACAAATCACTTAAAATAACTTTTTTGGTCCCAGAAAACAGCATCCGATGCAGGGACGTACCAAAGAATTTTTCCTGGGTGGGAGGGGGTAAAAAGCTGTGAAAATCCCAACTGACTCAATTCAAAATTCCCAAGTATCAAAGCAAAAAAACCAAAAAAAAAACTTTTGACCTGTTGGATTTTTCCAACTGACTCAACTCAATACTTCCAAATTTCAAAGCAAACGTAGAAAAACTTTTTGACTTGGGTTTTTCCAGCATTTCAACTCAATTCTGAAGTACCAAAGCCAAAAAAAAGAAAAAAAAAACCCTTTCAAACGTGTTGGATTTTCCCAACTAGGCTATTCGGTATTCAAATTCGGCAACGACGCTCTCTGTTTTCGAGATACACTCCAAAATGAGGTCAACCTAAGTCAAAAAATGACCTTAGCTCGGGTTTGAATTCGTCCCAAAAAGTTGAGTAATTAGCACCTGCGCCGACGCTGAAGCTTACCGAAAATTTTTTGCTGCGCCACAAAAAAAAACATGATGTAGGGTATGGGAAAATTTTCAAAATTCGAAAAAGCGAAAAATTTTGGTTTAAAGACTGTTGTCAACTTCATTTTTCACGCTGAGTTCGAATTCGGTGTTCAATTTGGGCGCTGATGACGCTCCGTTCCCAAGATACTGTCGAAATGTGGTCAAAATGGGTCCGAAAATGACTCTAGCTCAGTTTTGTCAACGGATTCGAATTCGTCTCGAAAAGTTGCATAATTAGCAGCGGCGCCGACGCCGAAGTTATCTGAAAATTTTTTGTCCCAAAAAATATCTGAAGTATTATGAAGAAATTATCAAACATCGAGAAAATCCAAAATGTTGAATTAAAGACTGTTTTTGACCCAATTTTTCACGCTGAGTTCGAATTTGGTGTCAATTATCTTGTAGGTTGATAGATAATTTGAATTATGAACCTATGAACCTCCGATTGGGTATCATCGGTCTGTGGGTAAATTGGACGTACTTTTTTCTCGAGCCGATGAGCCTACAGACCGACGATATCCGTTCGTAGGTTTATAGGTACAGATCCGAATTTACCTGACGACCTACAAGATAATCAAGTCGGTCAGTAGGTTTTCTTACCTATGGACCGATGTCCATTATCTTGTACGTTGATAGGTAATTTGAATTATTTTTTCTCGAGCCGATGAACCTACAGACCGACGATATCCGTTCATAGGCTTATAGGTACAGATCGAAATTTACCTATTGACCTACAAGATAATTGATGTCGGTCGGCAGGTTCTTTTACCTAAAGACCGACATCCATCATCTTGTAGGTTGATAGGTAATTTGAATTCTGAACCTATGAACCTACGAACGGGTATCGTCGGTCCGTAGGTAACTCGGACTTACAGACCTACGATATCCATTTGTAGGTTCATAGGTCAGATCCCAATTAACCTATCTGAACCTATGAAGCTACAAGATTATTGACGTCAGTCCGTAGGTTTTTCAATTTGAGGAAAACCCCGTACGGATTACCTACAGGCCGAGGATATCCGTTCGTGGGTACATAGGCGCAGATCCAAATTTACCTATGAACTGACGAGAATGTATCGTCGGTCCGTAGGTAAAGTGGACATATTTTTTCCTCAAATCAAAAAACCTACGGACCGATGTCGATTATCTTGTAGGTTCATAGGTTCAGATCCCAAGTTACCTATCAACCTACGAGATAATGGACGTCAGTCCGTAAGACCGACGATATCTGTTTGTAGGTTCATAGGTTCATAATTCAAAGTATCTATCCACCTACAAGATAATTGCCGCCAAGTTCGAACTCAGTGCGAAAAATTGAGTTAGAAACGGTCTTTAATTCAACATTTTGGATTTTTCGAAATTTGATAATTCTTCCGTACTCATCATTCCTTTTTCGGAGCAAAAATTTGTCGGAGAGCTTTGGCGTCGGCGCTGCGGTGCTATATTCTCAATTTTTCGAGACGAATTCAAATCCGTTGTCCAAATTGAGCTAGAGTCATTTTCGGACCCATTTTGACCACATTGTCGACTGTATCTCGGCAACGGAGCGTCGCCGCCAAATTGGATACCGTATTCGAATTCAGCGTGAAAAATTGAGTCAACTGACTCAACTCAAAATTTCCAATTATCAAAGCAAAAAAAAAATAATAATAATAATAAACTTTTGACCTTTTGGATTTTTCCAACTGATTTAACTCAAAATTCACTAGTATGAAAGCAAAAGTAGAAAAACTTTTTGACTTGTTGGGTTTCCCGACTTCTCAACTCAATTCTCAAGTATCAAAGCAAAAAAAAAAAACCTTTTAAACTTGTTGGATTTTCCCAACTAGCCTGACTGAAATGGTAAATTTTCCCAACTGCTGAGTGAAAAATTCCAACAGAGGGAATAAGTTTCCCCCCTGCCCCCTATCAGTAGGTCCCTGGTCCGGTGAAATAATTCTAAGCATAGATTAGAATACATCGGAGTTGTGTATTATATTCTTGAGTTAAAGAAGTGACACTACTTTTATTCAGGAGCAGAGTGGCCTGCTAGGCTATCGGGAAATTTCCCGGCGGCCTGACACAAATATAGCCGGATTATCCGAAAATTGATTGAACATCTAAGCTTCTTCAGTGCTTGTTTGTGAATTATGACTTTTTAAGACTTCTTCAAGGCTTTTGCTGTGTTTCAGATTTTCTAAAATTCTGCAAGACATGCTTAAGACTTTAAGACTGTTTACAGATCTTACGGACTCGATCAACACTATCCCATGCCTCAAGACTTTTTAAATATGCAATTGCATCACAGCGGTAACATTTTTGTGCAAACAGAAAACTAGTAACGTTTTTCTGCGCACAGAATTTTTGTTTCATGCTTAGCCATTAGACATACCTATATGAAAACTATTAGCTTATCCTGCATAATCTTAAAATCATTTTCATGTCTTTGCTTTGGCACATAAACGAAAAATAGCAATCTAAATCGAGTCCATGCCATCCGCTCATGATCATAATGAGGTAAATGTCTATGATTTTCGTACCTGTCGTTATAGAGAACTAGTTACTAATCGACTAAATTGCTCAAATTTATTGTATTATTCTATAGATCCACTTTGCTAAAGGAGAGGCAATCGCCCCTATTGCCTTTCCCGTGTTTCCACTGGGGCCCAAAACTCAAGCACTTACATTTGGATGTCTGAAGAGTACTTTCAAAACTCTAAAGTACTGTTTTTGTTTCAGGTGAGTGTCGATTTCTTGATGATATTATGACGAAGGAGTGGCAACTAACAGTGAATTCGTAAGTACCTATTAGCATAAATACTTTCGTGGAACGCTTTCAAACATGTCGGAGACGGATCTGCAACCACGGGAGAGCATTTTCATGTCTCGATTTTAATATCGATTCATCAGTTATCGAGGTTAATATCGACTTCTCAGTAATCGATTGTAATTGTCCCCGACTTCCTCGTGTAGTGTAACATTTTATACGCGTTCGTACCCCAATGAAAAAGATGTCCATAATTTCTATTAACATCACGACTGCAGAATGTAGTCGCACAGGGCACAGCAAATATCAACCACTGAATTAGCGTTACGGTTTTCGCTTAAGTATACCCAGAACTGAAAGAAAATGGAAATGTCGATCACTGAACTGAATCCCAGCACTAATCTGGAAATTTCAGGTTCCTCACATCCGGACGCGCTTCCTCTTCACTCACCCCCCCCCCCTCCGCCTTGTCTTGGTACGTGTAGCGAGGCAGAATTCAGTTCAACCTGATCTTACCCTAATAAACAAAAAAAAAACCTTCCATAGTAATGTGGACCACTGAACTCAATTGTGAACTGACTTGTGACCATGAAGAGCTATATCATACGGATTGGCTTCACGCAATACGCACCGCTGAACTGAACTGTGAACTGAACTGTAAACTGAACTGGAAATGAGAAGAGAAGAGAAAACAAGCAACCTCGTTCGTTCCATTTTGCTGCGCGACCGTAGTTGGCAGCCATGTTGTTAATAGCATTTTCTATGGAAATATCAATTACTGAATTGAATTATCATCACGAAGAGCTAAATTATAGAGACTGACTTCGTGTCGGGGGGGGGGGGCGTTACGGTTTTCGCACAAGTATACCCACGGCTGGAAGAATAATTCACGGGGACTGGCTTCGTGTCAGGGGGATGACTGGAAGAAATAAAAATTCCCATGGAAATTTGAATCACTGAAATGAATTGTGACCATGAAGGGCTAAATCATACGGATGGAAGTAATGCTCATTCTGCAGTCGTGTTGTTAATAGAAATTTACATGGAAATTTTTTTTATTAGGGTATGATCAGAAGAAGTAACACTTTCATTTATATGCTAAAGCAAAGATAAGAAAATGTCAAAATTTTTCAGAATTTTTGATGTTTTCCATACTTTTTTCAGAATCTCTGAGATATTTTTTCATAACTATACTCTTTTAGATTCGTTTCAGCCTTTTTGACACCCATCTGGATGGGTTTAGAACTCTTTGAGACTCTTTTAGACTTCTTAAGTATTATTTAAAACGTTTTAAGACTTCTGAACATGGTTTTATCATTTTTGAGGATCCTCAAGATCTATTTTTAGATTATTCCTGGCTTGACTGATATTTTTAAAGACTATTCTCGACATTATTAAGACTGACTGAAACTTTTTCATACTTATTCAAGATCCTTTGAAAATCATTTAAACGGGCCTAAGATTCTTGAGATTCACTATGGGTTATCCAATCCTGCTTTAGATTTTCCAGGAGTTATTCAAACTTTCTGAGACGATTCTAAGCTTCATTGAGATTTTTGAAACTCTTTCAGCCTAGTTCAGTGCTTATAGGGGTAGGTTTAGTATTTTTTGAGACTCTAAATTTGTCAAAAACTTGTTTGTTTTAGTATCTAGTCGAGTCTTAAGTATTCTTAATTAGGATTGTACAGCATTTTTCCGACTACAATTTTCCGACACCGCATTCTTCCGACAATTTATTTTTCCGACACTACATATTTCCGACACGACGATATTCCGACTGATTTTGAAATGAAATTTCTTTATCAACTTTCAAAATTTTATGCGATATTTACATTGTGTGACAGATTTTGTAGATACTGTAAGGTTGGGATATTTCCGTAATTAGCGGCAATGTTCTCCAATCGAATTTGGAGGTCGCGCCACTTCTTTTGTGGGGCGCCTCTGACCTTCTTTCCTAGAGCGAGCTCCTGTATAACTATCTCGGTGTAACCATGCTCCTTCTGAAATTCAGATAGAGCAGAGTATAGATCGGGATGGTGTTTCCCCACCACCTGACGGAAAGGGTTATGCCAACCCTCGTTAAGATTATTTGTTCGATGTGTCTTAGCGAGAGCTGTTTCAAACTGATTCCACAGTGATGGGAGATATCTCGGCCTTGCTGCTCTTCTGGTGCCTCTTGCTGGTGTTCCAATGTAGTTCTTGTGGAAAAAATTGAAGACGGGATGCAGAGCTGCTGGACAATCGGCGCGAAGGCTGCGGAATGCGCGGGTGACATCTTCCACTGACACAAATGCCAAAGATAGGAGCATGTGCGTATAGTTTCTTATGGTCCGATCGTCTGCATCATTGTATTGCACTTGCAGAGCGGAGTGTTATCGGAGTTCTGTCGTGTCGGTATAAATGTTAGTCCGAAAAGTTTGTGTCGGAAAATTGTCGCATTGGGAAAATGTCATGTCGGAAAAATGTCGTAGTACCCTTAATGAGTTTTATAGGAGTCTCGGAAAAGTTTGAAAGCGTCTGAAAAGTCTATATAATGTGTAAAATAATAATCTTAAGCAAGCCCAAAGAAGCTGTTGCAATGATTTGAGACTATTGTTGGGAAGTCCTGAAAAAAAAACACAGTACGATAGACAGAATTTTAAAAATATATAGAGGGATATGTATCCCCCCCCCCGAAGAGAAGTTGAAAATACCCATTTAACAATTTTTTTCAGCGAGGCTTAGGTATGTTTTTTGTAAAGAGTCTGAAAAGCCTGTGTCTAGCGTAGAGTAATAATCTTAAATTCGAAAACGTTTCAGAAATAGCTTTGAACAATTTTGGAAGGTAAAACAGTCTGAAAGAATTTCAAGGAAATGTAGAGGATATATTCCCTCCTTACTCCTTCTCTGCTGAAAAAATTAGAATACCCATTTTACTGCTCATCTTAACAAGTATTAAAGGGTCTTGTAGAGGTCTGGAAGAGTGTAAACAAGTCTTTGTGAAGTCTGAAATATTAATCTTGAACAAGAATGAAAAAATGTTAGCGATAGGATTGAAGAATTCTGAAGAGTCTTAAAGAACAGAATACGCCTGAAAGAATTTTAAAAAAACTATGAGGATAATATAACTCCCACTCTCTCCCCTCCGAATTAGGAAATTACAAAATACCCATTTTATTACACATCTGATCTAGTCTTAAAGAATCTATTGAAATTTTAGAACAATTTAAAAAAAAGTCTTTGTTGAGTCAGAAATAATAGTCTGAAACGAATCTGAAAAAGTTTCTTCAAAGACTCTTGCCAACTAAAATACGTACGTCTGAAAAGAGTTTTGAAGAAAAAATATTGGAATATATCCCCTTCTCTTTCCTCCAAGCTCGGAAAAAATTAATTGAAAATTACTAAGTTTTAAGATCCAAATCGTTGAAAAAAAAAATCAACCAAGTATCTTTTTTTACCCTATAAAATTATAAGCTATGTCCCCTCTTCGAAATGTTTCTGTTTACGTTATTGCCCAGAGCCACTTAGTTTTTCAGCTTTTGAAGTCGAAGTACCTATTAATAGAGCTTAA
Organism: Acanthococcus lagerstroemiae; assembly: GCA_031841125.1. Classification (NCBI taxonomy): domain Eukaryota; kingdom Metazoa; phylum Arthropoda; class Insecta; order Hemiptera; family Eriococcidae; genus Acanthococcus; species Acanthococcus lagerstroemiae. Next base: position 48,607,366 of record CM063113.1, read on the forward strand.
CTGATTATTACTCCACTTGATGCACAGGTAATATAGTGAAAATTTGAACTCGATTTGTTAAAGTAAAAGGATCCTTCATTTTATGAGAACCAACATACTTTGGCTTTCGACTCCTCATCGTCCGTATAGGACACAAAAATGGAATTACACGAAAATTTCTCTAGAGAACGCAAAAATTTGAACTGGGAAAACAAAGAGCTAGTGACAAATGGAAATAGACTGCATAATCTAAGATTTGCGGACGAACTGCATTGACTGCGGGATCAAAAGAAGAGTTGAAGGACATGATAATCGAACTGGAGAGAGACCGAGAGAAAGCAGGGCTACAAAATTAACACGGACAAAACAAAAATTTTATCAAACAAAAACGGGGAAACTTTGGCTTATTACCAGAAAAAGATAGGGTACAAGAAATTAAATATTTAGGGTGAATGATCTCATTTAGTAGAACTAAAAACTTGAAACTCGAAACGAGAATCGCCAACTATTGGAAACAATTCTGGTCCTTGAAAACAATTTTTATAAGTAATTTTTCGAGAAAACACCAAGGGGAAATTCTGAACCGCTGTGACTTCCCCACACTATCGTATGGGTGTCAGACCTGGTCGCTCACCAAATGAAAATGCTCTCCCGTGGATGCAGACTCGTCTGCAAGATGATGCACTAGCAGAGCACAGTGCTCGCAGGCTGGTACAAGGAACGTGATGCTCGCCAGGGAATACAGGCTGATACAAGGAGTGTGGTACTGACAGGCGAATGAAGAGTGTTGAGTCAGTGGGCACTGCCTCGACTCCGATGCCACTGTAAACATTTATAAGAATTTTTTCTTTTCACTTTGGTGCTCATCATTTTTTTTTCTCTCTTTTTTTTAACGCGAAGGGCTAATAAAAGATACGACTATCGAGCCCAAAGATCGTTTATTCATTGAAAAAATGACCTTTGTAGGGAGAGGGGGAGGGCGAGAGAGAGAGAGAGAGAGAGAGAGAGAGAGAGAAAGCAAAAGTGAACAAAAGGCAGGTCACGCTCTTAATCCTCTAAACGAGGGGTGGAGGAGACCAGGCCGCGAGAAAGAAGTCGAAAAAGGCAGCTGAAACAGGTTCAGAGTGAAAAGAAAGATTTCGTTGAATTTCGAAAGGTGAATACCTCCCTCGCCTGGGCGAAAACGATCGGCAAACCGAGTCACCATACTTTTTTTTTTTTTTTTTTTTTGTACGGATGTTAGAAATTATACCTAAGTAAAACTATCCTAAATCTTAACATTTATGAGCCGACCATCTCGCCATAGGAACTGAACATTTCAAATCAAAGGCGATTAAATAAAGGGGGAAAATGCTAGATGCTTTGAAATGCATCATCAAAGAGCGAACACATCTTAAACTTTCATATCGTCCAAGTTTTCTTTACAGTTATCGTGCGGAAAGGAAGTTTAAGCTTGCCTTGGGACCAAAAATGTTTATCCGGCTCGGATAAAATGTGTTTATTGAAGCTCGGATGAAAGATAAACGCCGACTTCTAAAGCAAAATAATTATACTTGGGCGGGATGGTGCGAGTGACGAGAGAGAGAGAGATAGAGTGAAAGATGTTATATTTAATCTGCCTTCAGACATCCCTTATAATAATCCGAGATGGAACGTTTTTGATGGTTTCTGTCGAGATATTACTCCCTTTGCCCGACCCAAACAGTCAGTCAGCCAATGAAGATTGAACTTCTTTGATGAAAATATAGCAAAGATTATTATTTGATATCAGGCAGCTTATTTACCTTTATTAATCAGACTTCGGTGCAGCATTCAGTGCTGGCGTAATTTCGTCTTCCATTTCCGTTACCGACAGCAAAACTTTTGCCTCAGTTCCCTCGCTCGCTGTTCATGTACGAGAATGTTTGCGATGAAACGAAAGGGTGAAAACAGCCACGATGACTTCGTCAAGCTGTCGAGGTATCGACTCATATCGTGTCCCTGGAGAGACCACGCGAGAATTAAAGGCCACCGTCAAATATAAACAGCAGAAATTTATATACGATACATTGAACTCCATCATTGCTTCAGTGACAGAACTTATACACGTAAGCTTTTCTTTTCGTTTTTTGCAAGTTACCTCCGTGTATGAAAAAACGTTCGAGTGTATACAGTACTGGAAACGTGCCACTCACTACTGTACTGCTTTTCACTCTCAGACTCAGACTCTAATATGCACTGTATACGTCGCTTATTCTCAAGTAAAGAAATAGCATGAAAAATCAAATCAAATTTTGAAGTTTCCCAATCATCAGGATCGGATATAACTCACAGGCGTAGCAACTGAGGGACCTTCCCTCCAATCAAGTTAGCCAGTTGAGAAAAATCCGAATCGAAAAGTGATAAAACTTCCCATTTTAACCTGTTTTTACGACTCAAATCATTAAACCTCAAAAACATGTTCCGACACTTCACTAGCTTATAGAGAGAAAACGGCCCGGGAAATTTTATTTCTTGTAATCTAATTTCAGTTAAAATTTCAACGAGGAATTCCAGCATCGGCACACATACTCAAAGCTGGGCTAGTGCGAAAGGTGCCAATGGCGATACGTAAACCCGCATTTTGAACAGCGTCAAGAAGCTCCAAGTATGAGAGGGCAAGTCCATATATGAGTGATCCGTAATCCATGATAGATCGGATCCGAGTCTGGTATAACTGAATGAGTAAACCTCTGCTATATCCTTTGGAAGGATGTGAGCGGCACACTGTGTTTTATACGAGGTAACCAGAAGAGGCGAGCGTCAAGATAGATGCCGAGAAATTTGACTGAATTGGAGCGAGGAATCGATTGTGAGTTGAGTAGAAGAAGTGTGAAAGTTAAATTGTTTGTTCGATGCTGGAATATCTGTTTTTCTTGGTGATATACGGAATCCGTGTCCACAGGACCATGTTTCGATTAGTTTTATGTTTTCTTGGAGTAGTCTATGGGTACGTTGAGGGTTTTTGGATTTGAGGTGAATGCTGAAGTCACCGGCAAACAGTATTTGTGTGAGAGAGAAACGAACCTGGAGAGTGATCTCATCAATAGCAATCAAAAACGAGGTTACGCTGAGGATTGAGCCTGACAGGACTCCATTGACGAGCGGTCGGAGGCAGGTTTAAAAACGCTCGTTTCAAGGTTTAGCACTTCTGAAATGGACGACGACGCTGTTGAATACTTGCGTGGTGGGGTACACAATTACAATCTTTAAATCTTTTTCAACTTTCCAGGTTATTGCAGTCGTGTTACATATTTTATTAGTTGAAAACATTCTCCATATTATTTCGTTATTTAAAACATGTTCCTTATTTTATCATTCAAAATTTTCCAAGTCTTTTATTATTTGAAACATTATTCTTCATGAATGAACATTTTTGTCGGTAAAACACGAATTTTTTCGATGAAAACGTTGTCGATGAAAGTATCGGGACCCTCACTGTAGATGGTCTAACAGCCGAAAGCGCTATGGATCACAGAAACAAAAAAGTGAATTGGCACACCCTATAAAGAGAATATTTTGATGATGAGGCAACCGATTAAGTTTTCGAATTCAGCGACACGAAAAATTACTCTCATTTACTCGATTTTCCGAGGAAGGGCTAATCTGAATACTATAGGACTGGCATTTGGATTCTAGTACTCGAATTAGGGTTTAAAAAAAAATTCGGGTAAACTTTTCGAAATGTGCGACCCAAAAATCCCTATTTCGATGATCTTTTTATGAAACATTTACAGGCAGTGGCAAATTTTGATCCTGCTCGGGGGAGGAGGAGGGGGGATTTGTTACAAAAAAAAAAAAACTAGACCACGCTATCAGAGGTACCACGTAAAGAAAAAAGAACGTAATTCTTTCACTCTTCTCTCAATCATGAATGAACCATTTAGGGATAGGCTCATCTCCATGCATTCTTAGCGGGGTTGGGGGCCGGGATAAATGCATTCCTTCATTCTTCCCCTCTACTAGCCACATGAAGACCTTAACATGTTCAACGTTTATCGGACTTCGGAATAAAATATGGTGGGGGTTATAATTTACAACCAGTACAAATTATAAGGCTGTATGCATAAAAATTAAGCTTTAACGTCGAAGCAAAAGAGCGGAGTGAGAGCCTTCGCTCCGAAGGGAAAGATAGAATTTTAAGGGTTTGCTTCAATCCGTATGCATAAGCTTTCTCTTTCACTTCAAAGCGAACGCTCCACAAAATGAACCGAGTGCTTCAAAGATAACAACGTTTGTTCAAGTTGTTACCAGCTGAGGTATGTGTCTAAGGAACTTCTTCTAAATCAAAAATCATTTCAAAGAAGCGAAGACAAGGATGGTGGTGGTGTACAGGTGGAAAACGCAACAAACGTACCAAACGATGAAATAATTTTCAGGGAAAATCCCCGATCACTCCCAAAGAATTTCATCACAATCTTCGAAAAGATTCCTTTGATTTCCGAAGAATTTTATCGAATATATTAAGGAAAAATTTCCGATCATTTTCGAAGAATTTCATCGGAAATCTTCAAAAAAAAATTTCGAATGTTTTCCAAAGAATTTCTTCAGAAATCTTCAGGAAAATTTTCCGATAATTCTTGAAAAATTTAATCGGTACTATTTAGGGAAAAATTCCGACGGATTTTGGAAGAATTTTATCGAAAATCTTCAGAAAAAATCCCTGATGACTTCCAGAGAAGAATCTCCGGTGAATTTTAAGGAATTTCATCGGAAATTTTTGTGAAAAAAATTCCGATAATTTCCGAAGAATTGAGACTATTTTCCACTCATGCGATGGAATCAGAGATATTTCCCGAAGATTTCTGATTAAATTCTTCGAAAATCAGCTCACTATTTCCGAAGAATTTTATCAAAAACAAAGATTTGAGAAAAATCTCCGATAATTTCAAAAAAATGGTATTGGAAATCTTCGAAAATAATCTCCACTAATTTTCGCAGAATTTCATCGGAAATCTTCAGAAAAAATTTCCATCGATTTCGGAAAAATCGTATGAAAAATCTTCCTGATCTCATTGCATGAGTGGGAAATAGTCTCAATTTTTCGGAAATTATCGAAATTTCCCCCGAAAATTCCCGAAGAAATTCCTTACAAATCGTCGGAGATTCTTCTCGAAGATTTCCGATGAAATTCTTCGAAGATCATCAAACATTTTTCTTGAAGATTTCTTAAAAACCATCTGAGTTTTCCCCCGAATATTTTCTATAAAATTCTTCAAAAATAATCAGAAAATTTTTTCGATGAACTTTGATGACATTTTAAAGATTTTTGATAAGATTCTTCGTTAGTTACAGGAACTTTTTTCCAAAAATTTCCGATAAAATTTCTTAAAAATCAGCGGAGATTCTTCTTAATTTCCAATGAAATTATTTTTTGGACATCATCGGAGTTTTTCTCCGAATATTTCCTGTTCAAAAATTATCGGAAAATTTTCTCAAAAAATTTTGATAAAATTTTTTGGATACTGGAAACTTTTTCCAAAGATTTCCGATGGGATTCTTCTGAAATTTTCTGAATTTTTTCTCGAAAATTCCCGATAAAATTTATTTAAAATCATTGGAGATTCTTCTCGAAGATTTCCAATGAAACTATTCTTTGGAAATCATCAGGGATTTTTCCTGATGATTTTCGCTAAAATTCTTCAAAAACCATCGGATTTTTCCAAAATATTTTTGATACGATTCTTTAAAAATTATCGGAAGATTTGCAATGAAATTCTCCGGAAATTATTAGAGATAGTTCTCAAATATTTCTGATAAAATTTCTTGGAAATCATCGGAGATTTTCTCAGCACATTTCTGATGAAATTCTTCGGAAATCATCGGTAATTTATCTCCAAAATTTCCGATGAAAATCCCTGGAAATCATCGAACCTTTCTTCTGAAGAAATGCTTCAAAAATCATCAGAGGTATTTCTCGATGATTTCTAAGAAGATCCTTTGGTATCACTGGAGATTCTTTTTTTAATTTTCAACAAAATTCTCCTGAAATCATCGGAGATTTTTCTCAGTAATGTCCGAAGAAATTCTTCGAAAATGATCGCAAATTTTTCCTGTGTATTTTCGATAAAGTCCCTTGGAAATTATCTTCAAAAATCAAATGAATCCTCTCAAAGTTGAATGATAACTGCACGTGTTTTTCCTTAAGAAGTCTCCTCGGGACTTGATGCAGTTTTTCGCGAGAGTTTTACTTTTGAAGTTAAAATTCCTCTTTATGCATACGATTCGAAGGAAAACCTTTTCCCGAAGCAAACGCTCTCACTCCTCAGCAAAAGCTTCCTCTTCACTTTTCTAATGCATACATTCTGCAGCTTGCACTCCACTTTTGCGAAGTGAAAGCTAAGGCTTCTCTTTATGCATACCTCCAAATGTCTGTTTTTGTATTCACTGATGAGAAATTACAATGTGATATCTGTATATGCACTAGCACAACACTCGAAACAGTTTTAGATTTCTTTCTGACCATTCTTATTTCAGGTTTTGGAAGAATCAGCCGGCCCGGCCCAACTTCGACTCTTTGGGCGGCGGCCTGCCGCGAAATGTCATGTCCAACCCTGATTACAGGTGTGCATTACTGTCAATAAAAATGTACCCCTTTTATACATGCACAACTCACAAAATTGTTATTTCTTGAACTGTGCCTGTCTTCTTCCGAGGTAAACGATATTTTATGCGAAGGGGATGGCGAGGAGAAAGAAGGGAAGATGCGATTTTCAATACACAGAGAACAGAGAAATACGCTATGGTATTCCAGCGTGGCTCCAAGTTGGTGGACTACCCCTGCCACCCTGTCCCTGCATTCGATACTGACAGAACTTCGAAATTACGCGACGTAAGTAATTCTTATGTTTCGACCCGGCGATAACGATATCATCATCGTAAAGTAGCAAACTTTTTTGAGGACTGGCCGCACATGGAAACCAATTGCGACGATGGTTAGTATTATTCTTCCCTCTACAAATGCGTCGTTCGCTGGAACGTCGTTATTGTATCGCGTTATTCGGAAGCATCCAATATTTTCGGGTCGCAAAAACGATGCGCAGCGGACGAAGGCGGGAAGGAAGAGTGAAAAAAACTACAGCGGAGAAAACAAAAATGAAGACGTCACGGCGAGTTGGGCACTTCTTCGTATATAGTCCTTCATCTAAAAGATTAATGTTGATTATTTCGAGAGAATGAAAAAATATAAAGAAAAAACGCGCCAGGGATGACGGTGCCGAGTGGAGATATCGAATCTTTCGTTTTCGTTGCCTGTCTGCCCCCTCGGCCGCTCCCTCGCTTGTTTTTTCTTCTCAATGACAGACGAACTTAATGTACCGAGATTGGAGCAAACAACTTTGCAATAACAGCAGAGAGAGAAAACGGAAGCAGCCAACGTATATAGATAGACAAATACACTTAGTCATAGCTTTTAAACCAAAGGGTCGGGCATCGGATCGGATCGCATCGCGTTTTCCCGGCTCGCTATATAATACCCTGGCTGTGCTTCTTCTTCTGCTGCCACTGCTGCTTCTTCATCCCTTTATTAAAACTTTTGACAGAATAAATGGTCTGTCCACTTTTCATCTAGTCTTTGTTGGTGGCCGCGCCACGCCGCTCTTCCACTCGTTCATTCGATACGTTAACAGTTTGTCAGCTTTCGGTTGTATACATTTTTTTTTTGTTTCACTATGTGTGCGTTTTTGTTCGCCTCGTGAACAATAATTTTTCCCGATAGGGGGGAGGGGGGCTTTCTATATTTCACGAAACGGAAAAGCGTCGGCTGATTTCGTTCAATTGCTTAATTCTCATTTTTCTGCAAGATTTTTCTTTTCTGCTCCTCCCCCCTCCCCTCTTTGCCGGCTCGATGATTTACGACGTATAACCGCGCGATACGGTATATTAAACTACAGTATGATAAATATTTTATAGTTGCGGGCAGATTTCGCAAAGTATTACGAATTTAATACGTCTCTGAAATTCGCGCCGCGAACCCCGTCCCGCGTCTTCGTTTACATTTCGACGAATATACGCGACGGGCGTGAGAGTGCGAAATTTCGGAATACGAATGAGTCGTTGTTTCAAAAAGCTCTCCAGATAGGGGAACGAATGGATATAGTATTGTAATTACAGAGCGTATATCGCCGACTTCGCAATAAATCACGTCTCAGCAGTCTTACTATAAAGCAAAGCTGTGATACTGCTCCTTTTACCGGAGTCACTCATTCAGACGAATGCGGTGCAGCTGGGTTTTCTACCACTGAATCTGAAACTAACCGCCGTCTGTAAGGAATCGCGTATATTCATTCACCTAAAGGAGGGATGAAGAGTAGACAGGCCTGGACTGAAGAAATGCTCGAGAGTAAGAGCTATTTTTTCAATGTTGGTTACTATCTATGAACTTCTAGGACTATAACTACGGAGTGCAAACTGGGACATCGCGTAGAAAAACTCTCCCAGAAACATAATCCGATGATGGTGGGGCATATGGCGGTGCACGCAAGCCAAATTGGTATCGGGACACCGTACCCCCTACCCTGGAATTACCCCGATTGGGCCTGCGTCAGGACAGGGGGAAACGCTTTGAGGTAGACAGCCCTTCCCATTTCTCCTCTCGCCTCTTCACGGTGGCGAATCTATGGCATCTTATTCGCCTTCTTCAGTTTCGAGTTATGCCGGATCTTCCTCTTCTTCTGTCTGCAGCAGCGACCTTGTTGTCGTCGTCGTCCATATTGGAGGGATGAAGAGTGCCGGCATTGGGTGCCGTGACCACTGCCTTTGTCTTCGCTACTCCATGTTCATCTTGCCGCTAAATGTCTTCTTGACAAGGGCAGTTACCTGATCCCATCACGCTCTACTCTTTAGCATTAGCGGGACCAGCTTCTTGGATGTAGGTGGCTCAACGTCCGAGTTTCGAAAGGCAGCCGCCGCTTCTTCCCTCCCTTGGTCGAATGCCGGACACTCGAACAGTGCGTACCAGGCATCATCATCTCGCACTCCTCCAGCGCAATAGGAGCGCCGCAGGCTCTCGGCTATACCCATTCGATGCAGGCACTTGTTGAAGACATCATGGCCACTCCCCACCTATATCAGAGAAAAGTTCATCTGGCTATGGCGTCTGCCCAATCACGCGTCGAGGTTGCGTACTAGCAGACGGGTCCACTTCTATTTGGTACTGCGGGACAGCCGCTCTTCTCGCACGCGGAGCCTAGATTTCCTAATATCCCGCTAAGCCCGTAGCGCTGCTCTGTTCTTCGGTAGCATCTTCCGCATCCCTCTTCCGTTCATCGGCGGCTAACTCCACCGGCGGTATACCTGGTAGTACGCAAACTGTCCCTGTGGAGACAGTGCGATAGGCGCTGACACACCTTAGCGCAGCCTTTCGTTGGACCATTACCAGGTCGGTTATACTGTACTCCTTGGCTCCGATGGCGTCGGATCAGATTGGAGCCCCATACAGGAGGATCGAAATGGCAGTGTTTGTCAGTAGTTCACGATTATTCTCTGTCAGCCTCCATAGGTTCGACATGAGTCGGCTTCGTCCGGCTACAATTCTCTCCGCTTTCTGCGCTGTCCTCCTACCGTGTTCTCGGAAGGATAGTTTCCCATTCAACCAGAGCCCGAGCTATTTCAGGGCTGTACAGAGCGCAATCACCGCTCCCTTTAGGCGAAAGGAAGGGGGTTGTACCGTTGACAAGGTGTAAATAGCACCGTTTCCGTCTCTTGGGCTGCTAGGCACAACCCTGCCGACTCGATCCAACGGGCCATTGCCTCCAGTCCCATGTTCACCTTGCTCCCGAGCGTAGCTATGTCGTCTTCTGCTGCGACCACCAAGTATGTTGTCGGCGTAACAGATGATATTCAAAGGATCTCATCGAAAGCGATGTTCCACAAGAGTAAACCAAAGGCTGATCCCTGCGGAACATCGTACGACATCTCTTGTTGCACCACACCGGCAGCAGTTTCCGCGACAATTATCCGACCGTGGAAATAGTCCCGGATAATTTCGCGTAGGTATGCGGGTACTGATGCGTTCTCCAGCGCCTCTATTATGCGCGTTCATGGCATTGTGTCGAACGCATTTTGAATGTCGAGACTGACGGCTGCGTCGAATTTGAGCTTTTGGATCACTGACTGTGCCAGCTTCTTCAGCTTTGCGGCGGCATCAATCATCGATCTTCCAGCTCGGAACCCATACTGGTTGGCGCTTATCGTATACCACACCCGAAAGTGTTTTCTCCGCTCGAAGATCTTGCATACGGTATCGAGCAAACACAACGGCCGGTATGACGCTAGCCCGCCAACTACGAGTAGTTTTCCTGGCTTTGGCAACAGCACCAGGTGAGCTATCTTCCATCGGATTGAGAATTCTGCTCCGCGCAACGCTGCAATGAAGACTGCAACAAGTATTCCTGGGCCAGCCTGATGGATAACGTACCATACACTGTTCGGTATCCCATGTGGTCTCGGTTCCGTCTTCGCTTTCGCTCGTATGCGGTCCACCGCCGCGTCGATTTCCTCTGCCAACGGTGGTGGTATGGCGTCCACTTTCGCAAGTGTGTTTACTAGTGATGGGCGCTGCGGATAGAGATGGTCCACGATCCATTCCACAGTGCCCAACTCCATACGCTCGGTTATGGGAGGGCCCCTAACCTTTTTCATCACTATCCGATAAGGTTTTCCAAAGGGATCCTCCTCCATCTAGCTACACAGTTCTCCCCAGCATCTCAGCTTGCTGTGTATGATCGCAGTTTTCAGGCTTCTCCGAGCCCACTGGTATTCCTCGGCCACCAGTTGCGCCTCTTACAGGCCACGTGTGCGCTGATATCTTCTGTGCAACCGGTTGGCCTCACCCCAGAAACATAATACGAAAACCATTATTATACCCCTCCGCTGAGGGGTCTGGTGGCCGAGTGGATAGCGCACTGGTCTCGGAATCCGGAGGTCCTGGGTTCGAGCCCACGTGACAACTCGCTACATTTCGACCTAGGCCGGTTTTTCGGCAAGACGAGAAGAGGGCTAAGACATCCCTAGCAGCCTCCCCGACGTTTCTGAAGTAATGCTCGAAAAGGCGGATTCCAGGGCTCGGGTTGAGAGTAAAAATGAGAAAATAGTATTATACCCCTCCATTAAGCCTGAGGGATTGAATCCCTTTGTAGTGCCTACTCGCTTCGATCTGCCAGCTAGCTATTTAACACACAGAGCGAATATTCGCCTATGTTCTGGGCTGGGATCCCTAACGAGGATCCACCGAGACTGATCAAGAGGGAGAGCGAGAGGTGAGCTAACAAGTTCCCACTCCAGATTAAATTCTCGATTAACAAACGATCTAAGATAACCATGCATATTTAATCGTGTCTGTAACCTGCAGTACTGCAACGAACATCGATGGGAGATATATTCACAATTGGATACAACATTATCTGCGAGTTTGGTAGAGACGCTACAAACCCTGTGAGTCGCCTGACTTCGATCGAGTCCGAGCAACTAGAAGTTGTGTAATATTGCGTTGGAAAAATAAAAACGTGAATAAGGAACCTCGCAACTCGAGGAGGGTCGGCATGAAAGCACGCATCTTTAGTCTCGACAGTTTTGGACAATCGGTACGTTTGTTCTATGTGAAAATTAATACATAATCATCGACCTAATATCGATCTGTGCTGCAGAACCCCCGTAGGTAAGGTAAAAAATCAAAAACCAATTCGAAATAACAACAAAAACAACACCATAATAAAATTAAAAGGGCTATATGTGAACTGCTGAGATCTAGCGAGAAAAAAGAGGTTGAATGAGTTCGAAAAAGCGATAGAGAGAACCAGGTATTGTAGGGCTAGCAGTAGTTAAAAAATATGGAGAAAGACTAATACAAAGAAATGGAAACTACCTATACTACTACAGAAATACAAACAAACGACTACAGGGACGTGGGTTTCTATATCAAAAACGAAAAAAATGCACCCAATCACAAAAATGAAGGCAGTCTCCGAAAGAATATGTTACCTAAAAATCGAAATGGGGAGGAATAAAAACGAAAATAATTCAGATCCGCGCCCCAAACTTAGATGCGGAAGAAACTGAAAAGGAAAAATTTTATCTCGACTTGGAAGAACTCATACAGCGGGAGAGAGAATACTACACACTAAAAACGGGGGATTGGAATGCCAAGGTGGGAAAACCGCAGCAAAAACTACGATAATATACGCAACTTTGGATTGGGAAACCTTATTGAGTCCCGGATTAGCGTCCCTGCCTGAAATTAATTTCTGGATTGAGTCCCTTGCTAGCGAACCGATCTCCCTTGTTGGAGTTCAGGAAAGAAAACCAGCTTGATTCGAGACTCATCAAGATTCTTCAAGTCGTTGCTCCAGACTCGATAAAACTCTTAAGGTGGTTTCTGATCTGTTTCAGACTTTTTCGACTATTTCGGAACATATCCAGACAGGTTTAAGACCTTTTGCGACTTTATGGCTTTCCAAACTGATTTGAGAATTTTCAAGACTATAAACAAGACTGTTCCGGACATGTTTTATACTCTTCAATACTTCTACAAGACTACGGATATGTTTTATGCTCTTCAAAACTATTTTATTCTTAGTTAAGACCATTCTTGAAGCATTTTTGTATTTGTTCAAAGGCATTCAAGCTCTATGAAAACTCAGTTCTGACTGATCCAGACTTGTAATACTATCTTGACGACTACTCTTGAAGAGAAGCATTTCGAAATGGGTCTTAAACAAGTCTGATTAAACACATCTGGATGAATCTCAGAAAGTATTGAAAATGACTAGAAAAATCAGAACTCAATCAAGAGAGGGCCTGGGGGAAATTTCCACGGGTCCCTCTCCTTCGGAAACAAACAAAACACACACGATTGAGATTCAGCACGGATTCGTGAAAGCAAAATCCATACAAACGAGTCTGCTGGAAATACGAGTAATACACTACGTTCATGAGATATTAGATCAACGTGGCGCCACACAGATAGGCATTATATATTATACAGACCTTCAAAAAGCCTTTGATAAAGTGAATCATAGTAGACTTCTGAATAAATTAAAGAAAATTGGCTTTTCAAATGCTCTTTTGAGATTATTCGAATTATATTTACAAGACAGGAAACAATATGTAGTATACAGGGAAGCGCGGTCGAACTTATACAACTGCCCGTCTGGAGTGCCACAGGGACCTAACCTAGGACCATACTTATTCCTACTATTCATAGCAGACGTCCATGAATATCTAGGTGACTTTCGCTACTTATTGTACGCGGATGATCTCAAACTCTTCAGAGAAATCAAAAACGAACAGCGCGGAGAACTCCAGCAAAGAGATTTGAACGGACTTGTGAAATGAAGCGACGATAATCATCTACCCTTCAATATCGAAAAATGCGCACTGGTTACGTTCACTCGGGGACAGAACCTTATGGAAGCGACCTCTATTATATCAAAGGAAAGGCAATAAAATCGGTGAACTAGATCAGAGATCTCGGGGTTTAGCTCCAAAAAGATCTCAACTTTGAGCAGCGATTTCACTCAGTCACAACCCGAGCTAAACGAAACCTCGGAATAATAATGAGAAACTCAAAAATACTAATGCATGCAGAAGCTCTAAGAACGCTGTACATTGTACTAGGCAGGTCACACCTCGATTTGGCGAGCACAGTTTGTGGTTCCTCTGAGTAAAATGTATCTCGAAAGCCTTAAAATAATTCAAAAACGATTTTTCAGGTTTCTCTATTACAAAAACTTTGGCTACTATGAATATACAATAACATACAAGGAATTAGTGCTCGGATACAAACTAACCACACTAAATATTGGACGAGACCTCACGCTAATACTCTTTCTCAGGGATCTCCTCACTGGAAAAATAGAGTCCTTTTATTTGCTCGGGAGGATCAATTTCTATGCCCCCTCCAGAACTGTAAGAACTCGAGGTCCATTTCATACACCGCAGCATCGTACGACTCGTCTAAGATTGGTCCCAATAAATCGAGCCATGGATTTGTACAACGAATTGATGTATATTGACGACACCATCGATATATGTATTCCACGGCGGGAGACGGACAGCTATGGGGAAGGTGGCACAGGCTCTGTTCAAGATGCAGGACTGCGCGGGAATAGCCACTATGTAGAACTATGGGAAAGGCTGACAAACAGGGGATAATGTAAAAAGCACAAGGGCGACGGGGGCAAGCAGGGCTCGAAATAAGGAGGCAGAGCAGGTTAGCTAGGGCTATGAACGTAGTATTGTATTATTCTTATTAATTCATTATTTTTACTTTATTTATTCTTTTTTTTTTTTTTTTTTTTTTCAGAGCAGGTTAGTTAGGACTACCAACGTAGTACTGTATTATTCTTATTTATTTATTTATTTTATTTATTATTTCTAGTAGTTTTTTCCCTCTCTGTCCATCGGACTACCTACAGTTTTCTATGTGTCGAAGAAATACTAAGAAATTGATCAAGGAGGCATGGGAGAACCACAATAAAAATGTAGAAAAACAGCTAAAAGATGATCCTAAGCAATTCTGGAGACATACGAATAATCTGCGTAAAAATAAAGGTACGGATTCAACGGTTATAGAATTCAGATGGCAGATGCTCCAGTCCCCTCGAGAAATCGCTGAAGCTTTTGCAGAGCATTTTGAGTCAGTTTTCCACAATGGTACAGACTTAGTCAGTAGGCACAAAGCACCGGACTCAGGTATTTCAGTAAATACTACAAATATAAATACAATACATATTAAGGAAATATCTGAGAGAGAAGTAAAATCAGTCATGGGAGCCCTCAAACCGAAACAATCCTGCGGACCGGACAATATTCCACAATATATGGTTAAAGCATGTAAAGACCTTCTAGCTAAACCTTTTACACACATCATCAACCTCTCTCTCAAAAATTGCGAATTTCCAGATATCTGGAAAACTTCAAAGGTGATACGTATATCCAAAAATGATAAACGAAAAGAACTAACTAACTACAGACCTATATCCCTTATACCAGTCTCGAATAAAGTCTTTGAAACAACTTTATATAAAAGATTATATCCAAAATTGAAAAACCTTCTGGCACCTTGTCAACATGGATTTGCAGAAACGAAATCAGTCCAAACGAATCTCATACACCTAACCCAGTTTGTACTTAAAGCTTTAGATGACCAAACACAAGTAGATGTTATATACACAGATTTTAACAAAGCTTTTGATAGAATAGACCATCAAATTCTTAAAATAAGAATGCAAAAACTTGGGTTTTCAGTGAATTTAGTGCATTTTTTCAAGTCTTATCTACAAAATAGGAAACAGTTCGTATTCTTCAAAAGGGTAGCGTCTAAACATTTCTACTGCACTTTCGGCGGTACCACAAGGCTCAACCCTAGGGCCTTCTACTTTTTCTGATATTTATCAATACCGCCGCCATGATAGTTCGCCACTCCGAAATCTTGATGTATGCCGATGATATTAAGATTTTCAAGCAAATAAAATCATATACAGACTGTGAAATGCTGCAACAAGATTTAATCTCCCTGACATTGTGGGGCAAACAGAATAGGCTTCCCTTCAACATAAATAAATGCGAGAAAATCACGTTTACAAAAAAACGAAATAAAATTGAATATCGCTATACCATACATGAAATTGAATTTCAATAAGTGGACAAAGTAAAAGATCTCGGACTCACTATCGACTCAAAATTAACGTACAAAGACCACATATGGAATATCACCAAGAGAGCAAACAAAATTTTAAGATTCATAATCAGAACTAGTAGAAACTACACTAATATAGATACACTGAAAATATTATATTTCACTATTGTCAGAACACATCTGGAATTCCTGTCACCAATTTGGAACCCAATCACGAAAGAAGGGGTGGAGAAAATTGAAAAAATTCAAAAACGTTTCTTGAAGTATCTATACTTTAAGTTTTTTTCCTAAGCGAGATTATTTATGTTGAATTAAGACAGGGGTTCGAAATTACTAGCCTGGAAAAACGTAGCTTGATCAACTCGTTATTATTACTGCATAACATTATCCAAAACAAGATAAGCGATGCGAGTATCCTAAAATAAATATTTTTTCGAGTACCATCATTTCATCGACGATCCCGTGATCTTTTTGAGAAAATAAAGGCATATTCCAACAGTTATGGAGAATCTACTATGAACAGAGCCAGTCACTTATATAACAGAATTGTATCCAAAAATTTCGAAATTGACATTTTTCTTTTGGATCACAAGAATTTCCAAAAAAAGAGTTGCAATGATTGTGGAATCTGAAAACTTCAAAACTTAAACTCCAACATCAAAGAAGATTAAAAAGACAGCAGACCTCGATGGGTTCCAAGAGGAGAGGGGAGGGGAGGGGGACACTCAGTGCGGATAGTTAGCCTCAATTCTATACACTAACTTTATTTATTTATTTATTTTTTTTTTTGTATCACCATGAAACATTGTATTTATATTCGTATGTACCCCTCTCCTGTAATAGGCCAGCCGGCTGTTGGAAGGGGCAATAAATCTTCTTCTTCTTATTATTATTTTTTCTTTATCTCTCTATTTTTTTTTCTTTTCTTCCCCCTATTTATATATTATATGTATCTTTTCATTTCTTTTTTGTTATTCAGTGTCGTTCTGTAATTGGCCATCTGGCTGTTGGGCTGCACAATAAATAGGAAATAAAATGAAATAATACAACAATTTGATGTGCAAATTCAAAACTGGTGGGCTGTCGCTTCGGTTATGGCCCTGCATGGGACAGGTTTTGACGCTTCGCTCCCCCGCTCGTGTCTGGATCCTGTTCTACAGCGACCCGATGGGGTTTTCATTTGATCAAGAGGGCTACGGTTGCGAGGAATACTTCGTTCGTTGATTCTTGAAAAAGAGAAAGCAGCAGAAACAACAAACAAGTCCTTTTTCAAAGTTACTCTTGGAGTTAGTTACACTTACGTACATAAGCAATACGATATTTCCGCACGTGCTCGTTGAAAAACAGCGTTAATTTGTTTTCACGTGCCAATTCAAAGTAGCGCAGCGAGCAAGTTGGGTACTTACACACTTTTCCCCGAACCAACGCGAGCGAATACCGAGAACGGTGTTGAAGAAAATCTCGCGAAAGAAATTGAAATCCATGGAGTGAAAGGAGAGACGGAAAATTTTAATTGCGAGTACAAATGATGCTACGAAGCGTATTCGCAGTATTCTTTTATGTTCCTTCGGGTACCAGTTTTATCTATGTGTACTGCTCTCTATTATGAAAACAATAATCCGAATACTGTAACTGTAATTGTAACAAGTGGTTTTTGGCGTTTTAGTCGAGTAGCTACGTTCTGGCTGCGCTGTACGGTCACAGATGTAGGCGGAACGAAGAATGAAGCTTCAGACTCACGATTTACCTGGTCGAGTACGTAAATACGAGCTGGTTGTAATTATAAATACTGTTTACCTTCGAGCAACGTTTGCAGTAATGGAACAAATGAAATTAACGAGCAGGAAATGTTGTACATGAGCGATGCAGATGCTGGCCACAGCAGAAACGTAAGACCTCGAGCTCGGTCACACGAGTCTGTTTCCGTTAAATTTATGAAAAATTAGAAGGCGTGATTGGAAATCCGGAAAAATATCCGAACACAGAGAACACAAATTGCACCAGTAACGATCTTCTCTTGTCCCGGCTATTGCTGGGCATTGGCATATGATATGGATCGAGGTTTCTTCCACTTCTCCACAGTACCTACAGGAGTCGCTTTTCACCACTCCTATTTTATACCACATGTATTCTGTGGCCCGATGACCAGTTAGTAGTCCGACCATGAGCCTAGCATGTTTCCTGTCAAACCCTAGTAAGAACTTGGCATATGTATGTACTTACTGGCGGCGGTCCCTATCAGTGTTTTTCTGACTTTTATGCCACTGGCCGACCGCCAGTGCATTTCCGCCTGCTTACTTATCCAAGCCTTAATTTTGGATCTTATGACGCTGTATGCTATAGGAAGACACGGCCTGGGTGTTGCCGGTTCCTTTTTTATGCCCTCCTTCGCTAGCTTGCCAGCGATCATGTTCCCTTTTATGCCGCAGTGTCCCGGTGTCCATAGTATGGTGACCCGGTTCTCCTGAACAAGAGTGTAAGTTTGTTAACACACTCCGTCACCACCAGGGATGTAGCTTGATGTGATAGTGCCTTAATGGCCGATTGACTGTCTGTACAGATATAGATCTGCTTATTAACAAGGTCTTTCTGCTGGCTTCTATAAATAGCCACCATTACCTCTGCTTGGAGGATAGTGACGCTCTCACCCAGTGCCATAGAACCGTTGTCAGCGCCTTTTGTATTCGTGATTCCGATTCGTACACCTTGGTCATTCTTAAAGGCATCTGCAAGCCACACATTCTTCTCTTTTCCTAGAATGCTTGGCCGGCTGCCGCCCATAAGCGCCACTTCCTGTATTAACACGTCCAAAATGCGCCAACCAATTAAATATACAGTTTTGCGATACGAAGTGAAATACACTACCAAAAGCGCCAACATCCGTAAACACTGTCATACATATGTATGAACATGAATTTCTTGGTATGGGTATTATGATTCACATAGAATTGCATCAGTGTTACAGTAGCCGTTACAGTATATCAGTCAGGCTAATAATAGCATGCGCGCACGGAGACTTTCTAGAATATGTGATAAAAACGTATATAGGACCTCGTTCCTCTTTCCCACCACACTTTTGGGCTGCTTCCTCTGATCAATCGAGGCCCAAAACGATTAACGGACCAGAATAATTTCATCGTCATCTGAAGGACCAGGTCCATTCGCCTCATGTATCAGTTCATTTAGTTGTGGATGTCATGAAGAAATTGCAAACGGAAACTAACATCAAAATGAACGAACTTTCTCGGGGAAATAAGCCGCAGAAGCGACAGACGCAGAAAAACAATGAAATTTCAGATCTATGGGTAAAATATCAATCTTCTACTATGACTAGAATGGAGTATATTCGACGAGTTGGCTTGAAGAAACAGGTTATGAAAAAATGAAAATCAGAATGTATAAGTTACGTGATGGAATTTCAAGTGCATTTATCTGTTCTGGATAAAAGTTAATCTTTGCATATTTTACAATAATTACAGTTATTATTTATTAACATTCTATGTTGATTTCGAGCATTTATTTCATGAAAATGGCGCTCGTGTCCACTTCTTGTAATATTTCTGATGGCGCTTCTGGGAGTATTTCTTTGGCGCTTATGTCTCCATGTATTGGCGCATTCGACCCCCTTATTTTCAGACTGTTGGCGCTTTCTTCCTTTTTTAGGAAGGGCTTGGCGCTTATGTCCTGCACCGGCTTGGCCACTTCTTTTCTCAAGCCTCCCGTGTGAGTATCAGTGCACGATACGGCTTGTCACAGAAGTGTTCCATCGCGATTCTATCCTTCGGCATCCCAAAGCATTTGTCCATAGTCTCTGCCATCTCGCATATCCTTCTGTGGCCTGTTTTTTGAACCTGAAGGTTTGGTTGGCCCAGACGATAAGCTCCCATTATCGCAGCTGCTTCTATAGCAGTATGAAGTGGTGGCAAGTTTAGGAGCCTTTCCAGTGCCTTAGTCGGCGCCGTTCTCATTGCCCCATTTGTCATCACGCACGCGAGCCTTTGCAGGCGGTCTAGTTCCTCTCTGACTTTAGCCAGGTGAACCCGGCCCCACCACACAGTGGTTGCATATGTGATTCTGGGACGTATTACACCGGTACATATCCAGTGCATCATTTCGGGAGAGAGTCCACAGATCCTGCTGACAAAAGTGCGGCAAGCCCAAAGAGCCTCAATCCCTCTTCTTATTTTCTCTGAGACGTGATCCTTCCAGGACAGTTTTTCATCAATACATACTCCTAAGTACTTCACTTTTCCTGTGAGGGTTGACGGTCTTCTGTTGTATTGCACCTTGATCAACTCCTTGCATTTCCTTTTGTGGGTGAAAGAGTGACCTCATTTTTGTCCGGGTTTATCGATAACCCGTTTTTCGCACACATTTTTCTATTCATCAGAATCCCCACTGCGTTAACTCCGCGATGGTTCCCGGAAATTTTCTGGTTACCACCACAGCCAAAATTTCAAATATGTTTACTCTTTTTGTGTTTGTCAATTACAAAATTGTTTGCCTTTTCGGCAAAATAGGTATCTCATTTGACAACATTTAAATTTTCAATGGACAAAATCAAGTAGCCCTATGTGTATATTTTTTGACCAGCCAGTAACAATGGTTATGGTTCATTAGTTTTTAAAATTCTTGAGTATGGTAAGCACGTGGTCGATGCACAGAGGGGTATAATATTTACTGGTTAGATTCGGTCTCTTGAGGTTGAAATGCCTAAAGAAAATGGTAAAGTTAAATAAAAGAAAAAATTTAGTTTTTGTTGCTCAACATTTTTGATGACAGCTATGTAAATTAGCCTTCGGTTCGCTTTTCTATTGTCATGCCTTTCTCGATGATCAACCCACCATGAGCTTCGCAATATTCGCCTCAATTCAGCAAACTACTTTGTCCCTTCCATTGTAACATGATGTAGTGTTACAATGCCTCAGACAAGAGTACAGCACCAAATCCTCGCGGGTTTTTTGGAAATTGTACGAGAAGTGTTTAGTTCGCACCTTAGCGAGGGCATGCGAAATCACAGAAACGAGAGTTTGTAGAAAAAGCGCGTAAATTAATATAACTGAATAGCAAACCCGTTAAACCATATCGACCGTCGATTTTGAGTCGACTTGGAGTCATCAGGTAGTATTGATCAGAAGTTGACTGGTCGAATTAAGGTCTTCACAAGAATTGATCAAAATAGAGTCGATTTTTAAACTAAATCGACTGCTTACTGACGTCGACTTCCGAGTCGTAATGGAGTCGAATTTCTTATTATTCTATGCTACTCAGTTTCGACTCTATTTCGCCATCGAATTCAAGTAGAAAGTCAGTTGAATTTAAAGCTAGACTGTGCTACCCAATTTTTACTTAATTTCGTCATCGACTCTAAGTCTAAAGTTGGTTGAATTTAAAACCATACTGTGCTACCCCGAATTCAACTTAATTTCGCTATCGACTCTAAGTCTAAAGTCAGTCGAATTTAAAACCATCAATTTTTACTTAATTTCGCCATCGACTCTAAGCCGAAAGTTAGTCGAATTTAAAACCATACTGTGCTACCAAATTTTTACTTAATTTCGCCAACGACTCTAAGTCTAAAGTTAGTCGAATTTAAAACCATACTGTGCTACCCCAATTCTACTTAATTTCGCCGTCGACTTGAAGTCGAAAGTCAGTCGAATTCAAACCCATCAATTTTTACATAATTTCGTCATCGACTCTAATCCGAAAGTTAGTCGAATTTAAAACCATACTGTGCTACCAAATTTTTACTTAATTTCGCCAACGACTCTAAGTCGAAAATTAGTCGAATCTAAAACCATACTGTGTTACCAAATTTTTACCAAATTTCGCCATCAACTATAAGTCTAAAGTTAGTCGAATCTAAAACCATTCTGTGCTACCCCAAAAATCTATTTAATTTCGCCGTAGACTTGAAGTCAAAAGTTAGCCGAATTTAAAACCATACTGTGCTACCCCAATTATACTTAATTTCGTCGTCGACTTGAAGTCAAAAGTCAGTCGAATTTAAAACCATACTGTGCTACCACAATTTTACTTAATTTTGCCGTCAACTTAAAGTCGAAATGCAGTTGAATGAAAAACCATACCACCTACTACCTATGAAACACTGTCAACGTAGACAGAAGTGTCGACATAGAAAACCCTTCACACAAAATCGACTCCATATCGACATTGATTTACGACTCACAAAAAAAGCTCGACAGAATTTTGATGCCGATTTAAGGCTCATGAGAACCCTATTGACCATTTTCACATTTAAATTCCGCAAAATTCCGCAGCGGCTCAAAAATTCTGCAAAATGAGACACTTTTTTCTCGCTACTGAAACGGAAAATAATTTCCGCAACTTCAGTCGCGAAGAAACTGAATCCGTTTCCGCAATCCTGTACGGTATTCCTACCACGCAACGTTCAGCTGCGGAATTCTATTCCTCTACTGACGCGGAAAAAATCATATTTCCGCATTGTTCCGCCTCGAACAAAATCTATTTCCGCATAGTTCTGCTTCGAACAAAATCTATTTTCCGCAGCGTTCCACTACGTTTCATCAATTATATTCTGCCACATAATTATTTCTCTGGAGCGTCTCGGAGCGGACTATATTGGAAGCAGAACTGCGCAGAAAATTTTATTCAGCAGCGTTCAGGAGCGACTATTACTGTATTTCACTGCTGTACAAAGCAGAATATTCTTCAATGCATACTACGGCGACTTTCATTAATTTCTGATGCTAGTATGAAAGAAAACAATTTTTATTTGAAAATAAACGAACAATTTATGCAAGTTTTTCAGATACATTTTGCGTCGCATTCGCGTGCTGGGTGGCTGCATTTCTGGAATCTGAAAATTTAATTTTCAGCATGAGAGCAGATTATTGAAAAGTGAAATGTATACAGAATGAGTGGCAAGAAGTGACCTTTGTAGAAAAAAGTGACTAAATGGACGCCCTGCTAACCCCATATAATACGGCCAAGACGTCAGGAAAAAATATTAGTGTCTGTTGAAACAAAATAGGTCTGTTTGGGCAGCATACAGAAACTACCAAAGTTGACAAAATGTACAGAAAGTGCGTTTGGGCAACTTTTCTGCACTTTCTGTAACTGCAGAGAGAATGTTTGAGCACCGACTTTCTGGAGTTTCTGTAAGTTTCTGTACTTGCAGAACTTACAGTACCTCTGGAGATACTGTAAGTTTCTGTAACTTTTTTGTGAACAGTTGGAACGGAAAAAAACTTTTGGTTATTCCTTATAAAAAATTTGCTAACAATTAAATAATTTCATAAGAGAACGTTGAAGGTGATTTGCAATTGTTCAATTTTATTTTATGTGGAGATTTATCAATGAAATCCTTATAAAAAATTTGATAACAATTAAATAATTTCAAGAGAAAACGTTGAAGGTGATTTGCAATTGTTCAATTTTATTTTATGTGGAGATTTATCCATGAAAATGAACGTTGATCGGAAATTTCAACAGAATGTGCAAAAAAAGTGTTTGAGCATACGCTAAAACAATTACACAACAGCACTACAGAAACTTACAGAAACGAACAGAGACGTTTGTACAGAACTTACAGAAAAAATCATCAAGATTAATTTCTGTACGCTGCCTGAACAGACCTAATAATCACCATATCGATTCCCTCTATGAAAATGTACACGCAGCCAAAGAAATACTCTGAACCAGGAACTTTAAGATCAGATTGATTTTTACAATGTCGAATTCGGAATTCACCCTTTCTAACGTTACTGTACGGGAAATTTCACATGAAGGGAAAAACACCCACCCACTGACTTCAGAAACCGCAATGAGTTCAACGAAATCCTATCAACAACCAACTATTCGCGCTACCAATGATAAATACTAGAGGTTCCTTCATTCAGCCACCGACTTCATTTGTATCAGTTTCACATTACTTGATTCGCGAGGTTAGAGTTCTGATATTTTCGGATTTATTTCGATTTCAGAACTTGAGACTGGCTTCAGTTTTTTTGTTAATCAAAACCGATGCCGAAATGAGAATCTAATTTGAATTTGACAAAACGGTATGCTGCATCTTGCAGTAGCGACATCTCATTTCTGAATACCGTTGAATACGATCATACGTTCAGAGTGAACGTATTCAACGGTACTGTACATTGATTAAATGCGGATACGTTAAGGAAATTTGTTGCGTGACATTCGTTAGTGCACGCTCGTTATACGAGTGCAATTTTGCCAAAATAGTCGTCAAGCAGAAAGTTCCTGCACCATGCTCGAGCCTTTGAACGTGCATATTGAAACATGAATACTGTACTTACGAGTGAACTGACGACTTGGATCGCTGAATAGTGGACAATGGGCACGTTGGAACTGCGATTACATTCGTCATAAATCTGTGTCCATGCAAATACACAAATGTCAGTGCAATATGAAACCGATGTCAGATAAATAGTACTACCAGCTACCGGTAATGTAAATACTTACCAAGTTCATCAAATAAATTGATCACTTGTTCCTCTCTTCATTAGCGAATAACCGATATTAGGAAACGACCTTGTGAAAAAATCTTCCCATGAACGACAGTAATTGCAACAATTTTAACGCTTTAATTTCATAAGTTTGCACCATATTTGATAGAACAAGATTGGAATTCGGAAATTGCACGAAACTTTCGTTTATCGTTATTTCGAATAATGGACAGCCGGACACCGGCCGACACATCACACTAGAGCCACTATAAAGCCCAAGTACGCGCATACATCATTTTATATCCAACCGCGCCCGTCGATGCCGAATTGACTACGCGGTACGTTCCGCATAGTCGGATTCTGCATCGACGGGCGTGGTTGGATAGAACATGGCGTATGCGCGTACTCGGGTTATATAGTGGCTTTAGTGTGACCAGATCGAACAGAAATTTTTTTGAACTTAGAGAAAGGCCCTTAACATGGGAACGTTATATCCCTTTCTTTCTTTACTATTTTCCAATACTGCAGGCT
The DNA here is from genome assembly GCA_031841125.1 of Acanthococcus lagerstroemiae. Taxonomy (NCBI): domain Eukaryota; kingdom Metazoa; phylum Arthropoda; class Insecta; order Hemiptera; family Eriococcidae; genus Acanthococcus; species Acanthococcus lagerstroemiae. The sequence goes on from CM063113.1 coordinate 48,631,984, forward strand.
GCGTAGCTGCCGGTCACTTAGCGTCGCCGAAGGCTAGTCGTCGTGTGCTCGTGTGATTAAAGCCACTATATAACCCGAGTACGCGCATACGCCATGTTCTATCCAACCACGCCCGTCGATGCAGAATCCGACTATGCGGAACGTACCGCGTAGTCAATTCGGCATCGACGGGCGCGGTTGGATATAAAATGATGTATGCGCGTACTTGGGCTTTATAGTGGCTCTAGTCACACCAGGTTTGACATACACTTTTAATTCCGACGTTAATTTTTGTCAACATTTTCGATTTTCATAATGTCTTATTGTATCGGTCTTGGATGACTTTTTCCGTTCAGTTATCAAATATTTGACAATTTGACGACACCTCACTGCCATAAGTAAAATAAAATGAATTGCGAACGGTCGTTTGACAGTTATTTCGTTCCAATTTATACGCATTCAAATTATCGAATGGGTTACGGGTGCTCGAGTTAGTGAAAATAGGTATTTATACTCAGGTTTTCAAATTTTTAATGTCTGCTCTTGACAACAGGGTGCCTCGGACAAATATGTCTACTTTTAGGGACGGACTAGGGGGAAGAGGACACAGATGGAAAATTACATGAAATGCTAGGAAAATTTTTGCTATACTGTTACCTACTATTTTTTCTGTCTGTCATCAACTTATGGGGCTGCGGAATTCTCCCCCTATAACTGCATTATTCATACGGGGACTACATAGGGAAACCAAATCATCGCGCACTGCGCTACATTTACATTCGTACATGAAAGGTGAAACTGGTGAAACGTGGTCTGTCAAAAAATCGATTTTCCGTTATTTTTGTGGTTTTGAGTAGTTTAATATAATATCTCCTCTTTCGCAACTTCAAGGCAACCACAATGAAACTGTTCATCGGGATATTCGTCGTATTATTGGAAAGGCTCCGACAATGCAGGGATGTACCGTTTTTCCTGGAGGCAACATACGCGAATTATACATAGTCAATCATTTCGAGCGCTGCGTCAATAATACAGAACGTGTACACAGAACAACGTCATTATAATGATCAGAGACCATAAAAATGATCCGAGCGTCAATAAATATTCAAAACGATTTGAATTTTTTGAAACACAAGAAAAAAATTTGTTCTACAGATATGTTTTCTTGGTGACAATGAGGATGGAAGGGAGGTTTAGGGAGGTATAAAGGGAGGATTATTACTACAGATCCTTTATTGTTTATTATTGAATTTTGCGGTACCTTTAGCCTATATTAAGAAAAATTCTGTGCAGCAGATTGAATACACAGTCACAATGGAGCACTTCCAATATTGAAGTCCGCATCAGCCACTGCTTTGTATTTGCAGCTTCTAAACACTACTGGCCAAAAAATTCTGGATCAGCAGCAGTTATTAGGATCGCAGTAGAACGTGTCGACTTTCATACTTCGCACTAATCGTTACTGCCGCGGAATGTGGAATAGTCGCGGTAGAACGCCTCAACTTTTATTCTGCGTCAGTCACTTCTGATGCGGAACAAATAAAGTCGCCGCAGAACATTTTATTCTGCGTCCGCCACTATTGATGCGGAACAGATAAAGTCGCGGCAGAACAGAAATTCCACAATGTCCGCTACTGAGGCACGTTCATTATTCGCAGCTGAACGCCTCAATATTTAAATTACGCATCAGTTGCGGCTTTATTTTAAGCTGCTGAATGCAGCGTAATTGTAAAATCCGCGCCCGCCGCGGGTTAGATAATCGCAGCGTAACGCAACGTAATGGACAGGAATTCTGGAGACGCTGCAGATACTGCAGCGGAAAAATCAGAAAAATCGCTACGTTCTGCTCCCGAATTCGGCATCTGCCTCGAATTTTTTGCGGAAATTTGAAATTTCCGCAACTGAGTAAGCGAAATTTCAGTAGATTTGGTCAATAGGGATCATATACTCAAATTCGACTCAATGTCGACGCGAGCTTACAGCGCACGGAACAGCATTTACCAAAAATCGATTCAATTTCGACATGGATTTGAAGTGCTGTGAATTTCATGTCGACGTCGATATGCAGTCGAGTTGGGTCGATTTGTAGGCACACCCCCGGAACTATTTCGACGAGGAAATCGACGTCGATGATGAGTCGATTCTAAATCGTGACAAAAGGTCGATTTGGCGTCTATTTGATATCAAGTCGACATGGTTTAATGCGAGTGCTAAAACATATCCTGTGACTAAACTTAACGGATGTCCTGCCTGGCCGACCGAGGGAGGAAAAGAAGAGTGAGTCATGATAATAATAAGAAGAAGAACGTGGTTTTGAAAATATCACGTACAGGAAGTACAAGTATGCACATGACGACAACAGAGACGTTCTAATGACGCTCGTATGTGCCACGCAGAAATTAGCCAGGCAAAATGATTGATATGCAAATGTACATTGGAGAGGAGAGGGTCATCATATCCTTCAACATTTTACAATATGGTAGCAGAACATGGTTTTGAAGTCCCTGGTCAAACAATGATCTATTCGTTTGCGTTTTACATGGTAGATGAGGGTGGTTTTGAGGGTGCAGATCGAATCAATAACCAATTGACCAATTGGAACATTCCTATCAGCAGTATAGTATACGTTTTAAAATCTTTGTAAGTGCGTCAAATTCTTCTATTGCTCGCTGTCATTCAGCAGTATTCAACGAGTGGAGTGCGTACTTCTACTATCCACATTCGTATGCATTGTAGTTTCAGGTTAACCGAAATAGCTGCATAAAATTTTCTCAGACCGGAGAGTCAAATCTTGGAATCAAGGAACCTTGACTTAGGAGCTATTCACCATGTAGGTACATTGCAGATGAGCGGTAAGTTTACTGTGCATAGGGTTCAAATTTTGAAAGAAACACTGAACAGCATTAGAAAACATGATCGATCTTCATGGTTAACTTGAAGTCAACTCTTGATGTTAGTTCTTTAAATACACATATCAGCGTTAATCTTCAATTAGTGTTGTTCCCAACAGCGTTCTAGAAAACAAAACTAACTGAACACCCGTTAGTGTGCAATTGCAGGTGCAACTAAATCTTTAAAAAGTTTCGGGAAGGTTGTAAAAGAATGTCTCATTGAACTTGTCTGCCACTGGGAGGCTACAGAGTAGCATTCCTATGAATGGTTGAACCGTGAATCAATATCGATATTTTTTCTCCCTCACGCTTTGTAACTTGGTTTTCATTCTCACCGACGTATTCCCCTAATTTCAAATTTGTTTTCGTCCAGCTTCCTGTTTTTCTCTCGCGCGTACGTTCTTTTCGATTTCCGTTTCAGTGACATATTTACATTTACACTCTCTCGCACCTATGAGATCATTTTCCAGTCGATGTACATCAAGCCTGCCTTCCCCTACAGCTTGCCTTTCCCTACCTCGGACGAAAATTGAAAATCACTAATCGTAAGACATTTCATTCGCACACTTTCACAAATTATTCTCAAACGCCGAGAAAATGTCGCGCCACTCGCCGAATCTTTTCATCTTCGCCCGCCGCGACGTCAGCACCATCCATTGCTCAGTGGCTCGTGCCTCGAGTCTTGAGGCTCCGGCGGAGATGCTGTCAAGTGCAGTCGGTGGACAGGCAGCGAAGATACCCGCCGGAGCAAACTGTAAACCGAAACCGAACTATTTAGTATGCGATTGTCGTACCGTGGTCTGCTCCCTTCGCTGTTTTCTCGCAAAATATTATGTACGAGTCGACAAACCGGCACGGAGGCATAACGGGGTGGGGCAGAGCGTGCCGCAAAATTGGCGGAGCCATTTTCCACTTCGGGCCGTCCAAATCGAAAGGGCGGTTAAGGCGAAAAATTTATTAGGGAAAACTTTTTCGATATGAAATTTTAGACCGGGTAGTTTACAAGAATTTTTTGCTCCTTTTCGGCGTCGAAAAACGGAGAAGTGAAAGTCTAGAAGATACGTAAAGGCCACGGAAACGACAACGGGCCTCGGCAATATTGCCGCCATAGGCGCGTCGAGGTAAAGGCGAGATTAGAGAAAACGCTTAAGTTTTTATAGCCCCGAGGGAGTCTGGTCCCGGGTATTTTTTTGCTGTGTATTTGGCCGGCCGAGGTCGACCGAACTCGATGCGACCACTTGTACTCGAGGCCGTTTCGCCAGACTCGCGGTTGTGTCGCAGATTCCGAATTCTAAGCTGGCCTCGGGCCGTTGTGACAACAGTCCGAGTCCGATCTGGAATTTCGACGGCATGTTTTACCGGCTCCCATCTTGGGAAGGTTGTATATTTAACAAACCCGACATAAGAAAACTCGACTAACATCACGAGTGTTTCTTGGAACTAAATTAAGAAAAATTTCTGCGTAGGCGTATGACCTCGGTGTCCGTTAATCACGTTGCTTTTCCTTTTCTAGTTCGCCGAATAAAAACTTTTTATTTGCTCGGTCTCTCGTGAAGTAAATAGTGAATTATATGAAATGAAATTCTATGAAGAAAGCTGCTCACTTCCGTTCTTCTGAAAAAATCTGTGAATCGAAACCGAAGCGTAGTAAATGAGAACTTAATGTCATTCAACCATCGAAAAAGTAATTTGATATGCTGACAGGTATTTTCAAATCCACGTATTAAAAAAAAATATCGGGATGAGAGTAGGGTGGCGATGGTGGGGGGAGGTCGTATGAAAGAAATATGCCGTGATGAGAGTACGGTGATGGTGGTGGTGGGGTTATGACGTGAAAATGTATATATCGAGAATTTTGGATCGTTTAAACTTAGAGGGAATTACGTCAATGCTAAAAAGAAAAAACCCAGCTTAAATTTTGACCTATTTAGGAAAATGTTAACCAGATGAAAAAAGTTGAAAATTAATTATAGTGAAATATTTTACAATACATTGCCGGAAATTACATCGTATCCGTCTTTTCCGCATCGTGACTCGAACCTAACGACAAATAATCAAACATTTGTCGTCAGTCTGAGAAGTATAACGAGAAGAAGGAAAAGAGTTTATTACGGTGCATTACTTGCACAAATTTATCCGACCACTAAGTGAGATTGGCCCCACTGAGCGAATGTTCGGGGAAATCGAACGGAATTTGACTCAAAATACAAAATATTCCGATAATTTCAACTCAAATTTTGTTGACTAGTGATGTTGACCTTTGCCAATACTTGTTCGAATCGATTTTTGGGAACTAAAAGTAAGTTCTAAATTTCTTAAGATGTCATTACAGACCTGAATTTCCATCGTCACTTCCACTTTGTTCACACTACTCACATTTCTAAAGAAAAATTGCATTGATTCATTGAGAAATTTAACTTTTATGGAGAAACTAATGCAGTCATGATGTTAAAAATGTTTCCTGCCTTCTCTTATCAGGCACTGCAGTAGTAGTATTTTTAACCTTATCATCGTCAACAAATTGTGTTTACATGTCGTGATCTTCAACGGAGTGGAAAAAAGTGAATGGAGTTGAAGTCAAAAATTTGAGAAATTTACGGAGTCTTTTTTTATTTTTGGGTTATGTTGGCAGGACAATCAATGAGTCAAGGAACATCATAAAGTGAATAATCGTGTTACAGACTCCAAGTTACCACTAATCGTCAATCAAGAGAAAAGGTTAGTGTGAACTTCTTCAAGTCGCCACTAATTATCATCTAAGAGAAAAGATGAATGTGAGCCTTGTATGCCAGTCTGCTGTGGAGCTGAAAAGTTGACAGAAGAGACTCGCGCTAACCTTTTCTTTTGGATGATTATCGGCGACTCGTAGCCTCTGACAAGATTATTCACGTTTTTATGTTCACTGACTCTCTCGCCATACTCTCCAACGTGGTGGTGGGGTGGGACGTATGGCGATACACGCATGCCAAAATGGCCCCAAGGAAACCACCCTTTTCTGTATCGCATCAGTGGCCGGAGGGACTGTTCAACATTGTAGCAGATTATTCTCCACCAATGAGTGAATCACCATTAGTATCTAACACTTCCTTGACTACAAATCGCCATAAATCATCGCGAAGAAAGAGTTAGTGTGAGCCTTTGACAAGAGTATTCACTTTATTATGTTCCACTAACTGTTTAATCACGCTCTCCAACATGGTAGTAAAGTATAGTTCGGTGGAGATGGTGAACACTATCTTGTCCTAGTGAATGGATCACTATTAGAGTATCAAACAGAATAATAATTATAGCCTTTATTCGTTAGGTGCAAATATATACAACTGCTCATAGATAATTATTGCCCTATTGCTGGGCATAGGCCTCTCCAATCCTCCACCACTTGACTCTGTCGTGGGTAGCGCTTTTCCACGAAATACCAACCCTATTTCTTATTTCATCCCTCCATAGGTTCTAGGGTCTCCTTCTCCCTCTTTTTTTGTTTCTTGCGGAATCCTGCTTGTTCTATTCCCTGTTTAGAGTCTAATTGGTTGAACATTCTTCCTTTCAGTATTTTCATGAATACTTTGTTGATGTTCAAGGAGAGACTGATTGGCCTATAGTTTTCGATCTCTTTTATATCCCCCCTTTTTTTAAAATAGAAGTATAATTTCTGAAGTCCACCACTGTTCTGGCACTTTTCCCTCCTCGAGTATTTTATTAAAAATTTCTTTGAGCGATGTAGGTAGGCTTTCTGCGTAGGTTTTCAAAAACTCGTTTGTATTTGGTCTGGCCCTGGGGATTTGTTATTTTTTAAATTTCTAAGGGCATCTTCTATTTCCTCCTTTCAGTATATCTGGTACTTCCTCGGTATCCACCTCCCCCTTCTTCCTCTTTATCATTAGAGTGTCTGGCCTTTTCTTAATTTCAATTTTTGTACAGTTCCCTATAGAAGTCCGTGGCTATCTGAGTTTTTTTTTATCTCTATTATGCATCAGTACTCCTGTCCTGTCTTTCAGGTTTGTCATCATGCTTTTTCCTGAGCTTAGTTCTGTCCACGTTTTCTTTGTAGATCCGTGTTCCCGTATTATTTCCTCGACTTTTTCCTCTTCATACATTCGGATATATTGTTTCTGATTTCTCTCCTGACCACTTTCTGCAGTTCACACCATTCAATTTTTTCTTTTTTGGTAGTCATTTCTTTTTTCCTCATTTCCTCCTTTTTTAAAAATTAGTTTCTTCGTTTCCGCAGTTAGTTTGTCGGTCCGCGTTCCTCCCTCCCTGGTTCCGTATCTGTTTGTTTCTTTTATTGAGGCGGTTATAAGCTGTCTGTACCATTCCCTTACTAAATTTTAGACTTCTGATTTTTTGCTCCAGGTATTCTTTTGCCAGCTTACGTTTGTTGGGGAGGGGGGAGGGGGAGGTATTGAAAGCTTTCCCGCGCCTTTGTTCGTTATGTAGTTTTTAATCCTTGTCCTTCTGGGGATGCTAATTGTTGCTCTTCCTGTTCGATGGTCCGATGAAAATTTAAACCTGGACAGTACATATGTTTTTGATGATAGAGAGGTCATTTGTGAGTAGATGGTCGATTTCGTTTTTGATGTCCCCATTTGGTGATACTCAGGCTCATCTTTTTTTGTCCCTTTTATTAAAGTACGGCCCTGCAACCTTCAGTGCATTGCTCATAGCAAATTGGATCCTTCTGGGGATGCTAATTGTTGCTCTTCCTATTCGATGGTCCGATGAAAATTTAAACCTGGACAGTACATTTATGTTTTTGATGATAAGAGAGGTCATTTGTGAGTAGGTGGTCGATTTCGTGTTCCCATTTGGTGATATCCAGGTTCATCATTTCTTGTCCCTTTTATTAAAGTACGACTCTGCAACCTTCAGTGCGTTGCTCATAGCAAATTGGATTCATCTCTCCCCTCTTTCATTTATCTCCCCTAACCCATAAGGACCTGTTATTCCTTCAATTTCTTCCTCCTTCAATACAGAATAGCCCACGCATTATTCTAACATTCTTTGTTCTACTCAGTAAATCTCTATCCTTATAAAACTATTTGTCTGTTTGTTCGAAGATGAGAGCTGAACCGTAAGTGTTGGAGAGTTGCAATTCTCGGAATATGTTCCAATGAATTCGGAGAAAGCTGTGGGCTGGAAAATAAATCTGTGCAGAACTTCTACACTTCAGCGATCCCCAAATCTTATTTTTGGTTTTAAAATTCAGAAAACGTGTCATGTGAACCTGTTACATACGTCCATATTGTTTAGTGGTTGAAATGCCCCCTTTTACAAAACTGATTTCCTAATTTGAAGCATTTTCAATTCAATTTTATTTCTGCCACTGCTTTCCTCAAACCCATAATATTAGAAGGGAAAAACATTTTGAAAGTGGCAAGGCTGCGAGTTTAACATTCAATGTCATCGACTGAATATTATTCTAGTCTCCATATATGTGCATTACTTCTAAGATGCGTGTTCTCAGTACCTTCTCTCACCCGAATGGGAGGGTAGTTTTTAGGTTACGATCGTTTGCTATACTTCTCGAAGATTTCCCAAATTTGTAATATAAGCTTTCTACAAATACGAGCCAGAATGTCGATTCAGGGCAATAAGTACATACTCCGGTTCACCCTGTTGTCTAAATTAGATACATACCAACTTTTTATACACAGTTCAAACCCAGATGACATGGTAACTTCATCAAAACACCTAACTCAATGCACTGCCACTTAGTGGCACGAAAAAACGAAGAAAGATACATTGGAAAAACACGATCATTAGCGCTAATGAAGACAAATTCGAAATTAAGGGAGTCAAATACGACGTATAGAAAAACGTACAACGGCTGCAAAATACTTGAAAAGGGGAAAAATAAAAGGATTTACGTACTTACACGCAGTCTCTTGAAAGGAACGAATAGCCTTGTGACTTTTACATCAGTTAACCGAGAAAACTACGATCTTCAATTTATCAGCAATTATGTTGTCGACTTATCGGCAAACTAAAGAGGGTCTCTCGAAAGCTCCTTTTTTTTTCCTTTCAGCCAGACTGCTATAATAAAGTATAGAGATGAAAAGCACACGTAATAATTTTCATTAGTAAACAGACAGCCGCACGCACGAAAAGACGAAAGCAGCTTATAAATCCTCCTTATAGCCCAGAAACTCTTTCCCATTCCAACGAAATACCTTTTTCTCCTCTTTCCGTTCCCTCCAGCATCTCTGTAACAACTTCAATTTGGATCGCGAATTTAAAATTCACAAACAATTACGACGGTACGTGGTTGATGTCATATTATACATTGGAAGCGGCAATGGCAATTCTCAAAAGCGTAGTAATTCATAATTAATCTCAACAACGGTTTTATATTTACCAAGAATACGAGGACAAAATCTGCGGCAACTTTCCCATATAATAATTACATAAATTACGCCAGCTGTCTTCTGTATACTCGTACACGCGAGATTTTAAGATTTTACTTTATTTAATACCTCGCCTATGAGGGGAGCTTAAGCAGGCAGAGAGTTCATTACAGGGTTACTGCCGAACCGAGAGTAGCTTGAAACTTATACGTTCATCTCGGTCTTGAAGACTGCACCAATACTACAAGATAATCAGCCCAGTTTGAATAATCTCTCAAATAAGAATTCCGGTTCATATCATTAATTTCAGATTTATTTCGATTTGAACTATTTCCAAGAATGAGCCTAACGGTGGTTTGAGGAATATCTCGAATCAAAATCCCCTAATTTTTTAAGTCTGACGAAATATTTCGGAAACATCGTGCCTTGAAGCTCTGATTCCGAATTAGTTGAGCCATTTTTTTTTTAAATTGGAGCGTTGAACTTAGAAGAGCAGTTTAGTCCAGACCTATTAGGTCCTCAGATCTCGTCAAAGGTCACTAGGAGCCTTTTTGTATCGAAATGTACGAGAAACGTGTATCTTTACGCTTTAAGATCGCAAGAAATCGTCAAGTCAAGATATATCTGAAATCTGTTCTCGTATCTAGAAAGAGCTACGCATCACGAATCGTAACATTGGATTCTCGTTGGTTCCGATGGGTTGAAGGCAGAACATTTTTGAGGTACAATGTCAGCACACTTATTAATCATGTAAAGTTTGATGTGACTCGATCCCAACACGTAACTGATCCGAAGTTGGGTAATTCGATCACAATGGTGTACGTTAGCTAAACTTGCATTTATCTCTCTTCTCGTTACACAAACTGAAAACTTAATCTTTTCCCTCAGAGAGAGAGAGAGAGAGAGAGAAAACAGTTGATGAGATATAACGACAGAATGAAGTATTACGTCTTCTATTCTTATGTTGAATTCTGTCTTTATTATGTTTTATTATGTCTTTTCTTACATCATACAGGGTGTAAAAGGATAGTGCTCCCTTTTTTCTGAACAAGAAGTCGGGTCGATATGAATGGGGTAAACAATAATCTTCAAGTTATTTGCATATCCGAACTCCGCTAGTAGCGCTGTAATCGCTGGACGAAAATATGAATATGTAACTTATCAGTAATATAATTAATCCTATAGCTTTGGCTGTATTTTGCCAATATTTTGCTTTATATGTTTGATATTAGGCGAAATTTAAAATTTTACAACGAAAAATGCGAGATGGTACATGAAATTAATTAATTAATTGGCATCCCAGTTGATGTCGATGATATTTTTGATTTTAATGGGCGATAAGGTAAATTTTACGACACGAATGCAATTCTAATTCACTAAATTCATATGAAACGAGCAGAAAATATCAAGAAATGGACTAGACCTCAATACTTAGCTATGTTATCAGTGCTCCATCATTATCTTTCGTCCAGTTTCCAATGTTCACCACCTGCAGCGCACCTTTCGTTTGAATATGGGAATAGGATCTATTTTTTTATATTTTTTATTTCTCAGTGAAAACATTTCCTCTTCCCCAAAAGAGTGACTCGAACGTACCTCCGACTTTGGAACTTTAAATAGAAAGGTATCAAACAAAGTATCAAAAAGGGGGTTCTTGGATCGCTGGTTTCCAACTTTCCATCAGATTTTCGATCTGGCTCCGATTCGGGTCCAAGGATCCAAATTTTAGACCCAAACTAGGCAAACTTGAATTGGTTTAAAAAATTGAACGCAGTATCGAAAGAGGTTTCTTTTTTGGATTGCTGATTTCGAATATGGCAAAAGATTTTAATCCTGTCCTGATTTGGCCCATAAAACCGGGACGTACCGAAGAGTTTTTCCTAGGGGGGGGGGGGGAGTGAGTGTAAAAGTCCCAACTGATTCAACTCAAAATTTCCACGGGTCAAAGCCGAAAAAACAAAAACTTTTGACTTGTTGGATTTTCACAACTTTTCATAAATTCAAAATTCCCAGTTGTTGGATTTTCTCAATTTCTCACCTCCAAATTCCCAAGTATCAAAATTCAAAAGAAAAAGCTATGTACATGTTAGATTTTCCTAACTTCTCAACCCTCAAGATTCCCAAACATAAAAGCAATAAAAAAACTTTTGACTTGTGTTGGATTTTCCCATCTCCACCAAAATTCCCAACTTAGGCCAACTGAAATGGTAAATTTTCCCAACTGCTGAGTGAAAAATTTCTTACGAGGAGGGTCTTCCCCCACATCGGTACGTCCCTGCCAAAAAATCCAAATTTCGGACCTAAAATGGTCAAAAGTGACTTGGCTTGAAATACTGAACAAAGTATGGAAACAAGGGTATTTTAGTTCCCTGGTTTTGAATATTGCATCAGAGTTTTGATGTGATCAAGTTTGAGTCCAATATTTCGAAAGCTTACATCTGAAGAAAAGAAAATTTTCCTCGTCTGGGAAATTGAACCAAACAGGGGCTTTCCTTAATCTTAGATTTTGTAAATTTTATCAAACTTTTTATCCAGGAACTTCAAAATTTCATTTCTTAAGCGAACTAAGTTGAACTTATTTCAAAAATTGAATGAAGTATCAGTTTTTCCAAGTGGCTAATTTCGTGAATATCATTGATTTTTCATCCGGTTTTGATTTGGGTTCGAAAATTAAATTTAAAATTTCACTTTTAAAATGAGTAAAATTGATTTCACTTGTAAAATCGAAAAAAAAAAAAAGGTTTCAAAAAAAGGAAGGAAGAGCCCCTATTCTTTTTCCTTAGGTAATTATTTTTAATAATCTTCAAAATTCAGTTTTCCTTCCTAAAAAAAAAAAAAAAAAAAAAGGACGAACTTGTCCTCTTTTAGAAAATGGGAGTAGAGTAGTAGAGGTTTTTTTTTCTTTTCCTGAAAACAAAAAGTTCCTCTCATGGAAAACACTCTTCTTATTTTTTCTCGAGGAAAACAAATTTCTCCATCATTTTTTAATTCGAAAACTCATCAGAATATGTACGAGCATTAAATTTCAAATACACGCTTCAAATGGGCTAATCTAATTCAGTTTGAAAAATTGAATGAGCCATCGGCGTGAGGTTTCTCTGGAGCCATTTTCCGAGCGAGATCAATTACGCTCACTTCAAGGATAAAATTTTGGATTTTAAAGCCAAAATCGAGATCGAATGTAAAATATGACGAAATTTTAGAACTAGTAACCCGAGAAATCTTGATTTCAATTCCACAAGTGAAAGCAATTTTGCTCATTTCAAGAATAAAATTTGAAATTTTCGGAACAAAATAACTTTATGGAAAATCAGATGATATTAACGAAATCAGCCATCCCAAAAAATTCTGACGCTTCCTTCGATTTTCGAAGATATAAAATTTTCCCATTTTAAAAATGAAACATTGAAGTCTCCTGCCCAAATCGGAATACATGAAAAGTTTAGTAAAACTGACGAAATTAGGGATTAATGGAAACCCCTATTTCGATTCGTGGTTCGCTTTCCCATGTGAGGTAAATGTCGCCTTTTTTGTGTTTCTTCAAGAAATAACTTTCGGATTACTGGACCCAAACTTGGTGGGATCAAAACTCGGATGAAATATTCGAAATCATCAACTTAAGGAACCTCTGTTCCGATACTTCGTTCTGGAGTTTTCGGCCCACATTGGCACTGGATCAGTAATCTGACGCGATTTTCGAAATCAGCAATCCTGTTTCGATACGTCGTTCAATTTTTTAAATCAAATACAATTTGCCCATTTCGGATCCAAAATTTGGATTTTTGGGCTCAATCGATGACGAGCCAATATCAGGTGTGAAATTGGAAATCAGTGACCCAAGAAACCTATGATTTTGATATTTCGTTCGGTACCTTTCCACTCAAAGTTTCAAAGTTGTGACTCCCTTTCGAGGAGAGAAAATTTTTTCATCCAAACAGAAATTAACTCCTCTCCCCTGAAGATACACGTTTTATGCCGAGTCGACCTGCCTTCGCATTAAAAACATACCCGGGGATATTTTTTTACACACTGCAGGTCTTTTTACGATTCTGCCAGCAACTGAGCCACGAAGCTCTGTGATGTAAAATTGAAAATTTTGTGCCCCTTCCCAGCACAAATCGCTACTGCTGTAAACGTCGGTATCTATATTGGTGTGGTGGGACGTATGGCGATGCACGCATGCCAAAATGGCCTCTATGAAAACGCACCCCGGCCCCGAAAACTACCCTTTCGAGTATCGCATCAGTGACCGGAGGAACGCCTTGGGGCCGGCCCGAGCCCCCATCTCGCCGCGTCGCTTCCGGTGCGCGTGTCCTGCAAGAGCCACCATGGGGTTCCCTACTGACCGAGGTTCGCGCTCCCCGAGCACTAGCCTGGAATTCAGATCCCCACAGCCGGATGCGCTTTCTCTTCACTCACCCCGTACCTCCTAGTCTTGTTACGTGTGGCGACGCAGAAAGGTGGTGACGGTGGGGGAGTCCTGCCAGTGGTTCTGCAGTAGCTGAAACAGCTTCCCTAGGATGGTACAGAGTTGTCCTGTTCGATGGTGTGGGCCCAGCTTGGCTCGTCACCGGCCCTCTGCCTCGACCTCTCCATCTGCATCTTCCTCTCTATAATGGCCAAGACAAAGACCAACACACTGTTTCAGCTGCTTCGACTCTTCATCATTTCCGGAACCTAGGTATCCGGCGCGAGACGGCTGATCACGCCGTCGTCGTTGCCGCTTTTAATGTTTTCGCCGCCGGGATCGATCGCTGTTGCCATCCCGCGCCACTCCTGCTCCCAGGCCTCACATTCGAACAGGGTGTGCCAAGGTATGTCCTCCGCCCCTCGATCACAGTGCGTGTATACGGGGCTCGGCGCTATCGCCATCCGGTATTAGGTACGTGCCGAAGCACCCGTGGCCGCTCAGGACTTGGATCAGGTGGAAGATCAGTTTTCCGTGAGATTTTCCCGCCCATACATCGAGGTCGCGTATCAGCGCTCGGGTCCACTCGCCTTTGGACGAATGGGCGAGCGCGTCCTTCCACTTCTGAAGCGTGGCCTGCTGGATGACTCGCTTGACCCGAAGTGCTTCCCGTTCCGTCTTCGCTCTCTTCTTCGCACCGTATACACTGAGTGATCGGCGGTATACACACTACCTCCGAAGAAACAGTGCGGTACGCACTAACACACCTCATCATGGCTTTTCGCTGAGTCTTCTCCCTCTCCGCTCTTCTGTAGGGAATCTTGATGGCGTCGGCAAATATTGGCGCTCCGTATAGGAGGACCGACATGATGACGTTGACGTACATCTTTCTTCGCTTCTCCCCCGGTCTCCCTGGGTTCGACATTAGACGGGACAGCTGTCCAGCTACTCGATCCGTCTTCTCAGCTGCCCGTCGGAAGTGCTCGCGGAAGTGCAACTTCCCGTCGAACCACATCCCCCGGTAATTATATTACTGTAGCATTTGTTTGCAATAAATGAATGATTGTCCACACATCCCCATTGTACAATTTCAAGTATGTACTTATGGGGCCTCTCTCAAACTCGAAGATGATGTCGGACACAGTTGTGAATGTACTCGTATACAGCGTAGACGCTATGTTACGTCACCGCTGGCCTTAGAGGCGATTAAATAATAAAGATTACATTGGACCGTTGATTCAGTTGAGAATTTATCTTAAATCAGAACTTGTGGTCCCTCACCCCTTGCTTTCGCTTTTGCTCGGTTCAGGGGAATTCTCGCTGGGGATATAAGGGAAGGCACGCTTGAAGTCAATTCGCTCTGCGTGTTAACTGGCTGACCGACGGATCAAAGCGAAGAGGAGGCACCATAGAGGAGAGCAATTCCATACTGGTGACCTCAATGACTCCGAGGGGTTCAATCCCACAATACTTATTTCTATCCAAATAAAATGGCAAAAAATTCGGTTGACAGACATTGCAGCGTGTTAATATTGAAACTTGGCTGTGGTAAAGTTCGTGACTATACGCGTGCCTTCGTTCGATATCCTGTTGATTCCACGCACAGCGACGGGGCGCTGTAGGCGACGTCGAAACGTCTCTAGAAATCGCAAAAATAACGAACGAATTTTTCGTGCCTCTGCACCAAGTATACGAGTACGTACAGAAAAATTATGTACACAGAAAGAGGAAATGGAAGAAGGAAAAAAAAAGGAGAAACTGGCGAACGTGCCGTTTAGCTAAATTGCTCATTTCGTCTCTCTTTCTGTTCATAGCGAGAAGAATTTAGCAGCGAGTAAGTTTAAAAGCTATTCCTGTTGAGAAATATTTCAGAAAAAGAAACTGGCGCATAATTTCGCTATAAATCTGCAGACGCGAAAGGCTTGGTTAAGCTCTTAAAAGGAATGGTTGTTAAATAAAAGAATGAATACGAAAAAGAAGAAAAAAAAGGAGTAGAAGAAAGAGAAAGAAAGAAGTACACCGAGGAAAACTTAAGTAGCGTGGGAAAGATGGAAAAGATTTTATTGTACAAACACATCACCTCGATTATACAAGTTGATAATGTTCGTCTTCTGCAATGGAATGGAATTTGAATTCGTACTATTTCACGTTTCTCGCTCGTGTACCTTCTCGCCTATATACATATGTATGCGTGTGTAATATGCACGCGTGTACGTTGTACTTATATGCGAAAGGAATTTGTAAGTACTCGCCGAGCCCTGTCGCACGTTCGGCGCAGAAATGAAAATGAAGAGTGAAAATTTAATTTCACTCCGAAGCCGTTTGTACCGGAGCCCGCGCCCAGTCCGGACTATTTATTCTCTTCGACTCGACGAGTTACATATACGTGGCATGCGGCGTCGACTATTAAAATGCCGCATACGCAGTTCGCCATTTGTTTAAAAAAAAATTTCCAACTGTGACACGAAAGGGTGGGGGGGGGGAAGGGGGGAAGCATCGAACATTTATCAAATTTGACGTTCGCCATCATTCTTTCGGGAAGAAAAGGCACGTATAGAAAACGAAACTGTGTCAATTATTCTACGTTAATGTTTTCCATTTATCCGCAGTGAGCTTGTTTTCCACCCTGATTCGTTTTTGATTAAACTGCGAACGGGCAAATTGAAGGGTAATTTTTCAGAACATCTGCAATAAAAAAGAAGATCTCTGCCGTACCGCAAATGATAAGCGAATTTCGTTCTTCGGATATGGTAATTAAATTGGAGGAATGAGGCAAACGAGGGTGATTGCCAGCTTCACGACTTATTGGCGAAGTGGTGGGTGATTGCCGTTTGAACCACGATTGGCAGAAGAACTGTTACCGTAACCTAACACTTACTAATCAAAAAGAAATTGGTCAGCGATATGAGCTTGGCCTAATAACAGAGCTACAGTTGTAGGAAACACGGAGGATGTTCATATCCCACCATTTGCCTGTCATAATCACTTCTCTCCCGACATATTATGAACCCAGGCTTCTGCCGGAAAATCTTTCGTTTAGTCTAAGAACCCCTCTCACTCGTTCAAAACTACGCAAGACTACTCAATACTCGAAGTCTTTTTAAAACTTGATAAAGGTTCTCTAAGACTCACCCAGATTGGCTGAAGGGTTCGAACTGCTTGGCATGACCGAGCAAACGAGTATTTTTTGCCTAATCATCACTGAGCCGGGACAATGTCGCGCCAGAGGTCCGATTCGCGCGCCTAGCGAACATATTCCCGGAATGTTTTTCCAGCTGTCCTGCGGACAAGGTTTGTCCAGCGGGTTGGTGAGTGTCCACGACCTCAAGTTCCATCTATCTTCCCCTCGACGAAGAGTGCTTCCATGCCATCTGCGCAAACGACGTGTTCAAAATACCGTATTAAGCGAGACAGAATCTTCAACGATAATCTTCTAGGGAACTAGGGCTTCCGACTTCGAACTGTCGACAATTAGTGGATTTACGGCGACTCAAGTATGTAACTTGTTTTTCATTCAACATTTGGAGTTTCTTACGTTCGTTATTGTAATTCCGTCATGTAGAATAAATTGCCGACCTGAAACGCCGTAAATACAAGAATACAGGACTATTACGGTTTCGAAAACGAAATAATTTCCAGCAAAGGTTCTATTGCGAGAAGTCGTTGGGTATGATCGTCTCATTACAGAAAAAAAATCTCAATCCCTATCCCTGCTGCTTCCAAAGTTGGGGGAGGGGAAGAAGTTAGGGAAACGCAGTTTTTCTCATTCTTCTATAAAACTATGCGCTTTAGAGAGAAACGTCATTTGAAAGAAAATATCTCGCTTGAAATTCTCTACAACATCGGTCGTATCCATTTTTTGGTAGCTGCAATAGTAACGGCGTGAGAGCGCGCCGAAGTACGGCATTATTTGAAAAACAAGTAAAATGGTCCAGACTACACAGCGGAGTCGTTCGCGTTGCTGACAGCCGACCAGAGATTGCTCCATTTTTTATTTTTTTACGTGTTGCTCCTATCCATAATGTGTAATTAAGTGTTACGAATGTAAATAATAATAGCCATGCAGTAGGTGTAACAATAAAAAATGTAATATACTACTCGTAATTTTAATTATTATTAAGTTTACATATTATTGGCTGTGGTGCGCCCGACTTCTAGGTTAATGCAGGGTGAGCGCCCCGGTCAGTAACGCGTCCCATATTGGCCCCGGTAGGACAGCAGCGCGAATCCGAAGCAGAGAGGCGAAATAGGGGCCCGGGCCAGCCTCAAGACGTCCCTCTGGTCACTAATGCGATATCTGAAAGGGTAGTTTCCAGGACCGGGGGTGCGGTATCTGGTGAGCCACTTTGGCATGCGTGCATCGCCATTCGCTCCACCAAACCTTATTCTTCTTCTTCTTCTTCTTCTTCTTCTTCTTATTATTATTATTATTATCTCGCCATTCAAAGCATCGGACCCAGATGGAATCTATCCAATCTGCCTACAGACAGAACTGGAGACCATAATGGGAACGTTCATTAGTGTCGTCAGAGCATCATTACCCCCAGGGTACATTTCAAAACCGTGGAGGAGTGTCAGAGTGGTGTTTCTGCCTAAACCAGGCAAAGACCTCTGTAAGGCCAAATCTTACAGGCCGATAAGTCTCTCATTATTCATGCTAAAAACCTTGGAAAGGCTGATAAGACAGGTACCTAAGAGAGGCTACCCTGAAAAGGTTCCCACTACATGAGAACCAGCACGCATACAGGGCAGGAAGATCATTAGAGTCATCACTGGTCTCGCTTGTTACGGCAACTGAGAGAGGAATGGCTGGCGGAGATTATGTCATGGTAACATTCATGGATATACAAAGAGCGTTTGACGCGACCTCTCATGAACTAATAGGAACAGCCCTGAGAGAAAGGGAAATGAAGAAAAGCTTAATAAGCTGGACAGTATCTATGCTAAAAGGCAGGGAGATCCAGATAACCTACCAACCTCTCCCTTACTGTAGAGCCTAGTGGTGGACAGTTTTTGCTGGGTGACTTAAATGATCAAAAAATATACACACAAGGCTAAGCTGATGATTTGGCTGTGGTGGTAATCGGCAAATTTCCGGGAACCATCGCAGAGTTGACGCAGCGGGAACTCCGATGTGTGGGAAAAAGGAAGAGGCTGACGATAAAGCCAGACAAAACTGAGATCACTCTTTCCACCTATAAAAGGAAAGGCAAGGAGTTGATCAAGGCGCAATACAAAGGAGGACCGTTAGACCTCAATGAAAGGTGAAGTACTTAGAAGTATATTTTGACGAAAAATTCTCCTGGAGGGATCTCACGTCTCAGAGAAAATAAGAAAAGGGATTGAGGTTCTTTGGGCTTGTCGCACCTTTATCGGCAGGACCTCTGGGGACTCTCTCCCAAAATGATTTACTAGATATACAATACCGGTATAGTACGTCCCAGAATCACATATGCGGCTACTGTGTGGTGGGGCCGGGTCCACCTGGCCAAAGTCAGAGAGGAACTAGACTGCCTGCAAAGGTTCGCGTGCGTAATGGACACAGGGGCAACGAGAAAGGCGCTAAGGCACTCGAAAGGCTCCTAAACTTGCCCCCACTTCACACTGTTATAGAAGCAGCTGCGATAATGGGGGCCTATCGTCTGGTCCAACCAAACCTTCGGGCCCAAAATACAGGCTACAGAAGAATATGGGAGATGGCGGGGACGATGGACTAATGCTTTGGGATGCCGAAGGATAGAATCGCGGTGGAACACTTCACTGACAAGCCATACCGTGCACTGATACACACACGAGAGGCTTGGGAAAAGAGGTGGCTAAGCATTCTAGGAAAACAGGAGCATGCGTGGTTTGCAGGTGCCTCTAAGAATAACCAAGATTCATGAATCGAAATCAAAAACGCAAAAAGCGCTGACAACTATTCAATGGCACGGGTGAGGGCATTACTACCCTCCATGCAGAGGTAATGGCGACCACAGTGGCCATTTACAGAAGCCAACAGAAAGGCATTGTTACTAAGCGGATCTATATCTGTACAAACAGTCTAACGGCTATAGTAAAGTCAAAGGGATAGAACTCGGTAAAATGCTTACTTTGGCTATAAAAGTGAGGCTACTGAGCTGATCCTTAACAGCAACTTGAGGAACAGTGCAATGGACTACATAGTCTGAGCACTCGACGCATACAGCGCCACCTCACACACAAATGTAATGTAATTATTATTATTATTATTATTTTTAATTTGCAGTATAAAAGTTAATCTGAAAAATGAATTTAATAATGAATAATAGTTTTAGTATGATTTTAATAATCTTCTTTGCATAATAAATATGAATTTTCCTTTTGTACTTGTCTGTGTATGTACCAATTAGTTGAGTAATTTTTCATTGAATGTACATACGAGTATGCATAGTTTCTAAAAGACAGTATTTTAAGATCTTTTTCCCCACCAATAATTATGGAATCAGCAAGGGTCAGGATGCTGGTCTCATATTTAGCAATTCTTCGCAATAAAAAATTGAAGTAAACAGAACAGTCACCAGTAACGCGAACGCGCAGTTTTAAAATAGTGCGGGGGTTTAATCGTTTTTCAGATAATGTCATACTTCGGTGCGCTCTCACGCCATTACTATTGCAGCTACAGAAAAATGGATACAATCGATTTTGTAGAGAACTTCAAGCGAAATATTTTCTTCCTAATAACACTTTTCTCTAAAACGCATAGTTTTAGAAGAAAATGAGAAAAACTACATTTTCCGAACTTCTCCCTCCTCCCCCAACTGTGGAAACAGTAGGGGTAGGGGTTGAGGTTTTCTTTTCTGTAATGAGGGGATCATACCCAACAACTTCCCGCAATAAAACCTTTGCTGGAAATTATTTCATTTTCGACGACAATAGCGTACTTGATATTTCTGCATTACAAACAGAATCGTTGTGGAAATATCTGGGTCCAGGGGAAAATAAAACAAACAAGAATGACAGATTTTTTTCCGATTCTCCTCAGAACTCATGGTTTTACGCTCGAAGACCCAAAAAGAGACCAGCAATATAAAAAAAGATCACACGATGAAATGTTTGTACTTCTGAAAAGGTTCAAGAGTAATTTCACTTTTTCCTCCACCTTTCTTCATGCCTGTGATCAAACTCGGAATTGATGTAAACGTTCACAAGAACCTTGCATTTTGTCATAAAAGCATGAAATTTGGTATATGATGGCGACGAAAGTTACAAAGATGATTCTAAGATTCGAGAGCATCCGTCAGGTCCCCTCTGAATCCACGAATATAAGTATACAGAATCAAAATGGAAGCTTAGGCTATAGCTGGCCTAATATACAGCGTAAAATGAAAAATATTTCGGACAAATATTAAAGCTCCTTAGATTTCTTATCGAAAAAGTCTGTTGCAATTTTTTCCTAAACACCCCGGAAATATTTCAAAATATGGGATCAAAATAATCGTTCCTACTATCATATACGTATTAACTCAGGGCATGGAAAAGTAGAATTAAAAAAAAATTTTCGGATTCAGCAACTTCAACAAATAGAAGGGACGCTAATTACTTAACAAACTGTTTCCCTACACCTGTATATACCCATCCGTGAAAATTTTTCCTCCTACCTCCCCCCTTTTACCCTACGATACAGCATACGTAAACTTGTGTGTTGTTGGTTTCATCTCTTTTGAATGGTTTTTAATAGTACAATTTTTTTAATTTAATGAAAATGGCATGCCTATTTCGGGAGTTCAAAAGTCAATGAATACATTTACGGTATCAGTTTGACCCGATGCTCGAAACTGTAGCACTAGGAGAGAAAAAAAAATCATATCGATGGCCTGGTTTAAGAAACACGTAAGTCCACGTTTTGGTGAAAATGATGAGTTTTCCGTGGTTTCTAATGGTAAAAAAATCGAGACATCGAAATTTAACAACCTCGGCACCCGATAGACTGTTTAAAAAACACGTAAGTCATCTACACAAATACGCTCGCAGTTTAAAATCCGTGTAAGTCAGACATACGAGCTTTTTACATTGTCATTGAAATATAAGCTGAAAAACACGTAAGTCCAGTACTTATTCAAATAAAAACCTCGTATGTCTGGAAATTTCAAGTTGAAAAACTGGTAAGCCCAGTAACTTTGAAGTGAAAACCTCGTAGGTCACTTTTATTCCTCATAATTAGCTAATGGCTGTAAAATAATGATAGAAAACGTATTTATCATAAGTAACTATTGCAGAAGTAACTTCTGATAAGTATGAGACTCTCTCAGCAGTGAATGTGAATTTTTAATCATGTTTTTTGCTTCTCCTGAAAAATTTGTTATTTGGGACTTACTTGTTTTTTGAACCAGGCCATCGATATACATAATAAAGAGGGTGGTCCAAAAGTCATTGCGCGACGCTCTGTACGGACTACATGCGCGATCTAGCGGAGTGCGACCGAACTAAAAGTGGTCTGTTCAATTTCTAGTCGAAAGTGATCAAAACGAGCGCGCTTGCGTACATAGTCGCCGAGCTACAGCGGTTTGAAGTTAATGTGTTCGGATGTCGCCTGTGTTGTACAAAATGTGCGAATTTAAGAATGGAACAACAGTGGGTGATCGGGTATGGTGTTCGTTGTGGTTTGACATCCGCTACAAGATGTGTGGGTCCTCGGCAATCAAAGTTGCCACTGTCTGTTCCAGTTTACTTCGGTTACACTTGTTCGCGGTTGCCCAGTTTGCCGAATTGAGCTGATGTGCTGCCACTGCAAAATTCCTTATGCCACCGTTGAATTGTTCTCTTCAACATCAAACTCGTACCATACACGCCTTCCATTTCATCACACGTTTGTTTTGATGTCAGACCACGATGAACACAATACCGGATCACCCACCGTTGTTCCGTTCTTAAATTCGCACTTTTCAAACTCATTTTATACAACACGCATTTAGCTTGTAAGCAACATCGGAACACATTAACTTCAAACCGCTGTAGCTCGGCGACTATGTACGCAAACGCGCTCGTTTTGGTCTCTTTCGACTGGAAATTGAATAGACTTAACTTTTGGTTCGGTCGCGCTCCACTAGATCGCGTACGCAGTCCGTACGGAGCGTCGCGCAATGATTTTTGGACCACCCTTGTACGTTATACTTGTAAACAATCATATTTTCTAGGTCACCGAATTCGTTATTGGAATTTTTTCAATTTTGAATTTAAAGTTGTTTGACTTGAGGGAGAAGGCACGGCAGGAGAGAGACAGTAAATTTTCAGAAAAAACGTTATACATATCAAAAGTTAGGTTTTTTTGCCGTTGAATTCATATATTATTTTTACACAGAATTTCAAATTTGTTCTAAATTAGTTTTGATATTCTTTTGATTTTAAATTTTGTATTGTGGCATCTGTGAGAGAAGGGCAGAGACCAAAACCTTCATAAAGCACAATGATACTTGCAGGAAGGAGGGAGGAGATAATAAATTCTCATGAAATACGTTTCACAACTGAAATTTAAGTAGGGTCAAGTGTTGTAAAGTGACACGACCTGACAATCTCGGGGATGAGTGAAGCTACCTGGCGGCCATCAACATAAAATATCACGTATCAAAGCAAAAAACGATAATCAATATATTCGAAATTGATTTTCTCAGACTTCTATGGCTGTAATCCCAAAAGAACCATTTTTTGATAACCAAAATTTGATTTCGGAAAAGTAGACTTTTTGAATTTATGGAAATTGTTTCACTGTAAAGAAGGTAAATTTGGTATTGTTGAAAAGAGCGTCTCAAGGCGAGACGAA
This sequence comes from Acanthococcus lagerstroemiae, assembly GCA_031841125.1. Classification (NCBI taxonomy): domain Eukaryota; kingdom Metazoa; phylum Arthropoda; class Insecta; order Hemiptera; family Eriococcidae; genus Acanthococcus; species Acanthococcus lagerstroemiae. Next base: position 48,655,384 of record CM063113.1, read on the forward strand.
TCGAGGTGTTGTTCTTTTAGAAATAACAATTTGTGGATAGAAAAGGTAAGTTCCAAAGAAAAAAACAAGGTATTGCAAAGTGACACAATAGATAAAATAGCGACAGCATTCATGATGTCTCTAAAACGAGGAACTGTTTTCTCACATTAATAAGCATTTTCTATGTGTTTTCTTGTTATGCGTCACTTTACAATCTACGTGTGTCACTTTACAACGTGGGTGTTGTTAAGTAACATATTAAAATTCCGAGGAGTGTACTCAACTATTGAGGGGTTGTCTATAATAATTTTTAAAGATGTTTCAATGCTCTCTTGTATGGTTTTTGTTTCATTTTAATCGGATTTTAAATTAGGGAGTCAATGTTTTGTGTCACGTTACAATACTTGACCCTAATTGAAGTTTTTTTGGGTCGATGAATCCATTTTTAATATTATTTTGGTCTTAATTTCAAAATTGTGATACCAGTGAAAGAGAGGAGAGAGGAAGTTGCCTGAAATATGTTATATACATATTGAGACAGTTTTCGCACCTCAGAATTGAAGTTGTTGGGTTGATGAATTCGTTTTTGATATCATTTCGTGTTCCTGTTTAAAATTAGGGCTGTGCGAGGGAAAAGAGGGCACAGTACGCATGGTAGATGTTCGATTTTTCTGGACGGTTAATGACAACCGTGGGGTAGTAAAGGGAATACAATTTACCCAAAAGAAATTTGATATAAATACTTACTTATTCGCTTCTATAAAGGTAACTCAATTCATTTCTGACTTGTGTCACAGCAAAATTGTCTGTAGGTGGGATTTTCTTCAATTTCACCAATTCAGAAATTCTGCCGGGTTTCTGTAAAATTGAGTCATTGAATCAGTACATTATCTAGTTAGTACGAAATTTCAACACTAAATGCAAGTGCTGAGCTGAGGGAAACACCCTCTCCCCACGAATCTTATAGGCGTCTGAATTTTGTGACGAATTTGATGGTTTATTAGGCATTTTGAAACATTAGTCGGCCAAATAAAAAGGTTGTTGAATCTTTTTTTCTTCTTCTTCTATTTGCATGAATGAGAAAAATTTGTATCTTTGGGTCGGAATTTTGAACACGAGTTGGAAAATGTGAAAATTACTAAACTTTTTTCTTCTTCTTTTTCCTTTTCTGGAGACGGACAGTTTTTGCACCGGGCTGGCAATTTTTGGAAAGTTTTTGTTCGTTTGTAATTCTTAGATGGAATTTTGAACTTTAGTCGGGAAAATGTGGAAATCGTTAAGTTTTTCTGCTAACTTGCACGAAAAATGTTTGCATCCAGTTCGCATTTTTTGCCTATTTTCACCTCCCACGCCGAAAGGACTCGCGGCACCCCTGCGTAAAGTTACCTGATATAAATTTATGAAACACCTACAAAACCATCTTACACAGAAAAACTTCCTGGTCGACAGAACTTTCTTCTGTTAGTCAGCTACATATTATTTATATGCATGATTTATTTCATGAAAATTTTCGGGGTCACAATGATGTCACAAGCAAATTCAGCGATCCTAAAAACCTAGTTTTTGTATTATGCGTAATGTTTTTTGTAAAAATTTCGATCGTTCTCCCTCCCGCTTCTCACAGGTACCACAATTTTAAGTTCAGAGTAAAAATAATATCGAAAATGATTTCGGTGACCCAAAAAATTTGACCCTTGATATACGAGTACATGACGCATGTTATATAAGTTGTTGTCCCTCCCCGTCTGAAAGATCCCACAATTTGAAATTTTGTTTCAAAATATCATCAAAAACGAAATCAGCGACTCAAGAAACATAAATGTCAATGTACGTAACATGTTCCATCAGAACGTTCTCCCTTCTATCGCCTTCTAGTGCTATATTTTTGAACTCAACGTTAGACGGATACCCAATTTGGATTCAAAGACCTAGAAACCCTCTGAGTGTTATGCTGTTCTCAAAAATTGATCTTAAGAAATGAAAAATGTTCACTATTAAAGCCCCATTCCAAAATAAATAAAATAAAAACACAATGTTGGTTGTTTTCTTTTTTATTCCCTAGAATTATTGTTAACAGTTAGGTACCGAGCAGAGCAGAACTGAATTTTTGCTTCACGGTCTTCTTTAACTCTATGTTGCCAGATGCCTAGTTTGGGCTCAAAACTACGGCCTTCTCACGCTTGGTACTGCAGTTCGACTAAATTATGGGCCGGAATATAGAAATACCGAAATACCTCTCTTTGTTCACTGATTTAAATCTGTTAAAATTATTGTAATTACTCTTAAAAAAAAAAAAAAAGTTCAACTCTTACACTCTATAACTTGGTCGATGTCTACCTTACAATATCCCGGAAAACAGATTTCAAAAACTGATAGTCGAATGGGTTTTTGGTCGTTTCCTCAGTTCCCAATGATTTTTTTTTTTGGGGGGGGGGGGCGAATGGTATTATAATAAAATTACAAAAATTCTAATATGTAGTAACAAGCGGGAAGTCAGAAACAAACAAACATGATATTTCCAATTTCCTTTTCCTGATTTCATTTTGAATATACTACATCACTGATCATTCCTGATCCTGATCATAATGTCGATCGCTGATTGATGGCACTACTGAACAAAATGAAATTTTTTGTTTGCACAACGCATTTAAGGAGGTGAATCTTGAGTACTTTTCAACGCTGAATACAGTGCCGTCGGTCGTTTTTCTCTATCACGTCTAGTTTTTCTGATCAAAAACTATAAAAAATTCAACTAAATGTGTTCAAAACGAGGTTGAGGAACTAAATGTGGTCATACTGATTCGTGTTGTTGTGTGTTGTGGTTGTGTGTAGTGGTGTGTATTCCATCTACACTACTGAACAACTATTTTGCACAATGCATTTTGACAGGTGATTCTGAGGTACTTTTTAACGCTGAACACGATACTGCGACCCATTTTTCTCTATCACGTCACAATTCGGAGTTCTGAACGACTGAAATTCGTTTCCATTTTGTTTTTGCTTTGGAATAAGCGGGACCACTGACTGATATTATCAGTGTTATCAGACCACAATAACAGAAAACAAACAGACGGAATACATACCACTACACACGACCGCAACACACAACAACACGAATCAGTATGACCACATTCAGTTCCTAAACCTCTTTTTGAACACATTTAGTTGAATTTTTTATTGTTTTTGATCAGAAAAACTAGACGTGATAGAGAAAAATGGCCGACGGCACTGTATTCAGCGTTGAAAAGTACTCAAGAATCACCTCCTTAAATGCGTTGTGCAAACAAAAAATTTCATTTTGTTCAGTAGTGCTATTTGTTTTCTGTTATTGTGGTCTGATAACACTGATAATATCAGTCAGTGGTACCGCTTATTCCAATGCAAAAACAAAATGGGAACGAATTTCAGTCGTTCAGAGCTTCAAATTGTGACGTGATAGAGAAAAATGGGTCGCAGTATCGTGTTCAGCGTTAAAAAGTACCTCAGAATCACCTGTCAAAATGCGTTGTGCAAAATAGTTGTTCAGTAGTGTGGTTAATGGTGGTTTAGAGAACTGATCAACCCCATTCGTAACTGGCAGCAGCTTGCGCAAAGGGCGGCTTCTGTTTTCACTCGGATCACTATTTTACGGCTTGTTACTGTTTCGGGAACATTTAGTACGACTTTCCTATTTTGACAGTCTTGTGACATGCTTTAATTACAATTAAATAACAATAATCATGCTTATCATTACCTCAAGAAACTGCCACAGTACTCCTTCGATTACTCCTTACAATGCGGACCCGCTTTACAGAAAGGGTTTTGAGTTCTCTCAAGAGTTCCCGGTTTTTCAAGATACATAAGTCATTCAACAGTCATTAACTAACTTCACGTTCCTGCAAAACAAAAGTGATAACATATTCAGCTCGGATATGTAAAGGCCGTAACACACTTCAAACAATAAAAAGAAGTTACATTTATACAACGAAAATTTTCCTCGATAAAACGATGGCCCGAATGAATCTAAACATAAGATACAAACAAAACGTCACTGTTATCACCATTAAGAGTGTACTAGAGTACCTGTCTGTATGTTCTGTGTGCTGGAATCAGTGCACTGGTTACCACACAGATAATGAAAATTGAAAAAAACTGTAAATATTCCTAGTACATACTTATACTCTTGTTTTTCTTTCACCCTGAATACATATTAGAAAACGGGTTCATTAAATCTTGAACTGGAAGTTCAATAATGCCAGGAAATTCATGCATTTGAAGAAAGCAGAACGTGTATTCCCAATGCTGTTTGCAACAGCTGATAACAAGAAAGACTTGATTCTGCTCTTAGAAGCATTACGATTTCCAAACAATTGTTATAAGAACTGAAAGCTTACCATCAGAGTTCTCATAACTGACTCACGAACAGATGTAGGTATTCTTGTAATATCCATGAGCTGAAATATCAAGTAAATATTCCTACTATTAGAAAGAAGAAAAAGCAATACCAAGAACTGACAGAAATTACAGTATACATGTACATGAGATATATTATGAAAATAAAGACAGATACTCACCCGTGATCAATGCTGAAGACTGGTTCAGATTCCAACTCGGAAAGAGTTTCTCAGATCATTCAGCAAGAGATGTTGTGATCAGCTAATCAGTTCACAATAATCATCTACGATTATCAAAGTGAATAATAAATTGATAAAGAAACAGAAAGGAAGGTAGACATTATCACAATGATTTTCAAACTTGAAAAAAATGTAGTTTCATTTCCTTAATAAACGCCTATGTAGGGGTGTGTTCAGAAACGATCACTGAAATGCCACCGGTTATCTCTATCTCACTCCACTTCCGACTGGAGTACGGTAGAGTAACCGAGATACAAAATTATCAGTTACTGTTGGTTGCACGTTTCTGAACGCGCCCTAGATGGGACTTTATCTGTTTTCAATTTTTCCAGACTTTGTGAAAATAAAAATAGTAGAAAATAAGTTTTTGAGCCCCTTTCAAACAGTGAGATAAGCAAATATGATACCTGGATGTTTGCGCCATTCAGTCGCACCGCCTACACCAAAAATACTTCATTTTTTGTTCAATTTTTATCGCAATTTTAAGTTAACAAAAAAGAAAATATTTTTCCCACTCCTCAAATAATCTGGTCAATTCGTGAAATCTAAAATCATTACCGTTTGTTTTGGTAGACAGAGTACTATAAAACGTCACCAGAGTCGCTGTGATTGGCGATTGGCACTTCATAACTTTCCCTCGCGCCTCGCCGCTAACCACCGCCCAAGTGAACTAACGGGTTTCATCGTATTGCGTCATCTGCGTAGAAAAATGGAAATATTTAATGTCGTACATGTTGAGTTAGCGTACATTTGTGTTTATTCGGTGATTTAATCGATTTTGAACATGCTGTGCGTATAAATTTGTCGCGAAATACTTTCTGGAGTTAAATTTTAATGATTTTGTGTGATGTAAGGTGCTATGAGAAACTGTTATCACAAGTCGTGTTGAACCCATGAAACTTCGTAATAAATAGGGTGAGTATAAAGAATAATTAATCGGTTCGGGATTATTTTTGGTCATTGTAAGCTGTTCGTTACTCACAATTGCGTATATCGCGAATGTTTTGTCTTCATTTTCCCAATTTTGTACCATTAATGCGGATCTCAGCCCATCAGTAATTAAAACCTTCTCAAAGACATAGACGGTCTGGATAGTGATTGGGAGTTACAGTGTTTGAGTCTTGCTCGTTGTAACATCGTTACTGAAACAACGTGCACTGTTTATCAACAGGGGCGCTAATGTCCACATCTTTGTTAGTTTATGATACGTTGTGGCATCTGTAATACGGTGCTAATGACGAATACGTCAGCTGGGAAGGATGTGAGAGGGCTTATTGCTTTTGGAAATGCTGCGATGTAAGCATTTACTCAGCCAGGCCAGGCAGTAATCGACTTATACACACTTAATCAGACATTTTTCATTTTTTAGGATTTAATTTAAAGAAGAAAGAAAACAGTAGTAAGGTTGTTAGTATTTAGGTTTCACGATATTATCTTATGTAAAGTTCTTAATCAGGTCTCTCCTCCCTTTTGGATCTAAGATGTCTAAGTATTTATAATGGCTTGAGATTTCATTGCGTACTCTCGTACTTCTGATAGCAGCGATAATTTTTGTTTTGTGTAGAGGTAACCGAAATATGTTATTAATGCGGCCTGAAAGTCTTGGAACATTTAATTGGATTTTATCCAGCTGGTTTGAATCCACGATGTGAGAATTGAGAAGTTAACAAATAATGAAAATGACCATTACCCATTACCTTTTTTTGACATTTTTCTGACGATTGTATTAATAGCCCTCTAGTAATTAACTACAGTTAGCTCACTCACATGATACTGAAATTATTTTTTGTATAAGAATTGTAATTTATTGTCTTGAATTTTTCAATCAATAGAGTTATTTTTTGTAGCAGGGTGCCATATCCAAATGCAAAACTTGATTTAGTGAAAAGTAGAGTGTCAGAAATGTTTTGGAATTTGAAATTGTGTGAGAGTTCCTGTACATGTAAAGCCTAGTAGGGATCTCGTATTTTTAATTATTTGATTATGATGAGGGAAAAAGATCAGCTTAGAATCAAAAATTATTCCCAAGTCGCTAATATCTACTGAGTGCCTCCCAGTGGAGTGACAAAAAGTTACTGATTGCATTTTATCTGTGAATGTTATTTGATAGCATTTGTCCACGTCTAGGAACAAATTGTTTATGAGCACCAGCAATTTAGTATATTCAGGTCTTCTTGTAGTTCCATTGCATCAGTTTCACTACGTATTTGTTTGGAAAATGCAGATCATCTGCATTATAGTAGTGTTTGTGATGACCTTAATTTTGTAGGTAAATCGTTTATGAATAAGTTGAAGAGCAAGGGACCCAGGTATGACACCTGGGGCATACCAGGAACTGCTATATATGGTGACGAAACTACTCTCTGAAAAAGTACATTTTGTATTCTATTATGAAGGTACGATTGTATGAGTACAACGAGTTCCTGAGAAAAACTACATGATTTCAATTTAGCCAATAGTAGATTATTATCAACCTTATCGAATGCCTTTTGGAAATCAGTAAAAATAACGTCATTATAGGTACCCATATCAATATTTTTTGCTAAAATGTATTGTAATAGTTACTTAAATTGGTGTCACAGCTTCTTTCAGCTGTGAAGCAGTATTGTTGATCACAGATTTTATGTTCCACTACCTGAATATAGTTCCTATTATATGTGGACGCAGTTAAGCAAAACAGAACCAAGCGACTATTTGTTGACAAAATGCGTTATTAGTACTGTTGGAGAGAGCGTAAAAAGTAGAATTTTTTCAAAATTGGGCCCCCAATACAAAAATGTGTGCACCCGTTGAAAAGAGCTTATCAATAAACGCTACGTCATATAATTTCTTCATGACTCTTGAACTTCAAATCACGTATTCTCAAAATACAGATTTTGTCGCTTGGTTCTGTTTTGCTTAACAGCGTCCATCTATAAGATTGTTTCGAAAATCATACGTAGTGTTAGAAGGATGGTTATATAGGTCTATACAAAGAAATATTGTGTCTTTTGTTTTGGGTGTTGGGACTGGCTTGGAAACATTCCAGATGTTCGGAAATATTGATTTTGTAATAAGTTAAGAATAATGTGTATAAGGGACATGACTAGTAGTTCACTGCAAGCCTCATATTGGGGTACTCTATCTGGACCTAAAACTCTTATTTTAATGCATTTCTTCGCTATTGAATTTACATAACATCCCTCATAATTGGTATTAGTTAATAATTGTTCTGATAGAATCCTCCTGTCTGAATTCTCGATAATTTCTTGTAGATTATAATTCATAAAGTGGCATTTCCTGGTGTACAGTCGTCTATTGGTGTATCAATGTTACAGTCATCTCAGATAGCTCAGTCACAGAAAGAACTTGTTTGGTATATGATTCGATTCAGTTGAACGGGAAGACATGCATTGAGAAAGGAGTCTGTACCCAGTATGGAGAGACATCCAGGTTTCCCCTTGACTAAGTAAAATATCGTTACGCGACTCAGTCGACGAAAATCAAGTTGAACTTATTTTGATATCCTTACAAACTTCGTCCGTGTTCTTTTATTAAAATGTTACTTTCGCGGAAAATAACGGAGATTTCTGAGGAAAAAAATAAGAAAACTTTCGCGCTATTTATAAATTAATAGGATTTAATTTTATGGAAATGAAATATCTTTTCAGCTTCGAAACAGTTCTCTTGTAACGGTTCTTAATATCGTTCTCGATATAGAGTTTTCCTTTTCACTTTACAAGAACGTTGGAGGTGGAGGGGGTGTAACATAAAGAAAGAGAGAACTTTCTTGCTTTTCCTCTTTTGTTCTGTTCTCGCTTTCTTATTTTTTTCTTTCTTTTACAGCCTTTTACTCCCTCGTTCTTGCACGCGGATCATCCAAGGGCCACGATAAGGAGCCCTTTATATTTTTATACATGGCTAGAGTGTCTGAAATTTCTACAATTTGCACATTGGGTGGTTGGGATGGGGGGTTCTGACCGAAATCTGACAACATAAAGTGTGGTCAAGCTGCGAAGGAGGGAATTCAACAACTGCGGTTATCAGTGGATAATTACTAGTTCATGATTCATGTACTTTTCGATCAGGTCGAATGTACACGTTCAATAATATGGTCGACACAATGATCCGCAAGGTTGAGCATGCCTGCTGAAAAGTTGTTCACGTATTCTTTCCAGCTGGACGCTCATCCCACGCTTTTGCGGTATACCGCGCCTTGGTTCAACTGTGGAAAGCTGCCAATGGCGGCTGTAAAACGCAGTCTCACCTTAGCTCAGTTGTTTCCGGAGATAATCCGAATAGTGTGACAACGACATCGTCGAGAAGTATAAAAAGAAAAGTGTCTACTCAGCCGTAAATTTTAATATCAACAAATTTTCACGGTTGACCAAGCTGGATGGCTGAAGGTTCTTATTTGGTCGGCTGTAAGTTGTTCTCTATAAGCCTTCTATTTTCTGTTCCATTTTTGTATTTTTTTTTTTCCATTTTAGTTTCGGTGTACTTTTGTTTAGTATCGATGAGTTTATAGGATAAAATAATCGGCGGTGGCCTTGTAATACAATGAGCCTGTACGAATAAAAAGGTGTGTACACGGAAAGGGGGCAATGGAACCATCACCTTCTCCCCACCCGAAGAAAAATCTGAATTGAGAATTGATTAAAAACAATTGAATGTATCTACTGAAAAAGAACCCAATGAATTAGAACAACTCCATAAATATGCATTATACGCATTTAACTAATAATTAAACTAGGTAGCTCTCCATATACATGGCTGTTACAAGTACCTACATGCGTCTTCTTCAACCAGGTAAGTAAGCAACTCATCCTGACAACGTGTACGTATTTTGCTTGATTTTACATCTGAAGGGGTAATGATATGGACATTTGCAAAAATTATTTACAGCATTAATGGAAATATAATTTCTCAGCATTACTAACATAGAATGATGGTACTAATTTGTAATAGAAGACAGTTATGGCAACAGCTAGAAAAAATCACAGCCTGATCACTTAGGTGTTCATAAAATCGATTTTGGTTAAAAACTCCAGACATTGTGATTTTTTCATGGTAAACTATTCCCTTCTTCATATTCTTTCAGAATACTTGTTCGTCGCACTCCTATTTATCTTAATTTTGGAATTCGAGAATTCTGATCAATGCAGTTGGAATTTACGCTAAAAATATTGTACAAAAAAATTCTCTCCTGTCGCTATTTCTTCAATGTTAGTTGGAAAATTTCCTTAGAGGAAAAGAAGTTCTCAAAAAGTACAGTCCCCCGGCCCCTCTTGATTATAGTTCTGGTACATTCTGCAAAATAGAAGTTTAGAAACGATTGGAATGTGAAAATCATAACTTTTATTGTAAAGTGTTGCAGTCATCTAAATTTCCAAACTCAAAAAAGTGCAATAGGTGGCAGTAGAGCCAGTGAGTACTCTTGAAGGGTATGAAGAAGGGAGTCATATGCCACGAAAAAATCGCTGGGTCCAGAACACAGTTTTTGTGGAGGAAAAAATGAAAATTTATTTATTTTTAATCAAAATTGATTTTTCAACATAGTGTTAATACAATCATGATGACTCTTTTTTCAGTTGTTGCTGTAACCGTCTTCTGTTATTACCAAAAAGTGCACCAGCCTGTCAACAATGCCGAGAAAAAAGAAATGCGACTAATATTGCACATAATTTTTTCAAATATTTATTTTATTCACCCTCTATATGTCAATGAGGCAACTATATCCTCACGATAACAGGATGAGTTGCCTACTTACCCAGTTGAAGGGAGTCGCGTATTGAAACACCCTGAGTAGTATTTATTCTATCAAACCTTGCCTATATGTCTTCTTTACTAAGATTCAAAATGCTGGCAAGTTACCTACTTGAAATCCGTAAAACTTTAGTGGACAACGTGTAACCTCCAGATACAAACGTAGACAGAGGTACAGATAGCCAATCAAATTGAAAGACAGCCAACCGTTCTGCAAGATAGGCAGCCGGTCCGACATGAATAGATAGCCAGATGGACAGGAAATAATGTGACTCATTTTTCTTGCGTTGGATTTAAGGGAGAGGCAGTATGGAGAAAATTCTCCGAGCACTCTGCTAGACAGATTACGTGAATAATCAGTTAAAAAGGAAGAATGAAGGCCCGAAGAAAATGTACAATTAGAAAAGAAGGAATGGTGTAGTGGGACGTATGGCGATGCACGCATACCAAAGTGGCCACTATGACACTGCACCCCCGGCACCAGAAACTGCCCTTGCGGGCATCACATCAGTGGCCGGGGAGAAAAGAAGGAATGAAGGGAAATAAGTCTCTTTCTTTTGGCGTGTTTTAATAATTTGATGTAAGGGGTTTTCCCACCATATTATGTAGTCTACAATCTTCTGAAAGGGTCTCAAATAAGTTTGGAGTAGCTGTAATACGTTGGAAGATACTTAAAGTTTCAAGCAGTTCTTGAATAGTACTAACGAGTCTCAAACAAGTACGGTGGATCATAACCAAGCAGACTAAAATAGGTCTTAAACGAGTACTGAAGTATCAGGAAGAGTCTTAAGGAGTTTCAAATAAGCATAGAAGAGTTATATGCTGTTTTAAATGAGTTTTGACCAACCAGCGAGTCTTAAACAAGAACCGTTGAGATTCTTAAACTGTTGAGTATTTTGTAGAATTAAAAATAAGCAACGAAGAGTCCAAATTATTCTTAAACATTCATAAAAGAGACATAGGAATTATCAAGCAAGTTTCTAACAGTCACTGAGTCTCACACAAGAGCATTACAGTAGGTAAACATATTCTAACGGGTCTAAGATGAGTATTGAAGGTCCCCAGGGAGTTTCAAACCACTTCTAAAAGTGTTAAGGCTTATTGACATAGTATCCATGTTGGAGTGTGAGTGAACTTGGTAAATTCTATATTTAGGGTGTGCCAATTCATAATTTCTTCCTTCTATAGTCCAGAGCGCCTTCAGCTGCTATGCCATCATCAGTGGAGTATCCTAACAATTTTCTCTTTGTCTCCCTATATTTATAGTGGTGTGTAGTACCGTATGATCAAACCTATTTGATGTGTTCCTATTGGTTATCTGTAGTTGTGTAGTATGCCCAATCAGTGAGTGTTATGTTATTAGTTGGAATAGGTTAGCGCTTTGAAAGTTGGTTGTTGTGTTTATTAGGTTGTTTTGTTTTATTTTTGCCTTTATTATCTCAAGTTGTTCCTTTAATTTTCTTTTCCTCGTGTTGTTTTCCGTGTGTAGGATTTTGTATTTTTCTGTCAACTTGTGGTTGAGTGTTTTCCAACGAGTGATTTGTCATCCTTTAGCTTCTGTGATTTTCATATTCTTTTATTCTAGTTGTGATTTTTCTGTCGGTTTCTCCTATGTAGGTTGTGTCTCCTAGGAGGCGGACCGTTTCACCAAGTTCAGTTTTTCCCAAGAAATATCAACTGTAGGTGAAAACTTTTCAAACGAGAATTATTTTTCTTAGAATGCTACACAAGAAAAATGTCCTATCATTTTTCTTTAACTGCCATTAAAATGCCCTTAATAGGAGATTGAATACGAGAAATCACAATGGTGTATCCATAAAATGCACAATCACCTGAAACAATTCTATGATTCTTTTTAGTCATTCTTATTTCTATGTTGGAACGGACCAGCTGGTCCGCTTTGATTGTTTGGGCTACAGCAGATCTGCTAATGTCCCGATGGGCGTGTTCAACCCTGATCACCTAATGGGTATGGATGTGCTATGTTACCTCTTTTGAGTTGAGTGCTGGTCTCTTGTATCAAATAGCTCCTAGGTGTATGTATTCCTTACATTTTCAATCGCTACCGATTTGTAGCTGCGGACATTCAGGTGAATTTGCTGCTGGATAATGCTTTCTCCTCTTGTCGCAGCCACACGGCTCAAGCCGGAAAAGACCTACGGTTTGGCTCTCATTCTCTCTCTCTCTCTCTCTCTCTCTCCTCCTCTCTCTCACCCCTCTATCTATCTTTATCTTTTCCCCCAACACCCTGCGGCTGTTTACTTATTCACGGAGTACGGCCGCTGTTTAGGGTATAACTGGGAATTTAAATGCCACCCGAAGTAGATGAGCACTTCGTGTAGCCACACACATTTCCAAAACGCATCAGCGTTTACTATAAGGTTACTCCGATTTTGGTTTTACTGATGCCTTGATACTTGGCTCTTATCCGCCGAAACTTGTCTCGTATTCGAAACTCTCTCCGGTAAAACAGAGTATATCGTCAATCGTTTATTCCCGACCGCAGCCCTCAAACTGCATACTCATCCGAATCCGTGATCTCGTTATACCATCAACAAAAGATTACTGCAAGTCGAGCTTAAAAACTATATATGTGTATGTGCGCGCTAGTAAGTACCTTCTTATTCAATTTTCCTTATTTTATTTCACTTTTTCTTTTTCTTCTGCTTGTTTTTTTTTTTCTTTCTTGTCTACTCCTGACGCTCTCTCAAAAGTGGAAAGATGATACAGAGAGTGTATATATTCTCGCAGAAGCTTGTTTATACAAGAGAACAAATGCTATGACGCTTTCTCACATCCATCACTTTAAATGGGAGGACGTATTTTGGTTCATTATTTCTGACGTAAAATAACGAGATTCGGCTTCGCTATCAATAACAGACTCCATTAGGCGGCACATATATAAGTAAGGTTTTTTGCGTTTTTCTTTCTCTACTCAGATATATATGTATAAAACGCGAAAGTAAACATCAGTCGAAAATATCGAGAGGAAAAAAACTTGCTAACAAGGAAATAAAAGAAATCGTTAGAATTTATAACAAACTCTCAAAAGACCTACTAAGAGATAAAAAATGTTATTTGATGATGTGGGCGAGGGGCAGGGGGTGGTATTATATGTTATTTTTGAGAAAGTGGAACGATGGTTCTCGACGGCGGTTATTAGGCCAACTACGTGGGTCCTGTTTCTAACGCTGAATCGAGAATTTAAAAACATTTTCACGGGTTACCTCCTACCTTGTCGATAGTTCAAGGAGAGCAAGTGGTATCGTAGAAGTCTTTATAGATTTCAAGCAGCGAAAATTTTTCGTCATTCCCTCTGGCCTACGGTTACCGCCTACGTAAAACTTGAGTTTTTCTGCTTTCTCTTGGTTTCTGAAACGACTATAATATTCAAACTTTCATAAGACGCAATATGAAATTACGACCGTGGCGGAAGCAATGAGTGGTGTGAGAAGTAGTTCAAAAATCTGGTGATCGATTTTTCGTTTTGCTTATTTTCAAGTGTCCATGTTGGAGCGTGAGTGAACTTGGTAAATTTTGTATGTTGTGCCAATTCACAATGCAGTCCAGAGCGCTTTTGGCTGTTATACCATCTTCAGTGGAGTACCCTAACACCTTTCTCTTTGTCGTCCTGTACTTATAGTGATGTGTAGTCCCGTATGGTAAACCTATGTGGTGTGTGTTCCTATTGGTTGTCTGTGGTTGTGCAGTCGTGAGTCTTATGTTAATAATTGGAATAGGTTCTCGTTTTGGAAGTTAATTGTTGTCTTTATTAGGTTGTTTTGTTTTGTTTTTGCCTTTATTATCTCAAGTTGTTCATTTCATTTTCTTTTTCTTGTGTTGTTTTCTATGTGTAGGATTTTGTATTTTTCTGTCAACTTGTGATTGTTGTGTCCCTGGTCGTTGCAGTGTTTTATGGTCTTTAGCCTGACGTGGTATTTGTTGGTCGGGTCCGAGTTTAGTGGTTTGTAGTTATTGTTCTTTATGTAATTTCCCATTTGTAGGGTGTGCCACTTCACTTTTTCTTCATCTGTAGTGCAGAGCGCTTTCGGTTGTGATGCCGTCATCAGTGGAGTACCCTAAATCAGACTTGTCTCTTGTGCTTCTGTAGTCATGGTCGAGAGTTGTATCGTATGGTGAACCTGTTTAGTTGTGTGCTCCTATTGGTTGTCTGTGATTGTGCAGTCTGTTCAATCCGTGGGTGTTACAGTGTTCACAGTCTATTCTGTATACTCCGCTACTGTTGTTTCTGTCCCTTGGTTCTGTTTTGTCATTGCTTATTTGTTTGATCAGATGTGGTCTGTTTTTGATTCCCAGTTTTATGTTGTATTGGTTGAAAATTTTTTGTATTTTGTATGTATGTGTTCCTGTGAATGGTATTGCTCCTGCGTATTTGTTTTGTGGTTGTTGTGTTAGTTGATTATTCTATCTACTATTTGTGGTTGGTATTTGTTGTTTAATTGCTATTTGTTTAATTTTGTTGATTTCTGTTGTTCGGAGGTTGTTGTCGTTTATTATGTTGATTGCTCTGTGGCAGTAGTTGTGTAGTGCTGCCATTTTGAGTTTTTGATGGTGGAATGAGTCTTTGGATATTATTGCGTCAGTGTGGGTGGGTTTTCTGTAAATATTATACTGTATCCTGTTGTCTTTGGGAAAATCCTGGCTATGCCACTGGGTCAGTATGCAGCTCCTCGCGTTAGATTAGATGAAAAAGGAGAAAGTTTCGAAATAGGCAGGAGAGTTAGGCAGGGGGACCCATTGTCACCCATTTTGTGCGGCAAATGGACTGGGAAGGTAGGGGAGTGAGGGCTGTGGGGAGTATCTAGCAAATCTTAAGTTTGCGGACAAGGTGGTTCTCATGGCAAATAATTGCCCCTAAATGAGATGGCGGAAGAGTTCTTAACAGTATGCGAGAGAGGGCTAAGCGTGAATCCCACTAAAACTAAAATTCTGGCTAAACCAACTGTTTGTGACGTGATATTAAAATATGAGAAAATTGAGAGGGTAAACGAGATAAGCTACCTTGGGCAAATTATCTCCTCCCAATGCGCGAGGGAGAAGGAGCTATCAAATCGCACCAAGAGTGAATGGAGCAGATACTAGAAAATGAAAAAATATTTTCAAAGGAAAGATCCCAATGTCAATTAAAGTGGAGGTCTGGCGGAGTTGCATACAGTCTGTTCTGATACATGGGGCGCAAACATGGACGTTAACAAAAACAAATCTGACGAAACTACAAACAACCCAAAGGTCCATGAGCGCAGTATGCTTGGGGGTGAAAAGGAAGGAGAAGGTTGCGAATGGTTGGTTAAGATCAAAACCCCAACTCGAAGATCTGGGAACCGTAGTTAAGAGAAGCAAATGGAGGTATGGGGGACACATCATGCGACATGGGGAAGGAAGGTGGGAAAAATTAATAGAGGGATGGACCCCGTACGAATTTAAAAGGGAAAGAAGCAGGCCGATCACTCGCTGGAGGGACGAGTTCCGGAAGGCAGTAGGCCCTACATGGAGAAGACTTACCCAAGATAAGAAAAAATGGAGGGAAAAGGGGAGGCGCATGCCCAGAAATAGGCGTGTAAAGAATGAGAAGGAGGAGGTGGGGTCTCATTGCCCTCGCCATTCGCGCAAATGGCTACAATCTCAAAGATTTATATTTGTATAGTCTTATTCTTGTACTGTGGCTCATACTCTTGTTTTCTTTCGTTTTTGATACCCAAATAAAGCGCTGTTGTTGTTGTTATTATTATTGGTCATTTTGATCATGTTTTCTTGAGGTGATTAATAAGGGGTTCGACTTTCTCAGTCGATTCCCTCCTTCCTCTTCTTTCAAGTAATTACGATTTTGAGGACTACATAATCTGGATGGAACATTCATTCATTTTTTCTCCCTTCCTACAATTTCCTTTTTCGATTTCTGCCAAGTTTTAACTTTTTTTTTCTTCTAAATTTTACCGTTGACAAAATGTCCCGATCGGGGCAGTTGCCCATTGCGCCACATGGTCGCGATGGGCCTGTTCATGAACTCGATTTTCTCAGGTGGGAGATTAGGAGGGGCAGCACGAACGCTGGTTTTATGCGCTAAATTTTGCATGGAGCACTTTTGAAAGTTGCCGGATTAAAGTTATATACCTTTTCGGAATTAGCTTCACAAACGGCATCTTCAGTTCGCGAGCCATCTTAGCGATAAAAAGTTTTTTTTTTCCGCCTCCGCTCGCCGATTACCATCTTCGTTCTTAGTAATTACAACCGCCTAAACGTTAAACTTATTCGTAGTTTACCTTCTTTTGCTTTTCTTTTTTTCCACTTTCATTTCCGCGCCCTCTCGACCATCTCTGTAGTTTTCCATCTCGCTTCGGCTTCGTGCATTACTCGATTAAAGTGTCTTGTTCTACGCCGACCGAGAAGCTTATTAATATCTCGCCGGAAGAATTCGAGAAGAAAGAAAAAAAAAGGTGAAGTTGTAGTTTCAGGAGTCGGTTTATCGCGAGTCTGTGTAGTAGAGAGCAAGATCGCCGAATGAAGAGAGGAAATTAGTCGACGTTATTTGGGGAAAAATCCGTCGTGAGGGTTTCCGAAATCGCGTTAAGTCTCGCAGCAACCCTTCCGGTGTTAATGAAACAGAAAAAAAAGAACGCTATTTTCGAAGGTAAAAGGAAAAAAGAAAAATGCAAATAGCCGTCTTTAATTCGATTAACGTTTTTCGGGGCTGAGTTTTCTCATTCGTTCGTTAGCCCGCCAAAGGCCCTTTAAAAACGCATTTTCTCGATTAGACGATTAAATTGTAGGTACCCTACTCTTTGGACGTTAACATCCGGATGTAAAAGAAATACAAAAGGGCGTGAAGAATAAACTGTGTACGTCGTTTTACAAATACGATTTCTGCACACATCCCGACTCCCCTTCTCGCTCAGATTATTGACGTGAAATTGTAAACCGAAAATTCGTCGTCTTTCCAGTTGGCGTGTATCCAGCGATATTAGCCTTTAAAAATATGTACGCGTGTCTTTCATTGTCAGAATTGTGGGAAACCAAAGCGAATATCTCTCTCGGGTTATTGGAAAACGCAACGAATGGTTATGGATGTGCTTTATATCGATTGCGGAGACGTGGGAACAACAACAAAAGAACGAACGTATTCAAAATCTGGACAGATTTCATAGTGTGCTGGCCTCAAAGTGAAATGAGAAAATCGTGGAACGGGAAGAATGAAACAGAACGTGAGTGAGTATTCCTTTCTGTCCCCCTAAAACTACATCCATAAAAGACCAAGAGGGTGCTCAAACTTCAAATCCCATCCTCTGCCTGTCGTCATACACTTCTTTCCCTACATGTTATGAACGTGGGCTTCTGCCAGAACTGTCGGCTGGTTTAAGGATCTCTCTCACTTTTTCAAAACTATACAAGACTACTCAGGGCTTGAAGCCTCTTTTAAACTCGAAAAAGGTTCTTCAATACTCATCCTATCGAAATAGGAGATAAATATAAATAATATAGTTGACATTGGGATCTTTCCTTTGAAAATATTTTTAATTTTCTA
Source organism: Acanthococcus lagerstroemiae (assembly GCA_031841125.1). NCBI lineage: Eukaryota > Metazoa > Arthropoda > Insecta > Hemiptera > Eriococcidae > Acanthococcus > Acanthococcus lagerstroemiae. The sequence continues at coordinate 48,673,261 of CM063113.1, forward strand.
GTATCTGCTCCATCCACTCTAGGTGCGATTTAATAGCTCCTTCTCCCTCGCGCATTGGAAGGAGATAATTTGCTCAAGGTAGCTTATCTCGTTTACCCTCTCAATTTTCTCATATTTTAATATCACGTCACAAACAGTTGGTTTAGTCAGAATTTTAGTTTTGGTAGGATTCACGCTTAACCCTCTCTCGCATACTATTAAGAACTCTTCCGCCATCTCATTTGGGTGCAATTATTTGCCATGAGAACCACGTTGTCCGCAAACCTAAGATTTGCTAGACATTTCCCATTAGCCCTCATTCCCCTGCCTTCCCAGTCCATTTGCCGCACAGATTGGGTGATAATGAGTCCCTCTGTCTGATTCCCCTGCCTATTTCGAAACAGTCTCCTTTTTTATTTAATCTAACGCGAGAGGTCGCTCCCGTATATATCTCTTTAGTAAATTTTATCGTCTTTTGTTTGCAACAATTTCCACAGAAATTTGTAGTCGATCGTGTCGAAAGCTGATCCCAAACCCAAATTTAGTAATGAAAAACCCTTTGGTAAATGTGGTAACTTAATTATTCTGGTTTACCTGAGAGAGGTTGCCATTTCTATACTGTAGGAGAAACTGAGGGTGATTACTGCGGAGAACATGGCTGGTATCCAAATGAGATATAATCGTTTTGAACAGGCTGTCAGGGAGACCTTGAAGGAGTTTGGAGTTGAATGAATCCAATTCAAAACTGATGACTAACTCAGGGCTGAAACGAAACAAATGGTTGAAAAACAAAATCTCTTAAAAAAGAAAAAAAAATATTAGGAGTGAAATTAAACAAGATTCGAGCCACGTTGATCGGAAATAGTAGAAGCTGAAATCACTGACAGTGGGTCAACTAAAAAAGTGAGGAAAGCAGTTTCCAAAAGTCTTCATCACCTTCCATTTCTGACCTCCGTGATAGGCAAACGCAACATCTATGATAGATCTGAGATAATCAAGGAGGCAACTGACTTTTCCGTAAGCATTACGCCGCTGATGATATGAATATTCTGCCCACTCCGGTTGGCGGAGGTTCTAATGCCCCAGCAAAAGATGAACGATCTCCACCCTTCCGGGCTAAGGAAATTTTCATTATTTTGTCCCAACTTAAATGCAACATAGTGGCTGGCCCAGATGGACTCGACAATTCCACTCTCAAGGTTTTAGCTGAATCAATTACTCAGTTTTTCACAGCTTTGGCTAACGAAATTATGGTCTCCGGGGTCACGCCGCGCCGGCTCAATGGCACCTCTCTGAAATTGTCCTGCTATATAAAAAAAGCGAGAAAAGTGACTTGAATAATTAGAGGCCAATTAGTTTAACGTCGAATATCAGTGAAGTGTTCTTAAAACTAATAAAAAACCGAATTTTCGGAACTCTGGATGCTCACCAACCTAAGGAACAAGCAGATTTTAGGAAATGGTATTCTACTATTGATCATATTTTCACACTTAATGGACTAATTGAGGTTGCTAGGGAATACAAGTTAGCTTTGCACTTCATGTTCATTGACTTTGAAAAGGTGTTCGATTGTGTGTCGCATAGATTTGTCTGGAAAGCTTTAGGAGACCAAGGGGTCAATACGGATATTATCAAAATCTTAGGAAAGCTCTATGACAGCTCGGAGACCTACGTAAAACTGGATCTTCCTGGAGATGAATTTAAGTTGGGTAAGGGAGTAAAGCAGGGTGACCCCCTTTTTCCGTATTTATTGAGTAGTGTTCTGGAAGGGATTTTTCAAAATTTGAATTGGGAGAATAAGGGTATTTCAGTCAATTAACAAATTTTAAATCACCTCCGTGTTGATAATATTATTCTGGTAAAGTTAGAGTGAAGATGAACTGGAATGCATGGCCAACAAGCTAAGTGCGGCGAGCAAATTAGTTGGCCTGTCAATTAATTTCTCAAAATCGACACACATGTTTAATGTTGAAGCGTTAAAATTTTTGGTTGATAATCGCGAAATCGAAAGTGTTTCAGAATATAAATATCTAGGCCAAATCTTATCGTTTGAGAATAGACAAGATAAAGAACTAAAAGCTCGTACTCGTATATCCAGTGCATGGAGGAACTTCTAGTCTCTTAAACACATTTTCAAGAGCAAATCGAGTATTGCCTCCGAACCCAGGGTGTTCAGATAGTGTGTTGAGCCGTCATTGACTTACGGAGCCCAGACCTGGGCCCTTACGAAAACCCAAGTTAATAAGCTGAGGGTCACCCACAATAGACGATGGTGAGGCCGCTACTAGGTTCAAGATTGATCGATAAAGTTAGTACGTAGTTTATTAGAGGAAAGTCTAATACTTCTGATGTTGGATGGACAGTGAAGAAGCTTAAACTTGGATATGCGGGGCACCTGGCCAGAAGTCACGGAAATAAATTGAATAACATAGTGAGTCTTGGTATCCTAGAGATCATGGTAGGAGGAGAGGAACACCACTCACAAGGTGGAGGGACGAAAATATTCGGAGATTCGGGATTTCACGGCAGAGAACTGCCAAGAACAGAGGAACTTGGAGACAGGCGGTAGCGGCCTGTACACGTGACTAGTTGGACCCGACGATGTGACCCCCCCCCTTCCCATCAGGGCTGTCCGTTTTTGGTAAGGTTTGTTACATACATGTATATTTATGTTTTTTTCTGCCGGGTCAAGGCATCAAATGAAATGTGAGGACTGGCATCACACAGCTTTCTAAATAAAAAATAATATTTTGAACGAAGTTAATACTGTCAGTACATGCTACAGAACATTGATACAAATATCTCTGATGCTATTGAATTATATGGAAGAATATATTCGTAGATCAGAAATAAAATTTGAGGAAATGTTGGGGGGAAAAAAACAAAAAACAGGAAAATAGCTAAGAGCCTTGAAATTAAAGACAAATCATTTTCATAAAAAAAATAATGAAAATGAAAAAGTAAGTTCAAGTGGAAAAGAGTAAACTTTTTGCTGACGAATCTGCTGATTCACCAATCCAAGATTCCAATAAAAAATTTAAAATTGAATGTTTCTACTTGGTGTTTGAGTGTGTAATCAATTCTACTGAAGAAGGATTTGAACAGCTTGAGGAACGCAGTGGTATTTTCAATTTTTTATTTAATGTTGGACAAAAATATCGATGTACAGATGAACAAATATTAAATGAATGTACAAATGTGGATTCTACATTAGCCGCAGATGATCAGTCAGATGACGCGAAAGAATTATTTGAAAAGAAGTTACTACTTCTGAAATTACACCAGTAAAAGTGCTTGAATCTGGATTGTAATAATTTCTCTCCTAATACAAGCATTGCTCTTTGGGTCCTGTTAACTTTGCCTGTAACTGTTGCTACAGGCGAAAGAAGTTTTTCAAAATTGGAAATTATAAAAAATTATTAAGGCCAACAATGTCTCAAATGTGGCTGACGGGGTTGACAGTAATGTCAATTGAAAGTTTGCTTGTGAAGCAGTTGTATTTTAATTTACATGTGGCAGTTTATATGAAAAGGGTCAACTTTTTCGGTCAGATCATTTTTTTTAGGGTTAAGCACATGTTTATATAGTGGACTCAATTCCTGACAAAATGAGACCTTTTCCAGTTTCCTATGTGCTATATTCATCTCTCTCTGCATCCATTAAAAAAGAGGTACCTCGCAAGTTTCAAAAAACGGGATTTTGAGAAAAACACATTCAAAGTTTTTGAATACATTTTGTTGATTTTCTTGTCAAAGATCAAACTGTTTTATAGACTATTATACAGGGTGTCCGGACTTCGTTCAAGAACCCGCTAGGTACGCAATACGCATACTACTCGATCAAACTGAAGAAGTTGACTACGAGCAAATTGAAGGGGCTACGTCGTTTTAAATATGGCAAAAAATAACGCAATTTTCAAGACGATATACTAGATATGATAATTGATGGAATAATCTGACTATGGGGGCTGGTAGTACTGGCTTGGATGGAGAACATTATAGTACGATGTATTGCCTATTTTTAAAATTGGAGGCGCTAGAAAACGTTAAAAGCTAGGAAAATTACATTTTTCGTTACATGGTCAAAAAGACCGTTTTTCAGCCAAACCCTAGTTAAATAATTAATTGTGTGAGAGCTATTGCGACTATAGGAACTTGTTCTAAGTATCTAGGAGATGGAAACATTACTCAGTGCGGGGTAACATTTTAAAAATTCAGAATTCGGCAAAAATAGTCGTATAATTTTTTCATCTCCCAGATACGTACAACAAGTTCGATGGTCGAAGATGTAGAACTGCTTGCTGATATTTCTGGAGGCTGCAATTTTCTTCATGTGAAAAAGCATCAAATTTCGTACAAGAATCCATAATAATCTTGAAATCGATTTTTTTTTGCTAAAAATTTTACTTTTTAGTTTTTTTCGTTTTCCTTGTCTTTTCCTTACCGACAAAATTGTCCCTTCTTATGGAAACTGCCGCATAAATAGTAAGACGTTTTGCTGAAATGAAAACTTGAAAAGTCTACTTGTAGTAACTTTCAATTTTAAACCAAAAATGAACTTTGTTATTCTATTTTTGTACTCCTAATACCCACCCTACTGAAGTACATCGTTGTACTCCAGGTAAAACTTAATCAATAAAAACTTTTTTTTCTCTCTGGAAATATGCGTACTTAGCTTTGTTGCAACATACATGTGTCATGAAGCATGTTTTGAAAACCTGAATGTAACTTATGACGGCAAAAATAGTGCCAATGTATTGCAACCAGTGCGCTACTCGAGTGGCGTTCAAAAGAGACTTTGCTCAAGGCGGCAGAAGAGCTTGCGATGGGCCTGTTTATGAATGAAAACGGTACCGGTGTGCTTTTTTCTTCTATTTCCCGGGGGCTTCTTGGGGGAAAAAATTGATAATGATGGTCGGGTGTACATGGCTAGCCAACCTGGACGTTTAATTAAGCGAATACCGCAGTCGTCCGGCATTGGACAGCCCGGATGGCCCGCCACGAACCATACGTCCGTTTTGTTTGGAAATGGAGGCAAGAAAAATATTACGAGAGGTATACGTACGAGTAAACACGTTTCCCGGTATCCTCGAGCTGTCGTATGCGAGCGTAGACCCGCTATTTACTCCGGACGATTAATTTCCAGGGTAATTAATTTTCTATACATATCCTTCGGGCCCTGTTCTGGCAAATAAATAAAACGGTCGTTTGAGTGGGAAAAACGTGCGGGTAATCGTTTTTACTTTAAGTCGTAAGTCGGTTTCCACGCATGTATGCTAGTATACTCGCGCATGAGAATATGTGGCTCTGAGAATCCAACTTTCGTGAAGACACGAGCTCATCAAACTTTCTGATAGTACTGCGGAGTCTATCCGGAAAGTATTCGACCTGTACTTATAATTTGAAATTCAGACTCGTTGAGGCCTTCGAGTGAACCTTGAGAGTCTGAAACCCGCTGCCAGCCTTTCTCCCATTTTAGAAGCATTTCTGGAACATATTTTTCTGTATAGCCGTTAGCTCACTCATCGTATTTTGTTTAGTCTCCTCCACATCGTCTAATCTTCTTTCTGTCAACTGAAATTTCTGCTTGGAGAAGAGCCAGAAGTCATAGAGAGCACCGCGTTTCCGTTTTCGTTCCAGTGGGATTTGTTTTGCCGCTGGTGGGCACTTCAAGGAGCTGCAGTCGTATCCACATGCCTACCCGTTGAGGAATTTTGTCACATTGTTGTCATCCAGGGAAGAATCACGCAGTTTTCACACAGTTGTTACCTACCGCGAATCTTCTCCAGAAGCTCTGGAGGGAATCAGTGGTGTGCGGTTATCTCCTTATCAGAACCGGGGTTTCTACTGCCCTTCCGTCACTCGGTTTTCTCTTGGCACTCATTTTTCTGGTGGATTTTTTCACGCTGTTGTCACTCTGCTGGTACTAAATTTCCTGGTGGATTTTGTCACTCGGTTGTCTCAAGATTGTTTACTAGAGGTAATATCGCGTTCATTGAACTCTTGAAATAACGTGCAAGGACCATCGTGTAACATTCAATAGAAATCTTGCTGCAAGCTTCTTTTTTATCGAGCTTTTGCTTCGCGTTCAAACATTTTTCTTCCGCGTGTATTTAATATTCCCCGTTATTAAATAACTATAAATCGTAAAAATTTTATTTTACTGATTTCGAAACGGTACAAATCTTAAACTACTTCTCAACATAGTTACCTTCCCGACTGAGACATTTACCCTATCGGTTTACTAACTTATGGATGCGTTCCCTGTAGAATTCGCCACCCAGGTATCTTTTTAATGCGGAAATAAATGAAAATTGTAAGGTGCTAAGTCGGGAGAGTGGGCTCGGTGCTGCATAACATCGCACTTGAACAATTTTAACAAAGCTGTAGTGACACGAGAGGTGTATGGTTGTGCATTGTCTTGCAAAAAGTGAACACCTTGAGTTAACAATCCGGGTCTGTGGTCTTTAATTCTTTTACATAAGCGGCTCAGCTGGTCGCGGTATACCTCTGACTTTACTATCACGTGGGAGAAAATCAACCAAACCAAAAGAATTTCACGAGCATCCCAGAATATGCATGCTATCATTTTGTTTGTCCCAACCTACCTCGATACTCCTGGTATGATACCTTGAATGAGTATTGACAGAGTTCATTTACTATGGTGACAAAACATATTTTTCACGCAAAAATGGATATACTGGAGAAGGTTCGGTAAGAAACTAGCATCTTGAAACAGTGTAGATTGCGCTAATGTCAATAAGAACAAGAAAGCATGCATTTTGACCTGCGATAGTCATGAACAATCGACGATGGTGGGGCTGCCGACCCTAAGAATTGATAATGTGAAGAAATTCTGGTCATTTTTCGGTGATTTTTGGTCCTTTTTAAAGAAAAAAACAGATTAGTCCTTTTTATAAATTTTTGGTCCTAAAAAAATCTATCTGGTTTTTTTCGATACCTCCAATCTGGCAACACTGTTTATGGCATAGAAAACATGGAAAAAAGTGTTTTGTCCTAATGTAAAAAGAACTTGGATCGTGCTATGTTGCCAGATTTACAATTTTTCTTCTAGTTTTAACACAACAGACCTTGTTACCTTACTTTTTGAATGTCCAGTTTGATTTGTTGGACGGTGTATAATGAAATTATTACGTGCGAAATTTAACGCGTGCAGAGTTCAACGCGAAGAACGGGATGTAGGAAAGGCACTAAACTAAATTCAATTTATATTTTTTGATTTTTGTATAAACTAAGTTCGAACAAGAAAACAAGACCATGTAGCAGCGGATCGCTGACCCATGGATACAATTTTTGATTTTTAAAACCCGAAAGGGTGGACCTAATCTCTTTCTATGGTTTCGCCACTAGTACCTTGATTACCATACTTTTAAATTAATTATAGAGGGTGATGCAGTGCATCTCGGAATAGTCATAAATCTTACTGATAGATAAATAGATACACAAAAATGCTTGGAATCGCAGAAATTGATGCTGGATGGCTTGGAATGTTTCCAATTATTAAAAAATTCTTTGTTTCCCAAGTTTCTGGAAAGTGCTGGAAGTTAATGTTGAGGCTGCAAAATTTGCCCGGCAACGGGAGAAGGCTTTTGAACTAAGGGGTTGAGACCAATAATGATTATTACTTCAAGATGGTATTCATTTCATAAGCAGATACGAAATTTGACTTTCAGTTGGGGGGGGGGGTAGAAGAAAAATTTGCTGATAAATATTTTTTTGAAAATTGAAAATTTGCTGATTTTTGAATTGAAAAAAAAAATGAAGAAACAATCGTTTTTAAAAAATGAAAAATTCAATTGAACAGTTTCAAAATTTGCCGACTGTCAAACAAGTGAGGGTGTTTCAATCATCCACACCTCTTGTAGTTTCATCCCTAGTTCATAGGTCCCGAGGTTGTTGGAATTAATTCTGGGAATCATTTTCTAATCCTACTCCCAGGGTGTCTTCAAAAGGCTTCACAGGAACATAACAGTCACTTTTCGCTTTATTTTTTTTTAGCGCGTTGAATTTTCGTGGCGATGAATTTCGCGCGTTAAATTTTCCTGTATCACTCCGGAGAAGGAATCTATAACTTAGTGCGAGGGGCAGTCAATGAGTAAGTTTAAAACTGCAATAAAAATTTAATAAATGCACGGATTTCAAAAATCTCTTTTAATTATTAAAAGTCAATTCATTACCTGTCTCTCTTCATAGTCACCTATTAAATCTAGGCCCTTATCATAACGTGGCACATCTTTGCAAGTACCATCTCCGAAAGTTACCGTCCGATTGTTTTCAACCAGTCTATTTGCGCTCTGGACTTCTTCGCCATCGCGGTATCGTTCGCTGGCCAGTTCGTTTTTTCATTGGGGCAAAGATATGAAGAAAACAAGGGGACTCGTCTGGAGAGTAAGAAGGGTCAAAATTATTTTAGTAGATCGTGAGTAAGTCGAGCCAAATGCGGGGTTGCATCCCCCTAGCGCAAATTTTTCGATGTTTCAAATGTTGTGTGATGATTGAGTATGCAGACTACCACGTGAAATATGAAGACCTTCAACAATTTCATCGGTTGTTATTCTTCTGTCTTGTTGAATGGGCTCCTCAACACGCCTAACGTTATGGTCTTCTGTCACTTCCACTAGCCTGCTACTGTGAGCAGTATCATCGGTATTTTCACGGCCATTATTAAACAATTCACACCACTTGACCCCTGCTTGCAGCAAAATTACATTATGGTGACATATTTCGATTAAATCTCGATGAATTTCAGTCGCTTTTTTCTTTTGGAACCACAGAAAGTAAATATTTGAGCGAACACTAGACATAAATGGCATTTTAAAAAATGTTATTTTAGTGATAACCTCATAAATCATCTACAGCGTACTCGAAGGCAAGGTAAACTATCGCCACGTCTGATTGAAGATCGGAACAACATAGCCTCCAATTTTGGCCAAAAAATTCCCGCTCGTTCAAAATTTAAAACGATGTTAAACTTACTTATTGACCACCCCTTGTAAACCGACCGGGTGTCTAACGGTCATTTAAGTCATTTAAAGTCATTTATTTTCAATCATGGTCATTTAAAAATTAGCAAATTATACCTTGAAAGAGTTGACAAAGAATTTAGAATTGGAAAATTCTATTATAATGACCAGGGCTGCAGTTCTTATGCGAATGTATATTTCTGTCTATGGCGTATATTTCGAAAGTTTCAAAAGATCTTCACAATTCACAGAATTCTAAGTTAAATGAGCAGTACTTCATTTTGTATGTATCACATATTTTAGCGTTTACTGAATTGAAAAGACCTAATGGTTAATGAATCCGGAGAACTCGAGTTGCGTCCATTTTCACAATTTTCAATCGAGTTCCGTCCCGAGTAATTCATGGGGTTGCGTCCCATGGTATCGAATTCCGTCCCTCCCGCTTCCCTGCTGCAAAATGTAACGTACATATTGAATGTATGATGTTTATTTGAAATATATTCATTCGACTTCAACATAAAAAAAATAAAAATAATTTTAAATAAACTTTAATTATATGTAGGCATATAACTGGAAAAATGCAATATGAAGTATGAGGCGTGTAGAAATAGACTGAAATTCAAAATACAAAAAGGGTTAGGCAAGAGGATGTAAAAATTTAAAAGAAACTTTTCTCAAATATTGTAAACGCGTAAGTTCACCCGTCTCCCTACGAGTCATAAGAACGCCGACTTCAAATAAGTACGTTACCATCCTTCAGTTCACAGTGAATAATTTTACTTAGTCTTTCGCATAAGTCCTGTACGGCTTTCCGTTTCACCGCATTATTCAAACGTTGCTTCTGGATCGATTTTGCATCAGGTATGACGTGATTATGGTTCATATGAGATTCAAAAATTTCTTCTCGGACATTCATTTTGAAACGTGCTTTGCAAATTTTCTCGCAGCAAACCCACCTTCGAACACCATTCGCGAGACGCTTGTGGAAGCGAAATTTGAAACCGTCAATAATTTTTAGTTCTTTTCCCTTTTCACTGAACATGAAGATCGACATGAGACGTCATGATTTTGCGAAATGCAACACTCGACAGGGTCATTCCAACCCGATTACTAACTTTATTTGCTGAAACGTTTTGCTCATGCATACAGACACCTGCAACGGACAAGATGATACATGCGAGTCTGAGATACTTGCGTTTGCTGGATAAGTAGGCTATACACCTTTTTTAAGGGGACGGAATTCGCAATGCCTCCGGATGGAATTCCAAATCCGGACGGAATTCCAAATCTTTCGCGGACGGAATTCGTTGCTTACTGTCGGACGGAACTCAGTTGTACTACCCCCTTCATTTCCCACTTCGGACGGAACTCGAGTGCAGCCAATGAATCAGTAGATAAAGCTTTTAGAAAAATATGTTCTTTTGCATGTATTAATACCCTTTCTGTTGCCCGCATCACATTTATCAATCATTAAGAAAGTACAAATAGGAGCAATGCCTCCTGAGTGCATTTCCTATTGAAAAGAAGATTGGATTTCTTAGGTAGATACTTTGCTAAATCATTAATTTTGAAATTGTATAAAAATTATCGTAGTGTATCCAACCTAATAAGTCGCCCGACATGAAAACAACAAATGAAATAGACCACATTTTGGTAAACGATTTAAACATAATTAAAAATATTAGGATCATTCCAAATTTCAAATTTTCGTCTGACCATAGACCAGGTCTATGTACAATTAAGACTAACGAAAATACCACCAGGAAAATAAAAAATGAGTCGTTTCCCAAGAAAATCATACCACTAACTGCCAGGGAATTAGCCGAAAAGTTCATAGCCAAAAACATGAACCAATTCGACTGGAATTCCCTAAATGTGAATAACCTCCAAACTAGCTATAATACCTTGTTTTCGACATTAGCAAACGTTCTCACTAAATTTGGCATTAATATCAAACAGATTAGAACCGATCATAAACTCTCAACTGATACAATAAATCTCATAGCCAGGCGCACTAAATTATATAAAAAAATTAACCTAAGTAAACTGGAATTGATAGAATTAGCAGAAATCAAAAAACTCATCAAGAAGAAAATTAAAAAGGATGTGCACTAATTTGACCAAGAACTTATTAAGGAAATAATCGAATCTACCTGGTCAAAAAGACCATCAAGGAAAGCACTCTCTAAAGGAAAGTGGCTATTGCCAAAAATTATATCAGAGGAGGGAGTAATAATCCGGAATAGAGAGGCGATCGCTAGCACTGTTACAAAGTTTTTCGTAAAACTTTACGATGATGATAGATCGGACGAAGCCACCCAAAATGTTCAATTTGATCATTGGTTAGAGGTTGGCCACCGAGATGACCAATTCTATTCCCCGATTATTCAAGAAAAAGAAGTGTACGAAACACTCAAGGCCCTTAAGGCCAACTGCGCGCCGGGGCCGGATGGGGTAGACAATACAACATTGAAAACATTTGCAAAAATTCTGTCAAGGCCACTTGCTTCAATATTTAACTGCGTGCTCTCCTCGGGTCTGTCCCCAGAGCAGTGGCATCTCTCCGGGATTATTCTTCTCCATAAAAAGGGTGATAGAGCGGTCATTAACAATCACCGTCCTATCAGCTTGTCTTCTAATGTTTGTAAGGCATTTATGAAAATCCTAGAACAAAAGATTTACCCTGTGCTGGATGCGCAACAACCAAACGAGCAGGCCGGCTTTAGAAAAAACTTTAGTACTATTGACCATATTCACACTTTAGGGCAAATTTTAAAATCTGGGTTAGTCTTATGAGACAAGGAATACACTTCAAAATTGTTAGGTTACTGAAAGAACTATATGCTAAATCGGAAGCCATAATCAAACTAGAAGGGAACGAGGAGAAGTTTAAAATCAGGAGAGGGGTCAAACAGGGGGACCCACTATCACCCAATATCTTCAATGCGGTTTTGGAGGAAATTTTTAGAAAAGTTGATTGGAGAGGGAAGGGACTAGTAATGGGGCAAAATATCACTTTCGGCGAATATAAATACCTAAACAATCTAAGATTTGCAGATGATATAGTCCTAATTGGGAAAAATAGTGGGGAACTCGAAGCAATGGCGGAGGACTTGAGGAGAGAAAGCAAGGAGATGGGTCTTTCAATCAATTATGACAAAACCAAAATCATAACAAATATTAATCAATTTAGGGATATCTTCGTAGATGGTAACAAAATCGAGGTAGTCGAGGAATATAAATATTTGGGTCAGATAATGTCACTAGAAAACAGGATAAAAAAGGAACTAAAAATCCGAAGAGCCAATGCCTGGAAGACTTTCTGGGCTCAAAGACCCATCTTCAAAGGGAAGCTCAATCTGAGCTCAAAAATAAAAATCCTCGAGAGTACTGTCTACCCTGTTCTGACTTACGGGGCGCAAACTTGGGCCTGCACTACAAAACAAGTCCGAAAAATGGAGACCACGCAACATGCCATGCTTAGGAGTATTTTTGGTATAAAACTCAAGGATAAAGTTCATATTCCGGAAATTTTCAAAAGATCAAAAACAAAAAACCTAGTCTCGGCCATTAGAAAACTAAAACTTAACTATGCAGGGCATGTTGCGAGGGAATCCAGAAATAAATGGAATAGGGTCGCCACCTTCTGGACTCCAGTGGATGGTAAAAGAAAAGTCGGGAGGCGACGGAAAAGGTGGAGCGATGAGGTGGTCGAGGTGGCGGGCCCTAACTGGGCGAACAAAGCCGCCAACAGGAAGATGTGGGTTGATCTGACCTACGCTTATACCCAGAAATGGGTGGCTGGGTGAGGGACGTGAACAAGGTACCTCACTTACCTAAATTATATGTATGTATTAGTATAAAACTGGTGCCTATTCTGTATGCCTCACTGAGCCTGTGAGCTCAAAATAAAATAAATCCAACCTAATTTTTCTTTAAAATGATATACCCATAATATAATGTATTTGCATTTTAGCGCATTCATAGTATTCATAACAAATGAAGGGGAAAAAGGTCATTTAAATGTCATTTATTTTCAAAATTCGATTTTGTTAGACACCCTGACCGATGAGATTAATGACTGGCAAAGGCCGGCAAGGTACGAATAGGGTGGACTAGGTGTTAAGTGAAAGGGCTGGACAAGAGACCCATTCAGTGCTACAAATGCCTGGAATTTGGACACACACAGTTCATCTGTACCAGCACAGTGTCCCGTAAAGATGTCTGCTACCGATGCGGAAGAAGTGGGTTTAGAGCCGCAGAATGCGTAGCGACGCCAAGCTGCATCTTAAGATTTCAGTGAAGACAGTGTGTGAGGAAGAAGCATCGCTAAGCTATGCACAAGACGTTTTTTATCGCATTGTTCCCCCTAGCTCGGTTCTTATTTTTTCGACCAGAAATAGAATATTCACGATTATCGCTACCATCTCGTAAAATAAGACTACAAGCTGGTATTCCATATTGGTTTCGACCATTTTCATTCTCGCCGTTGTCATCAGCATAGAATCAACGACCGGGAGCGCATTTGAGGGTATTTGTCGTAAAAATATTTTCTTATACTGTTTTTATTCAACTTTTATTTTACGGTTTATTTATGTGTTTACATACACCACCCGGGCACAGGAAGCAAAAAGAAGAAAGAAAGAAAAAAAAAACTCGGGCAAAAAGGATGAAATATCGAAACGGACTCGTTTACATCTCCTCTCCGAACCTTACACGAGCAATAAATAAAAGATACCGAATGAAAAACTGAGGGCCGTTACATAAAAAGTTAGGATTTTTCAGACTATCTATAATTTTCATCTATAAGACCGCTCGCTCTCCCAAACTTGATATCCGAAGGAAAAGAAATAACTTAAGTTTTTCTTCTGGAATTCAGTTCTCGTATGGAGGAGAGAGCACACACGATAGTGTGTGATACCCATCCGGCATGGAAACATTACGACTTGTCCCCCGGGAAGGCAAACAGAAGCTCACAACACAATACGAGGAAAGAGAAGGATGAACCTATCTATCGAAGCGAGAGACCGAGTGGGCCAGTGATGGAGCGAGAAGAGCGCAAACAGAAATGAACTCTGTGGCGCTTGTCTGCGCTCGAGATTGTGCAATACCATGTATATTCGAAATACACGGCGAGTGTGTTTCTCTGTATACGTTGTATTCATTTATAACATTCGGGAATTTTACGACGAAGTTTTTCAATTGTCGATATCGGATTCGCGTGTCTTCCAGCTGGCTGCAAACAGCAGGCGGCATAAGTGGAAAGAAGAGAGCTGTAAGTTTCCGACAGACAGCTCGGTAAGGCTGTTAATGGAACGCGGTCTGATTGCGAGCTGAAAAGGCATTAATATCGTCACGGTATCTGCATCGAATCGTCACCAAGGAACCTTAAAATTTTTTACATCGGACAACGCGAGCTCACCGTCGCCATCATGCAAAGAGGCGTGCCAAATTACCAGTCTTTGGTAGCAAAAACAGACCGACAGACCAACAGAAAGACAGAAGAATAGTCGGTAAATTGGCCTGTCAATGAGTTAGTCAGATAATCAGCCCGTAACCGCTTCGCCAAGACATTTGTTAGATTCCTGTCCATGACCGTCCGCCAGATAAGCGGCCTAGGTTCGTAATTCTGGACGGCTCGGGCCATTTCAGAACGTTGTTTCAATGAGCTACTTGAACTACATCGGATGATGGCCTACCTCCACTCTGCATTTGCGATCTCACTCAGCCACATACGTCGTGCTACTGCTTGAAACAGTGCCCTCTTGACCGCACTCCCCTTTCGGCTTCTATCTCTGACCTCTGAGTGGCCCGCGTAGTTCCGTCATGCCACACGAGTCGTCCACTGATTGTGGATACCCAAAAATCTGCTCTGCGATAATCTGCAGTTCGCCCTCAGCGACATCATCACACCAACCAAGCGGGGTCTGGTCGCGGACCGCATCGTCCTCAAATTTTGCCCCATCTCTCACACGTACCGCCCCTGGCCACGATAACCTCCGACCACCATAAATCCCGGACCATGACCGTGGAATGGATCACACAGACCAATGAATTTCCACTTAGATTAGTCTCTTCCATGCCGAAGCTCCTTGCTTAAGCCAACCATTTGGTAATTAGGACGTCAGCCTTAAAATTGTATTAAAAAGAAAAATTACAAAAAAATGAATAATTGAAACAGTAATAGACAACTATCAGCGGATTTGGGAGCTATTCTAAGAGAGACATTTGATAATGTGTAAGAATCATACTCCATACTCAGCCTTTCTGACTACTGGGGACGTTGGGGAGGCTGTTAGGGCTGTCTTGGCCCTCTTCTCTTCTTGCCGAAAAACCGGCCTCGGTCGAAATGTGGACCTCCGTATTCCGAGACCAGCGCGCTATTCACTCGGCCAACCAGACCCATTTCATTCAAAACTTACTAAAACTGTTGAAAACTCGTTTCTGACTTTTTACACGTAACTCATGCAGACTCACTGACTGTTCAAGACTCGTTTACTCGTTGAAAACTTGTACAGACTTGAATAAGACTTTATAAGACTGGATCATGATTAATACAAATTCTTTAGCCCTGGTTTCAAACAAGTGCACGCTCTTTAAAAACGTCTTCCAAACTCGCAACAAAACTGTTCAAAACCAATTTACAATTTTTTATAACTCTTCCAGACTTATTATGTCTTTTTCGGAATTTTCCAAACTTGATCAAAACTCATCAAAACTTAAGCACGACTTTTTAAGATTCTTCAAGATTCTGTAATACTTATCAAGACTCATTTAGAACTCTTACAGAGTTGTTTAAGACCCTATGAAAATTTCCGAGATCTATTTAAAACCTGCTAGGCCTCTTGAAAGCTTGTTTAAGACTCGATACGCTCAGGATGAGAACATTGAGTCCAGAGGTGAATTGAGGATAAGTGCTAATGCTTGCAAAGAAGACCTCAAAACAGTCTTACTTACGTATTAGCGGCACAGCCGGACTTACTACCTCGACGGGAGTGGCTGGTAAGACGAAGTGCAGTTAAAAAGATAACTTGTACTTGAATTCAAAATAGATAAAATTAAAAAAAAAAACTTGACATAAGACATCACGTGATTTATCCATTTCAATTAAGTTAATGATGAGATTAGTTATCAGGTCATCTCTTTTTCATTTTGCTCTCAACCCGAGCCCTGGAATCCGCCTATTCGAGTATTACCTCCGAGAAGTCGGGGAGACTGTTAGGGCTGTCTTAGCTCTCTTCTCTATCTGCCGAAAAACCGGCCTCGATCGAAATGTAGCGAGTTGCTACGTGGGTTCGAACCCGGGGCCTCCGGATTCCGAGACAAGCGTGCTATCCACTCGGCCAACCAGACCTCTACATATCAGGTCATGACATAAATTTTTTTGTTGTTGGTTTTGAGGAATATTAGATATTACTTCTATTTGTATACGAGGAGTTGACCGTGCTCAGTATTCAGGAGGGAAGATGACACCGCGGGTTGTATTGAAGTTCTCTTTCCGAAAGACAGCGTTTGAATAAGATCGAATACATACTATGACTTTGTGGCAATCCTATAATTCGAAAAATCTCTCGGCACACGCAAAAATGTAAAACATAAGAGAGTCTATTAACAGAAAATGTTCCCGTTGGAGAGTCGACAAGGAATAGTACGATATTGTTCAAGACGAACTTTAAAAAATACAATTTTTTCTTGAAACAAGTCTTTCTTAGAAAAGATCACATAAGAATTAAGAATAAGAATTAAGATCATTCAAACATTTCACTCGGCCGGGAGGTGACGAGAAATAGAAATCGGAGAATTTTTATGCAGCCTGGCTGAAGCCAGAATAGAGACTTGACCTTTTGTCGGGTTTAAGAGGAGATGAGCTGAAACACGATTTAAGTATACACCTTCGGATCCATCCCTTACAGTAGCCTCCACAATTGTTCCACAGTCATAGTGAAAATATATTCCAACAGAGAAATTAATTGACGTGGCACTTTTAGGGTACATTTCCAAGCCCGTCCCATAAATTGCTCTTTAAATATCTAACAATGTCCTGATATGGAATTATAACCATAGAAAAATAGAACTGAGAAACTCAACCTCTAAGAGCTACGCATTGTTTTGGGAAGATGGTCCGCTATTGGTCTCAGGAAGAAGAGAACAGGGCGTAGAAGACAGTCTCAGAACCCATTCTCAAATCCGTCCCTTGCGGAACTCTCTAAAATTGTACCAGTGTCCTAACGTAGACGTGTATCAATAGAAAAATAGAACTGATGAACTTAGGTGCTAAGATTTACGTTTATATTCGAAGAAGGGGTCGCAATCAGTTAAAGGTAAAGACAAGAGAGGACGAATGGCAATTTGAGTACACATCCTTGGATCCGATCCCTGCAGGACTCTCAAACATCTTTCCAAAGTCTTAATGAGGATACGCCTCAAAGCTCGTTGCACCTGCGGGTCTTTCGAGTTTCTCGAGAGAAGTATTTCGTACGGACCGCCGCGGGAGCATTCGAGTTTAGGATTGCAAAAGCGCGTGTACTGAACGATCGATAGCCAAAGTTAGTCTTAATATACGAGTGCTAAAACATACACCGTAACTGAACTAAACGGATGTCCTGCCAGGCCGATCGAGAGAGAGAAAGGGGAGTGAGTCATGAGAATTAGAAAAACGTGATTATGAAATGATCACGTACAGGAAATACAGGTATGCAGATGACAAAAGACGTTCCTAAGAAGCTCGCATTGGTGCTATGCAGAGAGTAGCCAGGCAGGAAGATTTATACAAAAATGTACTCTTATAGGGTCGTCGCACCTCTTCAGTATGTTATTGGTTGATATGGTAAGTGTACGCTATCAAACATCAAATACTGTGGCTCGAAGTTTCAGCCCACCACTCCATTCTTCATTAGACGATTGTGATCGTGAAAGTTTTGGATCATTGTTCATATGCTGTGTGAGATATAAGTGCATAATTTTAGGTATCAGTCTATTTTCATGCAACGTAACTCTACTCAAGTATGACGATTAGGGTGTCCGTTATTTTACAAGTTTTCGCCAATTGATTAAGGTCGCACTGAAATTTGTTCCAATGGACCGAGAAACTCGCAATAAAAAATTTGAGCTTAATCTGAGGTCATTAACCCGTACCGCTTTGACCTTCAAGCTATGTGTAATACTGAAATTCTACAAAAACCGCGAATACAGGACCAAAATGCATATACATAAAATGTTCCTTGTTAAATTTTCTATAAGAAAGATCCAATAAAATTTTTCTCTAGAATGCATATTCATCGAGATAATCACAAAAATGTGTGAAAGTTTCGAGGAACGTGGCTTTTGTTATTTTTTCTTTCATAACCAATCTTCACTAGCTAAATCGCAATTATCTAAAAAATATTCACTTTAGGACCAAAATGCAAATAACATAAAATGTTCTTTGTTCAATTTTCTATAAGAACGTCCTATACAACTTTTCTTTGGAAAACATACTCGTAGTTATCAAGAGTTCCCTCCTCCCCCACCTGGCTACGCCCATGATAGTTTGTTGGGTACCTACTATAGAGTAGACCTCGGATTATGTATGTATATTAACAATAGTCAACAATTTGGGCATAAGATATAACATTCTGCTGTTAAGGAACAGTTACGGGTTCTCAGAATTCAGGGCCACTTCTTATGGACAAATGGCTGTTTCCTATTGTTGGTATACATCATCTCAAGTCCGCCATATCAAGTCTTCAATAGAGTCTCAGGATTCTCAAGACTTAATAAAAACAGTTTGTTAACCCTAAATCGCAAAATTGTTTTCTTCAGTCATTGAATTTGGAATTAGTTATGGCTCATGGATACCTAATTAACGTTTCAGTTTTAGGCTCTTCCGAAAATTTTTTATTAATAGGGTCAGACCAACAGTGTCCTACTTCTTGCAAATACAAGCTTGTAACAATCACAAACACTTCTGCATGTGTCCATTTTCAAGTACTTACGTTTTCTTACTTGCACGAGAAACCTGCACATGTTTTTCTTCATTTCATCGTTCAAGGGGTGCAGATGGACAAGCATAATATATAAAAATAGATAAAAAAGGAGGAACGTTCCGTATACAATGGGGGTTGAAACAGGGTGACCCGCTTTCAACAAACATTTTCAATCTAATATTAGAGGACATTTTTCGGAAAATGAATTGGCAAAAAATGAGAATCAGTGTGGGTGGTAAGAATCTAAACCATCTGTGGTTCGCGGATAATATCGTACTGATAGGAAATAATGCAATAGAATTAGCAAAAATGGCCAATGACCTGAGACATGAATGCGCGAAAGTGGGACTAAGCATGAACGAGTCGAAAACCAAAATAAAATGACCAATAAAAAACATGTGGATCATATCCAAATAGTCAACCTTGTAATAAACAAAGGAGATGAATACTGATTTCTAGGACAATCATCTCTTTAGAGGGGGGGGGGGGATCATCGAAGGAAGTGCAAGAATATCTAATTCTTGGAAAGTATTTAGGGCGAAAAAATACATACTCAAAAGCAATATGAAATTAAACACAAAGATGAACGTTCTAGACATGTGTATAATGTGAATATTTGGGATACGGATGTCAGGCAGCATGGTAACTAACCAAGAAACAACTCAGCATTCAATGATGAGAAATGTGTTGAAAATCAAAATTAAAGATAAAATTAGCATTGAAAAAATTGTAAATAAAGTCAAAATATTAGGTACAAGATCAAGAAACTCAAGTTCAAGATATAACCAGGGGGCGGGGAAAGATGGTGCTTGTTGACCACCCAGTGGATACCTAGAAGCAATAAAAGAAATAGAGAAAAGCCTAATACAAGATGGCTAGACGAAAATCAGAGGTATGTAGGTCCTCACTGGGCCAGCAATGCCCAAAATGAAAAATGCTGAAACAACGTGTCAGAGGCTTATGCCCTCAAATAACAGACTAGGTGATAGCTCATCTACATCAAAGCTCTGAATGTTTGAGGGAAATTGTATTGTACATTGTTAGTCAAAGCTGTAATAGAATGAGAGAAAAAATAACGAAAGTCACGGTCCTCGGAACTTTCACACATTATTGCGATTATCTCGGTAAATAGTATTTTAGAGAAAAATTGTATTGGATCTTTTTTATAGGAAATGTAACAAGGAACATTTTATGTTATGTGCTTTTCGGTCCTAAAGTTGAAATGTTCAGAGATATTCGCGTTTTTTTTTTGTTTTTTTTAAATAAAATTTCTGTATTACACATAACTTCAAGGTTAAAGCGGCACGGGTTAAGGATCTCACATTGAGCTAAAATTGTTTATGGTGTGTTTCTAGGTCTATTGGAACAAATTTCAGTGCGACCCTAACCAATTGGCGAAAACTTGTAAAATAAGGGACACCCTAATGACGATGCATACAACTTTGAAAGTCAATTAGTCAATTATGAGGAAACGGTATTTGAGATTAGCGTGAAAAATCAGTCCTGGGAAGTTCGCTAGCTGCATTTTTGTATCATTTTTAATAGTCCAATGTCAAGCACTCACCAGGAATTCAGTTTTGCACTTCAGAATGGCCTTTTTTTATTTCAACTGTTCAGGCGAGTTTCTACTTTTCAACACCCATCTACGTGTTGTTGAAATTGGCAGAAAAGGGAGAAAAAGTTTCTGGTAACCTATCACTCCTGTGTTACGAAATCGTGACGTCATGCTTACGTAAAGTTGATGTTCGGCCAGCATCAACATGCAGTGTTGTTTATGATAGAGCGCGAAATTCCTTTCCAATGATACCAATGACTCATTTCCCCCAAAAATGTAGATAGCGCTATTTTGCTCTGAGGTGTCGTTTTATGAAATGCTGACACATCCTAACGTAAATCATGTAGTAAACTAGACCCCCCGGGCAAGTGTTAAAATTATTTTAAAACCGAAAATTTGGTAACATTACCTTCACAGAGTAGCTCGGTCAGATTTCGAAAATGTTTAAAACAACAGGCACCCTACGAGACTTTTACGACATAATCATATCCAATTTTTAACTTCCCATAGGAAAAAGGTGATAAGGACCACTCTAGTCCCCATAGTAAAAGAGTCTCAAACGACAGCCGCCGCAGCCTCGCGCATCGCATCGCCTCGACCCGAGCAGCCGAACAGAGCGTCTACATCGAGTAAAAAACGATGCGCTTCGCGGCACGAAACAAACGACCGAGTCGAAAATAATAAAAATAAAAGCGAATTGCCGCGAAAGCGCGTAACCCCAAAATTTTCGATGCCCCTAATTTTTTTTTATCCTCGATTTATCTTCGGAACCGCGCGATAAAAACCTCTCGTACACGCCGCCGCCACGCAGATACACTTCGCTCTCGTCCGCGCTCCGGGCTCGGAAAAAGCGCGCAATGACCGTGTGCCCGTCGCCGCGGCGTCACCGCGTGAATTGCGTCGTCCCGCGCGAAAAAGTCGCAACATCATCGAACAATGTTTTTCCGTCTTTATTTATATTTTTGTTCCCTAACCGCCGTAATTAATGGGCAAACTTTGCGCCGCCGCTCGTTTTCGTATAACGTAATATGTTGTCGACACTCTCGCATGGCTGAGTCGAGCGTGTGCTGCGACGAAGTCGGCACCGAGAGTCCTCTGTCCTCAGTTAAATATAAATATACGAGTATTATAGTAAATAAGAGGACGAATTCGGCGTACGTGAGTCTAGCGTTGCCCGTCGCCGTCGTCGCGCCGGCCTCGCTTTAATCTCGTAACCGGAGCCGAAGCTGAGATTAACGTCAGTTGGTCGGTTACGATGGCTCATCGGCGAGCCAACGTAACGGAGGTCCTTAGTCAGCAATTTTCATTGTGAGAGCCATTTTCGTAATTCGTTACCTCCGAAGATCAGTGGTAGAATAAAAAAATAATGATTTGATTTTCTCACGCGTATAAACTCTTGACAGAGGTACATTTTCAGTGGCAGTAATTTCACACCTGTGATGAGCCTTAAAGACCACCCCAGCTATTTGTTTGAACTATAGAGGGAATCATACGGCAAATTTGTACGGGTTACCCATCCTTCTTTTCTAATTTGCTTTCAACCCGAGCCCTGGAATCTGCCCTTTCGAGCATTACTTCAGAAACGTCGGGGAGGGCTGTCTTAGCCCTCTTCCCTTCAGGCCGAAAAACTGGTCCAGGTTGAATCTGGCGAGTTGCTACGTGGGCTCAAACCCGGGACCTCCGGATGCCGAGACCAACACGCATCCACTCGGCCAACCAGACCTTTGTACGGGTTGCCATTTTGATGAAATTTTGATTATTTGTTCTAGGCAAACGAAAGACATTCGATAACCATGTCTGTTTTTGTATAGCGGATACCAAAATCTTGCCGTTAACTCCTTCCCCCTTCCGTTCCTCGCGGCAAATATGAAGTTTAAAGTTGCGATTGCAGGTCCAAGAAGCAATATTACTTCTCTAGCTCCTTTGACCTGTGTAATGATAGTGTTATCTTAAAATGGTCTTGGCGAAATCTGAGTGAGGCTCAACAGTCTACATTAATTTAAACAGAGTCTATACAGGATGTTCCACGAAAGTTATCCCCTCCATTTTTTCCCGAACCGATTGGCGGATCTTTGCCGGACAAATTGCCATCTTCCTGGGGTAAGGTCTAGTTTCTCTAGGGCTTGAGAAATTTTCTCTTCCCATTTATGAGGGGCTGTAACTTGCCACCAACTTCGGAATCCTAAATGGAAAGGTATGCCTTTATGCACATCGCTGGAAAGGGCATATCCTGCAAAATACGAATCCGTGAAAAAATTTCAAAATTCATCAATTTTTGGGGCAAGGTACCTAAAGATGATCAAAATCTATCAAAAATCAAAGTGTCATAACCTAGCAAACAAACGATTGAAAGAGGGGTTTTCGAGGTCACGGATTCCGAATACACGATTTAACCCGGTTTAGGGCTTTAAAATCCAAATTTTCAGCCTAAAATTGGTTCCATATACACAAATTTTTGACTTTCTGAATGCAGATTATTAAAGTGGCTTCACGCACATCGTTAATTAGAGAACTTCCTCCGGAGTATGAATCCATAAAAAAAAAAATCAAAATTCATCAAATTTGGGGGCAAGGAACCTTGAGGTGACCGAAGTCCGTCCTAAATTGAAGTATCATGACATAGCAAACAGACTATCGGAAAGGGGGTTTTCAAGGTCGCTGATTTCGAATGTCACACTTTCCTCCCGATTGAACCCGCTTTAGGGTCCTAAAATTCAATTTTAGACTCAAAAGTGATTCTAATTTACACATTTTTGAGTTTCTGAACGCAAGTTATCAAAGTGGTTTCATGCACATCGTTGGATAAGGCAGTTCCTCCAAAATACGAATTCGTGAAGAAAAATGGCAAATTCATCAATTTTGGGAGACAGGGTCTAATCCTAGCCAAAACCTATCCAAAATCAGATACCTGAAAGTGCTGCCATTTACAAATTTTTTAATTTCTCATTGCAATTTATTCACTCCTAAAAACGAATTTGTGCGAAAAAAAATTTGGGTTCATCACGTGATTTCCTACATCCAGCGCATCCTAGGGCCCCGAAATTTGAATGAGAAAGGTGGTGTCAAGTACAAATCTTTGATATTTTGGGACTTACAAGACATACAGGGTTATTCAGTTTTCTTTGCAACATAGGAACAGCCGGCACATAAATAAGCGGGCACACGATGGCCGTCTATTCAGATTGAAACGCAACATTACTGTGCTCTGTGGCGCCGTGACGGACAACAGAAAATGCAACGATTCGGGGGGAAAACTTCGATGGTTTTTGAAGAATTTTATCGAAACTCGTCAGGAAAAATGTTCGATAATCTCCGGAGAATCTCTTTGGAAACTTCGGGGAAAATCTCGGATAATTTTTAAGGAATTTCATCGGTATTGCTGGGAAAAAATTCCAATAATTTCCAATGAATTTCTTCGGAAACGTCGGGGAAAATCTCCGATAAATTTTACGAAATTTCATCGGAACTCGGGAAAAATCTCCGATAAATTTTAAGGAATTTCATCAAAAATGGTAGGAAAATCTAATTTAAAAAAAAAAAGATCAAAACTCGGGAAAGTTTCCGATAAATTGTAAAGAATTTTTTTGGAAACGGGAAAAATCTTGGATATGATTATTAAGGAATTTCATCGGAAATCTTTGTAAAAAATTCCGATAGTGTCCATAGAATCTCATCGGAAATCTTTAGAAAAATTTCCAATGATTTCCAAAAAAGTTTCATCAAAATTCTTCAAGAAAATTTTTCGATAAGTTTTAAGGAATTTTTTCGGAACTCGGGAAAAATCTCCGATAAGTTTTAAGGAATTTTTTCGGAACTCGGGAAAAATCTCCGATAAATTTTAAGGAATTTCATCGGAAATTGTTGGAAAAGTCTGCGATGATTTTTAAGGAATTTTATCAAAACTCGGGAAAAATCTCCGATAATTTTAAAGGAATTTCAACGGAAATTGTTGGAAAAAATTCTTGTCCGAAGAATCTCTTCGGAAACCTTTAGAAGAAGTTTCCTATAATTTTCAAAAAGTTTCATCAAAATTCTTGGAGGAAGTTTTTCCGATAATTTTTGAAGCTTGTCATAGGAAATATTCGGGGGAATACTCCAATGGTTTAATAATTCAAAAATTATCGGAAAATATTCTCGAAGAGTTTAATGAAATTTTTTTGGTAATCATTGGAAATTTTTCCTAAGGATTTCCGATGAGATTCTTCGGAAATTATCGGAATTAGTTTCCAACAATTTCCGATAAAATTCCTTACAATTTGTCGGAGATTTTCCCGAGTTCTCATAAAATTTCTTAAAATTTATTGGAGATTTTTTCCGTTTCCAAAGAAATTCTTTGGAAATTATTGGAATTTCTTTCAACAGTTTCCGATAAAATTCCTTAAAATTTATCGAATTTATCGGAGAACCTTCCCGAGTTCCATAATGAAATTCTTTAAAAATTATCTCGAGTATTTCCCAGAAATACTCGGGAGGAAAGTGTGACATTCGAAATCAGCGACCTCGAAAACCCCCTTTTCGATAGTCTGTTTGCTAGGTCATGTTTTTCAGTTTTTGACGGCTTTTGGTCATCTCTAGGTCCCTTACTCCCAAATTTGATGAATTTTGAAATTTTTTTCATGGATTCATACTCTGGAGGAAGTTCCCTATTCAACGATGTGCATGAAGTCACTTTAATAATCTGCATTCAGAAAGTCAAAAATTTGTGTATATGGAACCAATTTTAGGTTAAAAATTTGGATTCTAACGGGTTAAATCGTGTATATTTGGGATCCTTGACCTCGAAAACTCCTCTTTCAATCGTTGGTTTGCTAGGTTATGACACTTTGATTTTTGATGGATTTTGGTCATCTTTAGGTCCCTTGCCCCCAAAATTGATGAATTTTGAAGATTTTTTCACTGATTCATATTTTGTAGGATATGCCCTTTCCAGCGATGTGCATAAAGGCATACCTTTCCATTTAAGATTCCGAGGTTGGTGGCACGTTACAGCCCCCCATACGTGAGGGAGAAAATTTTTCAAGCCCTAGAGAAACTAGACCTTACCGCAGGAAGATGGTAATTTGTCCGGCAGAGATCCGCCGATCAGTTCGGAGGAAAAATGGGGGGGGGGGTTACTTTCGTGGAACACCCGGTATAGATGGTTTATATCGGATCGAATGTGTGTAAGTCTTACTAGAGCTCAAACATTCTCAGTAGGTCTTACAAGGCTTCAGGTCTTCACACCGGATCGTCGTTACTCTTGTTGAGACGGTGCAGAGTTTTCATAGTCCGTATTATGTCGGTGGGACTCTCCCCTACCAGTGGTCCCCACCCTTTGCTTCGATCCACCGGCCGGTCGGATAGTCCACGAAGCGAGAATTCGCCGACATTACCGACCTGACTTCTACTGCGCGGGCCCCTTGCCGAAACAGGGCACTAGTGAGAACAGGGAAGTAAGGTACCACAAGATCTAACTCCGAATTCACTGGTCTTGTACCTATAACCTGACACATTAGGCGTACAAAAAGCTTGCGGTAACATATATCCTGTCGATGCGACATATATTTGCATCTGTGTCCAAGATCGTCTGTGAGTTCGGAAGAGACGCTGCGAAATTCTAAGAGAGTCTGAAGAATCTTGAAAAGTACTGAAAGTGTCCACGCATCAGTTTTAACAACGTCTGCATGATTCGAAGAAGCCAGTCGACAAAATCTGAATGAGTCTTACGAGAGTACTGACGCTGCATTAAGCTTAGTCTCAATGAATCTTATATATCTTAACGAGTCTAAATGAGTTTTAAAAGTTATATTGAGTTTCAGAAGAATCGTATATGCGTTTGAATGAGCCCTAAGAGCTTTTGAAAAGTTATGGGTCCCGAGGAAACAGAACGGAGTATGAATTAATTTTATCAAGTCCCGACGGCGTCCGAATGGGTCTTAGCGAGTCTTGACAGAGTCAGAATGGGCTTTAAAGAAGTGTGAATAAGTCTTCGCGAATATGAAGGAAGTTTAAATGGGTTTTAAGAGAATTCGAATACGTTTCAGCGAATTGTAAGTGAGACTGAATAAGTCTTAAGGGAGTATGAGTGAGTCTTGCTGGTTCCTGAAAGAATGTGAATGTCTTTTAGCGGAGTCTAGAAAAGTTTGAAGAGTTACAATACTATCTGTGATGACCAATGAGTCGACTCCAAGGATATTATTGTTAGCCAACGATGATTTCACACTATAATTACTCGTTTAGTATTACTGCGACATTTGGGTGCAGAAAGTTGCGATAGCCGTCTTCTCTGAGGTGACATAAACTCTGGAAAATTCGATCCTTCTTGAATGACCTTCCAAGATCGATCTGACTTAAAGAAGAAAACAGTTCTAAACGGATTTACATGTTGAGTGCATCAGATATCGGCAGGAATTTGTTTTTATTTAATAGGGTAAAGTATAATATGATGTTTATATTCGCAGACGATAGAGACTTTCAAACTTTTTGAATGCTACTGTAACCGCCAACACATGCAGATCATCGTCCTTCAAGGAATACGTTTCGTTGCTTATCTTTCGCGCTTCCTCCATCTTTCTACCCAGCTCACTCGCGCTTTCTCTATATCCACCGCGAAATCCTTTTCTTTCCTCTCGGTGAACACGTGCGAATATATTGAAGTTAGCAACCACTGGGCTGCCACTTTTCGGCATTATTACTCTTTAACGTTTGTAAAACATAAACTACACGCTGGTCCGCATTACTCATGATTTATTCGTCTCGAAGCCAGAGCGAAAACCTCTCTTATTACAATATTACCGAACGGAGTGATTTATGACTTTTCACGGGAAATTTAAAACTCGGTTTAAATTGATAGGGAGAAAACTAACTTCGTATAAAAAAGGAAATCTTCGGATCTATGCTTTTTCTTCCATTTTCTTCGGTTCGGCCGGGCTGCCTTTTTACATTATTTTTTATTTATTATCTACCATCTATTTCGAAGATTTATATCGACAGCCGCGCGCGAACATGGAAATCCCGAATCCATCATTCGACAATGTTCGTTCTCTTTTTCCGCTTTCTCTTTCTAAATTAAAACGTATACCTACGATTCAAGAATTAAATATTGAGACAAAGTTGAAGAACTTTGCTCCGTGGGAAGTATTGATGAATGAAGGAATATGATGTGTGGTCTAACAGGAGTCTGGTAACCCGTGACAGTGGGGAATTCATGGCAGTTTTATGATTACTGTGGTACCTTTCTTAACTCGAGGAAAGTTTTTGGAATGATAAAAATCGAAAATGTAAAGAAAAACTGAAAAATAATCTCAAAGATCCGACCATTGCACGGGTAGACATTCATGAATATATGTCGTCCAGGCGACGCATTGACGTGCATACCCACATTCTAATGCCTTCTCTAGTCCATTTTCGGTGTCAATCGGCATTCTTCGTATCGGCTCGTCAAAATGTAGTGGAACGAATGGCCGCGTAAAGAGAAATACGCAATTATATGACGATGGTAACGTTTTTCTGTGGAACGTTTTCTGCCGAATTTTTCGCTTGGCGAGCCATTGGACATATCCGTGTCAGGAGTGGGAATGACAAACGATCATAGCTTGTACTTCCCCATGGCATTTGATATACGACGAAATTCTCTGGAATTGGAGAAATCAAGCCCACAGTTGGTAATAAATACTTCTGTGTTGAAGGGTGGTTCCTCTGTGGATTTCGAAAATTTTGGTTAGTGAATTAAGTAAGGGATGATTTTTGGTAGATCCCTTTATTAGAATATTTTTGGTCAATATTCAAGAAATTGTTGCTTTTCATGGCAATCGGAGGTCGAAGCAGCAGTAAATAAACTGAAAAAGGGTAAATCAGCAGATGCAGGTAGCATAGTTTCGAAAATGCTAATAGCAGCATCGGAGGAAAGCACCAAATTACTACACCTCGTATGCAACAAAATTTGGAAAGAGCAGAAATGGCCGAAGGACTGGACTGCTTCAGTATATATCCCTCTATACAAAAAAGAATCAAAATCAGACTGGTTAAACTACAGAACAATTTCGCTAATATCACACGCGAGTAAAGTTTACTCAACATCCTGCATGACCGGATTAAGGCGTACATCCTCCAGAACAGGCTGGTTTTGTTTCTGGCAGAGGCACTAGAGAGCAAGTTCTCAATATTCGCCAGGTAATAGAAAAAGCTCGGGAGTTCAACAAGTATGCTTCATCAACTACGAAAAGACGTTTGATAATATCAACTGGCGGATACTCTGGAGTTGTTTAGAAAAACTAGGAGTACCAAAGCACCTGATTGCTCTACTTAAGAGCCTATACGAAGACAACTCTGCTCAAGTGAGAGTAGAAGGAGAACTCACGCAGCACTTCGAAACCGCTAAAGGAGTACGACGGGGATGCATACTCAGCCTCGTCCTTTTCATCGCCTGTGGAGAGTGGGTTATGAGAGAAATCCTGGATGGTTGGGAAGGTGGAGTATCGCTATGAGGGAAACGAATATCTGACCTCAGATATGCAGACGATACCACTCTGCTAGCCACATCGATAGAAGAACTGAGGGAACTACTGAAGAGAGTAGAGGCAGCTAGTGCTGTGGCGGGCCTGAGAATAAATAACTCTAAAACTGATCGTCGACCGCACGAATTACAACCAACCAGGGATCACAGATGTGGATGGAGTAGAAGTAATGCAAGACTTCACGTATCCGTACGTGGGCTCGATGGTGTCCAACAGAGGCAGCTCAGAAGGAGAAAGAAGAAGAAGAAGAGCTGCAATCACAAAAATAGCCGTAGGAAAGCTCGTATGCTGAGAATCCTATGGACCAAGAAGAGGACGAATGCGTCGATACGCGAAGACCTTGGCGTGAAAGACAGACTCAGCACAGTCATCAGGAGACGCATTCTCAGTTACATTGGTCACGTAATCAGAAGGGACAATCTGGAGACACTGACTGTGCACGGAAGAGTAGAATGGACCAGGCCGCGCGGCAAGGTAACCCACACGATACATAGATTTAGTACGGAAAATCACTGGCAAGACGATGGAATCATGTACTAGGACAGCCGAGGACAGAGAGATAACTGGAGGAGCCTGGTCTATACAGTTACCTGATCACGATGCCTGAAACCAGGCGAATGAAAAATAAGAAGAAGGCAAAATCGAAGAAGAAATGACATTTTTGTCGATTTCCAAAATCTGGATCCAGATCGAATTGGCAGAGTTGAAAAACGAGTGGCATATTTTTCAATTTCGAACGTTTTCGTTAGCTAGCGAAGTTGCACAATTTCTTTTCCTAGTAGTTCTAGAATAGTCGTCATTTGAAAAGTTATTTATGAAACCAAAAATTGAGGAAAGTCACAGAAACGAGAAAAATCGCCTCTTAACGACTCCCATCAAAAAAAGTCCAAATATCCCCTACTTTCCTCCATGAAAAAACATACCTGAAATATCAACAGTTTAGAAGAATAACCCATGAGCGTCAGTTTGCCAGCTGAGCAGCTAAAACTGCCAATTTGTCAAACTTGAATGTTGATTATACTCTAGGACTGATAACACTACTGAACAAAATGAAATTTTTTGTTTGCACAATGCATTTAGGGAGGTGATTCTTGGGTACTTTTCAACGCTGAATACAGCGCCGTCGGCCGTTTTTCTCCATCACGTCTAGTTTTTCTGATCAGAAACTATAAAAAATTCAACTAAATGTGTTCAAAAAGAGGTTTAGGAACTGAATGTGGTCATACTGATTCGTGTTGTTGTGTGTAGTGGTGTGTATTCGGTCGCGTCACGGCGATGGCGCGCTAGAGTGTATTTCATCCCGTCTTGTGTACTTCCACTTTTGGCCACCATTTGTAAAGTAGATGGCGCGCTATGTATTTCATCCCGTTTCTGTCACGTTTCAGTAGCTTCTGCATTTGTCCACCAGATGTCAGCCACTTTGCTGACCAATTACGTCTGTTTGTTTTCTGTTATAGTGGTCTGGTAACACTGATAATATCAGTCAGTGGTACCGCTTATTCCATCGCAAAAACAAAATGGAAACGAATTTCAGTCATTCAGAACTCTGAATTGTGACGTGATAGAGAAAAATTGGTCGCAGTATCGTGTTCAGTGTTAAAAAAGTACCTCAGAATCACCTGTCGAAATGCGTTGTGCAAAATAGTTGTTCAGTAGTGTAATGAATCGTCAAGATTACTTGATATTCTGCTAGGACTCTGTTAAAGCTCATTTAGATTTCTGAATACTTTTCAGAACGTAGATAAATATTTGTAGGACTCCTATTAGAATTGATGAAAACTTGTGCAGAGATTTTAAATATTGTGTCAAGTTGTATTAGGTAACACTTTCAAGGCTCGTAAAGACGGATTATGAAACTTGATGAGACATAGTCAGGCGTAATGTACCTCCGAAATGGAACTATCATGAAGAAAAATATTGGGGGTCAAATTATGTTTCTTTATTAAGGGCTCCTAGCGTCCTTAATGAAGGGACTGCCTCAAATAGCTTTTTCAGTCGACAGTAGTAAATTGATTCTCAAGGCCTTAGGATTAATGAACATAAATTTTTCATTGATTTAGGTATCATTCAGTGTAGAGGCCTTTGGATACGATAGTTAGAGGTTGCATTGAATTTCACTTTCAGCAGTGATGGTGACTGATTCAGAAATTTTTGTGGTCACTGAGTTCGAGTTTTTCGTTTGTAATGAAGCACTTTAATTTCCAAGACCGCACAAGTCTTAATTAAGGCACCAATACATGAAATAAGGTATGGTTGCCGAATTCCAGTTTCTTCAGAGTAAAGCAAATCAGCCTTAATATACCACAAAAATTTTGAAATCCGGAGACCTCAAGTTGTCCTTTAATTGAAGTTATAAAAATATTAATGAATGGTTTGGATCCAGAAATTAAAAATATCGGTGATTCAATGAATGCTTCGTGAATATGCTACTGAGGTAGTCCTCTCAGTGAGGCCATTGGAGTTCTTTAATACGGAGAAATATTTTTTATATAATTTTTTCGGTATCAGTAAGCATTCTAATTGGAAGGTATCTAGCCAAAAAATATTTTGTCGTTAACTTTGTGAGGACTAGGTCAAGAAAAACGTACACATATCGAATGCGTTCGTTGAAGCTTGACCAGTCCATGCCTTTATCGTCCCGGACACCGATAAGCGCGAGAAAATTGAGTGCTAAATGCGAGGTTGCCCGAGAATCCGTTTTCAAACACAGGTAGCGATGAATTTTTTTTAACGAGAAATAACGTCGTCGAATATCCGTGTCAAATTAGGAACCGAAGGTCCTGAAAAATCATCCTATTAGTTCGCTCTATCACGCAGCCGGTATTAATTATTCCAATTTAAACCGAAAAGCCTAAATAAATAAAAAATAAAGTGATTATGAGATTTAATTACCGGCTTCGTTTTTCAATTCCAAGGGTCGCTCGCCGACAGCCTAATAAGCGAGAAGAAAAAAAAAAAAAGAAGACGAGAAACCCGAAAGAGAGCAAAAAAGCATAATTGAATTAAAAATATGCGTGAAACGAACAGAACAGGTATTACGGGGAAAAAAAAGAGAACACTAAGGGGTGTGTTTTGGCATAAAAAGTCTATTTAGCTTCCCTCTTAATTAACCTTCGTTCTAATTAACGATGAAAAGACCCAACGGAGTTTTATTAGTTCTCGCCGCGTCTCTTTTCGCCGATGCCATCCGAAAGAAACAAGGAAAAGGAAGAGCGAAAAAAAATCGAATGAAAAAGAAGAGTTATCACTCTCAGATACCGGAGAATGGACACCGGCAACCTGCAATTGCGAGAACTAATTAGCCAGGTGGCCAAGCGAGTGAAATTTGTATTTATCCTCGTATTTTATGCATATAAGACCATCTTGTCTCGGATTTTCGGAAAATCATTTCAAACAGTGACTTCCATGAAATGCTCGATAGCTACTCGGAGGTTTCAGCGATTGTGCGACAGACCAGACTTTTCAAAAAGGCTTTCGAAATCTACATATATACGATATCGCGAACCTCGATATGAAATTCTTAATGTTTATTCATTAGCGGAAGCGAGATTTATGACGATGAGGATTCGCCGGAAGAAAAGCGGGCATTAGGTGTCCGCGGACCGAAAAGCGAAGGAAGCAAGACGCTTTCTGTCGGCCTCTTTAATATTAAAAGAAAACCCGGTTCCAAAATCGCCGTCGTCTCGGGCTTATAATGCGTCCTTGTCCTCGGTGCACGTAGAACTTACATTCTCAGTGTCTTTTAGAATCGCGCCAAATTTACATAAACCGGCTTACGACGAAGTGTAGTACAAAATGTTCAACATTTTGAATTCGTTCAGAATAAATTAGGCGATAACGTAAATGAATAATATTTTTCTATACTGCTCGGCCCGACTGGAAGTTATTATTCCGGAGTGTACTAGGGCATCAGAAGGTCTAAAATTAAACTTATTTTCAGTAACAACGATGTCGAAGAATGACAGTAGAATGGCAGAATAGATTCAACCTTCGATACTGGAACTGTGGTACTGACTATCAGTGCCTGTTAAAGGGTAGATCAAGAGGCTGAAGGATGATGGGGTGCTATTACACACAGTCCTACTTGAGATATTTTACGGATACTCCTCCAGTAGCATCTGATGTAAGTGGAACGTCCCTCGGCGCCATTAGTGAACAGCTCTCCTCATCCCCACTCGGATAAATCGGAATATGATTATTTTAAAAGAAAAATCAAGTGAACCATGTTATCATTCTTTCTATCTTTCACAATTTCCTTAGTCTTTCTTTTACCTCTATTTGACATATCCCCCCTCCATCCAAACACTTTAATAACACGTCCCTATTGACTCCTTATACAAATCAGACGCTGACCAAGTATGATCGGAAAATATCAGTAAGTGCCAAAAACGATTAAATCTGATTAAAATTAATGAAAATAGAGCAAGAACATATAAGCCAATTTTATTTAGAACTACCATGAATGACCAGGGACGCTAAAAAACGATCAAATTTGACCTTCTCAGTATACAGAGGTTGATTCAAACATCAACAAAAACGACAGAATCTGATCCAAGTTCTTGACCGAAGATAATGGAAATTGATCAAAACAGAGCTCGCTAATGGAAACACTATTTAAAATGATCTACTCCGGTCATAAATGACTCGGAACGAGCAAATTTATTCACATGTAATCAAAACTGACCGTAATTGACGAAAACTTATCAAAATGTAAAGAGCTCATGTAAGCGGGAATTCCGATTTCAGTCAAAAATTATAATAAATAGAGAACTACCAAAAATAGCCAAATCAGACGAAAGAAGATAAAAAAAACACCAGATAGCTGAGCCGAATACGAGAGTGAATGGCAAGACCAAAGATTTCAAAGTTGACTATCCCGGCGGCGACGATGAAGAAGACGACGACGTCGGCGTGATCAGCCGTCTCGCGCCGGACACCCTGGTTCCGGAGATGATGAAGAACGGAAGCAGTTGGAACCGGGTGTCGGCCTTAGTCTCGGCCATCATGAAGAAGAAGATGCAGACGGAGTGGTCGAGACAGAGGGCCGGCTCGGCCCACACCATCGAACAGGAGGAGAACTCTGTAAGAGCTGCTGCAGCTGCACTGCGGACCCACTGGCAGGGCTCACCCGTCGTCACCACCTGCCTGCGTCGACACACGGACCAAGACGAGGAGGTGAGGGGTGAGTGAAGAGAGGCAGCGCGTCTGGCCGTGGGGGACCTGAAATTTCCAGGCGAGCGCTCTGGGAGTGCGGACCTGGGTCAGTAGGGAACCCCATGGTGGCCCTGGTAGGACGCGCGCACCGTTCCGGCACGTAGAAATGGGGGCTCGGGCCCGGCCCCAAAGCGTCCCTCCGGTCACTGACGCGATACTCGAAAGGGTAGTTCCTGTGGCCGGGGGTGCGGTGTCATAGGGGCCACTTTGGCATGCGTATATTGCCATACGTCCCACCACACCAAATCTGACTGAATTCGGTCAGAACCGAAAATTATACTGTGCAACAAAATATTTCTGGACATGGCTACTTATAGTCTGTTCTTGTCTCTTACATAATAGTTAATGACAAATGAACCAGCTATCGACTGAGACTTTGTTTTCAAGCAAGGTAATTTAGACAGATTTCCCGTGACGTCACACAGTGATTTACTGTCAGCAAAAGTACCCGTCGTTGGACCGACGAATGTATTAGGCTTTTTTGGTGCTTCAAAGAGGTCTAGGAATTTTCTTAGTATTTTCCCCTCATTCTGTAACTAATTTTCATCATATTGTGCGCATAAAAATGTTGTATGCTTACATTTGAATTTGGTCGCGCAGTGGTAGTAAGCTAGAACAAAAACAAGATTCTAAGTGGTCTGTTGCAGTTTTTTGTTTTTTCTAGACCTAGGCTATCCAAAAATACCAACGAGAATCCGTGGACTAACCGAGGAAGAAAAATTGTTGCACAGTGTTATCAATAAGGACTAAAAGAAAAATCGATCAAATCTAACCCCATCTGACCGAAATTCATCTGGAAACCCAAATTCTGTCACAGCCAATTCAATTCGACAACATCTACATGCCACTATGACTATAAAAGAAACTTATACAGAACATAATCACTTCATACTAGAATGACCAAGATGGATAAAAATGTTCAGCGAGGACCAAAATTAACCTAAAATTACCAGGAGGGTAGCGAGAGGTATGTGGAGGGGTGGAACACCCCATGCATCTTCTAAATCGACAATTTTTGGCAAATTTGGTTCTTCTATCGACATTATGGAACAAAACATCACTAACCCAGCTTATTTTCCTTTTTGTTTGGATGGGAAATTTTTGTTACGTCGCGTCGGGTTTGTATTTTTCAGTAAGTTTTTCTTTCGGTTTCGGCCCATGTAATCAGGTAGTTACCTTTTTTAACATAAGTCAATACAATAACAAAATAATTTTTTTCTTTCTTTCTTGTGCTTGCATCAAAAATTTTTGCACCGAGTTAGTATTTTTCAGTAAATTTTCGTTTGATTTCAGCCATACAGCAGAAATTTTGGATATCAGTCAAAAAAATATATAAAAGTTCTTTTTGTATTTTTTGTGTGTTTTTTTTAAAAAACTTTTCCAATAACTTTTTGTCAAATCGGCATATTGACCGTTTTTTTGAACCCCTTTCTCATGGCAACAGGACTCGCGACGCCCCTAAAATTTCCAAATCCAGCTAACTGAATTCAAGCGAAGTTGATCTGGAACACTTGACTCCAAACAAGATTGAGAACGAAGAAGAGAAAGTAATATCGACCCAAAACGGGTAGATCTGACCAGTTCTGATGAGGAACAGAGAAGTTTCAATGAGATTGATTAAAAGTACTAATAAACGAAACAAAATATGATAAAAAATGAACACAAATGACCAAAGTATATGGCCAAATCAAAAACTAGCCGACAATCAAACATGTTGGCATATCAAAATTTATATATTAAAAAAGAGTAATGGTCAGTGACCAGATTGATCTAAAAGTAATCAAATTTGTGCTAGGTTGGCTACAAACCAAAAACAATTTACATCAAACATGAATTAAACAGGGGTCAGTAATTGAACATGGGCTCTTCAACGCCCTAAAAAAATGTGATGTAGTTTGAACTTATTTGAAAATTGAATTGTTTCTTTGTTTTCTTTGCTCCTTTGATTCTGTAGTTCTTTGCTTCTTTGCTTTCTTGGTTTACTTCATGGCTTCGTTGCTTTCTTGTTTCTTTGCTTCTTTACTCTTTTGCTTCTTTTCCTCTTTGCTTCCTTGCCTCTTAGCTTCTTTTCTTAGTTTCCTTGTTTCTGTGAGTCGTTCACTCTTTTTTTACGTCTGTTCTTCTGTCTTTCCTTCTTTCATTTCTTTTTTCATCCATCACGCTGATGTCTTTTTCTTCCTTTTTTCCAGTTTTATCGTGGGTAATTTTTCTGATCGATATTTTCCGTAGAGGATTAAAAACGATGAGAAACAAGCAGTATAAATTATTCTTAGTGATTAGAAACAACCTAAAGATGACTAAATCTGACCATGAATGATTAAATTTGCTAAAATTAATCAGAACTAACGGAGATTGAACAGAAATGACCAAAACCAATCAACAAGATGCACCGAAAAGATTTTTGTGTATGTGTAGAGGGGGGACTTGATTTGTTTAACTGAAAATCTTAATTCTGCTGTTTGAAAATCCTATTTCACCCACTGGCGAACATTTTTGTTAAAGACAAGGAAAAAATAAAAAAGTCACAAGGAAATTTGCCAACTTCGGCCAGCTAAGAGAGGATTCCACTGAATTTACTAACCATGGAAGACGTCGGAGCTCTTTTCTCCTCATTGTCAGTACGTTTTTGCCTACCAAATCGATTCGATTCAAAAATGGCGCTATCAGATCAGGAAAAACCAAATCTAGCCAAAATTGATCGGGATGAATCAGTCACAACTCAAACCCAGTATCATACACAACCCAATCAGATCAAGAATGACCGAATAATCACATGACCAAATGTGACGAAAAATAACCAAAACCGATAATAGAGTATCTGCCTAAATTTTACCAAATGTTATCAAGAAAAACCAAAGATTGCATTGCCAAGTACCAAAAACCAAAAACGTGTAATGAATCTGAACAAATCTGATGAAGAATTTACCTAAATTTACCAAATTAATCTATCCGAAAATGACCTAATCGGACCGAATATTGACCGAGAAGGGCCACAAAAATACTCTAATCCCGGTACAGAGTTAGAGCCTATAGTTAAAGATATACATGTAAACATTTTTACTCTGATTTTTTTTCGGGAGGGATAGGATCACATCTTTTTCTTTTTTTTTATCCCTTCTCTCTGCTGTCTTTTCTATTCTTGCATCTTATCTCATTATTCGAGGTACCCGTCTTCCAGCTGAATACTCCGTGAACCGTGGCTCCTAATGTAAATTTCAATCTCTTCGTTCAGTTTTTACCATTTGATGTAACTTTGTTAGTCAAGAAAAATTTAGTATAATTTTTGGTATAATTTTTTCATATTTTGGCATAATTTAGAACAATTCTTCACTTACAAAATCCGCAGAAAAAAACCGTACGATCTTGAAAACGAAGGTCCATTGTGCATGCAGTTCAGCACATAACCCAGAACCAGAGAGAAACTATCAATAAATACATGAATAAAAAGCTGATTCATTTTCGACAGCTGAAAACTGTAGAATAAATAATTATGAAATCAGACTCACCAACTCATTCTTACCTTTCTCGAAGGAGGGAAGAAATTATAATTTCCCCAATAAATATAAAATTTTCGTTTGGGCAACTAGAGGAATTTCGAAATTGGTTGGCATGACCTCTTTTCAGGAGAGAGGGAAGATGATTTGATGACGTAGAGCAGGATAATCATTTTAATCTCCAAAGCTCAAATAAAAAGAAAAGTCTTCACTCAGGTACATGTTTCCAAATTTTGATCACCTTCGTGTTCCTCTGAGATTAGAGGCTTGAGTTGGATAGCAAAAAAGTGAATTCATTTTTCAGTTTTCCCGTCTTGTCGACTGCGACACGATTTAGCTAACGAACGAATTTTTCAAACAACTAAGAAAAAACCGGTTGTCTTTTCCTCATTAGGTTTTGAAATCAACCCAATTTCCCATCATCACCCTCAGTTTATTTTTTCAAGATCTCAGATGTTGTTCGGCATCGATTTTTCGAGGGTACATGCTAGTCAACTACGAGTATTCGAAACCCATTAGATCAGAAACTATTGATGGAGGACTCGGATTACGAGCTCAGCCCCCGAACACTGACTCAAAATATTTGACATGTGATAGCCTCTTCCCTACCACATCCTCAAGTTCATCGAACTCGTTATGAGCGACGATGAAAAAACGATTTCTCGAAATGTTCGGTAAACCCGGGCGCGTAATCTGACCGAAATAATTTCATCGATGTAAATCCTCTGTTTGCCTTCTTTCACTTTTATTCGCGGCGCATAATTCAATATTATGCGACATTCTCAGGTGGAACGACATTTACATGAATTTATTGTGCTCGAGGGATGTAATGTAAATATTTGGTTAATCGAGTACACCTCAACACGGGTCAACAATTTTCTGCCGGGTGAAGGAGTCGGACGGCGAACGACAAACGAGGCTATCTTCGAACCAGGAATGCGAAGTAGGAAAAAAAAAGATCTTACCGGGGCAAAAGAATGCCACGGATGGTTGCGATTGAGCGGCGAAAAAGCGCGGCACGGTAACAACGAAAAAGAGGATTTCGTCAAACAATAAGCGAGAGATGAGAGTGGGATCTTTCAAAAAGAGGCAAAAGAGCGAACTTAGAAAATGTCGAGTGCAAAGCGGAGATACACTCGGTATATGGATACGCAAATGAAAAGAGAATGCAACGGTAATTATGAAAATGAAGAAGGCTATGTAGATTAACCCGAAGTACGTCTGCGATCGCTCGGATTTTCTTTTTACCTCCCATCAAAGTATCGCACAGTCGTCGCAACAGCACTGTATACTCTTCTTTTTCTTGCTCGAACAGCAAAGCCCAAGTTCTGTGTACTAACTTCTTTCTCTGTTCTCTCCTCCATACTTTTTCTCGTTATTTTTCTCTTTAATTGGTTTAGGCTGAGGGACTCGCCGGCTTTCTGTTGATTTTCTCAAACGGCATTCGCTCCCTTTTACGTTCTCTTGACTCCGAACAATGCTCAGGTAATGCTTTGTTTTTATTATTTACGTTCATTCGGTTACGATTGTATTCAGCCTCGGAAACTACTCTTATACTCCTTGGCAGCCTTGTCTTGCTACACTTGGAGACTGTACACACCGACTTGAGAAACTCTGTCGTAGCCTCATCTGTTGTAAATATAAACCAATTTCGTTTCCAATTACCGTAATTAGACGGCCACTGGTGTCGCATGTTGATAGCATTTCATTCCTGTTCGTGTTGGAAACTGTACGTGGAACACGACTGTTGAAATCAGCTCGGTGTTAATCACTTTCATTCGGCTTTATTTGGACGTGATACGTCAGAAGCATCTTAGGGTGTCTACTGGCCTAAATAGTCAGGAAAAGTTATGATTTCAAAAAATTGTCACGAAAGTCATGAAGTCATGCATGATATTTCAACCAAAACTCGAGAAAGTCTTGATATTTCCATTATGGGGGGAAAAAAAATCAATTTTATTAATTTAATGAGAAAAAAAACCGAGTGAATATTTATTATGGAAGTTTAGCGCGCTCTGTATTGAGATCCCGGTGAGGCACGAAGCACCGAGTTTGCCTTCCCCCTTCCACTTCCTTTTTATATTCCCCTGATAGTCATGAGAAAATGTCACGAAAAGTCATGATATTGTGTTTCCCAAATCCAGTAGACCCCCCTCATCTGCACAGCTGAATGAGCTGAGGTAATGTGAGATTCACCTAAGGTAAACGAGCATCACGATGTTGGTAGGTCGCGCATTCAAGTCCAATGGAGCCGGCTTCTGCAATTTTTCAATGTCCAAAGTCGTTTGCCGCGAAGCGAGCATCGCAGGAGGTGGTAAACTTTTCGGCGCAAATTGGATGCTTATCCTCTAAAGGCTCCCAAAAGAACTGAAAAACCATTTTAGCAAAAGAATTTACAGCACCGTTTTGATATGCAGTGAGCCTCTCCTTTCGAATGTACATTTTTGTATAAATTGTCCACACTGACTAGTTTCTGTGTAGCACGATGCAAGCGTTTCAGCAATGTCTTTTGTTGTCTGCCTACCTATACTTCCAGTACCTTATCTTTTCTGAAACACGTGCCTCTTCTTTTTACTTATTGTCCTTTTTTTCCTTCCTCGATGGACCAGGCAGGACATTAGTATAGACGCAGTTTATGTTAGCACTCTAGGTTAGATCTGCTTATACCGTCGGTCAATTAATATACGTACTTTTTCTAGTCTCCTATTTCTTTAACTTCGAATATCCTCGCCGCGGTCTAACTTACACATTTCGCCCTCCCTGTCTTTCGTACAATTTCGGAAAACTCGCTAATACTTCTCAACCTAACCGTGAACCCCCTCACCCTTCCCATTCTAGGTTGAACGTTTGCGGTTAGGCTGATCAAGATGTCGCGACTGCGGCGTCAATCGTTCAAAAACAAAATCAAACTGACAGTCAACAGTTCTATCCGAACTCGTCTGGGCGTCTGATTTCGGGATCCGGATCAAGAGATTAACGATTCGATTCGTAATCTACACAGTTCTTTCTCAGCAGTCTGTGATCTGAATCAATCTATCGTAATAGATTTTCGGATCGTTTTCAAATTTTAAACTACTGAAGATTTCAAAAGAATCAGTTTATAATAGCTCAGAACGTTTTGAACTTGTGGGAATTTTCTACAAGAACCTTTGAAAAAAAGTAAATCAACCTGAATTACTTTTTTGGGGCTGATCTATGATCCATGATTTGTATCATTTTCTGCAATTAGTCCGCGATCTAGCCCTTCTTTTTTCGTGATTTGCACGACCTTGGTTTCATGAAACTTAACTGACCTGTTACCGAAGGATGTCTGTTATGTCTTAAAACTTATGTCCTTGAAAGTAGCCGGGGATTTAGATATCAGGCTCCTTGGAGTTTTTTTGTTTTTTTTCAGGAGGGGGAGGAGAAGTTTTGGTTTTTATTATGTCCTTGAAAGTAGCTGACCTGCCCCTGGAATTTTTCTGATTTTTAGGTAGGCAACCCGCAGTGGGTTTTTCTCCCGGAGACGGTGGGCCCTCCCCCACCCTGAACCCTCTCCCAAGGGTAGGCTACCCCTGGAGAAATGAGCTATTAAGGGGCAGGGTAGGCTACCCGCAGTGGGTATTATGTCATTATGTGTCTTCTTATGTCTTATTATGTCGGTTATATCTTAAAACTTGGAGATAGGCTACCCCTTCTCAGCCACAGAGGAGAGGGAGAAGGTGGTAGGGACGAACGCCGGGACTTAGATATCAGGCTCCTCGGAGTTTTTTTTTCCAGGAGGGGGGAGGAGTTTTGGTTTTTAATATGTAGAAGAGATTCTCAAGCTTTTTCTCTCGAAAAAATTATAATTGCTACTTAGCGTTGAGAGGATTTGAAATTTAAATTTGACTTATTTAATTAATTTTATTGACCGTTCACATTCATATTTGCAATGCTATGTATTTTTACCGAAATTCAACTTTTTTTTCTCTTTTTTCTAAGTATAGATCCGGAGTCGAGCTCCAGATGGGAGCCGCTCCATCCTAGCTTCGGCTCTGGAGAAAATTTGAATTTAGTTCCGGCTCCGGAGAAAATTTGAATCTAGCTCCAGCTCCAGGTTCGTCTAACATTCTTGGAATTGACTCCAACTAAAATTCTTAAAATCGGTTCCAGCTCCACGTAAATAATTTTTTTTTTCGAGTTCCGACTGCAGGGTAGAAATCATTTTTTAAGACTGTGGCTCCGGCTCTGGCGAATAGTTCGAGCTCCTGCTCCAGCTTCAGCAAAAAATTCTTGACGGCTCTGACTTGGCTAAAAATGTGGTTCTTGGTCCAGCTTCGGTTACTTCTGGGGAGCGAGAGAGGCTGGGGAAGGTCACGATAGAGGGAAGAAGGAAGGGGGAGGGGAGGTTGAATGGCCAGATCTAAAGTCAGGATCGGAGTCAAAGCTAGAACTTGGCTCTGACTATGGTTCGGCTCCAACAAAATTAGGGAATTCGCCCCAGATCCAGTTCTAGTCCAAAAAATAAGTTTTTCCAAGTTCTGGCTCTGACTCTAGCAAATATTTGTTCGGGCTCCGGCACCAACTCCTTCGAGAAATAATCGATTTCGGGGCTTCGAGCTCCAGCTGCGGCTGCGGCTGCGGCTGCGGCTCTAGGTCGTGGTACTAAATTTCTGTTTTCAAATGTACTTGTTATCTATATACGTGATGCATAGCGGAGAAAGGGACCTCATCTCGGTGTATAGCAAAATCAATTACTATTATTACTAAT
The DNA here is from genome assembly GCA_031841125.1 of Acanthococcus lagerstroemiae. Lineage (NCBI taxonomy): Eukaryota > Metazoa > Arthropoda > Insecta > Hemiptera > Eriococcidae > Acanthococcus > Acanthococcus lagerstroemiae. The sequence continues at coordinate 48,715,678 of CM063113.1, forward strand.
AGAAACTCAACTATAAATAATACAGCAATAAGACTGTAGGCTGGTGTGCGGCAGTAGACATCTCATAAACTAAATAAATAAATAAAAGTGTACACTAACAAATGGTGATTGACAGATTGAAAATCAAGATACCAAACAGTACAAAGTATTAAAATGGAAAAAAAAAAAAAAAAAAAAAATTGAAGAAGTAGTCGATATTTGAGTTTTAAAATTGATGGTTTACCCAAACTAGAAACTAGATTAGTAATACGATTACAAAAATGTTGGTTTTAAAATTCTGAAGTAAAAGTATATGAAACTAAATAATTTCAAAACTCGGAACTGATGCAGTACAAAAAATTAGAAACAGGTAGGCATTGGAAATTTTCAATTACTGGAATAGTAAGATTTTAGTAAAAAATAATGTACGAAATAAACAGAATATTCTGAGAATTTTTTCAAGAGAATATCCTCGAAAATGTTCGCGCTCGTAGAGAATATTTCCGTGGATAATATTATTCCCTTAGCCAACCTTGGTAGCTCCTCAGAGCACAGTGGTGAGTTTGTAGTGGAGCGAACGAGAGGGCATAACAGTTTCCTTGTACCCATACGGATTTACGGCGAAACGAGTATGCAATTTTATTCACATAAGTGAATATGTGATCTGTCTGTCAGCACTTACCAGTGAAGGGGCAGATTATAAAATCGACCGTCGGAAAGGAAGATCATAATTTGCGCGATAAGACAGCGTGTTGAAAACAAAAACTCATGATTCATAATTTTGCAGTTAGGTCACTTTGGAAGTAGGCTCCTCACATGATGAGAGCCGCATTCTGGCACTCTTGCCCGGGTAGAAAGATTTCGCCCCATCTCTAATTTTTGAACCCATCGCCCGATATAACGAAAAGTCGAGCACTGTCCAGAAAAATAACTTGGAAATTCGTTTCGTAAACATCAGTTCGTTTGATCTTTATTGTCCTGCCTGCGTGAAAACGCCTCAGCTCCACTGTACTGAAAACGAGGAAAACGAAACAATTCCTGTACCACTTTGTAATTATTAGAGAGATCAGATTTATTAGCGATAAAGAACGAGCGAGACAGAAACGTGTACACATGGATACGCGGTGTACAGTGACCAGGCGAGGGACGTGCGAAAGTGAGACAGAGAGACAAAAAAAAGGGTAAGTTTGTGAAATTGCAACCAGTCAAAGAAAGTTTATATCTTTCTTTAGATAATGCGCGAGAAAATGCGACACAACGTAAAAAGGAAGTGGAAAAATAGAAAAGTTTCTCGCTATAGTTTTGTAACGACTTATCTCGTTTCAAAAATTCTCGTATAGGGGACGATTAAAAGAGATTTACGTAGTTCGTCTTTTCTTACACGTCCTTCCCTATTTCTTTATGTGTTTCTAGATCCTAGGCGGAGTTGTGTTCGGCCTGGCCGTGGCTTTGAGATGGGACACCGAGTTACAAGAATGGATCAACTTGTTGGACTTATGGGAGTTCTACATCGGTATCTACGTACTCATCTTCGTCTCCTTGTTCGTGTTCGTGCTGCCTTTCCTCTCCTGCATTTCGGTGTACCAGGAGATAAAGCAACTGCTCCTGCTGGTAAGTACCCGATCATTGGGCTTGATATTGAACTCGATTCGCGAATTTAAAGCGCTCGTAGAATAGCGTGTTTATTGGGGATGCCCACGGTGACCTTGAAACGAACTTGGCGAAATAGAGGACCAGAACAGCGCGATCTTGGAAGAGTATATAGTTTGTGAACTGGAAGATCTCGGCGAGTATCCGGAGATTGAAATAACAACGGGGTTGCACCAATGCCAAATGGACGAAGATCGTTCGTATTTGGAGCGTTGCAATAAGCCAAGAATATATTTACGTCTAGAATGGGGAACTCTGAGGTTGTTACTTTCATCGCTGGTGAACTTTCAAATCGAGACACACAGAAGCTTCACTTCTGCATCTTATTGCTGAAACGACTAAGACAGATGTTTGCCAATAGCCGAAGCAAAGAATCCAGAGACATCGGTTTTCATGAATTAGTTATTGTTTTACTGGGAAGGTGCTTGGACTATAGAGATTGTAGAATAGAGTGCCCTCATTTTTTAGACAGATAACGAAATCAAAAAATGACCAGCTAGGATCTTCAAGAGGCAAGAACTAGTTTCTTCAGCGGTCAGAACTGGTTCTCCCTCTTAAAGGTGAGATTTTTAATTGAGAATTCAAACTAATCTCTATGTTTATAGTATGTCGAAGAAAGTGAAGGTTGTAAAAGTGACATAAACAGTTAAAGAAGCAAAATAATTTGATGTCGAAGGTAGGAACCACGAAAGGATATAAGAGTAACTGAGTGTGATTAATGAGACAAGATGTGGTGCAGGAGGACTTGAAAACACTTGTAGCGGTGGATAAAGTACTGTGCAGATGTGATGAGATTTTGTCAAGATATGTTGGTTCCTTGCGCTGTTGAGGACCGTTAGGTCTAAGATTTTTTAAGGCTTTGTTAAAACTTTTGCAGACTCACCCATAGCTCTCCTTGCAGTTCAATTTGCACGCCGAAAGTTACTTCGTTTATTTCGGTCCCCTGCATAGTCCTGCATAGCACACTCTTTGACTAATTGACTGTCAGTGTGTCAATTAGGGTGTATCTCAAACACATAAAGGAATAAACTATCAATTTTTTGAAGGTTTACTCCCCCATAATGGGCGCTAACACTTAAAAGATGTTAAAAACAGAAAAGAAAAAAAAACAACTGAAAGATGATCTAGAGGACTCCAAGTCTCTTATAGGAAGATGCATTTGAAATGCATTCTTCTTATCATAAAATGTTTCATGAAGTAAAACAAGTTGCCTGCAGTATTTCTGAGTTAGAATTTAGTCTCATTTCATGCGGGAGATCTGCCACATGAATGAGAGCCGGCAAATGGGATAAATGAACCAGGAACCATTTTCCTCACCCCTTCAGGGTTCTCTAAAAATTTATATTTACAAAGACGTATGAAGACACGATTTCTTCTTCTTGAAATGAGTTTTGCTATCCTCCCTTCCCTCTCTCCATTCTCCCTTCTCGTGACTCCCCCTTCCGTAGCCCTTATCTATGCATCTCCTCCCCACGAGTTTAAAAAAAAACAAATGCATGAGGGGAAAATGATTGCTTCCCTCTACACCCTCCTGTTATACCCCATTTTCTTCATGGATTTCTAAAAACACGTGTTTACAAAATAGAAGATACTTTTATTTCCTGTCAGTACTTAACAATCTTTCCTTTTCTAAGCTACCCTCCCCCCTTCATATCTTCCTCCACCTTTACCGTCCCTCTTTCATAAATTTTCAAACATTGTTTATTTGTGAATACGCTATTTAAAAAAAAAAATCTACGAGGAAGTGGAAGGTTGGAAACATCAAAAGCGTCAAGTATACCCAAGAAGTCACAGTTATTATTCCTCGTACATATGAATATTTTTTCTCGAATTTGAAATTACGTTATCAAGAACTCAAAGCAAAGATAGCCAAGAACTAAACGAAATTGGATTTGGCTCAGTTATTTAGAACCCCATGGTCATGCGAAAGTGGAAGTCAATTGGTAGACAGAAAAGCAGACATAGACATGGGGCACTGAACATCAGCGTATCCACTTTATGGAAGAAGAGTAAGAGTCAGTGTGAGTCTAGAAAAGTCAGGGTAAAGTCAGGAAATTGCTATAATTCTGATCAAAATCAGGGAACTTTTCGAGAATAGGGAGAATTGAAGAATGTACGCAATTTTTCAAGAAAAAATGTCAGCATAAAAAGTGTAAAGACTAATTTCTTTCACAAAGTATTCTCAAAGCTGTGTGTAATACTACTTAAAAAAATGTCAGGGGAAATTAGGGAAATTGGTCTGGAAAACCGAGAAAAGTCAAGGAGAATTATTGTAAACAAAAAGTGGCTACCCTGGACATTCACGTCGAGTCTTAATTCACTCGCATTAATTTCTGTCTGTCTGGCTTACTGGCTAACTGGATATTTATTTCTCAATAGGTACCTTCATCTGTTGGTCTCCTTGTCTGTTCACCTAGCAGCCATTCTACCCATAGGTCTATCATTTTGTCGATGTGTATCTTTTTATCTGTTTTTCCATCTACTTGTCTGCTTCTGTTTATTCTGTCTACTTGATTGGCTAATACAAGCAAGCAGATATACACCGAGGAGGACACTATGCAGTGTGGTAATTTCCTTTCCTGAGGAAAAGAATTGTAGGTAATTTAAAATACTTCAAAAATAATTGACCGGGAATTTTTATAGAGCTTGAATGGAAGCTGTAGACATCTTGAACAGTCATAGACAATTTTAAGTTTGGAAGAGGCCCAGAAGGGCTAAACGCATCTTAAATATATGTATCTAGAAGGGTTTTAAGCGAGTCTTAAAAAGTGTCAGCGAATTGGAAGGACTCTTAACATGTGTTGATAACCTCTTGAAGAGACTAATGAAGTCTGGAAAAATTTTAAAGAACTGTAAGCAATTCTGGAAAAGCCATAAAGCGATTTAAACCTATCTTGGATAGTTTTACCAAATCTTAAATAATTGTAGAACGATCTTGAAGTTTCTTAAACCAGTCTTAAGATATATTAAGACATTATGAAAAAATCTTTGTAAGTAATGATCCGAACTGTTTTGAAGAGTCTTCATAAAGTGTTAAAAAAGCATTCAATTCAATTCAGTATGCCTTTATTACATAAATATATACTGAACCTTAGAGGTTAAGTTGTCCTCTGCTGAGCAAAAGCCTCTCTCAAACACGTCCATTCCCCTGTGTGCCATGCAGTTCTTTGGTAGTTTGGTGTTTTAACAGCTTGTCAGTCTCATCTCTCCATCTGGTTCTTTGTTTCCCTTTTTTCTGTCCCCTTTCAGAAACCAGTCCGAAGTTGAATCCATCCTAGCCAGATGTCCCGCCCAATCCCACTTCAGCCTCCTTATTGCGTGTAGGAAGTTTAGGTTGTACTTGAGCTTATTTTTTATTTCGGGAATATTTTTCTTATCCCTCCTCTTAATACCCAAAACTGCTCTTTCTATGTTATTTTGATGGGTCTCTATTTTTTCTCTTCTTGTTTGGTAAGCGACAATGACCCGCACAACAGGATGGAGAAGACAGCTGTTCGGAATTTCCCATTTGTGTCGAAAAATTACCTTTAAAAATTGTTTTCAATGACCAGAATATTTTTCAAGAGTTGGCTATTCTCCTATCGAGTTCCAAGTTTTTAGTTTTATTACCCTATAGGTATATTGAATTTCTTGTACCAACTCTATCTTTTTCCCATTATAAGCCAGAGTTTTCCCGTTTTATTTGATAGAATTTTTGTTTTGTCCGTGCATGTTAATTTTTAGCTCTGCTTTCTCCCGTTAAAACAAAATCATGGAGAACTTTGAATGAGTTTTAAACAATCATCGAGCCCTGATTGAATTTAAATATCTTTAGTATATAGCTGAAAGACATAAAATGGGGTCTGGTTGGCCGAGTGGATAGCGCGTTGGTCTCGGAATCCGGATATGCCGGGTTCGAGCCCACGTAGCAACTCGCCAGATTTCGACCTGGGCCGGTTTTTTTGGCCAGAAGGGAAGAGGGCTAAGACAGCCCTAACAGCCTTCCCGACGTATCTGAAGTAATGCTCGAAAGGGCGGATTCCAGGGCTTGGGTTGAGAGCAGATTAAAAAAAGAGAGCCCCGAATAAAAGCTCTAACAAGTTTGTAAGAGTTGTCTAGGTAGTTTTAGGTATCTTAGAGCCTTAACGAGTCTTGAAAAGTCGTAAACATGTATGAAAACATTGAAAAAATCTGATCTTTGAAAAGCTTCTTCAAGTCTAAAATCATTAAAAGTTGTAACCCAGTTTTTTGAAGTGTCTTAGCGAGTCTTATACCAATTCGAAAACACCTGCTAAATAAGTCTCAGAGAGTTAGAATAGTTCTGTTGAGAGAGTGTTGAAGAGTTTTAGCTTATCTCAAGGACTATCTCCCACTTATTGAGAGAAAAAATTGAATAATGTAAGAAAAAATTGAATAATGTAAGAAAAAATTGAATAATGTAATGATGAAGGTTGAGAAGTTTCAAGTATCTGTTCAGACGAGTATCCAGTGAGATTAAGAAATTTGGTAGTCCACATCAGACGGTACCTGCTTCTATCTTCATCAGCAGTAGAAACTGTTCCAGATGCCAAGTATATATCTCCGTTTTTTGCTCATCTACTCATTCAGTTACCAACACGAGTACAAAATGGTTCAGGTACCGGGGTGGTGGGAGGGGTAAAAACTATAAGTACCTTATGCACTATGAAGTTTCCCCCCTCGACAGCTTCCTGAATCCGCCACTGGGTTATTGCATTTGACTGTTAGTTCATCTGACGGGCTCTCTAATGTCTGTACGAGGCAGTCTGTTGGTTGCAAAACTCTGGCGTTTTGCACGCGGGACTGAAGGCCGTATTTCCAATACGTAGGGAAATACGGAGAAAAAAGAATTAACAGACGTTCAAATGATAAACAGGAAAACACAACGTTTAAAAACTGACAAGAGACATTTTCACCCACTTTCTCGATAGAATTTTCTCTTTAGTTCGCCTTTGCGAAATGGAAATGAGAAAGCCTGTTACAAGATCACGTTAGCTTTGACGTCGCTCTTCATTCCCAGAAGTACGAGAATTCTCCAGAGGTATGAGAAACTTCGGCAAATCTTTAGATCCGAGTTCGGAACGATTTTTAGAGCACACTCGCGATGTCGCCCTTTTGACTTCGGCAGTTCGTAGGAATATAGGAAGTATGTATCATATTCTCCCCAGGTACAAGGGCTTGTCGGAAAGAGGAAAAATAACAATAACCGTCGTAAAGCCTCCCCCGATACGTCTTATCAGCGAGTCGTCTCAGCCGTAAAATTAAGTCAACTACTGTCGGAACAATGTCAACAGGATACTTACAAATGAAATATTGCGGTGATGCTGCCTAGCAACAGTGTTATAAAAACAGGCACATTTCTCGACTTCACGAATCCGAGCCGAGCCGAGTCTTCCATATAAACGTCATTACGTCGTGCCCTAACCGTCTGGTATTTTATTATCCGTTATATTAATCTCACACGCGAGAAGTGTTACATATTGTCCAATGAATCGTCTGAAATTTCATAAAGCGGCGAAGACGCCCGCAGATTTTCCTTCGGCAACTTCAAGATAAATAATTCAAGAATAACGTAAACAGGTACGGGCGAGGAAAGTGAAGCTACGTTGAAATTTCTGAAAATGGCGCAATTACGATCCGGCCTTGAGTTGCCAAGTAAATTATGACGAAATTGCATCGAATTTATGTCAAAAACCTCGTAAATTGACGTGTTGTGTTCATTGTTTGGATTCGTGGTCCGGCGATTAAGCGGGGGGAATCAGCCGGTCCTGCCATTGCAATAAAAAATTGTGACTTCGCAGAAATTTGAGATAAGGTAAACGTTAGACTGGCGCAAAGTTAACGCGTGCATTTCATTCAAATACATTTGAAAAAATATGAACAGCGGGGGAAGGTAGGGGTGCTAGGGTGTATCTAAAAAATCGATTTTTGAAGGTTTCACCACCGAAGTTGAAGCTGTATCGGATAAACATGATACATTCTGAAATATCTAGGGGGGGGGGGACTTTGAAAAGTGGTTCAATGGCCTCTAAGTTTCTTGTAGGAAAATGCAAGTAAAATGCATTATTTTTTCTTCTGTGAAGTGTAGAAGGGCATCTAAAGTAGCACTGAGTTTGAGTTCGTAAAAGAGATGCGTCTCATGAATGAGAGCCGGCAAGGTGAAGTCGTCGTCGTCGTCGCCGTCGTCGTCGTCGCGTCTTATGCTACAAAAGATTGCGTGTATCTTCTTTCTTTGACTTGCTTCTTACATTCTTCAGGTCCTGACACACAAGATGGTCTCTCTTTACAGGGAGTTTTATTTCGAGTTCTCCCCGCTCCTTTTGGACCTTGAAGGCTGGATAAAAACATTTTTACCTGTTTGATTTTTGAATTAGGAAATCTACACCACACGGGGAAATGGCAAGATGTCGATCATGATTTCAAATCTCTGGAAACCTTATTCCAACACATTCTTGGAATTTTAAAGCGAGAGTTAGATATTATCAATTTGAATGGTGAAATATTAAATTCGGGGCCCAAAAATCTTGACTGGGTTGATAATATTATGATATATTCAGAATTAGTAATCCAAGGTGTCCATTCTCTGGAAAACCTGCAAAAACTGGAAAGTCAGGAAATTTTGGAATTTTCAGAATTTTTCTCCTGAAAGTCAGGAAATTTTGTAAAAAAAATCGACTGCGAAATTCTGTAGTATTTCAAACATCTCCGTAGGTCTACATTTGACCTCAGCTCTTCATATACTTTAGGATTGCATAGTGGGACTTCCAACTTCATAATATAATATTAATTATTACCCAAATAATCATTATTAGATTACTAGATACAGTGAAACTTGTGTATTGTGGAATGATGTGGGACCAACATTTTTTTCCATATTAGACAAGTTTCCGTTTTATTCAAAATTGGCCTATTCCGGGAAATTCCATTTTCTACAACACGTACATTTTTTTTTGGTCTGTACAGTACTTTATGTATAGAAGAAAAATTAAAACAGTGAATTACATTTACACTAATTTACTGCACATTATTTTTAGTTTTTAACCCACATCTGAGTGAGGGTACGTTGTTTTTCGCGTTTAGCAGCAGCTACCTCGAGGGTGCTCCTGGCTTTGTACATCAGTTGAAGTACCACTGAACAGTTTGATGCAGCAGCAAATTGTATGAGATCATTCACAGAAGAAATTGACTCTCGATTATTCTTAATTTTAGGTTTAACCTCCGTGTTTCTTGGCTCCTCTTCATGCAACATTCCGCTTAGTACAACTTCAAATCATTTCAAATCATCTGTTTTCCTTTCCACTTCCACGTTAGACAAGTTCCACTGTATACAAATTGATTAACATGTAATTGTTTATAACAGATGCCGGGATCACAAGTTTCTTCCATTATAGTCAAGTTTTCTCTTTATGCACGTTCCACAATACACACGTTTCACTGTATAAGTTCAAACATTCAAACGCTTGTTTCTCAAAACGTCATTTTCATACTTAGGCCCTTTATCAATGGACGCATTCAATTATTATCACGTCACGAAGGAGTCCATTGTTTTCAAATATATGACTTTTTATCGTATCTGTCGATACTCTTAAATTGAAGCCTCTTCCGCCTCCCCCTGGTGCCATAATTTTCCAGATCCTAACCACCTTTATACTTTCATAGCATTTGTCGTTAGATATCTATGCTGCAGCTTTTTCACCTGGGTTCCAGGATTCATTTTGATAGTTATGTTCCCTCCTCCTAAACCATTCAGTCTCCACGCGGGAGGAGCTAATTCCGGTTACTCTAGTTTTCCTCAAGTTCCAAATTCTTTACGAGATTCTAAAGTCAATATTGTGGACAGGATAGCCAATCAAGCTCTGAGTCGTTGATTTCGAATATTGTCTCAGATTTTTATCCGACCCCTTCCAAAGCACTGTCGTAGTACGAATTCAGCTTCTCCGGCGAAACATTGCACAAAGTATCGCAATAGGGGTGATTTTGTGTCGCTGATTTCGCATATCGCTACCGATTTTTAATCTGGACCAAATTTAAGCTCCCATGCTTTTTCAGTTGAGAAATTTTTACAACGTTATTTTCTATTAGCAACACTTTGAATAAATAAAACTGTATTTTTACCCTATTCGGTGGCTTCAATTAGAAAGGGTGAATTCCGAGTCAACCGTTGCTTGTCCTATGCTCGTGCTACCTCATTGGTCGCACCAGGAGGGACAGGATCCGAAAATTACCCCTAAAATCGAATACAGTAACCTCGACACCCTATAAATCAATTTTAAAATTTTATTCTTTCAGCCCCCTCCCTTCACGATCGGCATTAAGTTTCACGAAAAAAAAAAAAGTGAAGTCTTTAATTGATATTGCACCACGCTGCACCCTATAGAGCGCGTTTTCATTTCCATCATTGAATGTTTTCACCGCCTCTGCCACAGATTCAGGAGCACCCGGTAGTAAAAAAAAAGTTTGTGGAGTGATTGACGATATTCGCCGTTCACGATATTCGAAAAAAATGTTGATCCTCCGTGTAATTTGTATTTGAAGAGTCTGGAAAACTGGAAAAATTGGCCTGGAAAATCTGGAAAACTCGGGGAAAATCATTTCCGAACAAGCATGGACACCCTGTAACCCAAAGAATCACTATTCTGATTCGTAGTTCAACTTAATTTTACCTATTTGATGGTTTGGAGTCTCCGTCGAGGCCGGATCAAAAATCTAATGCCGATTCTAGATCAGCGTCTTTTAATAAACCCCAATTTCGAGACTTCGATCACTTCTTGAATCCAAGTCAATTTTACCCATTCGGTGTCCAGAATTTGGATTTTAAAATCCAAATCGGGATTATATCAGAAAATCAGAAGTCTGATTCAATATTTGGCATTTCGACTAATTTTTCGAACCAAGTCGGTGTTGCCTATTCTGAATTTCAGATTGGGTCTGTTTGCGCCAAAACTAGGACCCAATAATGAATCGGATGTGATATTCGAAAATAATAATAACTTTTAAAAAATCTCATGTTAATTGTACATTCGATCCCCCCTTTTAAGAGAAAGTGGAAATGTTTTCACTTGAAAAGAAACTAAACGATGTCCGCTTTCCGTTCCGTGATGATTCGGTTTCACAATCTGAAAGGAAAAGGATAGGTTCTTATCTTTAAAAATAATTACGCCATCTTCTGTTTATTCTCTTGCGAGAAAGTGATTATTATTATGACAAAGTGTTAAAGAACTATGTAGTTGACTGGTAGTATTACGGTGTTAGCCTTACAAGTTTCAGGTTGTTTTCTGCAGTGCTGTAATAGAAATATCTCAAAATTAGTTAGAACTACTCTGTCAATAGATCCATTTTCTAGTACGTGATATAGAAAGTTCAATTGAACTGAAATGAACAACCGTATTTCCGTTCAGTTCATTCAGTCGAAACGAACGACATTTAGATCACTTGAAAAATGATCTTTGAACGAGTGAACGCCCTTTGTGAACTGAACTTTTTTTTTAAATCTCACGAGGGGCCAAGGTCCCACCCGGCGGCCAGTCCGTAACTTTCTCCGGTGGCTCCTTGTATTCGTTAAAAAACATAAAAATAGAAATCAGGGTGTCTCCCCTCCACTACCTTACATACCTTCGGGTAGGTATAGCGAGGAGTAGGGAGGGGAACTAACATTTTAAATATTACATCATGGATGCGAAATATCTATAAAAATGAAATATGTATTTACAATCTTAAGCTAAACTATAACTATACTGTCTGTCATCTGTCGACCAGTTAGTCAGTGTCTGTCAGCTTGAGATTGTCTATTGATATCTCTTTCAATTTCACGACATGTCCCTATCGGCTCCCATTTTCCTTCCCCGCCCGCCACCTCGGCAACACACCCAAGACGGCAGGGCTTGTCCAGACCTGGTCACCGTTAATTCTGTTTCTCAATCAAAGAGATATTTTCCGGACTGGACAGCTGAATTTTCATTCTCTAGGCGTGCATTGAGACGTATTCTATCTTTTGTCGAAATTTTCCACTCTCACTTCGCTTTCGAATGAAGTAGAAACCGACTAGCTAAATTCGAGTTGGTGCATTTGACGCAGATCGCAGTTTCAAACTTTCAATATTTAATACGTTTCTCTTCCACTGTTTTGGATCTACCGTATTCAGATTTGACGAAACTTCGGCGGGAATAACGGACGCGCACAAAATTCTATCTCAGCCCGGTACAGTACGTATATAGGCTCCGCTCAAATAGAAAATAAAGATACGAGACAATTGAAATGCTTGGAAACGAGAAAAAAGTAAACGACACTCGGGCCGGAACAAAAACGAGGTTATTTTCTCATCACATCGCATTAGGAATGTGAAACGCTCTCGTTTAATTATTCGTAGGTCATTTTCTGGTTCTGCGAAAACGTTATTTTTGAAGCAATTTACCACCGCACCCCTTCGCAAATAAGCCGCACGTATGGCCGCCCTGGAAGACCACTTTTCCTTATTCTTCTTAACTTCGCATTTGCGGTGCACCGCAGAGCGTTTTCCTCTTTATTTTACCGGCTGCACGAAAACTCGTGTTTTCTTTGTTTGCCGAGTCGAAGTACTAGGGTTTTCTTTTATGTTTAGTTTAGTTCAGCTTACAATGAAACCTTGTTGCTGACGTTGAAATTGTCACTTGGGCAGTTGATACCTTTATAGAATAGGATACTAACATTTGAAATCCACTATGATCATTGAAGAATTTATAACATGGGTTTTAAACATCTGCAGCCAGATCTTAGCGGTAAATTGTTTTAACCCATGTTATTACGTTGATGGCTTAGTTACTTAGTGTTACCACAAGTTTTCACCGAATTTTATGGACTTTCTTTGATTCGTTTATTTTCTTCGGAATCTCGACTTCGAGTAACTCAACTAGCACTAATATTTTCAAAAATCAAAAATGTCCTCAGGTATGCCTGAGTGTCAGTAACATCATATCTCTTCATATTTTCAATAAAGAATAAAATAATGCAAAAAATCAATTTAGAGTTGCAAAAAATAAGAACCCATTTTTCTCACAAATTTTGACCCGAATCGCGTCAATTTATCGAGGCTATAAATTTGCGAGGTGAAAGGATCCGTACTGTTCCTGAATCCGGTACCTATTTCAAAGCAGCAGTTCGTCATACTCAAAGAATAAGTGAATAATAAAAAAAAGAGAAGGAGACTTCACTGGTATCCCCGAACAAATCGGATACTAGATGTGAAGTTATTATAGTAATGAAATCAATGAGAAAATAATCCCTCTCAATAATATTTGCTCTGATTTTCTTGTAAATAAATCTAAACGTTAAATACAAGTATATGCAGGATGTCTCATAGTACATGATTTCCTCCTTCGCCAAGCGGATAATTAGGTAACTCATCCTGATAACGTGTATCTATATTTGCCTGCTCTTACACGTGAAGGGGTAAAGATACAGGCATTCGAAGAAGTACAACTATGTACAACATTAATGGAGAACTTTTTTCTTAGCGTTGTTAATAGATAGACTGGAGGAATTTTTAGTGATAATAGAGGATATTTACACTTTACAGTTACAGAAAATAAATTGCCACACTCTGATCAACAAGGTGTTCATATAATCAATTTTGGTTGTAAATTACCTACAAATGTTCCATTTTTTTTTTAAATTTTCTATCAAAATTGTTTTTTTTTAAATTTTCTATCAAAATTGTCGTTTGAAAATTGTGATACATGCCATGCTTTACACCCAAAATTATGACTTTCCAATTCTGAACCTTTGCAGTATTCCAATTATGCCAAAGAGGAATGGACTTGCAAAATAAAACAACTAGGTTTCATCGGTCTCTGTTCGCTAATACTGTATCAGATTGTGCATCCAGCTCTTCCTGCAGTATCAATAAAATATTTAGTATTGAAAAATACAACCTTCAAACTCACTTTCAACCAAACTTTCCTACATATGATTCGTAGATACTTCGAATATCGAATATATTTCAGTTTTCGAACTTTCCAATTTTCAAATTCTTTTCTGAATTGGTATCAGAAACTCTTCGATCAAATTTCTAAAAATTGACCTGAATTCCTTCATAAATCTTCAGACGATATCGTATTGAGCTCAGTTTGTAAATATTTTTCATTTTATCTAATTATCAAATTTTTTCGAAATTTTTTTACGACTCCTCAATTATTTTTCTAAGATGATTACAGTTTTCCATAAATCAGTTTGAATTTTCATGTACGAATTGCTTAAAACTTGTGATATCAAGTTAGGTTCTATTTTTAATTTCGTCAAATTCGAATTTTCATATTCTGTTTGATCAGTTTTCAGAATTGACCACTTTCGAGGGATTGTATTGAATTCCATAACGGAAATTCTAAATTAACTCGTTTTTATAAAATTCAGTGAGATTCATTGAAAAAGTTTCTATGATCCTGGAAAAAGATCCAATTTTAATAAAATCTAAAATCTTGAAGTTTCAGTAAAATTGAAAACTGAACTTAATTTCAAACCAGGAATCCTCAACCAACTCGAATGTGAAATTTTAGTCAGATTAATGGAAAATTGTAGTCTCTTTGGGGAAATTATCAAAGAGTAATGATTCAAATGCTGAAAAAGTCAAAATTTGAAAAAATCAGCAAGATTGAAAATAGAAGTTGATTCGATATTGGTAATTTCGATACCCCTCAAATACAAAATATTAGCCGGATTCATAAATTGTAGTCACGTTGGGGAAATGTGGAAGAAATTTAAAAAAATCTCTGACATGGAAAAATTTGACAAAATTTAAAATTGAACGTAGTATGTAATTCCATAGTAGCAGTTTTTTTTACCAATTTGGTTACAAAATTTCAGTCAGATTTGTAAAAAAGAATTTATTGTATTCACTTCGAAGAAATTATTAGAGCATCTGTCTACTGGCCTGGAAAGTCATCGAGTCATGATTTCAAAAATTGTCATGAAAGACATGTAAAGCCATGAATCTCATGAAAAGCCATGAAACTCATTATATTTTAACCAAAACTCGAAAAAGTCATGATATTTCATCATGTCATAGGTCACAATATTTCCATTACCGAAAAAAATCAGTTTTCTTCACTTAATGAGAAAAAAATATTGAGTGAATATTTATTATGAAAGTTTAGCGTGCTCTCTGTATTGAGCCCCCGATGAGGCGCGAAGCACCGAGTTTGTCCCCCCCCCTTCAACTTCCGTTTTATATCCCCCATGATAGTCATGAAAAAATGTCATGCAAAGTCGTGATATTTTGTTTCCCAAATCCAGTAGACACCCTGTAGACGTAGAGAGTTATTTTAAAAATTTTGAAAAAAAATCTACAAATTCTAAAATTTTATCCAAATTTTAAATAAAATTTGATATGATATTAAGAGCTTTTAAGGTTCAATTAACTCGCATACGGAAATTCAGTAAAAACGATGGTCTCTTTTGATAACTAATGTGAGTCAGAAAGTCATAACCAAAATTCAGAAAAATTGCATAATTGCATAAATTCAAAATCAGAAAGGGATTCGATATCTGAGGTATCTTCAAAACGGATGTTAGAATTTTGGTGGTATTTCCGATAGAACCGGATTTAAAATGCATTGACGTATTTGATATCAGTAACCAACAAATCACTGATTTCGGTATTCTGTTCGATGTTTTAATTTAGTTCAACTTTGTCTATTTCATGGCCAAGATTTGGTCTGATGCGTTATTCGCGATCAGAAATCCGAAAATCCTTCTTAAAACCTTTTCGGCCCATATTGGGGATAGATCAAAAATGTGATACGATATTCGTAATCAGCAACCTAAAAGACTCTAATGTTGACGATTTGGCCGATTTTCTACGGTCGTGTTTATTTTTCGATTTTTTAAAGATTAAATTTGTCCAAGTGCAAGTCTGATAACTTCGAAATCAGTGACTCAGAAAAACCTATTTCGATATCGTGATTTTCTGAAGTCGAGTTAGCGTGGCAAATTTCAAAGGAAAAATTTAGATTTTAGGGACTATATCAAGATCGGGTCATTCGAAATCAGCGACCCGAAAACTCACATTCCGATAATTTGATCAATTTTCTGGCGCGTTCATTTCTCCTTTTTTAATATTGAGATTCGGGTTTGCGTGGGGTGAGGTATGGCTAGTATTGAAAATCTGATGCGTCATTTCGAAATAAGCGACCCAAAAAACTACAGTTTCAATAGTCCGGTCGATCTGCGGCGATTGAGTTCATTCTGCACTTTTCAAGATTGAAATTCGGATTTCGAGGACTAAATGTGGGTCTAATAAACGTGTAATATGGTATTCGCAATCAGCGACCGAAAAAGCGTTTTTTCTATTGTTCATTCGATTGTGTATTCCAAGTCAATTTTGCCCACTGCAAGTTAGAAATTCCGATTTTTGGGCCTCAAATTAAGGCTAACTTTGAAATCTTGTGAGGAAAAAGACGCCTTGGCCTTTCTGTTAAAGAGATTTAGAGCTCTTAGTTGATCGTATGACTTCATGAAGAAATTTTCATTTTCCCAGTTACTTTTACAGCATTCTTACATACTTTTATTGTAACATCTCTTCTTAAAATGGAATTTAGTAACATAGCATTTGACATGGTATTTTCAAAATAGCTGTCGTTCAGTTTGTCAAAGTAGTGATTCGGTCCACCATTTCCTTCCTCTTTCGACCGTCCGGGTCTAGCTCAACTTCGACTATATTATTTTTAATCCATGGAAAAATCAGTCGGGTTATCTGACGTCCAAGTTTGAAATTACGTAAATGAGTGAATCAACAAAATTGATTAAATTTGGTGAAAACTTTTGGTAACGTTTCACGAACGAGTTGCTGAAATCACAGCTTCGTCCGACTATTTGTCATTGAGATATGACGCCGGGACTGAGAAAAAACTGGCGTCCACAATTTTTTGGTGGCTTGTGTAGTCGTGCCTTAGCATCTGTGGAATTATTGTTCCAACATTAACACAAACTTCGCCTATAAATCCGCTGTTTCAGAGACTGTGCTTGTCTCAGATTAGCCAATTACATCTTGCGTGCTGCCTCGTTTATTTATAATATGCAACCTCTAACTCCGTTTGCTTAACTTAGAATCATTTGGGAGAGATAAAGTTGGTTTCAACTCACAGAGGCATTCGCTCGTTCTCGCATACAGTCCGTTTGCATATAAGCTACGAACAATATGAAATTTACTTGGCGACGTAAATGAAACAAACATAACGTATGGCTTATAAGAGACGGCCATAAAAGTTTGTATATAATGATTTCAAACTTTGTACTCAGGAACTATAAAATTTTATGTACCGTCGAATTGATAAATATTGACCTACTGGTTGAATCTGGCTGCGAAAGTGTATTTCACTGAGGAAAGTTCTACTCGAGCGAGCGTCTTCTGCGTTTTAAGAAACGGATTTGGAAAGCCTGCATTTATGGGACTCGATGCGGCAGTTCGAGTTCGCCTTTTTTTTTCTCGCATGTCTCCGAACTCGCCCACAGTCATTTTGATTTCGTGAATATGAACTCGACGTACTCGTAAGTCGTATATACATATTTATTACACTGCACGTACACTCTGGCACAACCTCTACCGAACCGCAATCAATAACCTAAAATGCCTCACGTATTCCTGAGAACGGGTTTATAAATATTCCGCATTTTGACGTTTTCTGAGGAAAGGGGGGCATTAATCAGAGCCGAACGCATATACGCGATAAACGTGCTTGTAAAAATCGCGATAGGTCGACGAAGATATTCTCGACTTGGAGTGACAAAATCAACGACTATTGTAAAATACGCCTCGGAAACGCCTTCCCCGTGATTTACTTCCGATTGTTCGTTCGCGTTTTCATCCATCACGCCGACCTTTATTTTGTTTTAATCGCCCCGCTTATGATCGAGGAGCAAACAGCTCCGACGTTCCAATTTGAGTTTCGAACTCAGGTGTGCTCTCGTACAGGGCCGCGCTCGAGGAAACTGTAAGCTGTCAATCAATCAGAATGAGGATGGACTCTGCAGTCTCGACGGTTTCTTTGTGACCCGTTCTGAGAAAATCTGCGAATGTCTTATTTTTCGGTGTATTTTACTCTAGTCCAGTCATATTAGACGAAGAAATGATCGAAGTTGGGGAAAAATTAGGGGAAAGTTGAAATTTGGTATACTGATACCTCTTACTACCCGAAACAATATACTAAAAGCTGTCAGCCAGATGACGCTTTCGTTTTCCCCTATAGGAGGTAAAATGTTAGGCGCAAAACGGGTTTTAGCTAATATCTCGTTGGATATTGAATTTAGACGAAGAAGTTTTTAGTAAAAATTGTAGAGCACTAAGAAATACATACTCGTAAATTATGTTCCGGACAAAATCTTGTGTATGACTCTTAGTTCCTGAAATATTTGATGATAATGAAGGATAAGTTTTTTTATACATGTAAAATATGCACATAGAATGTATATTTTCATATAAAATATATAAAAACCAAAAGTACATGAATAAGTAGGTATTAACAGGGTGTCTAACAGGTCAACTAAGTCTACTAAGTTAATTAAAGTCTAAGAAAAGTCAATTAAAGTCAAATAAAGGCAATTATTTTGGATCAATTAAAACAGGAGAAAAAATCCTATCGAAAACTGATCATCCAAATTGATTTCAATTCGTGAATGCAAACTTCCGTTTTCGAGAACTTGAACAAAGTATTCGGGAATGTGAGGCTTAGCGAACTCGAACGGATTTTTTGTGAACACAGAACAATGCAAATGCGAACAAATTTTTCACGAACTCACTTGCTGATTTCTGATTCTGCATGTGAGTGTCGTAATTCCTTGGTGATTCAGTTTAGAACTACAAAAAATATATTTTAGGTGCGCCTTTAAAAAGAAAAAGTAGATTACTATACAGGAGGGTAAAGTGAGTGAGCTTTTGACAACGAGTACAGTGTTTGGAGAAATGGTAATCTCTTTTATTATTTTGGGTCAGCTATAGGATACAGGGAGTAAGTTTTTACATCAAGGAGCAGTGAGTACTCCACGTAACGGAAATTACGGGCGTAAGTGAACGCATAGCAGTATTGAAAATTGAAATAAATAAAGGAACCAAACTTTTGATACTCCAAGTCTATGCTTCTACATTTTTATTTATTTTTTTAATAAAAAGTATTTATTACAACATTGGGATCATTACAAAACATTACGAGACGATACCACACTTTTCCTGGTGATTTTCAGTGGGTATCGTCTCGGAGTCTATATGATGTATAAATTTACATTATTATAAAGGTGCACTACTTTAATTGTTCTTACTACAGGCTTTCTGCTTAGCCTATTGAGATTAATACTACGGTGTACATACTTACATGAATAAATCAATCTATCGGTTTTTCGGCTAGCTTGTATTTTTTGATTTTTTTGACTTTGAATTTGGTGGAGATAGTCTACAAAATTGTAAAACTCGTCTCTGGACATATCGGTTATGTTTGAGAGAGAAGCGCATTATTCTTTATTTTATATTTGCGCCGCAGGTTTTCCCTCTGCGGGCAGTTTTGGATCGTGTGTATTACAGTCTCGCTCTCTTGCTTACAATCATCGCATAAAGAGCTATCTATGATTTTAAACCTAGCTAGGTAATTATTAAAGTTGCCATGTCCGCTTAAGAATTGTGTTACAGTGTAATCGGTGTAGAAATGTTTCATTTTTAGTATTTTTTCAATATTGAGGAAGAATTGATACGTGACTCTACCTGTCTCCGCATTTTTATGCTGTTCCTGCCATTCGTCTATTGTTTTGAGCCTAGCCTGTGAGATATTTTTTTTAACCTCATCGGAGCAACCGTTCCAATCCTTGAACTTTTTGCATTCTTTTATAGCTTTACGTTCTTTGATTTTGAGATCAATTGGAGGGATTCCAGCAATGCACCAGGTCGATATGTACGAAACTGTTCTATAAGCAGATATTACCCCTAGGAGGATTTTACGTTGAGTCGTCAGGAGTTTTTTAGTTTGCAATTTAGTGAGGTTTTTTGTATATGCCAATGGACAATAGTCTACATAAGACTCAAAGGTAGCTTTATACAAGATTAGTCTGTTTTTAAAGTTGTATTCATACGTATTTCCATAAAGAGCTCTGAAACAGTTATATCTTTTGATAATTTTGTTGCAAATATATTCGATATGCTTGCTAAAGTTTAGATTCTGTTGGAGGATATCGCTCCATGTTTATGTACTCCCTCAGAGGCAGTGCGTGTATATAGAACACGAACGACCCTCCTCAGTGAGATCAACGAGTAAGGGCAGGCCCCGAGACGATACAGCAACAACGCGTGCTGAATAACAACCCTGGCTAGACTAACAAACTCGGGAGAAACCGAATACGAGCATCTATCGCGTAGCTCGAGTGTCAACGGGACCTGCGGGTGCGCGCGCATATAATCTAGAAACTAGGCTAAGGTATGAAGTTTCTAACACTCCCCCCTCAGCCGAGGACCAAGTTTTACCCATGCAGGGAGATTGGTTGAGGGGTTGAATTGGAATGTTTTATGTGGTTCTCCAACAAGCAATCTCAAATGAGAATAATGGAATTGATTAATAGTCACTAAGTGACAGAAATCATTCATACGAGCTGATTAATAAAATACTTGAGGTAGCTTAAACTGAAATAATATTTACTATTCTTAAAATAAGCATTACACTAAAGTTATATTCTAAAACTTATATAGTAGTGGTTTTTAACTAATAAATTCAGCTTCTTGTCAAGTTTCATTCATATTGTGAAACACTATAAATGGAGAAATCCCACATTAAGTAAAGGCTTGTGTCAGAACATTCATATGGAAGTGTTCTACTGAGCATATGTGTAGGGGGACAGTGTACCAATGCATCTCTAAATTCGATAAACGATTTTGCGGGTAATGCTTTGGTCAATATGTCTGCTCATTTGCTTTGTAGTACTTATCCACTCGATGGTTACAGGACCAGCTAAAACTTTAAATTTCAAGTAATGAAAACATAGTTCAACTAGGTACATGTTTTAGCGATTTTAGTTTCAATAATTTTGCAAGAGTGCAAACATTGTGAACTCTCAATAAAAATTTGACTAGTTCTCGTTCTCTAACTGATACCGTTTGCCAACAAATAAAGCTTGCAGCAATATACGAGTATATTCAGCCTCAGCAGTTGACAAAGCAATATGAGTTTGCTTTTTAGAACGCTAAGGTACTACATCTCCGAATCTCCGAACAGGAGAACAACGTAATCTGATATTAAGCGGGGTTTTTTTTTCTTTTTTTTTTCTTTTTTTTTTTCCCCGAGAATTACTATTTACAAAACGCCACCAAGGGGGCGAGGGTGAAGTAAATATTAAAATAATATTCTCGTCACGGCTTCTCAGTCACTGCATGTTAGTGACACTTGGGCCCGGCTGACCGCATTCGCAGGAAACGAAATATCTAGCCGATTATAATTCTCCACCCTTGTCAGGACAATACCTGATAAGGAGTAAGCCATCTTTGTCCAGAATCAGGATTACAAAGTAATCTTTCTACAGAGAAGTACCCCAGGCTTCAGCCAGTAGGTATGGTTTGAACTCCAGTCTCTCAATTGTAGTCCGCTCTCAAACCAACGTTGTGATAAGACTCTGCGATTATTCAGATAATTATGCAATTCACATACGTGAGGTTTTTGTCTCAGATCATAGTCTGGTATAGTCTGAATGACCTTCTAGAATTCTCATATAGGCACGCAGAGGGTTTTCCAGAACATCGTGGAGAAAAGCAGTTTTTATGTCCCATTGCCTAGTTCCTAAACTGAGCCTATTTGCTTGTGACAAAGGTCAACGGATGTCAGTGATTCCAGTAACTGGCTCATAAGTGTTTGATACATCATACACGTTAGTACATGTTTTCGAAATCTCGACCAACAAGCATAGCTCTCTGTACCATTCATCATTATTCGCTTCATATTTTCTTTTGCAGACCCAAGCTGAGTCAGTTGGGGAAAACTATTTTGGAATATTCTCAATTGATGCGATTGACCAAGTTCTAGTCTTATCTAGAGCTTGAAATATACTTCCTTCGTCGCCTACTGCCACCTGGCTGCAAACTGCGAACGCAATGCTTCTTTATATTGTATATTCTCGATTCTAGCAGTACCTATCATGAGTGATAAGTGCAGGAAACTCATTCAATGCCATTCCTCTTCTAGAGAGATGAGGAAAATTGAACAATTAGTGTCTGTTTGTACATGAGAGTCTAGTGACTGAGTCATGTGATGACGCTTTATAAAGGCAATGTAAGCTTTCGTCTTTGGAACGAGAGCTTGAGCTTTTGTTACTCCATAATCTTGAGGATTAGTCATGAGTAATAGATGAGCGTTTCAGTGGTGAAAGCATCGGAAGTTCTGAATACGGTATGATTACCTTTATGGTACTGAGGTCAGAGAAGACCCTAGTTGGCTTTGACTTGTCATAGGTGGACACGAGGCAGTCATCAATGTCGTTTGCTGGGAGTTCAACTATCAGTTCAGATGTATGAGATCGTTTCGCAGCCAAGAGTTGACTTTCCAGTTTCTCGGCATCTCTTGGATTAAACCAATTTAGAGATTTACGCTGAATTACAATTGGGTCTTTAAATGCTGTGTTTTCAAAAGGACTATAAAAATGCCCTTAGACTTGAGATTCAGCAAAGGTATAACGTCTCATATAGGGGAAATTTTCCCCGAAGGAACTTGCAGCGTTAAGACTGCTTTCGACTGAATTTCTACATAGAATTTTCGAACTCCCCCATTTTAGAATTTTCCAACTTGTTGTGCTAATAGAACGTAGGCTGAGCAGCCAAACCGTTTGAAATATTTCAGCTGGGGCTTATATCTGAATAGCAGCTCAAATTGAATGGTTGAGTTACAGACAGATATTTGGGAAGTACCTTTTGTACAGTTGCGTAGCATACTTGATAGCATGGCCCCGCATTAGTTTAGGAAGCCAAGAATCAATAAGTATGAATCAGGCTATATGTTGAATGGTTTGATGAAATTGCTCCCCACCCCATTGAGGGGGGGGGGGGTTGTATAAAGTGGAGCAATGTCAGTGTGAGTATTATATTTATTCAAACAGGCAGCAAACTTAGAGATCTTATATGCTGTCCATTATCCATTCGGATTTTATCGATACGGAATTCATATGATGTATTATATCTTATAAAAACAATAAATTTTTCCTATCTCTCATGCGCTTGCTGTTTCGTTTTCATAAGATATACGAAACCAAAACGAGAGAAATCATCAATTATACACATAACATATTGCTCGCCTCCAGGAAAGGCTTCTGGCAATATCGCACCCTGCACATCGGTATGCAAATGTTGCAATGGCCGATCTGCACCTCTTCGTATCGTATTGTGGAGCTTCTGTGTAGCTGTACAAATTTTAGAAGCGTAATAATCTGCAATTGAAGTTGAAACGATTTTCCTTGCAGTTTAGGTACAATAATCTGCATTTCATTCATTGCATTAAGACTCGGACGACCGAATCGTAAATGCCATAAGCGTCGAGTTGTGTTTTTAAATAATTTTTCAGTTCGGCGTGAGTTCGAACTACATCGTAGGTGATTCGCATAATCGAACTAGCACCAGTACAAGATAGTTCCACTGAGAGGCTTAAAGAGCTCCCCCCCAAATTTGGAACTAGTGTACTATCATTTGACGTTATAGCAGGATTCAGATTAAAGTACCATATCTCTCAGTCAGATATTGCATCAAGAGCTGACTGTATATCTGATGGATGACTATAGATCCCCCTTTTTTTTTTAGCCATGTGTTTCGAATCATTAAAGAAATGAAACAAGTGCGCTAAGTTTGTCAGCTTCTTTACAGAAAGCAGGTTCTCACAGACTTCAGGCAGATCACTGTCTAAATCTTACGTAAGATTTTCGTCTGTTAACTTAGGAAAGAGTCGTTCGCTTTCTTTTATGAATATTTTGGTAGACGATCGCTATTATAGCATCTACTACCAATTTTGGGATTGGCCAAGAGGCGTGAACATTTGAAAGCAGTTGCTTCCATTTTACCAGAAGCAAGGTTCAATCTGAGTCTACTCATACTTTCATAGAATTACTGAAAATTTGTGACTCATAAGGACTTCCAGCTTATTTGTATGTCAGTGCATAGTTCGCTACTGAATCGGATAACGGAAATGCTTTTGGGTCAGTCAGATCGCAACGACGCGAATTTTTGCTGCGTTTACCGCCGTTATTCCTGTCCTTCTAATCAATCCGCTGGTCAGCTCCATTCCCTTCACGGGGATTGGATTTATTCCGGCCGCCGCGTCAGCTTCCTTGCCCATGATGGCCCTTGTGCCTGTTTCAATTTGGTAGGACCAACTCACAGGGGGCGAGATGCAGGTTACCCACACATTAACGGCCTTATATTTTGGGCTTGTTTTACAATGACACTCTTCAGGTGTGCTTACCGTTCGGGCAGTGCGGACATGTGAGCTTACGGTTTAACTTCTTTTTGGCTCATGTGCTCCTGCATTAGCGAAAGCAGATTCCCGACAATGGTCTAGTATGTCGATGGACACTGTAGCTAGTGGCGTCTACCACGCCTCCGAGAGCCGTCGTGTCCTTGCCAATTGCAGCGAAGAATCATTTCGTTCAGTGAAGTTGGCCTTTGTGCTAGCTTGCAGCTCTTGCCAGGCTGTGCCATATCGGCAGTTACATTTGTCCAGCTTTTCTTCTAGCTGCTAGCACGCCGGCAGTTGGCATTGAGGGCTACTAGTGGAGTCTTCATTATCATTATCATTCCCGCAATTTTTGCCGAGAGCATCTCATTAACTGAGATATTCCTGTACGGCGATTTTGGGAGTTCTTGTAATGCGCTCACTAAGTGACCCCCTTTCGCAGCAAGAAGGACGTTCCTCTTCATCGTTCTCAAGTAGATCGATGATATCCTGCTAATTGATTTCAATATCCATTCCATTATCAATCATGATTTACAAAAAGTACAAAAGTAAAGTTTGACTGACCGAGACCAAGTGTTTTCGCAGTATGAACGCAAAAAAAATTCGAATGGTTCACAAAAAAAACATCCATTTAGTCGAAACTAGAAGTGTTTTTGTTCATGGCGGATATCGAACGTCGTCATACAAGAAAGAAAAATTCAGCAGCCGGACTAGAAATATTTTCACAGCAATATACCCAGCAAATCTCTAATACGTTGATTATTTGGAGCAGATGAAACGGAGATGGCAAAGAACTCATCCGAAAACTGAAGATGATAAGTGAACAACTTAGGTTACACATCAGTGCAGCCAAAACCAAAACGATGGATATCGAGCAGACTGGCTGTCAGCCTTGAAGGACCTGCTGAATGAATTCGAGAAAGTATAGTAAGTTTTGTATACTTGGGTTCCTTGGGAAAGACCTGCGCGGCTGGATTGTCCGATGAAATTCGATGCAAGATACAGTTAGGAAAATCAGCAATGATACGACTATATAAAAAATGTCGCATGCTGCTGCAAGATCTCAAGAAGACTACCCGAAAAATTAGTGAAGACACTTGTATTTCCAGTGTTTTTGTACGCCGCAGAAACATGGACACTAAAACAAGAACATAAGAGAGTAATACGAGTAGGAGCCTTCGAAATATGGACCTGGTGGCGCAAAATGCTTCGAATCCCGCGGACGATGCGGCGAACAAATGCGATTATAATAGCAGAGCTGAGTAAGCCACAAAGGCTAAGTGCTCTATGGGAAAGAAAAATCCTGAGCTATATCGAACGCATTGCCCTCAGAAATAGCGAAAACTTGGAGCGAAACATCATGCTCGAAAAAAAAATGCCAAGTAAGTGGGACAGAAAAAGGTCGCCAATACAGGGGACGGATTGCATTCGGATCCGACTGAGATTGGTTGTAGCGGTAGCTGCCATAGCTCAGGACCGAGAGGCATGGAAAGTCATCACAGGAAGCCAAGACAGTTGCTACGGACTATAACCTTGATGATGATGATGATAATAATATCCAGCAATCTGGCGTATTCGAATTCAGAGAGATTGAAAGAACGCTGTATGGCGAAGATCTTTTTGTGTTTTCTTTTCTTCCAATTCTCCAGAATCTCCACGAAACAGGGAGAAATTAAATGGCGTACCGCACCTCCCGTAATAGGTGCAAGGGGATGAAACCAAGCCGGTTTCTTTACTATTCAAATTTCCACAGAATATCTCGACTTCGGGAATGCGAGGTCTATTGTTCGCGTCAGGTAATCTGGTCGCTGACAGGTAAACAGGACAAGAGAACTGAATGCTGGGCAGACTGCACCGAATGTCTTTTGCATTTGGGCATGTATTTCGCGACAAAGACGAGTCTATTGACTTTTACTATTCAAATTTCTGCGGAATAACGCGAATTCGCAAATGCGAGGTTTATTGTTTGCGTCACGTATCTGGTCACTGTTTTAGGTCCAGAACAAGAGAGCTGAGTGCGGAATAGACTGGCATCGAATGTCTTTTACATTTCGGTGTGTATTTCGTAACAGAAACAAGTCTATCAACCTTTAGGTCGCTCTAAATACGTAGATGCTTCAATATACCGATGCATTTTACCAGTTTCTCACAGTATATTGGGGGAAAAAAACTATATACTGTGAATACTGAATAGGATTTCATCTGTTGAAGGTCTAAGTGGGCCGCACAGCCCCAGGTAGTAAATAAGACCGGCAACACTTCAGTTCCTTAAGAAAACAAAGAATTTCTCCGGCATCTACCGTGCCGTGTTGGTGACCACTGGCCTTGCCTGTGGTGCTTTGTGTGTTACTGTGAATGTCTCCATTCGCTCTCGAACTAATTTAGCCTATTTTAATTTCAAAAGTGAAATTCAAGTTTGGCTTTTAACGTGTTCAATGTACAAATCTTGAGTAGCTAACCACGACATTAGCATTCATGGACTCCCTTAGAGTGTAATTTTATGTATTTTTATAGTCGACTTTATAATAGGTGTAGAAGAATGAACGAATGCTATTCCTCTTTAAAACAATGCATCATATGGAGACCAAGGATGGAAGAATAATTCCATTTGGAAACATCAATTCATTCCCTCGGTATCAATTAAATACATAAGTATTAGATACTGCCAATAGGGAGGATTACTATTTATGCAGTACAGAGGTCAGTTATCATTTGAGAAAATTTCTCTGAATACTGATTCTCGTTGATACTGGTGTTCGGCATGTCGGCCTCATATGATAAATGTGAGTTAGATACATTATGTTTAGACTGTATGCTAACCACGGTAACATACGAGCCGTTTGTGATGAGTATAATATATATATTATATATAAAGTTTTTTGTTGTAAAATATGAGTGCACTAGTGTTCGGCATGTGCTACATACATCTTATATTAGCAGCAATATTAAGAATGTAGGTATTTAACATGCGCTAGGTACATCTTATATTAGCAGCAATATTAAGAATGTACATGGTATTTTACATGTGCTTGGTACATCTTATATTAGCAGCAATATAAAGAATGTACATGGTATTTTACATGCGCTAGGTACATCTTATATTAGCAGCAATATTAAGAATGTACATGGTATTTTATATGTTGGCTTCATATAATAAATGTGAGTTAGATACATTATGTTTAGGCTGTACGCTAACCACGGTAAAATATGAGCCATAAGTAGTTGCGCTAAGTATTATATTGACAGCAATATAATCAGTATACTGGTGTTTGACATGTCAACCTCATATAATAAAATGTGAGTTAGATACCTTACGTACAGGCGGCACGCTAACCACGGTAAAATATGAGACATGCTCGTACTGTGGAGCATGTACACGTACTGTAGCCATATAATAAGTGCAAGTCGGAACTAGCCAACAGCGGTAAAATATGAGACGTGTTTTTTTTTTTCTTTGTTTAGCATACAGTCACCATATAATAAGTGCAGGTTGGACCAGCCAACTGCGGTAAAATATGAGACGTGCTTTTAATTATTACTCATAATGTCATCATATAATAAATGCAAGTTAGGCAAGCTAATTGCGGTAAAATATGAGACGCTCATTAATTTTTTAGCATAATGTCGTCATATAATAAATGCAGGTTGGACAACCCAGCTGCGGTGAAATATGAGACTTCTTTAAATTATTTAGTATAATGTCATCATATAATAAATGCAAGTTAGGCGAGCTAATTGCGGTAAAATATGAGACGCGAATTAATTTTGAGCACACTGTCGTCATATAATAAATGCAAGTTGGACCAGCCAACTGCGGTAAAATATGAGACGCGAATTAATTAAAGACCATAATGTCGTCATATAATAAATGCAAGTTGGACCAGCCAACTGCGGTAACATATGAGACGCGAATTAATTTTGAGCACACTGTCGTCATATAATAAATGCAAGTTAGACCAGCCAACTGCGGTAAAATATGAGACGCTCATTAATTAAAGAGCATAATGTCGTCATATAATAAATGCAAGATGGACCAGCCAACTGCGGTAAAATATGAGACGCGAATTAATTTTGAGCACACTGTCGTCATATAATAAATGCACGTTGGACCAGCCAACTGCGGTAAAATATGAGAAGTGCTTCACTGGTACCATCATCAGTCTAGCAAATTTTATTCGCGGATTACTTAGTTGTTTGAAAGAGCAAACAGATGTCAGCGATCGCGCGTGTATTGCTTTCAGAAGCAAAATATATAGCTTTAACCTGTATTTCAGATAATTAAATATCAGCAGGCATAACAGGGTATGCAAAATTTAACATTTTAGCCTGTATTTCAAAAAATGAAAAATGAGCAAGCATATCAGGATGAGCAAAATGTATTGCTCTAGCCTATATTTCAAATAATGAAAAAAAAACGGCAAGCATATCAGCATATGCAAAATTTATTGCTTTAGCCTGTATTTCAAAAAATGAAAAATTAGCAAGCATATCAGGATGAGCAAAATGTATTGCTCTAGCCTATATTTCAAATAATGAAAAAAACGGCAAGCATATCAGCATATGCAAAATTTATTGCTTTAGCCTGTATTTCAAAAAATGAAAAATCGGCAAGCATGGAGCACATATTTTTGCCATGGAGCTACATGAAATTTCTGGCGTCCCAGAGAATTTTCAACACGTGTAGAGGTGAATTTTCGGAAATATTTGGAGGACTGAAATTCAATCCTGGGTGATCAAGCCAAGAATAAAATTCCAAAACCATCCAAATTCCGATTACAATCGTAGGATCGTCACCAAAACGTTCTGCTACCATGTTGGAGGATATCGCTCCATGTTTATGTACTCCCTCAGAGGCAGTGCGTGTATATAGAACACGAACGACCCTCCTCAGTGAGATCAACGAGTAAGGGCAGGCCCCGAGACGATACAGCAACAACGCGTGCTGAATAACAACCCTGGCTAGACTAACAAACTCGGGAGAAACCGAATACGAGCATCTATCGCGTAGCTCGAGTGTCAACGGGACCTGCGGGTGCGCGCGCATATAATCTAGAAACTAGGCTAAGGTATGAAGTTTCTAACAGATTCTCATAAATGATGATTCCAAGGTATTTCATATTGGTTTCGAATTTAATGTTGTTATCATTGACCCTTAGATTTATTTGTAGCACTGGTTTAACAGTTTGCCGTACCGCTTTGGCTTTACGTTTATGATCAGTGATTATAAGCCCAGTAGTTTTAGCTTCATTGAATCTCAGACCTAATGATAGTACCTTTTCCTCCATCTTCTTTATGTATTCATTAATTTTTATGATTTCCTGTGTATTATTCAATCCTATAGCTAGCGCTACATCATCCGCACTAGACTCTTCAGTAATGGAAATCGAAAAGTATTATGATCAACTGAGCCAAATTTAAAAAATGAAAGCGAACACTATACAATAATAATGGAGGACTTTATTGCTAAGGTGGGTGAAAATTGGGGAAATAGAAGAAATGATGGTAAATATATTAAAGGAGAAACAAACGAAAATGGGGGGAGGGAAGATGGCAGGCTTAGCTGATAAATATAATTTAAAATGTAGCTGGATCGTTTTTCAAAAAGACTGATAACAAGAAATGACATGGAAGTCACCTGATGGGAGGTCAGAAAGTGAAATCGATCATATTTTGATCAATGATATGGAAATTTTAATGTACGTAGGTGCTATTTGGCTGAGGGAAGCCTTCGCCCAAGAAAAGGGCACAACAAGCTGGTTCACAAAAAGATGATAATATAAGTATAAACATGAAGCAAATGGTAATTAATTTAAATAATATTTAAGTCTTTTCCGCAATATTTATGTCGAGTGTCTCATGCACACTGGACCTAAATGACAAAAATCTTTTGTTTTCAGAAGAGCGAAAAATGTCACTTACGTCAAGTGTGCATGAGGCACACGATGTAAGCAAATAATTATGATTATGTACAGCTGTAAAAAGACAACAAAAAAAATGTTGTTTAAAATTTATACTTTAGCTCAAATTACAGGATGAGGAGGTACAAATTAAAATTTCCAAATAAAACCTATATTTCAGTACATCAAAGTAAAAATAAAAATAAGGGGTACATTATCCTTATTTATAAAAAACCATAAGCTTTGAACATATTACAAGTAGCTGCCATTGGAAGGATACAAGCCAAATACGATAAAATCAAGACTTGCATTAAAGAAACGACGTGGGAAGTGGGGAGTATAAAGATCGAGACACAAACGAGTAGGTATACAAACAGAAAACCTTTTATAGAAAGAAGAATGACACACAAGAAAAAAAATTTTTTAACTCTGGTAGAAAGTATGGAACTTACGGAGATCAACAAACTAGTCAAAATAAAAATGAAGGAAGATAATGGTAAATACGAAACTGAAATAATAAAAAGTATACTAGAGGAAACATGGTCAATAGAAAAGACAAAAAAAAAAACACTTTCCAAGAGTACTAACATCCTACCCAAAATCAAGGGTACTAATGGTTTCATGATATTTGAGAGGGGAACAAATAGTAGAAAGAGAAACGGAAGGCCACCTAAAATAGCTAGTAGTGCACGACCCTTGGAAGACAGTAATTCTGAATTTTTACATTTCATTCTACATCTGACGTTTCAACGTTACAACGTTTAATCTATCAGCTCTGATATTAAGAAAAAAAGGACCTTAAACATAACTACAGATAGGTCTTCATTCCTGGCATAATTTTCAATTACTACGGATCAGAAAGCTACCTGACTTTCTGTGCCATCTTTAGTACACACTATAAAACACATGCTGTTGAAACGCAATTTTGCGTGGGTAAAGTAGCACTTTAACAGGAGGTATTTAAAAAATGAATATTTACATCTCAAGTACTGCTGTATATTGTAGTTTCTTGCCTGTAATTTGCAAAGAATAGTTTTACAGAGGAATATTTACAAATGAAAAAGTTCAAGTTATACTAGTAATGTAATGAGTCCTTCATGAAGATTTGATATACCATTAAATCACTCTTATAATAATCTATTTATTAGCGCATTAGGGGAAATTTTCCGGGGATTGAATTAGGAAGGGAAAGGGATAAAAATAGATGGAGAATATTTAAATAGATAATTTACGATTAACGAATGATGTGGTGGTCATACTGGTCATAACTAATTCAGTAGAAGAAATACAACAGTTAGGAGAAGAGCTGTATCAAGAAAGCAAAAAGGTGGGAACTGGAAATCAATTGCGAGAAAACGATATGTTAACAAATAGG
The DNA here is from genome assembly GCA_031841125.1 of Acanthococcus lagerstroemiae. Classification (NCBI taxonomy): domain Eukaryota; kingdom Metazoa; phylum Arthropoda; class Insecta; order Hemiptera; family Eriococcidae; genus Acanthococcus; species Acanthococcus lagerstroemiae. Next base: position 48,747,000 of record CM063113.1, read on the forward strand.
AAGATGGAAACAGCAGTAATAATTGGCGGAACAGAAGTTGAAACAAAAGGTGAAGTAATATATCTGGGCCAAATAATATCTTTCAAAAATAGAAGCGATAAGAAATATAGCTTGAGAATAGAGAAAGGGTGGAAAATTTATTGGGAGCTTGAGAACACATTGGGACATACTATCAAAATAGTAGCTCCTCAAGTTATTGACGGCCAATGTCTTTCAAATTTTCAATCCTACTCGGATTTGACTATAAAAATAGAAACTGTACCACGTAAATGTACGAAACTGATTTGATAAATTAAATAGGATATCAAGGCTTATCAGTGGAAAGTTTTAAACGTCCTCCTCCGCTCCGTGAGACACTAAATAAAAGCAGATAAGCAACATCGACTCAGCCAAAAAAACTGAAAACATTACTTAAGTGGATTTTCTTCATGTTGATTTCGAATATTACGTCAGATTTCTGATCTGGTCCCAAATTGAACCCAAAAATTGAAATTTCACGATAAAAATAGCTATTTTACAATATTTACACAAATCATCGTCGTCAAACCGTTACGAGTTGAACAACAAAATCGTAGGGGAAAAATCAAGTGGATTGCACTGAAGGCCACAGAATGCAATTTGAAGTAAACAAATTTAAATTGACCAGAAAAATTGAAAACTATCGAAATAGAGACTATCTTAGTAACTTATTTTATATCCATTATTGTACCGTAGTAATCCATATTATAATTTTTTCCCCCGGAAAACTGCACTCGTGCTCAATCTGTTCTAGTAAGTGTAAAAACACCAAGCCAAAATTTTTTTAAATCGAAGAATATTTAGGGGTCGTACATGGACTTTCCAAAGAAACAATACCAGTTTGACTTTAAAAAATCCCGAAAATCCATTTTGATTAAAAATATTGCTTTGACTAAAACATTGCTCTTATTGGTATACCAACTGAACACCTATCCGCACTTTATGAAGAAACAATTTTATTTGAAAGAAAACCCGAATCCTGATTTATTCGAAACTGACATGTGTAAATAGATGTACGAGAGTCCGGACCAAACCAACCCCAAAAATGCAATTCCCGATTCCACGAATCCTAGTGTTGGTGTATTCGACGTATTTAGTGGCAGTTCTTAGGTTTTGCTCCTTATAAACCCTTTTGGGTTAACCTTAAAAATGAATTCAGCGCACCCAGAATAGTTATGAAAATGGATTTTTATACAATTTTACGTATCTTCACATCCTCGCCATGAACTATGGAGATGAAAGTTCACTTTTTACCAAAATGAAAGACGGGGCATCGACCTTGAGAATTTTTCTTTATAAAAGTGCGGGTTGGTACTCAATTGGTACACTCATGAGAATAGCCAAGAATCTGCTAAATGGCTTAATTTTTTTTTCTGACGTAATAGTATTTTGAATTCACCGTGCGTTTAATTTGCTGTACAGTACCGAGTGTTTAATTTACCGAACGATGAATGCACCTGTTTACTTTACCGAGCGCTAAATTTATCGCGCTCAGTTTACCGGCGATGAATTTACCGGGCACCATTAAAGAGAACAAATGTTTTGAGTCGAATCACTGTCTTTTGAGATCTCTATCTTACAGATGTTTGAAAGGAAAAGTATATTTTCTCTCACGGGACATTCTATGTTGAACTTCAACCGTCTTGCATTGCAGCTTGGAATTTGTGTTTTCAAAAACATTATGGCTGCCGGGTTCTTGCACCAAAATTAATGATTTTTTTTTTGCGGGAGCGCAAATCGGATGAGAAGATAGTAAAATAAGTTCCACCCTGCTGCTTCCGCTTCTTCATAAGTAAAAGTTCCAGAACAGAGGGGACAGGGGAGAAGGGGAGGGAAATATTAAACCCTGTACACGACTGCATAAATTTTGGGATTTTTTGAACAGGTTGATTAGTCGACAATTTTCCCGTCATTATGACGAGAAAAGAATACGGGTAGACGAGGAGTAGTAATAATTAATAAAATATACTATCATATATATATATATATAGATCAGGGGGAAAAGTGGCCGCTTCCTTCTTCTGGCTCCGGTGCCCTTGCTTTTGACCCCCTTTTTTCCGGTCTGTGTAGAAACTGAACCTATGAACTGGGGCTGCTGTTTGACACTATAAATAATGAAGTGGGTGGGAGTCGTTCATACGTGCCTAAATTTGCTAATACAAGAGAGAAGCCAGTTAGTTACTGGGGTTCTTGACGAAGAAAAAGGAACGAAAAGTCGATACGTCTACATTCGTTTGTCGTTTTCCGTACACCTGTCCTTCGAAATTGAAAATTACTACTTCGTATACGACGAACTGTAGCGTCGGTCATTCGAAAACCAACTCACCCCATGTTATTGTGCCTTAAATTATAAATAACGTGTAAGCCAAGATATCGTCCTTTCGCACTAATAATAAGTTATATCGTTACTTCATTTGGACGTTTCTCTGCGAACTGTAGAATACCGTCGACGTTTTCTTATTTTTCTCATTGAAAGTGCTCACGAATATTAGATTCTGTCATCGCGATGCATGTGTACTTTACTAGGGATTGTTCGGTGCCAGGACACCTCCTTTTTGTTGGGATGGCGACGGCGACGCTTTCTGAAGGACGTGGGTGAGTTCGTTGGCGTCGGTTACTGGTCACAAAAAGACGAATTGAAAAGAAACGTATCTTCTAAGTGTATATTGTAGTACTTGCTAAGGTATTCTTTGTTTTTCCAACCACCCACCGTATCTGTACAACTTACCTATGTACTTACACCGATCCACGAATTAGCTGAAATTTTGTATTCGAGTTGGTTGAAAACTCCCGATATCAAATTACGTTAAGTTTGAAATATTGTTAAATTTTTCAAATTTTGAGATTTTCCCAAAATTTTTGTCATTATTTTGAATAATCGTGCTAAAGTGACCACAAAAGTCTTTATAAATGCGGCGGAATTTTCGTATTCGAATTGGTTGAAGTCTCTAAAGACCAAACTAAAATCAATTTTCTGTTTTGTCAAATTTTAAGATTTTTTTTTTTTTCAAATTGTTTGTTGTAATCCTTTGATCATTTTTCCAATAAGGCGAATACAGTCTTCTGTTAATCATTCTCAGTTTTCGTATACAAATTGTTTGAGGAATCAGTATATCGAATTGAATTGAGTTCGCCAGTTGTGTCGAAATTTGAAACTATTTTTGTCTTCGGAAGCTCTACTTAACTCTTAAATTACTTGTCCAAGGGGATTACATTTCTCTATGGTAAATATTGGTTAAGTTTTTCGAAGTTTGAAGGGTTCCAAAATTTTTGCCCTTGATGATTTTTCCAAAGTGACTACAATTCTATATAAATGTGGCTGAATATTCATAATATTCAAGTTGGTTGAAGCCTATATAGGTATTGAATTAACATCAATATTAGAATTAATCGAATTTTGAGGGTTTTCTCCAAATTTTTATTGTAACGCTTTCATTATTTTTCCAAGATGGCGACAATGTCCCGTGAATTTTCCTCAAATTTTGATGACCAGTTGTGCAAAAACTCTGATATCGAATTAAGACCAATTTTCACATTTTTCGAGGTCTGAGATATTTTTCAAGATTTTTATCATAACTTTGTAATTATTCTTCTAAGGTGACTATAATTTCTCCCATGAATCTTACTCAGACCTTGATTATAAGTTGTTTGAAGATGTTAAATCAACTTCAGTATTTAATTTTATTTAATTTTGAGATTTTTTCTCGAAATATTCGTCGTAACTCTTCGATTACTGTCTAAAACGACTACATACAATCTCCCATTAATCGTAGAGGTACTCTACGAGTTATTCGAAATATTATACTCTGCGAGTTATTCGAAATATCTTAATGTCGAATTAGATTCAGTTCTTCAGTTTTGTCGAATTATGATTTTTTTTTCTTCAAAATTTCTGACAACTTTTCAATACTTTTCCAAGGGGACTACCTTTTTCCATGAACTTTATGCTTTGTGTATAAGTTTTCTGAAGATTCGTAACACCAAATTGACTTCGGTTTCCAATATTGTTGTATTTTTCGAAGTTCTAGATTTTTACGGAATGTTCGTTATCCAAAGTGAACTACAACTGTTCTTTATGAAAGTGGCTGAATTATTGTATTCCAGTTGGCTGAAGACTTTACATATAGAATTAATTTTAGTTTTCTAATTTGTCGCTAATATTTAATCAAGTTGCGTTTCCAATTTTGTTCAACTTTTCAAGTCTTGAGATTCTTCTTAAATTTGTATCATAACTCGATAATTTTTCGAACGGCTGAATTTTCGTGTTTGAATAGCTCGAAGACTCCTGATTTTTGAAATGAGTTCAATTTTCAATTGTTTGTCGAATGTTAAGCGTTTTTATCAAAAGTTTTCCGTAACTGTTTTATTATTTTTCCAATGAGATAACAGGTTTTCGTAAATCTTTCTCATTTTCTTATATACAAGTCTGAAGTCTCATTATTGTATTGATGCAAGTCCTATGTTCGAATTTATTAAATAATTTGAATTTGGAAATTTCCTTCAGCATTTTTGTTATTAGTTTTTGAATATTCCTCTAGGGCGAGTACTCATTTCCACGAATGTGGTTGAATTTTTCTACTCAAGTTGGTTGAAGACACTTGATATGAATTTTCAATTTTCTAAAATTTTGAGACTTTTTTCCAAAACATTTTTATCAGGACTCAGTTATTTTTCCAATGTGACTACTGCTTTTCATGAATTTGACTTAATTTTTATGTACATGTTATTTGAAAATTCTGTATATTAATTTAAATTCATTTTTAAATCTTTTGAACTTTTTGAATTTGGAGATTATTCCTTCATAATTACTCTTCGAGCGTTTTTCCAAGTCGGAAAGGAATAAATCAAAATTGTGACGTATAGATGACAATTTGTGGATTTGTGGTGCTCCTGTGCACTATAAAAATATGCACCTGCTGCATTTTGAAGAAAGTCAGTTTGGTAACGTTTAGTTTTTTTTTTTAAATCGAAAAACATTCTATCATGCGAAAGGAGGAGTGAAGCGTTCCCTCAACGTTGTGTTTTTCAATTGGACCGAGATAAAATTTCGAAATAGAGGAGTTCTTGATTTTTGATTTCGAATAGCCCATTGCATTTTTGATAAGTTCGCAATTGAAATTTCGAAATCGACTTTTTTTTTTTAAATTTAACTTAGTATTGAAAAGGAAGGTTTCCGGTTCATTGAATTCGAAATTTCCGTCAGATCTCTGACCTACGTGGAGCCTGTTGTGTTGTGGTTTATGACTAAACAAACATCAAAAATGGATTTACGTGTTTGTAAACCATGTTTTTCATTCATGTTTATCATATTTTTTTTATGAGCTGTAATCAGAATAACAACTTGTACCCAAAAATGAATCACCGGCCAGTGAACTTTATAAAATTTTTTTGCGAAATGCTGGGTAGGTACATTTAGTTGAGCGGTTTTTTGTCCCCCCCCCACCCTCCCTCAAACCCTATTTTTAGATTTTTTTTTGAAGCAGATGCGCAAATTTTCTTATGAAGAAACCCATATTAAGCATTAACATGGTTAAGGGACACCTCAAAAAAATTTTGACTTTAAAGATATTCTGGTGTGTTTTTACATTAAGTAAAATACATTATTCCTGGAATTCCCTGTTCCTCTCTATTCTAACCTGGGAAAAATAACTTACCTGGCCCCTCACACCAAAAAAACGCGTAGTGATGAAGACCCTTTAAACTATATAAAATCGGAATATAAAAGCCGAATAGAGTAGGAGACCAGTTATGAATTTAAATCAATTCGAATAAAAATAAATTTGAAAACCGAGAAGTACGAAAATACAATATACTCAAACCAAACACTACTCTATATGATCACCCGCTGAGTGAGCTATGAGCACATGATTCTGAGTGTCATATTCTAGTTTCATGTATCATCTATTCAAGTACATACATATGAGAATTGTTGAAATCTTAAGTGCCAATATCATGAGGAGACATAAGCTGGAGGAGTCATTTAAAGTATATATTCGAAATAAGCGTGAAAATTCAGCTTAGGAAAGTTTACTTGCTGCATGTTTGTGTAACTTTCATTTTATTATTTTCGAATTCGAATTATTCAGCAACACCAAAATTTTAACATTTACCAGGAACTCAGTGTGAAACCTATGTTTTTTTTTAATGGCTTAGAATCTTTTCTGCTCCTAATAGGACATGCTGGTGATATTCGCTCATCATCTTCTATAAAGACAGTTTCTGGAAATTAAGTATTTGCTGACAAATCCTTATAATCCTGTGTTGAATTTCGAAACTGGTGAGGGGGAGAGGGAGGAGGGTTGTGAAATTATTTTCAAAATTTGGCAATTTGGTAATTTTACTTTCACGAGAAAAGGAAGGGGGTGGCCCGGTCTTTCGGAACCCAAATAATTATTAGGTTACATTCCATTAGTTTTCTCAAATATCACATATCTCAGTTCCAAATTGCTCAAATTTCACTTTTCTGGAGTCGATCGTTGAGCACCTACCAGTGTAACTATTATCCAATATTTGATTTCTAGATAAATTCCATTTGACTAACTAGTAAATCCGCTAAGTGACATGAAAAAACATCCGTGCACTTTTTTTCGTTCTTGAAAACATATCAACCGCCATATCTCGCACTGGCGGACTGATTGTTGCGACATCATAAAGAAACAATATTACTGTACATTGTAATGTAATGTGAAGCTTAGGGTAACCCAGATTGGTACATTGGGTCTTATTGTGGGTCCGGGCTTTATTGGGCTCACCTACCTTACTTCATGTGGAGTGTAAAATGGAGACGGCGACTTATTCTGAAGGACGTGTGTGATTCGTTGATGTCGGAATACCGGTTGCGAATGTGTCTCCTGAGTGTATATCGTCATAACTTCTTTTAGGTGAGAGATACGGGAAAAGTTATAAGAACCATTTTTATAGAACATTCCATGGGAAATATTTTTTGTGTTGTGATATTTTAAAGAATAATGCGTTATTTTCGAGAAAACCTCAAAAAACAGAACTCTGAGGGGAGAAAAGGGTTGAAACTCCACATCAGGTGAAAGACTAGGGGTGGGGTGGGATGATTTTTCCTAGTGTGTAGGATTTTGGAGTAGTGCAACCTCCAACAATAGAATAATTGATACCAATTTTTCCCTCTTCACTCCCTATTTCTCATTTAAAATTCGTGGACTAATAACAGGTCTTAGATAAAGTAGGTGAGCCCAGTAAGGCTTTAATTTAAGGTTGTCGCTGTCCAGGCTTTCATATAAGTGTTTTCATTTTTTTCTTTTTTGGGGTAGTCGCTAACTGAAATGTCTATTAATTGGTTATCTTGAAATTTTCTTCACTTCGCCACGCTCCTCAGATTTTCTACCGAAAATACCTCTTTTTCAAAACCTAATGAAGCCTGCTGCCCCCAAGAAGACTCGACCTGAAACCTAATCAGGCCCTACCTGAAATTCGGGTACTTATGATTCAAGTAGAGATTTATGAGTAAGTAAGCAGCTTCTGAATCACTGAAATGATAAACAATTGCTTGTACCAGGTTTGGCCTTACTCGGTTATATTCCAATATTTTTTTTTGAACATCACATAACTTGGTTCTAAATTGCTCAAATTTTACTTTTCTGGCGTCGATCGTTAACCCACTACCACCACAACAATTATCCAACGTTTGATTTCTGAATAAATTCCATTTAACAAACGTATACTCGTACATCCTCTGAGTGACGTGAAAAACATATGTGCGTTTTTTTTTTTTGTTTTTTTTTTTCGTTATTGAAAAAATATCAACCGTTATATCTCGCCGCAGCGGACTGATATTATAAAAATATGTGGACAGTATTGCCACATCATATAAAGGAACCACATTAATATCTGGTGGGGCTGTGGCGATGCACGCATGCCGAAGTGGCCCCTGAGACACCGCAACCCCGGCCCCGAAAACTACCCTCACGAGTATCGCATCAGTGGCCGGAGGGATGCTTTGAGGCTGGCCCAAACCCCTATTTTATTGTTCCGCTGTCGGTGCGCGCTGTCCTTCAACAGCCACCATGGCACTTCCTACTGACCGAGGCTTAGCCTAACTCTCACCCAGCACTAACCTGCAATTCCGGACGCGCTTCCTTTTCACTCACCCCTCACCTTCTCATTTTGGTACATGTAGCGACGCAGGAAGGTGATGACGGCGGGTGAGCCCTGCTGGGGGTCCGCAGCAGCTGCAGCAGCTTTTCTAGGATGGTACAGAGTTGTTATGTTCGATGGTGTGAGCCGAGCTTTGTCCGTTGACCCTCTGCCTTGCCCACTCTGTCTGCATCTTCTTCCTCATGATGGTCGAGACAAAGGCCGACACCCGGTTCCATCCGCTTTTACTCTTCAACATTTCCGGAATCAAGGCCCGCCGCGAGACGGCTAATCACACCGTCACTGTCGCTCGTGTTTCCGCCTCTAGGATCGATCGCTGATACCGTCTCGCGCCTCTCCGGCCTCACACTCAAACAGGTTGTGCCAGGGTGTGTCTTCCGCCCCTCGATCACAGTGCATGCACGCGGAGCTCGACGCTACTGCCATCCGATGTAGGCACGTGCCGAAGCTCCCGTGGCCGCTTTGGACTTCGGTCAGTGGAAGTTCAGCTCTCCATGAGATCTTCCTGCCCATATGCATCGAGGTCGCGTATCAGCGCTCCGGTCCTCTCGCCCTTGGTCGATTGGGTAAGCGCGTCCTTCCACTTACGAAGCGTGGCCTGCTGGATGTCTCGCTTGACCCCGAAGTGCTTCCCGTTTCGTCTTCGCTCTCTTCTTTGCACCGTATATCTCCGCTGTTTCGCCGACTTTGAGTTCGATCGGCGGTATACACGCTAACACGCCTACTGCCTCCGAAGAAACAGTGCGATACGCACTGACACACTTCATCGCCGCTTTTCGCTGAATCTTCTCCATCTCCGCTTTTCTGTAGGGAATCTTGATGGTGCCTCGTATAGGAGGACCGACGTGATGACATTGACGTACAGCTTTCTCCTCTTCTCCCTCGGTCAAAGGAACAACATTGCTGTACATTGTAATGTAATCTGGAGCCTAGAGCAGCCCGGACTGGTACATTGGGCCTTATTGAGCTCACCTTTCTTACTTCATGTTGGTTGTAAGGTGGCGACGGCGACTTTTTCGGAAAAACGTGTGCGAGTTGGTTGGTGTCGGATACCGCGGGCACGAATAGACGAATTAAAAACAAACGTATCTCCTAAATGTGTATTGTAGAAACTTGCGAAGGTGTACTTTGTTTTTCCGACTCTTCCTCACCCCCCCCCCTCGTACCTATACATACCATGTACGTACTTAGATATATACGTATATACAGTTTTCACAAAAGAAAAGCCAAGTATATTGTAAGTTCATAATAGGAACATTTATATTCCGGGCGCAGTGCAGGTAACTAACACGCAACAGAACTTTCTTTTCTTCAAAGTTGGAAGAGCGGGTGCGGCACGCGGCTCCGTTTGTACTGTTGCTCGCCGAGCACGTATCGCCGTATCATTCTGCCGGAGCGGAGCGGAGTCGAGTGGAGCGAACTCTTGTTTCACGTCAACCTTTCCTCTGATACGTCGACGTTTTACTCGCGGTTTTTTCCTCTTCGCCTTTCGCGCGTCGCGGAGGTAACGTAAATACGCCGCGACAAGACAGCGACAGTCAAAAGTTCGCCTTTTTTGTCGCGACCGCAGCGCAGGAGCGGCGGCGGTGGCGGTGGCGGCACAAAGACATCTTAGCAACTTTCTGACGAGGTAATTAGAGAAAGACGAAAAGGTGGCGTTCTTCCGGATACAGGCCGCGGGGGGGGGGGCGGTCGGTTGTCGAAGTGTGCCTTTTCGAGCGACTCGACCGCACAGAATGATTAGAAGCTCTGCTGGTTGAGATTTATAAGCTTTCGCGAAAGTAATTAATATTTAAGGGTAATTCCGTATCAACGCGGACGCGTTTTGCACTTAATGTCTTCATGATTTTTTCAGATTTGTTTTTTCTAGTTTTCAGTGATTCGAGGATACGCTTTCCCCGAGGTACTAGGTCCACCAGTATATATTTGGGTGGTCAGGGAAGGCCAGAATGTGTTTCGATGTTTTCTGCAACGTGAAAGTTTTTTGGTTATAGTCGTGTGTACAAGTTAACTTGTAGTTACTTACTTGAACGATGCTCATGCGGATTTTTCGGTAATTTGTACGAGACGTGTGTTGGGCCCGGACCACGGTGAGGGTATTCAAAATCAAAAACCGAGAGTGTATAGAAAGCACACGCTAGTGATCGATGGTGTAAATGAGTCTTAATGCGAGGGCTAATGTATGTAAACTGAAACTGCACTAAACGGATGTCCTGTCTGGCCAATCGAGGGAGAAAAACGAGAGTGAGTCGTGAGAATAAGAAGAGCGTGGCTTAGAAAATATCACGTATCGGATGTACATCAGGTACGCAGACAATAAAACACGTTTCTTAGATCCTCAAGTTGTAGGCTGTACGATTTATTTATACGAAAATGTGCACTTGAGAGGAGAGAATCACCGCACTCATATTGAACGTATTCACTTCCATTCACCCCAGTTTTCACATGCGAGTAGGATCATCATTAAAAATAAAAGCTTAATGACCTTTCAAGCCATTGACGGAGCACCCATATAATAGTTACTGACTTTTTCATTTTTGTTCCTTATTCTACTTACCCCAGATATTACCCTGTTCTGACATAAGGATAGAATTGAGTTCAGTGACCTTTTAAACCACTTACATGCTGTGAAATGATATCAGTATTGTACTTATTGATTTTCCTACTTCTTAGCCGTCTCTCATTCTTCCCCAAATGCCCCAAGTTTTAGCAACCTTCTCAACCCCCAATATGGTACTCTTATTTATCATATCAAAATTTCTGCTCTTCAGCCCCGTCCTTTCATACCTCAGATCCCTCAGTCCTCATATCAGGGTAAAATTGGACGCTGTTAATTGAACATTTGTTGACAAAATGAGTTATTACTATCGTTGGGAAGAGCGTGAAAAGTAGAATTTTTTAAAATTGGATTCTCCGTATAAAAATGTATATCCACACGTTGAAAAAAGTTTATCAGTAAACGCTATGTTCGTAAACCGGCATTATTCATTGACTCTCAAAAAACAGATTTTGTCGCTTAAGTTCCTTTTCATCCTGAAAGCGTGTAGTTCTGTTTACCTGATCTCATATTTGAATGGGTATAGTTAGGGAAACCTTAAATTATGTTCAGCATTACTTAATAAAAAATTTTTGTCTCAGAATTACTAACAGATAGACTCGTGGAACTTTTTAGTAATATAGAAGATAACTGCGGTAACTACTGAAAAACATCACAGTTGGAAAATACAAGATGTTCAGCTTAACAATTTTAGTAGAAAATATTATACAAATTAAATGATTTCCTTAATTCCCTTGAAAAGTACTCCTCCGCCTTTCTCTTACTTGTTTTAGTTTTCAAGTTCGGAAACTTGGATGAATGCAATGCTGTACCTTGAAAACTATGACTCTCGAATTGTTATTGATTGTTTCTAACATTCCAGTCCGTAGAAAGTACTAAGCCTATAACTAAAAGGGGCTGAGACGCTGCATTTTGTAGCCATTTCGTTTATTCCTAGACTAATTTCGTATTGATACTAAAAAAATTGTAATAGAAAAAGAAGTTTTTCTTTTCCTAATGTGAATAATAGTTACGTTATCAAAACTTTTAACGTTGAAAACTAATGAATAATTTTTGAAGATATGAAGGGGAAATCGTTTACCATGAAAAAAGCTGTTGGGATTGGAGAGGAAAATTTTTATGGAAAATTGAAAGAATATGAAAACTGCTGTACATATCTAGCTCCTAATTAAAATCAATTCTCTAAACATCCTAATACTGTAGGTAATTTGTTGAAATGTCCCAGCTTTGCCCCTTCAAATGTAGGAACCGGCAAATGTAACTACAAATTGTCAGAATGAGTTGCTTGCTTACCTGGTTGTAGATGGTTCATATATATACTGAGACACCCGGTATATTGTATTTTGTGGTACTTTCAGCCGCAAATACCCTAGTTAGGTGTTACAATTTTTACTTAGAGTTGGAACGGGCTCGAATTTGGATTCAGTGATCCTGAGCAACCATTAGATGATATTTCGACTTGATTACTCGTGCTAAGATTCTAACAAAGGGTGTGAAAATACCCGACTAAATACTTTCTGAGTGCGATAAAACATGTAAAAATACAAAGTCCAAAGTACTGTTTTTCAGGATTAGGGGTGAGTGGGAGACAATTTTTAGGAACTGGTAGAAGTGGAGGCAGACGAATTTACCCGGGAGTTATTAACAACTTCGCCCTCGCTATACCTCGTGACATGAAAATAAATTCAACTGTTTCTTCCATAAGGCCTATGTAATACATGGTAGTGTAAAAAATCATTTTGACCCCCACCCCTCATACTCACAAAGATGGTTTCAAGCTAGTTATGAAGAAAGAATTCAAAGGACACCACCCAAGTGAAATTGAGTGCAGATCATTTTTTGTTTGAAAAATTTGTCGATTGGACGAATATTTATCGACTAACAATCAACAGCTCAAGAAGCTCCATTCGGATTCTTGGGTACCCTTATCATGTTAATCAACGTACTCAATTGACCTACTATGCCAAAATTCAGAATTTTGGCAGTTTTTGCATTCATTTGTCTCTATTTAATAATTCTACTGGACAACGGGACTACACTTTGCCTTCAGAAAGAAAATTTATACACGGGCGGGAAGGTTAAAACTACCAATTTTACACCCTTTAAATCATTGTATCTTCAATTGGAATTCATATACCCACTAAATTTGCGAAATTTTAAACGAAAAATGGCGTTATCTTTTACCTTTGAAATTTTTATATTTCCCATATCCAGTATAAATGAATAGGCTGACCGAATGAGTGGTACATTTTTGTATTTTGAAAATCTCAAATTTTAAACGCACTTATCATTTATGCTTGGTTCATTCAACGGAGCAGTGTAGAATACTATTGAATTAAAAATCGAACCAGAAAACCGCTGTCATCTGTCAGATGGGCGAAAAGTCCACACAAGAGCATAGTGAGGGGTCTTTGTATGATAGGGACCGACTCCTACAAATCTACGGGGTTGAAAATTGTCGGCAAATCCGACGAACTAGTTTGCATGTTCGACCACTAGTTTAAAAAAAAAATCAGCCAGAGAGTTGATATAAATTAATAAATTTTTGTTAGGATTTTTTTTTCTTTCTTGAATGAAAAATGTTTGTATCGAGTCGGCACTTTTCAGCTAGTATTCGGTCAATTAGTCAGCACTTTAAACATAGGTCAGCTAAATAGAAAACTCGTTGCGCTTTTATATATTTTTTTTTTTGCAGCCCCCCACCCCCCACCGCCAGGTCTCGCAACGCTTCTGTGTTTATATATCTTCGATTCTTTTAATAATGACACAGTTTGACGCATATATATTCTCTGGTATCAGAAAACTGCAAGTGAAAGAAACCTTTTTGATTTTAGACTCATACTCAAGGGATTCAAATCATGCTTTCAAGTATGTGTGAAGAAAATGTTATCGGTTGCCATGACCTTATATTGTAAAAATATAGAAAACAAATGAATAAAAATACAAATACAAAGGTCGTTTTATATTATTGCCCGTAGACGTATTCCCATCTGTAATTCAACTACATTTGCTCAGATTTGTGCCCTTTCTTGTCCGCACAAGCTGCTGATGTTCGTATTATATTTTCACCCCGGGTACCCGTCTAATTCGTATTTTCTCTTTTTCTCTGGCCATAATGCATTACACGCTTTATTCGCAACACGCTTGCAGACCTTACGTTCGAGCTAATCCGGCCTTAATTGCGTCCAGTTGTCCGGTATCGAAATTCCTCGCCATCGGTCTTTTTTTCTTCCTATCCTGTGCGAGTGTATTCCGGCAGCGTCGGCCAATTAAAATTGAGAGCACGAGGATGATTCGAGAAAAAGAAAACAAAGTCAACGTGAATCCAATTTCGGCTCGCAAGATACGGCGCCCCAGCGTGGCTACAAATCGTTTAATCTGGCAAAACGGGACGTGAGCGTAATGAAGGAATGAATTTTTCAAGATCTTTCTCGCCGTCGCCGTGTAATTATCGTGCCTTCGAAAGACGTTTTGGTTTATGAAAAATATGCAGTATTCATGTACCTACTGATGGTCGGCAAAACGAAAAAGAAACGAAAAGAATAACGCTCGCTAAATGATACAACGGATAAAAGAAGAACCTTCTCTTTTCTCTCCTTTTCTTTTGACAGCTCCTCGGATATATAGAAACAGAGCGACACTAAGATACTAGACGGTACAGAGAAAAAAAAAATTGACGAGGAGAATCTTTCACAAGGAAAACTGTTAAACCGCCGTCTTGAAACTGTAGAAAACGAGGATAAAAGCGGATCAAGCGAATCTCAAGTAAGAGGTGGCAAGGGGAGAAGAAAATCTAACGTTTATTACTCGGACATGGGAATTATATACGAATATACTGTGTTGGCGTTTTCCCAGTTTATGACGGCGGATACGCGGTTCGTGAACTTTGAACGTAAATCCACAGAATTACGTCAAAGGCGGTACCTGCGTGTTAATAGTACACCTATTGTAGAGCGTGAGACATTTTCGAACCACTGTATCGAATAAAAAAGAATAACACGGGAGGAAGGCAGAATGGAAAGACTAAAGAAGAGGAGAAAGGGCAGAAAAAGAATGAGAAAAATGGGAAGAAAAGGAAGACAAGGGGAAGAGTGAGATGAGAAAGATAAATGAAAACGAGAAGAAGAAGAACAAAAACAAGAAGAACAAGAATAAAGAGCACGCAGAATAAGGACACGTAGGGCTGAAACACAAACATCAGTAACAATATAATTAAAAACAAAAAACAAAAAACAAAAAAAAAACCCTAAAAAAACCAGATAGAAGCATGAAGAACATGAACAAAGTTGAGCATGTGAATGAATTTTTGAAATTGAACGTGTGAACGTGGACATAAACATACAAACATAAATGTGAACGTGAATGGGAATGCGCATGCAAATGCAAATGTGAACCCTATAATACATATATTTGTGAATGCGAATATGAACATGAACACGAACGTTAGTGGGGAAGTGAATGTGAACACAAACACAAATAAATGTAAGAACAGGAACGTAAACATATGTAAATGCAAATCAGAACACAAACATGCACTTGAATGTGAATGTAAATATGAATATTGAACTAAACATAAACGTGAACATGAATGAGAATGCACATATACAAACGCAACCGTGAACTTTAAGTGAATGCGAATATGAACATGAATATGAATGTGAACGTGAACCCAAGCATAGATACAAGTAGGAACGCGAACGTAACCATGTACGCAAATGGGGATGCAAACGTGAACTTGGAAATAATATGAACATGAACACAAATATGTATGAATGTGAACGTGAATGGGAATGCGCATACAAACGCAAATGCGAATGTGAACCTTAATGTAGTATGTTAATGTGAATATAAACTTCAACGTAAACATGACCCTGAACACAAATATGAAAGTGAACATGAACATGAATGACCCGTCTGACAAAATTTCTGTCGGCCGACAATAATGACACTGTCAGACCGTCAAATTTCTGACAAAGGAAGCATGCCCGCCTACTTTGCCAGTATTTTGTTGGTTTAGAACCATTTTTGTGTCAGAAATTGCATCGCAGCATTCTGATTGGCTAAAGCAATTGTCATTTGTGTCGTTTTTAATGTCAGAATTGGCAGTTCTGACACTGTCGGATTTCTGTCGGCAATTGTCAGGCGGGGAGAATGCCTGTACAAAGGCAAACGCAACGTGAACTTGAATATATTATGTGAACGCGAACATGAACATGAACATCAATGTGAATGTGGATGTGAACACAATCACAGATACAAGTGTAAATATAAACGCAAATGGGAATGTAAACATGAACTTGAATGTGAATATGAACATGAATATGGAACTGAACACCAACATGCCTAAACACAAATAGTCATGTTTTCAGTCATGAAGAACATGATGACCTGTTTACAAATACAAATGTATAAGTATGGTATGTACATGCAAACATAAGAAATTATGAAAATACCTGTAGACATGTAAACACAGAGTGAAGAATAGAAGTGCAAATATCAAATACAACTAGGTACATACAAAAATGTGACAGCGCAGGGAATAAGGTCCCACTTTGTCAATTCTAGTTTTTGAGATACCGCAATTTTCATGAGTCAAGGTCAAAACTGTTGAAATTAGGATTCATGACGATTTTGGTAGAATCAACCCTCTCCTCTTTTAAATAGCGTTATTTGTTTTCTCAGCCATCGTTCGTCCATTACCGACAAAAATGTGAACCCACCTCCTCTCTGTTTTTTCCAGACCCAACTCAGTTTTGTTATAACTGAAAATTAAATTATTTTATTCTGCTAATGGTGGTAAAGCACGATTTTAATCACAGTTTTTAGGAGCTAAAGTGACTGTTCAAATGCGTCATGATTTTAAAGAATAAAAGTGGTATTTAATAAAATTTCAAATATAGGGAATTAATGAGTTCAAGTTTGTATAAAATGGCCAAACAGCTGTTCTAAGTATATCTAATTATTTGTTTCCGCGCATGCGCGTTACTACAATGACGACTCAACGATAACTCATTACATTTTTGATGTTTTACGTTTATTTTTGTTCGTACTCTCCTCTCATCTGTAGAATAAAACATCGTATTATATGGACGCTGCTAAGCAAAAACTGACCAAGCGACATTTATTGACAAAATGATAGTTATTAATATCGTTGGAAAGAGCGTGAAAAGTAGAATTATTTGAAATTAGGTTCCCGATGCAAAAATGTTTATCCACGTTGGAAAAAGCTTATCAGTAAACGCTATATCCGCAGGGTAGTATTTACATGTAGGCAACTTAGGAACGTGCCTAGGGCACTGATTATGGGAGGCGCTAAATTTTGGGGATAACTCTTATACAATGTGAACAAAAATTTAAGGGGGCGTTAATTTTTTTCCTGCCTAGAGGCGCGATTATGTTAAATCCGGTTCTGTATGTCCGTAAACCGGCACTATTTATTGGCTTGTAATATTACGTTTTCTCAAAAAACAGATTTTGTTACTGGGTCAGTTTTTGCTTAACAACGTCCATTATAACGATACCAACGTGAGCGATTCTCTCGTGCGTTTACTTCACTCGCCTAACGGCTCGTTTCGTAAACTCAGACTCCAACTTAATCCCTCACTTTAGCACCTTGTATGATAATATAATATATTATGTACTTATACTATTATCTCCTATTAGTTTTGTGGAAAAATCATACTTTGTTGATGAAATTCTTTATAAAATTTCTGACAAAATGATACCGCGTGGACCTCTCTAACTTTATTTATCTCAGAGACACCTATGCCACTTTGAATTTATAATTTTTTGTTTTTTAAACCATTTTAAAATTGGATTTTTCTCAAAGTGAGTTGTGGCGAATGATCCTGAACATTCGAGGTAAGCGAAGAAAGATTGATACGTTTCGAGCAGCAGAATAGAAGTTCGATAACGAGAGCGATAAGCAGTTTTGCTGATAACGCCGGGGTATATAAAGGCCGTTGACCGTCGCCGTACAGTCTGGCTTTGTATGCGATAAATCGTGCGTTTTCAAAGCGTTTTAGCTACTGTTTGTACTGCGTAGTGTTTCGTTGTATTAATGCGAAATTAAAAGTTCTTGTTACGTGTTTTCGTGCGTTTTTCGGTGCGAATTTCGTTACAGAGTTTTTTTTTTGTTTTTTTTTTGAAACCTCAACTTTATATAGCCGTATCTCTGAAAATTCTAGATCTAGAGAGTTCCGCAAGGTTTCATTTTGTCAGAAAATTTATAAAGAATTTCATCAATTAAGTAGGACCTTATTCTTTGTAGTACCACAAATTTTGAAGTATAAATGCATGTAGGTATGCTAATACAAATAATATGAAACAAGAATACTAATACTGATTGGTAGGTAGAGGTACCTACTGTCAACATAAATAAAGGCAATATGAATGCAAAGACAAATATGAATACAAATAGCTGAATGCGGCTGATTCGGAAATTATGTTAATCGGCATGGGGGGGGGGACTTGGAAAATTTATTTCATTTTCACGATTTTGAGAGTGGAAATTGATCAGTTAATTTTCAGGATTTTGTTGCCCCAGACTTCGGAGAAGGAGGAGAATTCGAGTTGCCGAATCTAAAAGTTTCATCTGATTTTTCATCTTACTCCCATACAGGTTCCACTATTCTAATTCCAGTATCAAAATGGGCAACACTGAAAGTTCCAAAAACTTGAATAAAGTACCCTCAATTATACTCCAACATTTCACTTTTGAGGTGAACAAAATTGACCTCAGTACATAAATAGGACACGATCTTATAGCAGGGGAGGAGACAGGTAAATATTTTTTAAGTAAGATAATAACGGATCCATAAAATTTTTCCTAAACGTAGCGAGCACATAAATTAAAAAAAAAAAGTCTCGTTTGTACTCGTATGTCTTCACTGCGCTTTGCGATTCTTGATGAATTTGTGTATACCTGATCTGAATGGATTTCTGATAAATCTTGATTGATTCTTTCGAGTGTTACAGTTGGTGGCGTTGGTTTAGGGTTAGTTAATATTAGAATTTGCCCCTAAATTGTTTCCGAGTTAGTGTCATTATTTATTTCGTTGATAAATTGATTCTAGCTGTCTGTTTTGTTGGAGCGTAGAAGGTGGTGAGTTTAAGCATGTGGAAAGCAAAAAGGTTTTAAGTTTTCTTATGATAGGGTATTTCGAAACATTGTAAGCGTTGTGTTACGTTGCGGCCATTTTCAATTTATTGTTCCACCAAGGTATTTGTTTTTTAATGTACATTCTGTGGAATGGAGTGGCTAGCTGGTGGTAACTGTTAAAGTTACGTTTTGATAGGGAGAGTTTATTTAATAACAGTTATTCACAATCAGCAATTCGTGAACAAAAATTGCTGCTCCATCTGCTGCAATCAGCGTGTGGTTTTATCGCGTTTTGCACGAGAGAAGCACTTAGTCCGGACCGGAGCGAAGGCATACGAAATCTAAAGAAACGAGTGAGTGTAGAGAAAGAGCGTGTATTGATCCATCGATAGAAAAATATAGATTTTGCTGAGAGTGCTAATAAACTGTAAATGACTCACTAAACTGTAATTGTATTTCAACTCAACTAATATCCTGCCTGACCAATGATCTGGTACTGGATGTGTAGGAATGCAGATTTCTAAGACGCTCGCATCATGCTTCCTGGAAGTAGCCCGGCAGGCCATTGGTATGCAACTTATACAGCGAAAACTATGTACAAAAAAAGTCGGCAACGTTAAAAAGCCAATCGTGGGGGAAAACACCGCAAGCTCCGTGGTATTCGGATCGGGCAAACAACAACAACAAAAACGAATCAAATCAACAACAACAATAACGATGCAATGCTATTCTTATGCGGAAAAAAAAATCACTCGGTATTCGATAAAAATGAACTCATCTGAAAGGAAATGCTATTTGCTACGAGGCATGTTCTTTTCAATTTTCCGTTAACCGCATTCATTCTCGAGATATTTTGAAAATACATTCAAATTGCCATAAACTTCTGCGCTGAACTCCCCCTTTTCGCCTCCTTTTCCTTATCAGGTTTTCTTCAATCGATGCTAGCGAACCTACAATTTGCCCGGTCCGAATAGTCATATCGGTGAAGTTGGTGAGTTTGATTGTTGGTCGGAGTTGATGTAAGACGAATTGAAGAAGAGATACAATAGTCAGTTGTGCTTTCTACCCCCCCCCCTGGCGGGAATGCTTCTTGGTTCCGCCACTGATTTAAGTATATGTATTTTCCGTTGCATTCTTATTCAATGTTGGATTTACACGGTAGCCTTGACCCCCTTGCCAACGATCCATAAAAGTAGATACGGGAATGTAAGCGACGCGTTCCATGTAGTAAAAAATCACGAGAATTCAAATTCACGGTTAGTTTGAAGGTTTCTGAAAATCAACTCTGCTGATTTAGAGCGAATGGGAAAAAAATACTGAAAGTTCGTCTTCTTACCTTTTTTCCCCACCGCTGCTGCTAATAGCACGGATCATTAGCTTCGAATATTGTACTATAAATTTTATATATTAGCTTTTGTTGTTTTTTCACTCGCATTCTTTTTCCTTCGACTTTTTTTTTTGTCGTTTTCTCTTCGGTACAATAAACATAAAAAGTTTTACGATGATGTAACGCCGTAAAAATGTCAGATAAACAAGAGTAAAATGTAATGAAGGGAAAGTCGACTCCGGCTATTACGTACACACGTATTTTCTAAACGAGCATTTTAGCAGGAAAAAATGGATATTGTAAAGTTGAAAATGTTATCGACAAATAGTCGACCATAAATCACGCGTCCGCCGTCGTCGCCGCCGCCTCGGCCCAGTAGTCTAATTCCGAGTGATAATTAACGTCGTCCGTAATAAGCATTTTTAGCCTCCTCCAGCCTTTCCAGCCTTTCTGGAATGCGAAAATGAAAAAGGCGCACCATATGGCGAGTGCGAGTCGTTATTTCGAAACGATTATCTTTTAATAAAAATTATTTTTTGCATCAACATAAAAGGCTCTTTTTGCAAATGAGGATCACGCTGCTGCCTCCTGATGCCGACCGAGTGCAGAAAGAAAATCGATCGTAATCCGCTTTTTCCCCAGATTGCGTTAATGACTTGAATTTTTAACAGCGCGTTAATTATGAAGTCGAAACTCGAGCGTACGAAGTTTTCGCAAAACTCATTCATTGTTCGTGTATGTTTCCACGCGCTAATTTTTTTTTTTTTCTATTTTCAATTTTTTCCCCTCTCGAGAGGCTTCAGAAGGATCGAGTGCACGTTTGATAAACCGCGAGTGCGGCGCTGGACCGTTTCGAGTTCCTAAGCCGAGATCTCGCAACTATTCGTTAAATTACAGCGTCGGATTTTCTGTAATTGCAGGCTGTAAGTGCGCAGCCGAAGGATGTAATGAGGGATTTTAAAACGAAACGCGCTCAGCGATCGGCTATACGTGGGAGTTTGAAAATATACGAAGGAAATTCGAAGAGCTTATAAAATGGAGGCCGAATTGAAAATTGGAAGGGCTCGAGCGACGAACATCCGATAAGAGTCGTGCCCCGTTCGTCGACCTCGAAGGTGCTCTTAATTCCGAACGGCCGCTTCAACACTTTTTAATCGCTTTCGAAAGTCGGAAGCCACGTTATTTAGGAGCCGTTCCTCGCCATCTCTTTGGATGGTTATTCATATTAACCCTATTTGGCTGGGCTTAGATTAACCGAGAAATTTCCCGGTGGGCAGGACGAGGGTAGGAAGTAGAAAAATGAAACACGACGTAAGAGTACTGAACGTTAATAGTTGGACTGATGCGGTGGTCTTGGCCAGGTAGCTTTTCAAGTCTCAATTCACCCCTGGTCCTGGCGGAAGAAAAGCACTACTTATTTACAATCCGATGGAAATACAACGCCAATTAAAACGTGACTCGTATCGGGAAAAGCAAGCCACAATTCGGAAAATTTATCTTGATTGAACGGTTTTTGGATAGAAAAAGTCAAACCAAACAATTTAAGACAAATCGGAGCTTTTTAGCGCAAAAAGCTGCGTAGTATGGTCCTTCAAAGTTCGAAGTGTAGAGTGAACTTTCGAGAAATTCGCGTTTAGTGTTTTAGTTTGGAAATGTCTTCATCAATGTGAAACTGAACTGTGTAACATTGCTTTTCTCCCAGTTACTTAATTTTAAAAATAAATCATCCTGATATTTTTCAATCGACACTATTACCTACGAGTATATCGTCGTCGTCGTTGCTCCTCGTATCCGAGGGTTGGAGTCTTTGTAACTGTTGTGTTGGTCTTTGGTAAGTCTTCCTGTGGCTGAGTAAGCCTATTCTTACTGACACACTTGCCCACAGATGTCGCAGGGAAAAACTGAATTCAAAGGTCGTGGTCAGCCTGCCCCGCTTTTCTTCTCGGTTGATTCTCTTCAGTAGCTAGGGCTTGTTGGGTTTCAAAGCTTTCAACACACTTTTAAATTGTATTTTTCCACGGGGTTCTGTCTTCTGCACTGTGATTAGCTTACATGGTCGATGTTGCATTATGAGCGGTATTTCTTTATTACATCCTTAAATCTCAGCTTCTGTCAACCGTTTGATTTTGAGCCTCTATTCATTTCACCATGTACGAGTAATATTTGTGCGGTGCTCTCCACCGCGATCGACTTTTTTAAGGTTCGCGAATTCTTTTGTAAATAGTTTTTTATTATATATTTGTTACCTGTCCTGCCAAGCCAGTTTCCCTACGAACACCTATGCCTTTTACCTGTGCAACATCTCTACACCGAATCGCTTCTTTCTCTCTTTTCCAGGAATCTTTTCCTTTTTTCTTTCTTTTCCCCACGCTATTCTTCCACTCTCGTATTTTTTAAACCTCGTTGTCCAGCTAGGCAGTGACTCGATGTTCGTGGATCAGTCTTCTTCTGGAGTCGTCTTTGGGAGTCGTCTCATACTCTCGCTCTCGCTAATTTTCAGTTCGATACATTTTCTCTGCTCGCTCTCTCGAAATTCAGTGTAAATTTACTTCTGAACACGCCAACTGGAACTTCTTTTTTTTTAATGGTGATAACGCGCTCGTGTTGTAGCCTCAAACGCGCTACAGTTGCTTAGAGAGTGTCGTTTTCCATTCGGTGGATGAGTCCCATCCAGCATAGCCTAGACTTCAATAGATGATGTTCAATGCTTTTGCAAATGGCACAAGTAAGCATGTCGGAGTTTGCGATGTAGTCTTGCCACTTAATGTTCAGTATTTTTCTTAGATTGTGTTGTTGGAAGCTCTCAAGTGCTTTGATGTGTTTGCGGTAGCGTACCCAGCATTCTGATCCATACTGCACCACTATGAACAAAATACCGCAATGTTTAAAATCTGGGTGTCTACCGATCATACAAGTCGTACAAAGTCATGCAATCGCCTCTAATTACTTACAAATTTGGTAGTCCTTCCTGAATAGTCGCAATATTTCTATCAAAATATGGGTCAAATTGAAATTTAATCGAAAATTGTGTTCTCTGCAGTAATTTGTTCGTCATTATGTATGTTTCTTCAAAGTTGTTGCTTGCAGTTAGCATGTTTTTGAATTTATTTTCCTTTTGAGGGAATTGTGTTCAGGGGTGAATATGTTTCGAAGAAGGTCGTACAGACGTCATACAAAAGTCATACTTTTGGAAAAATCGTATCTTGCTAGACATCTTAAAAATCGTTGTACCCAAAAGTTTTTTTTTTACAAAGATGATTACTAGAAGCGTGTTTCGTATTTCTAAAATTTTTTTCGTAAACGGTATAGAATGACTGCTTATGATGGTATAGAAAATGGATTTTCTAATTTTGGACCGAATATTATCCGAATACTTACTTGCGAATTCTGACGAATAGTGTAACTGAATACAATTCACAGATTTTGGCTTGAATTTCTCAATACATTCGTTTTCTTGGAAAACTCTTTTTATACTGTAGGTACCTAATTAGGAAAAACTTTCAACACAACTGTTGCAGTGTTGGCTATACCATCTGGATTTAACTTTTTTACTATTGTCATTCCTTGCTTCGTGTTTTCGGCGTAAAATTAACGGTAATTTATTATTTTCTTCTGCGTGTTGCGTGAGTGCAAACCCAATTTTCCTCTTCCGAATTAGCGTACCCGGATTAAATGGTATCAGGAAATTCACCGAGCCGAGCACGCGTAATTTATTGATTACAATGGGATTGTCGTGCTCGTAAAAAGGCGAAAGTCGAAAATGATAAACCAGTAATTACGTTGTGAAAGAACCGCTAAAACAAAGTAATTGTCGGGAAATATAAAATAATTAGAGCTTTCGCAATGATTTAGGTGGACGTGGCGTTGCCGGTTGCCGAGCACCACCTCCCCCTCCCCCTGAGCACGAGTAACAGAAAAATAAATCTTTCGCTACGTAGATTGAAAAATACGCTCGTGTACAACCCCGTGTAAAATAGAAAATTGTCAAGCAGTTTAGTGGAGCTAAACTGCTTGACAACTTTCTCTTCGCGTGCGGTGGGAATATGAGTACAGGAAGAGGGGGGCATTCGTGCATAACGTGAGACTGAAACCGAGAACACATGTAGACTGTGTAAGAACTTCCTGATGACTATCTTCAGTAAATTTTTATTTTCCGAAAAAAAGATCAAAGACAGCCAACTTTGGGACCGAGGGGCGGGTCGCCTGTAACACGTGACCAATTAAATACGAGGCCGTCGCTCTTTTTCAGAAATTGAACACCGTCGAACCTTTTCATTAATCTGGCGTATCGTTGTGTCAGATGGCGGAAAAAGTGGATGATATTTACGAAGTAAATATAGAATAGCCAAGCCGAGAATTTTTTTAAAACCGTTTTAGTTTGCGTATAATTTGAGTAGAAATTAAAATTTACGCCGCGCGGTATTTATTCAGTGTAGAGATATCAGAAGATGACGCCAAAGTTCTGGTCATTTTTTATCGCGGCTTTTATTTCGCTTTTTATTACACCGTTGGTGGTGTTCTTTTTTTATTCATTCGCTCATATTTTCATAAAAATTATCAGATTTTGTGTACCTAAATCTATTTATACGTCGTCGTTTTCGCGGGCTACTTTTTTACGAGTGTTTTCTCGCTGAAAAAAAAAAAAAAAAGTATCTAATTTGTAGCCAAAACAAAGCGACTGAAGGGATAAGGATCGAGACCAGTGATGTAAAATTGGAAGGTGTACTGTATGAGTGTGTATGTTACCGTTAATGTGTATAATCAGTTGAAGTATATGATTTCATTAAAATGTTCGCTAGTTCATAGCCCTTGATTGTCTTTCTTTTACGGAGTAATTGGCTGAAAATTTTGGAGGTCTTTAATTGTCATCTGTTTGCACAACAATTCAGAGTTTCAGTCTGATTGCTTGGAAAAAAGCCTTCAAAGAGCTATGAATTTTGAGAAATCAGGATTTTTGGTTGTTTTTGGCCCCTGTATGATGCTTTTTGAAGTCAATAGGGCTGAAAATTCCAAATGAAGTGTAGACGAATGAAAATTGCAGTTTGCTGAACTTAACCGGAATGCAGGACAATAAACTGATATGTAAGTATTTTATAAAATTATACACTTTAACTGATTATACACATTAACGGTAACATAAATACTGAAGCAGGGTGCCTATCTGTCATGAGAGTCGTGAAAAATTCATGAATTAAATTGTACGAGTATAAAATTAACTTGATTATTTCCCAAAATCATGAATTCTCTCCAAACTCTCCTGAGAAAAATAAAAAAGAAGAAGAAGAAAGAGTTCGACTGCTGCTGGAAGGGCGTTGTTTCATGGATATGCCGTCCAAGCGACCGCCGCGTGGATCCACATACCCGCATTTCAGTGCTTTCACTAGTCGTCCGTTCTCGGCGTCGCTCGGCATTCTTCGTGTCGGCCGGTCGAAACGCGATGGAACGAATGACCGCATAAAGAGGAATACGCAACTACATCACGATGGTAACGTTTTTCTGCGGAATTTTTCTCTTTCGCGTACCGAGCTATTAGACATATGCATGTCAAAAATAGATTGCACAGTGTGCCTGAGGGGCTTTTTTTGTGTGTAAGGTGGCGCTATATGCACCGAGCGCTCAGACTTTGCAGTCCATTGCACTATGCCTGAGGGGCTTAGTAGAATTCTTTTTGAAACAGCTCATTCCTTTGTTAATTTCTTATTAATGAAGAAAACGCCATATTTTCAAAAATGTGCTTATTTCTCAGTCATTTCTTATACTTAACTTCTACAATACATTCATTATTATTATTATTATTTCATTTTCATTTTTTTCCTGCAAAAACAAGAAAAAAACTTGAATTTTTAATATACATTTTCTTAAATTCATTATTTTACCGTTGCGGTGACCCTCTTCTCACAAATGCAAATTTTTGTATAAATCGTCCTGCTTGGCTATTTCCTGTGTAGCACGATGTAGGCATCTAACAAACGTCTTTTGTGTCCTGCATTTTTGTGCACATCCGGTGCGTGCTCTTTTCAGTACCACAGTCTTCTTTTTCTTCTTCTTTCTCTCGTGACTGATTCTCCATTTTTCTACGATCGGCCAGCTATAGAACATTGGCTCAGTTTAAGTTTTCAGTTTTATTTCTTGTAGTTCCACATATCCATTTAGTTAGTCGCAGTCCAGTGCTGTTACAATTCAGTTACAGAGTTTACGTTTAGCACTCACGGAGATCTCTGTTTTTTCTGTGCTTTCTTTCACACTCTCGTTTCTTGATTTCGGATGTTCTCGGTGCGGTCCGGACTTATAGCTCAGAAAAGTGACAAATAATGTTTTTTTGCCGAAATATACTTCTCTAAATTGTATGAACATACCATGAAAGTTCTACACCCCCAGACCTCTGCCATCCCACAAAGGATCACAATGTTTCGAATTAAAAAAATAAAATAAAAAATACGCTACTTGGGCGAAATTATCAAATTAGAAGGTCGCTGGTAGACCACGAGTTGTGTGAGGAACTGAAACGGAGTGGTTCGTCGGGGTTAAATATGGAATTGATTATTATCTTCCAGTACTTCCTGGATTAGTTTACCTTTGTTATTTGTGTAGTAGGCACCTCGTCGAGGGTTGTGGCTATTTAGGTCTCCTACTACAGTGAAAGGTGTAAGCAATTGATCTAGTATTGCCTGTGTGTCCGTCTATGTCAATGCGAGGTTTGGTGGAAGTTACAGGTAACATATAGAAATTTTATCCTCTATTCACAACTTCTTCTAAATTTTGACTTGCCAAGTAAAAAGTATTGAGTCAAAATTTCGCTCGATTTTCAGACGAAACAATCTCTTGCTCACAATTTTGTCATAATTATGTCGATTGACAAACTTCAAAATTTTACTTTTCCTCTGGCTCTTGAACCCTCTCTTTTCGGACTTTCTAATACTTCTAGGGCCTTCTAATTTTCTAGATTCATCTCTAGTTTTAACAAACGGATTGGACGCTCCGCTGTTTCGGCCATTCGCGTCTACAATAAAATTATTCAAC
Source organism: Acanthococcus lagerstroemiae (assembly GCA_031841125.1). Classification (NCBI taxonomy): domain Eukaryota; kingdom Metazoa; phylum Arthropoda; class Insecta; order Hemiptera; family Eriococcidae; genus Acanthococcus; species Acanthococcus lagerstroemiae. Next base: position 48,774,150 of record CM063113.1, read on the forward strand.
TAAACAAGCTCAACAGAAAAAGTAAAATGAACCACAAGAAAAAAAAAGAAGAAAAGATTACACAGTCTGGAATCTTTTCATTTCTAACATTCTCAATTTTTCTTCTCGAACTCTCTTGATTTTTACTATAAATCTTTTCAGTTCTTCTCAAATTTTTTCAATTGTTGTTTTAGAACTTCATCGATTCGTAACAACATGATGGTTCTGGTTCTATCAGTGGTGTCGGAATTAGGATGCAAGTACAGTAGGGTGTGTTTACTGGATTTGGGAAACTGAATATCATGACTTTTCATGGGGATATAAAATGAAGTGGATGGAGGGGGAGGGGTGAACTCGACGCTTCGCGCCTCACCGGGGACTCCACCACCATCCCCCCTTTGACTAATTTCCAAGTAAACCAAAACCTGTATTTATTGTGGAACTTGCATTCTGCCCCTGATTTTCCAATAGGGGTACCTGAAATCAGAGAATATTCTGAGAGTACAGATGTCTCCCATGGCAATGCACGAAGTTTTTTTTTTTTCTTCTTCTTTTAAAGGATCACCAGAATTATACTTGTTGCATACTTCAACATTTTGTTCGTTTATTATTTCAATTAGCTCCTGTCTCAGGTTCGACAATCTTTCTCCATTTGTGTTAATCCCCTTGTTTTCCCAGTCTAATTTTCTACATATTTTTTCCAGGGCGCAACTGAATAGGATTGGGCACAGGGGATCTCTCTGCTTCACTCCTTTTTCTATTCCAAAATATTCCCCCTCCACATCTGTCATTATTTTTGCTTTTAATTCTTGGTACATTTCCTTAATTAGCTGTATATATATAGTTCCCTGGGACGCCCTGGATTCTTAATGAGGTAAATCAAATGCTTTGTTGTAGTTTATGGTTGTGCTTAGTGTGATAGGTCTAGTTTTCTATCTTATGACGATTACCCTTTTTGAATAGTACAAATATCATGTTTGCATAGCTCTATTCTGAACAAATTTTTCCTTTTTCTAAAATTTTGTTGAAGACTTCTGTTAGTTTCCCCTGATTTGGAGTGCTAACATGAATGAATAGCTGCCATGAAATAGTGACTTTAGCGTTATTCGCGTGCATACGTTCATCACTGCTTTACGCGGAGGGCCGAGCGATGGACATCGCGGCGCCTACGGGTGCGCTCGAACATGTTTTTCGAACTTCCAGCTCAATCGACACAGCTTTGTATTATCCGATTTGACTGAAATTTCCTGGGGTTTGTTTTCACACCCACAGGGAAATATTCAGCGGGGGCAAATAAAAAAGTTTGCGCATTTTCTAGAATCCGTGCGAATAAATGGCGTCCTAACGTGCATGCAAATAATTTTCGAACTTCGTCGGCTGGTTGTGCGGCACCTATCGAAATCAGAACCTATCACGAAATTGAACCTGTGGTAAGCGCACCGTTCTTTAGGACAAGCTAGATGTTGTCATTATATCGTAAAATTTATAGATAGGTTATACGTACACGTATACAGAGATACAGTATCATCTTGGTGTGGAATGAGTTTTATGGGTACGGCGTGCTCATGTGCTGTCGCAGCCCGAAAAAAAAAAGGGTTGAAAGTCGCCAGCCGAGTCACTAAATCATTTCTGTAACTTTGCCGCTCCGTTAATAACGTCATTATTGTCGGTGAAGTGTTTACTGCGGGTGTACGTAAACTATATACAGCGATCGTCTGCGTGTGTGGGTTTGTCGTATACACACACACACACACACACACACACACACACGGTTACAGCGACGACTTTCGCTCGTCTGTAGAGCACAGGAAACTTTCTCCAGAAAGTGGGTGACCTTTTCCTACCCCTCTTTTTTTCGCTCGCCCACCGCACTCTGTGCTTCGTCTGCTCGAGAAAGTCTACCTGGCATTTCACGCGTACGTTCGTTTGACATTTATTAGTTTCATGTTTTACAATTACGTTTTTTCGGGAAAGTGATCCGGTTGATTACTTCCGCGGAGGAAAACGTGCCGTCTTGGATTTTTGGGGCATCGCCGGGCATGTAGGTGCCGTATAAGTTCCGTGTACGTTCGACGTTCGAATAAGTTACTATGGCTGTACTACACGTGCAGCAATTCGCGTGCAATTTCAAACTGAAATTTCCGGTCGTATGGAATGCCGCCGCACGTGTCTAGGGAAAGACGGAAACGGTGGGTGTTTGAGGAAAGCTTACTCTGACGAATGGAATGATGGAAGTCGGATGGAATGAAACGAAATCCACTGACATGAAATGTGTTCGTTTTCCCCGAAATTCTACAGGTTTTCTGCTTCGTACGATCGGGCGAATGAAAAGGTACCGTGAGTCGGGATTTTTCCAAATTCCACGTATGTCGGATTCGTTTTGTAAACTGCTTTCTAAAGCTGAATGGAAGTTGTTGGCTTGTTTTAGAAACCAGTTAAAATGTTGAAAAACATTTGAAGGTGAAATTTGCGCGATTTTCTAGGATCGAACAGGCATACAAAAATGACAGGAAGGTCTGTGAAGAAGACTAAAGATACCCGGTCTAGCTCGTTACATTTCGGACATGCTGCAGACCAATACCACCTAAAGAGAACGCCTGGACACTGAATTATGACATCACGCTCAGTAAGTCAGTCTGTGTACATTGCGTATATGGAGAAAACGCGTTTTTTCCACTTTATTTGAAGATAACTTGATAAATACTAATTTTTATAAAAAAATTCAGGTCACGAAAATTCTTCTCCATTAAATTCCCTTTCTGATGAGTGTAAGTTTAAGGCTATAAACGCGGTCTCCTTCATTATTTCAATGATTTAGTTTCGTATATAATCACGCGCCGTAGTTTCGATATATAAAACGCTTTCATTTTATTTAAAGATAACTCGATAAAAATTCTCATTTTGACACAACAAAAAAAATGCAGGTTATAAAATTTCTTCTGCATTAAATTTCCTTTCCGATGATTGTAAGTTTAAGGTTGCAAACGCGGTCTCTTTCATTATTTCAATGATATAATTTTCGTTTGCACTAATTATACGCTATTGGAATAGCATTGTTTTCAATTTTTCATCTGATCTTCGCATGAAATTTGGCAAAATAGTTGGAATAAATGAAATACCACGTATAGTTTCAAGACAAACAACTGAAGTTGGAGACAGAGCTAGAGGAAAATTAGATCATTGGAATAATGGAAGAGACCACGTTCAGAACCTCAAACTTACACTCATCAGAAAGGAAATTTAATAGAGAAGAAATTTTGTAACTTGCATTTTTTTAAAAATAAAAATGAGTATTTATCGAGTTATCTTCAAATAAAGTGGAAAAAATTTATTTTTTCCACATACGTAATGTACACTGACTGACTTACTGACCGTGATGTCATAATTCAGTGTCCAGGCCTTCTCTCTAGGTGGTGTTGTTCACACTCGATGAGCACAGGATGAAAAGCCGAGTCTGGAAGTTCTTGAGTTACGTCGATTTTAAAACAGTCTCACGCTTTAGCGGCATAGCTGGACTGACTACCTAGACAAGAGCGAAAATTAAGACCAAATGTAAAGTAGATTCTCAATTATCCGAACTAACTGGTGAATCAAAAGTTCAGATAGTCACGAGGTTTTTTCAAATTTGTATTTTTTTTTACATTGTAATCATCCTGATATAACCCTCATCATTTCCTTAGTCGTTTACTGCAGCTAAATAATGGGGAATAAATGAAAATTCCCAATTTATTTGGAATCCAAACACAGTACAGGATGTATGTACAGCACATAACGTGTACATGCACATACAGCACGATGTAATTATCAAAAAGATTCATTTTTTCAGAAACCAGTTCATAAATATTTGTTTGGTGGCAGTGGTGATTCTTTTCCTCGCCGCGAAATCTCACCATTTTCTGTGCAAAGTCATGTCAGCAGACGTTACTTCTTTCTAATTGTGCATTATGGTATCCTTCAGAATGACTGACTAGTTAATTTTCTGCGCCTATATCAGAAAATCCCACCTCCATTTCGTCATCATCCACTGTTGACTTTTTAACTAAATCTACAATATCCTCTTCCGTGTTAACCAAACGTTGGAGCTGAATCGGCAGGGCTGTGCTTAGCGGTACAGAAGACAGAGAGGCGGTGTTGCTGACAACGTGACGCAAGTACAGCCCACCCACCATTGTCCTAAAAGGTGTGGAGACTGGGCTCTGTTTAGCCCTGAAGTACTTGGGGCTGTGATTCGACGGGAAGTTGCAGTTCCGAGAGCACTTCCGACGGGCAGCTGTGGAAACGGATTGAGTAGCTAGACAGCTGTCCCGTCTGATGTCGAACCTAGGGGAACCGAGGGACAAGCGGAGAAAGATACGTCAACGTCATCATGCCGGACCTCCTATACAGGGCACCAGTATTTGGCGATGCCATCAAGATTCCCTACAGAAGAGCGGAGATGGAAAAGATTCAGCGAAGGACCACGATGAAGTGTGTCAGTGTGTACCGCACTGTTTCTTCGGAGGCAATAGGCATGTTAGTGTATACTGCCAATCGAACTCAAGGTTGGCGAGATAACGGAGGTATACGGTGCGAAGAAGAAAGCGAAGATGAACCGGGAAGCACTTTGGGTCAAGCGAGACATACAGCAGTGCATGCTTCGTAAGTGGAAGGATGCGCTCGCCCATTCGACCAAAGGCGAGTGGACCCAAGCGCTGATAGGCGACCTCGATGGATGGGCAGGAAGATCGCACGGAGAGCTGAACTTCCACCTGACCCAAGTCTTGAGCGGCCACGGGTACTTTGGCACGTATCTACATCGGATGGCGATAGCGTCGAGTCCCGTGTGCGCGCACTGTGATCGAGGGGCGGAGGACGCACCTTGGCAGACCCTGTTCGATTGTGAGGCGTGGGAGCAGGAGAGACGCAAAACGGCCAGAGCAGCGATCAGACGACGGCGTGATTAGCCGTCTCGCGCCGGACAACCTAGTTCCGGAGATGATGAAGAACCGAAGCAGTTGGAATCGGGTGGCGGCCTTTGTCTCGGCCATCATGTAGAGGAGAATGCAGACGGAGTGGTCGAGGCAGAGGGCGGACGACGAACCAAACTCGGCCCACATCATCGAACAGGACAACTCTGTTACTATCCTAGAGGCGCTGCTACAGTTGCGCTACGGACCCTCCGGTAGGGCTCCTCCGTCGCCGTCACCTGCCTGCGTCTCAATACACGGACCAAGACGAGAAGGTGAGGGGTGAGTGAAGGGGGATTGTCGAGTTGGTTCCCGGACCCTTTTTCTTATACCGAATTGGTTCCCGTAACCCTTATGTAACAATACCGAGTTGGTTCCACATTTTCCTTCCCATTTACAACAGACTTAGGACTGTCTACTCATACTTGAGTGGGTAGGTTAAAAATATGGAATCGGTGAGTACTTCATCCTACATGTTAGATCTGTGGCAAAAATTTGTAGCATACAGCTTGGACGTACTGTAATCGAGTGATGGTGTGATTGTTGAACTTGTAAATCTGCTCTTCAATGAAGTTCTCTTTACGGTTCTGGCGGAAATATTTTTGAAACCCGAATTTGTACCCGTTAATTAACAAAAACTGCTTATTCTTTTCACTTATCATCACGTCGTACTCCACCATCGCGACAAAATATTGCTACTGTCCACGACGATCCGATTCACGCACTGCAATCTCGTTCAAGTACATTTATGGCACTAAGGAACTTTGGATCAAAAAAGCAAATTGTAAAATGACATCCGCATTCAAAAATAAACAGTGTATTAGGTAGACGAATTGTGTACACGTAATTCTACCAACTGGCGAGAGAAGAAAAATCCTAAAATGACGAGAGTAATTCGATAGAAAAAAAGGAAAAGAAAAACTAATATCGAGCCTAATAAAGAGGGGGATCGAGAGCCGATGCCGAGCGGCACGATTTTACAAAAGATAAGGCTACAAGTTTGCCACACATTCATGTTTGCCCGATAAGTATATGAAGGGAACCAACTCGGTACTGCAGGGAAAAAAGGATGGGAACCAACTCGGTATTATAGAAAATTATCGCCGGAACCAATTCGGTTGTTTGGGAACCAACTCGGTATCGCCCGAGTGAAGAGGAAGCGCGTCCGACTGTGTGGACCTGAATTCCAGGCGAGTGCTCGGAGAGCGCGAACCTCGGTCAGTAGGGAACCACATGGGGCCCTTGCAGGACGAACGCACCGGAAGCGGTACGGCGAAGTGGAGGCTCGGGCCCGGCGGTGTCATAGGGGCCACTTCGGCATGCGTGCATCGCCATACAATAAAAGTGAATATTCTCTTCGGTAGATTCAGAATCGTCATGGGTAGTCATTCAGTCATGAATATCATGCCCAACATCTACAGCACGAACTCTTGAAACAAAAAAGGAAGTGCTCAAACTCGACCACAGTTACACTGGATGAAGAATAGAACCAGGTTTCGATAAAAATCGATGGGGTTCGATATCCGAGGCTTATCTTGAAAGCGCTGATCACGCTCCATCTTCGTTAACATTTTGTATGACCCGAAACAGCGTCATAGCGGATTTACGGCGTTTTGAGTATGCAATTTCATTAACATTTCGAGGTACTTCGAATATTTGTGGATTTTTCACGGCGTTGCAATTATGCAATTAGATTAACAGTTATGTTGCTGCATTCGAATTCGAATTACAACATTATTTTTTATGACTGAAGTCTTGATTCAAAGTCACGAACATTAAGGTGGATAAAAAAAACTTTTTTCTTCCCGGCCGATAATCGGAAATCGTATGTATTATTTTCATAACATTTCGCAGATTGTAGAGAAGTAACGAATTCTCAAAAAACTCTCTAGTGATTTCTGTTTGAGGTATTTACCCATAAAAGTATACATTGTTTGAGCTAATTCCTAAAAGAAAAAGAAAAATTGCAATTTTTGAAATTTAATCGTCTTTTACCGGACCGACGAACTGACGTCCACACAGTCCCATATTTATACCTTTGTATACAATTCTCTGAATGTTTTCTTCTTCACCATCTTCCTAACTTTCCTTGTCATCCTAATTTATATTACTCAGTGTCTATCTGTCAGTGCACTTTGGTTGAACACTTTTGTCTTTCTTATGGTTCGTTGGGGGTTTTCCATCATTTTTGTCATGTCATCTTCCTGTTCGATGAAAATAGAGAAAAATCAATTTGTATATCCGTATAACTTCAAATTGCTGAAATACGACTCATATTTCTAGTCAGCTCATTTTTCTATCTCGTCTGTAATCTAGGGTTTTGTCATTTACTTTTCGATAATTTCGTTATTTTTGTCTTCGTTATTTTTCCTTCAGTAATTCTTATTTCCTTTCAATTCGTGTTTTCCTGTCTTATCGAAACACGATATCTGTAGAAACTGATATGGGCTGATTATATTGGTGATAATCTAGTCATGTCTCTTGTTTATTTATGTCTTATGTGTATGTCTATATGTTGTTTTACATCTGGCATTGTACGTTTGTGTCTTCACGATAATAGTATTTATACCTGTATTTTTTCTCTCGGAGAAGGCACAGAAAGAGGAGATTAGAAGAGCAAGTTCTTAATATTATTGAGAGGTTAATATGAACCTACATAGTTGTTTTTTGATAACGGCATCGTCTACAAAAGTCTACAAGCTTTAGGGATTCAATAGGACTCAGTTCAGAATTATTACTGAGGCTCGTAGGACTGAAAACCATTTTCCAACTACTCAAGACCAATAATATAACTTAAGTTTTGTTAATAATCGTGGCAAAGATTCGCTGAAACTGTCATCGTGACTGAGAAAAGTTACTATATTAAAACTAAAAATTAGAATAGCAGGCGGATACTTAGCGCCAGATAGACGCACGAAATAACAAATGAGGAAGTATTTAACAGAGCAGAAAGTAAAATGGATATTTGGAATGGTCTGAAGAGAATGAGAGATAAGCTAATAGGGCATAACTTGAGGCACTCAGAAATAATATCACTGCTGCTAGAAGAAAGAGTGGAAGGAAAGCATTGGGTAGACCGGCAAAGATTCGGTAGTTTGCCAGTTGCGTCCCGAAAAGCCATTTTCGTATCAGTTGCGTCCCGACTTAAAAATGAAGATGTTCGATTTGCGTCCCAGCAAAAAATTAAGATGTGCTAGTTCCGTCCCACACATGTAGGGTACATTGCATCCGAAGAAAACAAACATACAGACTGTAGGTATATGTATTGGAACCTTGAAAATTTTCAATAACACAAAAGTTCAAATTCAAATATTTTTACTTATCCACGAATTTTAAATCACTGGGTTTACGTGTTGCAACTATTTTAAATGTACAGGTTAATGTTTTTCCAAAAATCTCAGTAGTCTACGTTTTGTTGATAGTCCATGTACAAATAATACTTTTTTACATCAATTCCCACTGAATTATGAAATCAACCCTTTAAATCATCTTCCTAAGATAATTTGAATCCCAGATAATTTATTCACATTCAAAGTAGATCAGTCGCCTATTTTTATAAGAACTACCACGCATGCTATTTCGTTTAACATACATTTTTTCGAAGTGTAGACCACCAAAATTTTGTACTAATAGATGCTCGCATTAAGCAAAGAAGTTTGAAGTGAAACAAAAAGTGCAGAGCCGAAAAAATGTTATTTCCTTGTCTAATTTTCTGAGGAACGTACCCCAGTGTTACACAACATATAAGTAGTTTCCAAGACAAAATTAACTTGAAAATTTCAATAAAATAGAAAATTTCCAACATCCTCATATTTTAATATCCTGTTTATCCTATTCTAAGCAGTATTACACAGCAGAGTCCGCCAGATGGCGTACCCTCTGGGCTTCAATCATTAATATAAGTTTATTTTTTGATTATTGGTGGATATCATATTTTTGAAATCCGGGGAGCGGTGAGATCTAAATTATGATGTCCCGGATGATTATTTCTTAAATCGAAAGATGATTGCTATACAGACCAAATGTACACAAAACAGGTGGAAAGTAGGAAGGACTAGTGACGAGAAGCAGGACGCAACTCGTTCATCGTTATTCTTTACACTCGGGACGGAACTCACATATCTTTTTTCTTCTCATGGGACGCAACTAAAACATGTTAAAAATGTACCGGACGCAATTCATACCCAGCGAAAGATTCCTGTATGTTCAACAGATAATTAAGGATGTCAAATGTGTTATTACGAAATGAAAGAACTTGCACAAGATAGGGAGAGATGGAAAGCTGCATTAAACCGGTCGTAAGACTAATAACCTTATCATCAGCTGAAGACTCACCAAGATTTATTAAGACTGTTTGTACGCGTTAAAATTGGTTGAAAGCTCGTGATGACTAAATATATAGGACTCCGAAAAGGCGTCATTGGGATTCTGTTCAGGATCATTAAGACTCAAAAAGACTAACTTAAGATGGTTTACGTTCATCTAAAAACTCTTTAAAACTCGATAAGATTCTGTTACGACTCCTACGACTGTTGGAATTCGTTAAGACTTATCTCAGCGAGTACTGAAAGAGTTTGAGGGATACTAAAGTGTTTGAACGTGTCTTGACTAAGTCGGGAAGAGTCTTTACATAGAAGTAACGAGTCTAGTACAGTTTCTATACCAATTTTTTCAATTATTTCAAAATTTATCGTCCGCGTCCTACATTTTCCCCGTCCTGTTCGGCCAGTCGGTTGCCTAGACAGGGTGTCTACAGAAATTGAAACGTAAAAATGAAGTCTTTTTTCAGGACCCTTTGCGGAACTGTAGCCGCGGCGTATTTCTATATTTTCCCCAAGTGCGCAAATCTTTTTTTTGTTTCCAATTGTTTGATACTCTACCTCTCTCTCCGTTCTGCTCCGCCACTCCTCCCTTCTTGTGAATATAGATCCTGCATTACACGTTTTAATGACCCATTATAGGAATCGCAAAAAATTAATTTTTTAGTATTTCTAACAAAAACGAAGGACTTTTCAATTTTCTTTTTTAAATTTCAGCACTATTTAGGACTTTTAGGACCTACTTTCAAAATTCAGGATTTTTCAGCACCTGTAGACACCCTGCTAGAGGTAAATAGTGAATAACACTAAATGCAGCCACCGTTATCTTCAAGTAAGGAAGAAATCACCCATTTGTGCCCTATATTGCCAAATCTAACCAAACTAGGCCACTTAAAATACATCAGCCCGATATCAGGTGCAGAGCCTCTTCTTATTCCGCAAATCCAGTTCATTTCGTTAATACAGAGACAGAGAGCAAGTATATTGCTGTAGTGTGGGTACCTTCATTAAGTATCATTGTTTTTAATACGTTCGTTCTTCGCTCGGCGGAATTCTTTGCTGCGATTCGTCGAGGCGCGCAAAAACACAGAGCCTAGTGCGATATAACGAAGTCGTGATTGGCGCATTCAAATTTGAATCAGATTAGGGTTTATATTGCGGGCGAAAGCTTCAATCTTCGAAGCGTTTATTGCCGAAATAAACTTTGCATAATTAATGACGCTGGCTCAACGACTGACGAGTTCAATTAAGTTTACGCGGTGCGGCGCGGTCGATTTCAGCAATGCGAATCACGTTTTCTTCGCAGAAAGGTGTGGATTTAGGATTCAGTGAGCTTTTGCCGGTAGTAGTGACGAAGTGTGGACAAAAATTCCAAATACGCTATATTTCTTTGAGCACACGTTCGGGATCCACCTGAATTTTTGATTATTCGTCAAAGGAGGAAAACAGAACAATTCGATTACGTAGATGGTCTGATAATGCGTATGAAAGCGTTTGTGCTGTGAAATGAGTCTTTAAAATCAACGTTGCGGCTAGTAAAATTGAATAAACGAGGGAAAATATTCTGATAAACTGGGAGGAAAAGAGAGCGATACAGACTTGTCACAAATAAATAAATAAATCTAAGCTCAAATGGAAATATCACAATTTCATAACATAATTTACTAGCACATATTGCGAAGTCCATATTACAGTGACACACTCTCCTCTCGAATGTACATTTTTATATAAATCGTCCTGTCTGACTACTGTCTGCGTAGCACGATGCGAGCGTCTAACAAACGTCCTTTGTCCCCTGCATTCTTGTACTTTCGGTAGGTCATCTTTTCTAAACCACGCACTTCTTCTTCTTGTTTTTCTTACTCTCATTACTCACTCTCTTTTTCCTTTTTCGACCTGCCAGGTAGGACATCCATTTAGTTTCTTCTTTTTCTTCTTCTTACGCCGACGCCGTTGAGCGGAGATTTGCGATCCACATAAGTATCGTGATCCTCGATACTACCGCTCTAAAAATTTCCGCCGACGATTTTCCCAGCTATCGACGCAGGTCGCTCATCCATGAGTTCTGCCGTCTGCCCGGTGACCGTTTCCCGCAAATTTTTCCTTCCAGCACAAGCTTTGACTACTCGTATCTGTCTCCTCTTGCAACGTGGCCCAAATACCCTAGTTTGCGTTATTTTATCGTAGTCAATAAGACTTTTTCAAACCACCCCTCACCCACCTGAGGCAATATAGGAATCATTTTACAGAGATTCTGAAGCTAAAGAGAGTATGTATGGACTTTAAAGCGAGGGGAATCCAACAAAATACACTAGTCAGTAAAAGTAAATACGGTTAACATAGAATAAAGGAATGAACTGATTTATTACTTTTCAATACAAATGAACAAAAACTAAGTAGAGAACTGATATTAGGTGTACATTAATTTTTAAGATTGTTACTGCCATGCTAACTATAAACTAGATCAAGAAAGCCTTGAAGGAAAAAACTCATAATCCCATACAAATCCGCAAAAGCAAAGTAAGAAACTAAAACCAAAAAGTAGAGTGAACAGATCTTTTCAAGAATTTAAGAGTGCAGCTGTTACTCTGACTATGAACATAATTAAGAAAGAAAAGAAAACTTATAATTAACAAAAACAAGATAAGGAAATGGAGAAAAAAAGTGTTTTTTAAATGTGTAACTGCCACTACTATGAATTAAATCCAGGAAGACTATGGGAAAAAAAGAAGAAAGTTTATAATATCTCATACAAATTAACGAAAAAAGGCAAGGAGGTAAAAATACGAGTAATAGGGTGAACAGATTGAATTTTCAACAAGTTCAGAGTGCAACTACCACTCTAACTATAAACTAGATCGAGAAAGGCTAGAAGAAAAAAACCATAATATAGCCAAAACAAAAGATACTAAGAAGAAAAATAATTCTTGTGAAGATTGTACATAATTATTTATATCTGAACAAACAGCAATCACTTATTTCTTTTCCAATTTAGAATTCAAAAAATCTATATTATTATTCAGCGTAGCAAGTTCGTCATCTTTTGAACGAACCAATTTACATTTTTTGATCTCCAGTACTTTTAACTCATTTTCTATTTTTCTTTTGTCATTAGTACTTTTCACTGCATCATCCTTTTTCAATTTTAAGGCTTCTTTCTTTTCACACTCGAATTTGTACAGTATTGAATCACGTGCAGATTATGTAAAATTGCTGATTTTAAAGAAGAAATGCAATAATTATTTCTTTTGTACTTGAGGCACGCGCAATGATTTGAATAAATTAGGTAATAATTTCAATTGATTCAATTAATTTTGATGATAATTGTTGTAGTCCTTTCAGAACATACCGTTAAAAATGGGAACATTTTCGGAATTTCGGGACAGTTTTCGAAAAATTGGAACATTTTGGGACTGGTAGACACCCTGACAGTATGCAGCATGAAGAACTCATAAATTAATCTTTTTCTGCTATCTTTCGTGCCATCCAATCAGAGAGCATTTCTCTCGCGTGTTTAAACTTTGTCATTAGTTAAAATTTCATTTTTAATTCAGTTCGAATTTATCTGCAGCATAAAGATAACTATTATCTGACTGGTAATTAGATATTTGCCTTACAGAAGGAACTTGACAGCATCAGCAACTGCAAGAATGTTGTATTTTAAAGCTAAACGTTATTAATAATAGAGCTGGTACTTATATGAAGTTTTCCCTGTTAGAATGATTCAGTTGGTTGATCAAAAAGAAAGTTTAATGCTGCGTACATCAAAATATCAATTTTGAAGTTCGTAAACTTCTGGGTAAAATCAAACAGTCGTGCTTTCGCTGCATGATGTTTTGTGCGGTATTCCAACCCATAATACTGTATTATTAATCGTACCTATGTAGAACCAATTCTTGTGACTGCGATTGAACCATCGTGTCAGAAACACGATTTATTTAAGTAAAGGTCCCGGGTCTATCTTAGCGAAGTACGAATTTCGCCTCTTTGTTGTGGGTTTCTCGTTTCGTCGGTGCGAACTACAAAGCACCTTTATCATACCCTTTGATTTTTGAAGTGGCTTCAGAAATGATTCAAAACTCATTTTATAACTTTCAACTAAGACACGTTGGCTGTCTCACGAATCCTCAAGATTTGTGAAGACTCGGCTAAGACCCGTTACCACTCATTACAGCTCCGTTATTTGACGGCCAGACAATCTGAAGGCTTGTTACACTTGGTTAGAACTCGAGACATTTTCTGGAAATTCGTTACTATAACAGCTCATTAGGACGATGTGTTAGATATGGTAACGACCGAGTCAAACTAGCTGAGAACGTTAAGACTTATTAGGACAGACCATTTCAAAATTCGTCAAGCATCATTAAGACTCGATCAGGATTCACATAGATACTCGTAGTACTAGGATTTCTGAAGCCCTACATGTTTTTTTGAGGCTAGTTAAAATTTTTCTGACTTGAAAAATTCAAACTCGTAGCGTGGGTAAAAATGGAAGAAAAACTGAGACACTGAAAAGCTATTGATTAAGTTCAAGGTCTACTAATTTCACTCTTTGTGTGAGACTTTGAGGAGATGGTTATTTTGCGAAAGAAACTGCCCAATGAATGGACAGAGATCAGACGGAAGGTAAGCAGTATTGGTACTCCAAACATAAGAGGGGTCTGCTTTAAGACTCATTTGGACAGATAATTTCAAGACTCGGCAAGCATCATTAAGACTCGGATTTATACAGACAGTGTTAGAATTCCTTAAGCCCACTATGTTGACAGCATTCAACATTACTGAGACTCTATCAAGATGCACGTTAAGACACAGAAAACCCTTCTGACTAGAAAAGTTCAAATTCGTGAAGATGTTGTGAATACTAGAAACGCAACAGGTTCGTACGAGGACATACAGAAGTAATCTTTCAAGAAGGGCATATGTAAAAATAGAAAAGAAGAAAAAAAACTGGGACCCTGAAAATTTGTTAAATAAATTTAAGGTCTACTAATTTTACTCTTGGTGCGAGTCCTTGAGGAGTTGGTTATTTAGCAAAAGTAATATGGGCAGAAATCAGGGAACTGAGTACTTCAGACAAAAGAAGGTTCCTCTACTAAGGAGTCGCATGGCCATTCTCTTCTTAGTCGTAGTCCTAACTTACAAAGCGAACTTGACGTGAAACCTTCTTTCCCGTCTGTAGCAAAACTAGCTGTTTTGAATTTGCCTCCAAATCGCACTGACGCGACGACATTCATTGTTACTCTATTACGTGCTGCCATACATTTACAGAAGGAGGGGTCTGCTTGGCGGAGTAAATAGCGCGCTGGCCTCGGAATTCAGAGGTTCCTGGTTCGAGCCGACGTAGTAACTCGCTACATTTCGACCTAGGCCGGGTTTTCGTCGAGAAGAGAAGAGGGCTAAGACAGGCCTGACAGCCTCCCCGACGTCACTGAGGTAATGCTCGAAAGGGCAAATTCTAGGGCTCGGGTTATGAGCAAAAATTAGAAAAAGAACATTTACAGAAGGAAGTTAGTTCGTCCCCAACAATACCAAATATTAAAAGAACCATCCTTAGAACATCAGTAGAGGGGTATTACATATAAAGGGGTCCTTATACGTACAGGGCCAGAGACCCCAGACGTCTTTATCCGGCCCTGTAATCACTGTAAACTGAAGAAAAGAAAATTGTAATAAAATAATGAAACGAATAATCGGCGCGAGAAAAGTAATTTTTCACGACGCGGAAATATTAAAACGAAAAAGAATAAAAAATGAATATTCTAAAAAGCTATTTTTCATAACATTTTTAACCTGGGAATTCGAGCAACCGGGATAGAGAGATGAGAAAATATGCACATAAAAATGAAATTCCATTTTCTCCCCCGAATTTCCATATACCTGTCGTCGTGCGATGCTCGTCTGAACACTACACTGTTGTTTTTTCCTTCTCTTTCGCTCTTTTTGCACTTTATTTATTTATTTATTATTATTTTTTTATTAAAATATCAGCGAAGCGTTCAGACTTCTTCGCGCGGTATTTACAGAAAAGAAAGTAAAATTAAATTTTATTTCAGATATTATCATTTTTTATTAGCGTTTTAACGGCGACACGAATGCCACGCTGTCTGCGCGAATGTGTACCGTACAATATATTTAAAATTCGTAATTCCATTTCACGTGCGGTCGGAAGAATATTCGGCCTTTCTACGAACCCCGGCCTCGCTGAGGTCGGCCATTTTCTCCCATTTGTCGTAATAATTGCGCTTAAAACAAACGAACGAAGGATGAATGAATGAGCGAACGTTCTGGAACACTCGAAAAACGATTTCCAACCAGAATCGCTGGGCCGAGATTTATTTCCTCGTTATCGTTTATAATCAATTTAACCTTTAAATTATTTTTATTAATTTCGTATTAAAACGCAGGCCCGAACTTGATGGAGACCAGACGTTGTACATTGGCTACATTTTAGGAGTCGTGTATAAATATTTTCGTATATTCTGTTTCCGACAGCTTCGTTCTTCCGTTCATTTATTTAGATATATCGTTTTCGAATGACTGGTGCCTTTCAAACGATAAAGCTAAAAGGTCAGCAATTTTTTCTCGCGCGAGTGAGTCGAACTGTTCGACAGATCGACGGTCGAATCGTTCGTGATTTAAATTTTCCGTTGTTAAATAAATCTAAACTTGAAAGATTGATGAGCAAATAACGCCCTGTCTTAGTGTTGCAAAATGGTCACTTACACGCATTTATGTGGAAATAACGTCACACGACTCTGACCTAGTTAGTAAGTGGGACTAGGGAGCAGAGCGGTTACCACAACCAGAGTCAAAAAGTCAATAAACAAAAACATTCCATGCTCCTTTAATACGAATAAACTCTGAGGCCGAAGAGAGTCTTTATGGCTGTTCTACCGGAAGTTTAGGATACGCCAGAATCGAATCGATTCGAGAGAAAATCTGAGTACTTTTAAAGAGATGGATGAAATCTTGGATGTGCTGCAGGGGGTAAGAATTGGATCCCAAAGGTCGCTGTGTGGCCGAAATGGTAACGTTCCCCCTTCGCAATCCTTGCGTGTCGGGTTCGAATCCCACCAATGCCGGAAAAAGTTGATGATATTCGAATATATTATACCTCCGATAACATCCTAACTCAGTGACTACAGTATCAGTCGACGCGGAAACATAGCGCACCTTGTATACCCCACGCCAGTTCGAATGAAAAAGGCAGTACAATCGCCGGACGTGTTACCACCAGATCTAAAAGACTGATACTGTCGTGTGCACGTCCTAGTAAGCGAACTGCGGCTGCACACTTTTCGGCACCGGGAAGAAAACTCTAACGCAGTGAAACCGTGGCCTGTTTCTGGAAGAGCCAGGGGGAAACTGAAGAGCTTATTGGATAATATTTTTTACTCAGAACTTATTATTACTACATATTTTTATTAGCATTTGAACAAGATTACCAGGTGAAGTTTTTTTTTTTTTTTTTTTTTTTTGATTTTCAAGTTGAAATTTAGAAAAATGTTTACACAATACCTTTTTTTGTTACCTATTTCCTTTCTTTCATTTTTTTTCTTATACTCATTTAATCAAATTTGGTAAAAACTTAATGAATCCACCAATATATTACACAAAAATTTTTTAAATATCCTCCTCTCCCCTTCAGGACAGTACTTTCCATTTATGCAAGTAATTGAGTAAAATTTGGCGGTATTGGACAGTGGAAAGGTTTGAGAAGTATGAAAACTATGAGCAAATTCTAGATGCAATTTATATGAGTTGAAGAAAAACATTGAAAAGATAAGATTCGAGAAGTATTGAGAAGGTTTCTAAATCAGTTTAACCAAAATTGCGGACGATTGAGAAAATTAGAAGTATCATGAAGGTGTAAGACGGGAGAACAGTACTGAAAATTGAAAGCTCTCGGGGAAGGGTAAACATTTTGTAAGTAAAATAGCGAAGCATAAGTGAATTTTCGTCATAAAGTTTGTGAAGGTTAGAGAGGCTATCGTGTTCTCAAAGTTGAATATACCTCCTTCCTCTTAATAACAGATTTCCAATGTATTCTCAACATTTTCCTCAGCAAAGTCTGTTCGTGTTGAATACGTAATTCACTTAGTATAAATTTAATAAAGTATTTTGCTACATATAAAAATAACTGCGTATTTTTGAAATTACAATTTATCTCTGAGGGAAGGGCTAAATTACTTTTCTGCAGGAAGTAACTCAGTATTTTGAGAAGGCAAATCTACAATATTTCATACATATTTTGACTACCAATTCTTCCCTTCTCTATTCCACTCTTTCTTCCCCCCCCCCAAATCTTTGCCGTTTCCTTCGTACTTACTTTTCATTTATTTTTTAACCAGGAGAACATGAAATGGAGAAGAAGGTGTTTGTTTTAAAGTGCTTGTTTACTGTAATTGTACTTTTCCTTTGGTTCCGGAGTGGGTATGGTTATATCTCTTTATTTGTGCCACTTGAGGAGATGGTTCTATAATCAATACAAGAATTGAGAAGAGTTGATAGGATGAGAATTACTGATGTTGATCACTCATTTCATTTAGCTAGATGGACAAACAAATTTTTTTATCTATATCCAAATTAATAAATTTTTTTTCTTTTAGGAATCAGATATTTTGATCAAATAAAAGCATATATTTGTTACCAAATGATAAGAGTTCCCTTCATGACCAGCCAAATTTTCATTGGGGACGTATCCATCCCAAATCTCTAAGATCTTTACCACTGATGAGAGGATTTAAGAAGTGATGGAGAGCTTTGTAATAAGAAGTGTTCAGTAACCATTTACGAAGGGTTGAGGAGAATTAAGGAGATGAGAGATAATACAGAAAATTCAAGGTGCATTAAGAAGGTTTCAGGAATATCGATAAAGTTTGACAGGAAACTCAAAACCTTGGAGAAGAAATGGGACAATTCGATTAGACATTAAAAAAATGTTGAGTAGAATTAGGAAGAGCTGAAAACTGGAGATTAACTAAGAAGATTTAAGGAAATTCACAATGAAAGTTTAAAAATAGTAGAGAAGCTCAAGAACACTGCTGTTTCGTGCTCGATTTTCTTCGTCATTTTTGTTACTGGTCCTTATTGAAACACCTCCCTTGTTTTCAAGTCTATCAATTCCCATTCCTGAGCAAAAATATTGTCAAAAATTAATTCAGTGATGTCTGGAAACCGAATATTCGATATACAAATTGCATTTAAACTTATTTTGACATTCACAGGGTGTCTGCAAATGATGAAAAGTCAAGTCCTGAAAAAGTTCTGAAAAGTCCTGAACCTCGAAAGTAGGTCCTAAAAGTCCTGAAAAGTGCTGAAATTTTGAAAAATTGAAAAGTCTTTCATTCTTATTAATACATATTTTTTTATACTACGTTTACGTTGGTGTTTTACGGACAACAAGAAGCGCCTATCATTCATGCGTCGAGTGCTAACGAACCCTGCATGTAAAGTGAACGTCCCTCTATGTAAAGCATTTTTACATAAAAAAATTGCTGGCCAGTAATTTCGTATCGGGGAATTGAACCCGTGTCCATTGAAACATTTGACTGAAATGCAGCGATTGTCTCTAACCACTCAGTCACGGAGCGAATTACGAAATAGAGACTTAAGAACGCATTTAAATATTCACGATGTAATACAGCTGTTACCATTCCTTGTTAACTGTCGTTACGTTTTTGCTGGCCACTACCTGTGTATGCTGTTTGTGCAAGTGAACAAACTGGAAACAAGATTGTGATACTGTACTCTGTAGTAATTAACTGAAAAAATTAAATTTTTGAATTAATTACGCACACAAAAATCACCTGTCTATAATTTAAATAAATAAATAAATGGACAAAAAAAAAAAAAAAAAATACAGACCATGTCAGCGAAAAACATTGCCGCTTCTGATCAAGTAGTATAAAAAATATCTTCCACAAAAAGAGCCAGAAGTGAGTTTACATGACTCGAGAATTGCTCACTCGCTACGCTCGTTTGCAAACTTTCCCTCGCCATTTAAACACTCGCTTTTGACTCTTGGTGTGTAACATACTATCTTAGCCACATCCCTCAGAAATCAACGTTCGTTGTAAAAGATTAGAATTTTCAATAATCATAATTACAGACAATAAATTTGTTTCCAATATTCAAAAATACTTTTTCTGCGATTCCTATGATTGGTCATAAAAAAGTGTTCCGCAGTATCTATGTTCACAAGAAGGGGGAAGTGGGGGGGACAAAAAGGAAGGAGGGGTAAAGAGAATAAAACAGTTGGGAAAAAAAAACAGAGTCGGGGAAAATATGAAAAATATGCCGGCTGCAGTATGCCGGCTGCAGTCTTACAAAGGGTCGTGAAAAGTACTTCGTTTGTACTTTCCAATTTCTGTAGACACCCTACTTCACCTCCTGTATACTACTTCTTAAGTGAAAGTGATTTTAATTTCGAAATTGAATTTGGTGACACAGAATACACACATAAGATATTCCACGTTCAATTCTGGCTTGTTTCACATTTAAGAACCTAAGAAACGCAAAAATCACGGAGTCTATATTGGTGGTATTTAAAGGAGGAGATGAGATAGAATAAAAATTTTCCAGGATAAGAAATTATAAGGGTAGACAATTGATTTTGGTAAAAATTGGTGTCTCATATTTCCGTTCCTTTTGCAAAGCGAAAAAGTAGACGAGAAACTAGGGGTTTCGCACATTAAACCTGTATAGATAGAGAATCGTTTTAGAAAAAACTGATTTTCAACCCACTATTTAGTATTTACGGTACGCAGAGGAGGGGAGATAACGAAAATGAAAATATAAAGAATCCGGTGTAAAACAAAATTTACTTCAATTTAAAAAAAAATATCTTTAACAGTTTTCAAGATAGTGATTGAAAACCAGTTTCGATCATCAGGAACCTATGTTCATAAATAAATTTCAGCGAATTTTAGGTCGTGATCAAAAAAGTATATTTCAAACGCTAATTCGCCTGCACGAAAAAGAATTAGGAGAATTTTCATTGTAGAATTTGAAGTTATCTTCGTGTACATGGTTAGAAATCTGGTGCCAAGCGGAGTGCAAATCCACTGAAAAAATCGTATTCCCTTCCCCTGTTTCATTATACAATCGAATCTTAAAAGTAATTTTCTTTGTTACTCCACCGTGAAATTTGTATATTAGAGTCACAAACCGGGCCAAATTTAAAATCGGATGAAATTTTCAAAGTCGTTCATTCAGTTAATTCTTTTTCGGTAATTTTTTGAATATCTTTTCATTTAATATTAAAAAGTTAGTGACATCTTCTGGTCCCTTTTGACGGATTTCTAGGTCACGTTAGATAGTAAGACAATGATGAATGTTCTGAATTTATTTTTGTCACAAATGATATTTCCGAAAGAGTGGAGATTTGAACTTATCGAATAGAAAGCTTACTTACACCGAACTCGAGTAATTTTCTCAGAAGTCTTCCTGTGTCTCTATTGAGGCTCTCAGATCTGCATGCCCTCTCGTGCTCTTTTCTTGGCGTTCTCATATCACTTCGAAATGATTACCTCATCAATCAATCAGATCTAACGAGGGAACGGTCAAATGAAGATATTTGCTGTGGGTCTCTACAATGATACTTTAATACATAAATTTTCAATAAGTATCATTGGAAATCTGATAGGAACAGTTGTTTCTCGCAAATTTGATAGAGCAAGTTAGTATTTTTTTTCCCGCTCACTTCGTTCGTGGTTAGTTTTATTGGCCCTGCTCTCGGTGCACTAAACAGAGTCCTCGTCTTCCTGGAATCAAATTAGCCAATAGAAAAAGTACAGGACTCGTAAGCCTTACAGCCGAGAAGCATTAGAAAGACTGACACGAGCGAAGCGATTATCCGAAGCAGGAAGCACCAGCTCAGCAGAGTGCCGCACTGTGGCTCAAAATCTCAACACTCGAGCTCTACTGGAAAACCTGAGCTTGGTGTGGTGGGACATAGCGCTGCACGCATGCCACAGTGGCTCCTGAGACATCGCACTTTCGGTCCTGGAAACTACCCTTTCAAGTATCGCATCAAGGGCCGGAGATACGAAAGTCTGAGCTTGAACAGGGCACTAATAAAATTATTGCAGCGATTTTAGATAGCCTGGCAGTATGGCAGATAGAATGGCTGGAGCAACCATAAACGATACTGCGAGTATCGGCTCAGGTATACTCGCACTCGTTTTCATTCGTTTCGATGGGCGAAAAATGACGCAAAGAGCAAAAACTAAGCGATAAGTCGAAGACACAGAAAAAGTGAAAGAAGAAACGAACGAATTTCGATTTCTTTTGCGGGGTTTCTTCTTCACCAGCACCACCCCTCCCCCCTCTCGCCGCCGCAAATATAAAATATCGTTTTTGTCGTCGACATTAATAAAACCTCGACGTTTTCCTCGCTCGAACGTTTTAATCCGACGATTGTCGTTATTATTTCTGCTCGCGATACCGCGCGCGCTCCGTTCTTGAAAAACGCGCCGTGTTTATCTTCGGTGATTTATTACGCGGCTCTTGATCACTGCCCGTCACCAATTAAATTTTTGTCGTTTCGTTCGAAGAAGAGCTTTTCAAATAAATGTCGTCGACGTCGGCTGCTTCCTGACACCTTTTCGCAGTTGCCGTCACCGGCGACGGCGTCGTCATCGCCGGGCGCGACAACGGCGGCAAATAATTTAATAAGCTATCGGCATTGTTGTTCTCACCATCACGACAATACTGTTTTTCATTCTGCCTGCCAGTAACTCAAATCCGTACAGAGAACCCAATAATATGCTTTCCGTTGGAACAAAAGTTCGAGGATTATGACCACCGCTGGCCCAAATGTCCTCCTGCCAGTGCTTCTGGGTGACCTGCTACAGTCGTTATGATCCAACTGTCATAAATTTGTACGCAGATCACGTGCCGTGGTTATGGCGGTGCGATTGTTGGTTGTGTTGATACACCAGCATCGCAGGGAAGTGTCCGCTTGGATGGACGCAAGAGGCTAAGGACGTTAGCCCCAAGTTGCGTCCACGACTTCTTGAAATAATTTTATCGAGACGATTGATCGACCTGAGGATTTATTATTAACAGACAAGTACCTACTGTGATAATACATAGGTTGTCCCAGAAGTAAGGTTCCCTATCTTTGTATTTCCGTTGCATGCATTGTAGAGCGATCTGGTGAACGGGGACATGTTGTGCAGGCTTGTCTGATAACACTGTAAAAATATCAAGTGCGCATGTTGAGAAGCTCCAGTGAACCAGTACACGAACCATGGATCTCACGCGCGAACGTCCATCCGTGTGTATACTGCGTTCAGTCATTATTCTTGACAGCGAAAAATGAACCACCTAGCGCCATCTATTGGCAGTTGATCAAAGTGTTCGGCCCATATGTGTAATTTATTACAGTGTAACACGTGCGTAAGTGATGTCGCGCGTTTTGTAGTGGTAAGCGCCAGAATGATCTACTACGCGAAGGTCGTCTCGCACTACAAACTTGGATAGAGGTTCGCGCGTGAGATCCATGGTTCGGGTACTGGTTCAGCGGTGCTTCTCAACATGCGCACTTGATATTTTTACAGTGTTATCAGACAAACCTGCGTAACATGTCCCCGTTCACCAGATCGCTCTACAACGCATGCAACGGAAATACAAAGATAGGGAACCTTACTTCTGGGACAACCTACATATTATCATCGTAAGTGCGATAGAACGACGACTTCTACCCCCGTTAACAAGTGCAACAATTTGTGCAGAAATTATTGACGAAAGAGACATATTTTAAAATACGTAACTGCACCAGTAATCGTCACTTAACAAAATTGTACCCAATCATCGGCATATCTACTAGAAGGAGGAATAAAAAAAAGTATTGCTGTTACCGCTCTCTACAATAATGAAGATGAAACTTACTACAGTTTCCTTATCACTTCAATGAACAGGCAGCATCCAGGTACTATAAGGTCAATACAAAACGAACTTGAAATCAGCTGTTCTGTCAGTATCAGTGTTTGGTGGTTTTTCATACATTTTTGTTTACGTGGTGTCTAGAAGAATTAGGCCTACAGAGCGCGGTAAGTTCAATTCTCGTATGAATGTATTATATTAATTGATTTTTTAGACGTTTCTGCGCCTATTTTTGATATAACTTCTACTTTTCAAGTGTTTATTAATTAATAATTGCTGAAGAATAAAGTGCCGATGACAGGGCACTATAAACGAATAACTTGTCCAGTGATCGGCACATTGCCGATCATTGTTGTACTGAGCTCGTAATTTCTCCTCCGTATATTTTAAGTAATGGAAACAAATTTAAAATGTCAGTACTAAAGAGGAATACATTTTAGAAAGACAAACACCTTTGCCAATAGTCGTCATAACATTCATCAACTTTTAAGAAATAAATTACATTTCAAAAACTTGTAGAATGTACCGATCATTGGTGCGCCGATTAAACTATTCCTAATACATTTCGTAAGCTTTTTTATTGTACAATGGTTCCAACATTTATTTATACAGAAACCGACATGCAAATTACGATTAACGAAGTGAAAAAAGGAGAAGCAATAATCTATGCGGCCTCAGAAATTCCAGTCAATAAAATTAAAAAAATTTTGGATAAACCAAAAGAAGTGAGGGGCAAATATAATTTTCTTTCTAATATTTTATTGTGAATTAAATTTATTCTTATTTATGTATTTACTTATATACCTAGTATAAGTTTGTTATATCATTGATACCTGAATTTTTGAATAAAAAAATAAAAGTTATTTTAAAAACTGCTTTCGCTTCGCTCGTTCCTCGCAGTGGTAGCGAAAAGTACTCGGAACTCGCTTCGCTCGTTCCTCGCGAAATCAAGACACTGTCGACACGTTTTAAGTCGTTAACGTTTTGCAAATGTCGACAAGGACTAGTTATTCGGCTGAAATGTTTAAGGCCATTCACGTTTTAAAAACGCAACTCTCGGGAATAGTATTATAAAAATATAAAACTACTATCAAAATTAGAGTTCGTATAAATTTGAAATCGATACATTCAAGGAAACGTGTAAGACCGAAACATTTGTATAATACAACAAAACTACGCGGCTATCAAAATTTGATTTCGTATAAATTAAATAAACAACATCGAGTACATAAGTCGCCTTGCGCTTCTTATGCTGAACTTAAATCGAGGAAACTCGTGAACAACTCAACCGATTGTCATCAAACTTTCACCATACAACTTCGAGTACTTCTCTATAATGTACCAAAATTTGAATCAAATGATTCGATAGTTCCTGAGATTTTTGTGCAAATTTGTCCTCAAGGAAACTCACGAACGGCTCGACCGATTGCCTTCAAAAGCTTATTTTAACAACTTCGAGTACTTCTCCATAATATACCAAATTTGGAATCAATTGATTCAATAGTTTCTGAGATTTTCTTACAAAATTGAGGTGTAGTATATATATATAAGGAAACCTGAAATTCAGCCACTATTACAGTCGTGTTCTAAACACTCTGAAACGCAAAAAAAACATTGAACTTCACAACTGTGACGAGTGTAATACCTCCCTTTTCTTCGAAAAGTCGGTAAAAAGAGTGACTGCGTTTAATTTGTATGTCCGATTACTGGAACAAATTTGCTGACTATAGGAAGATATTTGTCGATCACTGGTACAAGTCCAGATTTTAATTTTTCGACATAAATGCTCTATTATTATTTGATGAATTAATCGAGGGAAGGTCGCTGTTTTAAATTCTTTTGAAAGCTGAATCATAGTTTCAAACATAAAAACTAAAAAATGATGAGTGAAATTTACTACTGAACTCAAAATTTTGCTTAGCATTTTACGATTACTGGTGCAACTACGTTAAAATTCTTTCAATCGAATGAAAAATATGACGCTAATATTTCCAATGTTACCTAATCAACGTGTACAAATCACTGAATTTAATTGTTAACGAATCTTTGTCTACGTTGAACAGCGTACCCACAATGTGATATGTCGACTTTTAGCTATTTTCGGGAACTTAATCCCCCCCCCAATTTTCTGCGTACAGAGTATTCTATGGAACAATGTAAATAGAAAAACAGTATGAGAATATTATATCTTCAATTCGAGTCATTCGCGTGCGTTTGTTTGCAATCAAAACATGAATAATGTATTTTTGGCGGGTGGATAAAGAATTTTGTCCGGCAGTGTAGTTACGTACGCAAAAACTACTTTGAGATTACGAAGTCTCAGTATCATTACTGGGCATTTCTAGCATACGATTCGACAAAACTTATAATTGTAGAAAAGCATAAAATCTTTCGTGTCCGATATCGGGAGCAGAGTAACGCGGAGATGCTTCCACTCGATAATCAATACAGGTAATAAATAGCCCACCGTCGTCTGCGAGGACGATCTCACAGAGACGTCTCAGCTAACTAAAGCAATATTGGGCTCCAAAGTTGAATTATTATTCCGAATTATGTTTTACCCTCAGTTGGCGAATAAGTTCCACCGGTAATATGCATTTATTATAATCGTATAAATCATCCTGCCTGGCTACTTTCTGCGTAGCATACGAGCGTCTAACAAACGTCTTTTGTCTCTTGCATTCCTGTACTTTCAATACGTGATTTTTTCAGAACCACATGCTTCTTATTCTCATGACTCAATCTTATTTTTCCCCCTCGATCGGCCAGGTGGGACATCCATTTAGTTATAGTAACAGTTCATATATTCTAGCGCTCGCATTAAGACTTACTTTTGCTATTCGATTAATCAGTACACGCGCTTTCTCTACAAACTCTCGTTTCTGTGATTCATCCGATACGGACTAAACTCTTTTCGAACAGTTCCCTGCAGACAAATTTTTAGGCTGCCGCTGCACATCCAGTATGGCGGATGCCGAAACTTCGGCGACTACCGCTGAGTGTAGGTATAATTATGATGGCCTTGATGTGAGATTATCGAAGAAAGATTAGTCGCGTGTAGTGTCACAGAAGGTGAATGGTCGACTGTCAGCTGA
This sequence comes from Acanthococcus lagerstroemiae, assembly GCA_031841125.1. Classification (NCBI taxonomy): domain Eukaryota; kingdom Metazoa; phylum Arthropoda; class Insecta; order Hemiptera; family Eriococcidae; genus Acanthococcus; species Acanthococcus lagerstroemiae. Next base: position 48,800,382 of record CM063113.1, read on the forward strand.
GATACTCGGCCCGCGTGTGCGACCAAATGTAGCGATCCTAGTTGGTTCATGATTTAGATGAAAATCGTCTAAAAGATGATAGGAGGTGCGAGCAGAACGTCAGTCTAATGGCGTAGGAGAAGAAAGCTTCGCAAGACGTGTAGGGTGGTTTTCACAAGTCGGAGAAGTTGAATTCTCAATACGACACTTATAAGAGGTAATAAGGCTTGGGTTCCACAGCTAGAGCTAGGGTTTTGTTATTCGATATCACCCGTTATTGCCAACATCAACTTGAGTCGGACAATATTCGGCTGAAAGTGATCGATAATAATCGAATATAGGCAATAATCGAATGAAAATGAACATCATATCGAATGTAAAACTCCGAACTCGACCTATAGTCTGTTAGGACTAAGGAGCCGGTTCGCCCCTGTAGTCGGATCGATCTCCCTAGCCATAAAAATGTATCGGTCTCACTAATGAAGTAATTTTTACATTACTATACGGTAAACTTTTGAAATCAATGTGACTTGCCTGGTTGGCCGAGTGGATAGCGCGCTGGCCTCGGAATCCGGAGGTCCTGGGTTCGAGCCCTCGTAGCAACTCGCTACATTTCGACCTAAGCCGGATTTCGGCAAGAAGAGAAGAGGGCTAAGACAGCTCTGACAGCCTCCCTGACGTTTTTGAGGTTATGCTCGAAAGGACTCTGGTTGAGAGCAAAATTAGAAAAAGTAATCGGAAGCCGCGGCGGATACCCGCATGTGATTCTGAAAAGTAAAACCAATCGCAGGGCTGACAAGGAGACAAGGAACATCCTTGGAAGTATAAATAAGGACCATCGCCATTAGCGATGTTAAATTGAAGCGATTTTTTTCTTCTTTTCAAACTGGCATAGTCTGAAAACACGATTTTTGGTGTAACAGAACAGCGTATGTCATTGAATAGCGGGACCGTCGAAATTATTATTACAAAAAATGTTAAAGAACAGACGAAACCCTTAAGACCATCGCGCAAATCGCTTTTGATAAATTTTGTGCTAAATTTGATATCTTGAAAACTTCGTACTCGTATTTCGAACTACTTTGGAAAATGAAGAACTCAATATTGAGGAGCATTCTCCAAGTTAAACTAAAAGATCGCAAAAAAAATTGACGAAACGGTTAACAAGACCAAAGCCAAAAATATCTGAGTTGTCATCAAACGGCTAAAATAGGAATACGCTGACCATGTTGTAAGCGAATCGAGACTTGAATGGAACAAGATCCTGACAACATAAGTCCCACACCAAGGCAAGAGGGGAAGAGGCAGACCAGTCAGGAGATGGGCTGACGAACTAGTGCAAGGTGTGGGGCCTCAATGGATATTCCTGGCTAGCGATAGGGACAAATGGAGAGAAGTGACGGCGAGCTTTATCCAGAAATGGGTAGTCGAAGGAGGAGTCTGGGAGGGGTGATTGGGCTAAGCTTAAAAAATAAAATAAAAATAAAATTGGAAAATGAACTCTTAAATTATGGAAATAAAAGTATTTCTTGAGTCATTTATCATTAGATTTCCCATCCGGTTTCAACTTGGGTTCTAAGATTGGACGTCAGAGTTTTACTTATCTGTGCTGAAGAATGTGCAGCCGCAGTTCGCTTACTGGACACGAATTCCACGACATTGAGTAAGCTGTCCGCAACGTGCACATGCACAGTACCAATCTCTCTAATCTGGTGGTAACACACTCTGCGATTGTAATGTCTTGTTCGTGTGAACTGACGGGGGTTACAGGGCTACGTTTCCACCGCGACTGATAATGTGGTTGTTGTGCTTGCTAGCATGTTAGTGGGAGTATTCGAATATCACCAGCTTTCTGAGGTTGGTGGGACTCGAACCCGAGACTCAAGGATTACGAAGCGGGCGCTATAGAAAATTAATTACTAATTGAATATCCACAAATTGTTCGAATTAATTGTATTATCTTACTGTTCTATTATTTTTGACGCATTTCTAGTTGAAGTATTTCCGTCTGCAATGAGTCATTGACCCCAGTGCCTTTCCCATGTATCCGCACCGGAATCTAAAATTCATGTACATGTCTTACATTTGAGTGTCTAAAAATGCTCTAACGTGTCACGTTTTTATTTGTTTCAGGTGAGTGTCAGTTTATTGGTGGTATGACTAAGGTTTCGAAACTAACAATTTATTCGTAAGTACCTAGCAGTATAAGTACCCTATTGAAGCATTTCCAGTGGAAATATTTGACTCTGAGGGAGGCAATTACTCCTTTCACTCATTCCGTGTACTCGTGCTTGTTCCTTAGTATTCAAATCATCGGTGCAGGTGACTACATCGTTCACCTAAATCATCCCGAACTCAGTTTTTGGAACCACTCACTGAGGTCACTGACCTGTATCGCGAAGTTAGTCGATGTTATACAAGTGTTCCACTTAATTCGGCCATCTATGACTGAAAACCACGAAGTCGGAACCAGTTAAGAGAAAAGACGGGTCCAATGTTTTCAGTTGAATTTTAATTTTAATTTAAAAAATGTTCCCTTCTCCTCAAAGGGGCTTCATGTGCTACCGACTGTGGAATTTCAAATGGGAAGGTGTAGAACTGTAACCAGATCTTCTGGAAATCGAATATGCCTCCCTAATTTCGGAATGAAATCCTCAGCGAGATAGACAGTCTCTGCGATTCTCGCCTATGAAGACCTGCCGGTAGAAAAATGTTGATAAAGGATCTATTCATTTTTTGAGTTTTTAAATGTGGGATGCGCATTAAATTCGAGCGCGTCTAAGATTCGATGATTTCAAAAAGGGTAGAGAAAATGAACTTGCAGTTGCACTAAATATGCATCGTAAATGGACAAGTCTCGTCATGTTTTCTGATATGAATCGCGAACTTTTGCATGATGGTATGAGGTAGACATCCAGGAAAGCACGCGCTATGTTGGTGTTGGACGCGTTCAAGGAGTACGTAACCGAGGCAGTAAAAGTAAAATTTTCGATGATGAATACCGATCCAGTTTTCATTCCGGGAGGAATGACTTCTCAAGTCCGACCTCTAGATGTGGGGATTAACATGCCCTCTAAACAAGACCTACGCGATGAGTACGATAAGTTACTCATGTCAGATAACTTTTACCATAAATTAAACGCGCCAGCTTCGAGAGTCGCTCAACTGGGTCTATCGGGCGTGGGAGAAGATACCAACCGCAATCATTCAAAAATCTTCCAAAAAATGCTGTATAAATAACGCACTCGACAGTACAGAAAACATGATATGGGAAGACTCTGAAAACGACGGTCCTGATGATCCCTCATCATCCAGTGAAATAGAATATACTTTAGAATGTAGCGACGTCACCAGTTGGCCAAAACACTTCATTTCCTTCGTTTTAAAATGTACTAATCACGACATTCGGATAATGCAACGCAGAGTTATGGTACAGAGATCAAAAGTATCTTATTTTCGTGAGAATGAGCATTACTCTGAAAATGAGCAACCTGAACTCAATTCGAAAACTCGAATCAGTTATGAAAATAGAGTTTAGTGTCCATTTTGGAGTGTGAGTGAACTTGGTAAATTTTGTATGTAGGGTGTGCCAATTCACAATTTCTTCTTCTGTAATCCAGAGCGCTGGCGTAACAGCCGAAAGCGCTCTGGATTACAGAAAAAAAATTGCGAATTGGCACACCCTACATACAGAATGAAAATAGAGGTTTCGTGGAGGGAGCATTCAATTTGAAGACTTCATAAAGTTTCTTTTTAAGCCTTGGTTTGGAACTCAAATTTTGATTGAAATGGAACAAATAGACTTTACTACGAAAATCAGAGAACATGAAAACTGCAAGGGTTGTTTGAATCGTTGCTTTGAACAGTAACTCCTCACGTGAACCATCCGGTTTCCTTCTGAACAGGGTTTGAAAGTTTCTTGAAAGCTGAAAGTTGTAAGTTGAAAGTCAAACGAGTCGTGGAAGATGAAAGCGAAATCCAAAAGCTAATCAAAACTGGAAAGCCAAAAGCAAAAAGCAAAAGTTTTACTCTACAGCTTTTTATTTAGCTTTTCTCAGAAATTCGTGACCTTGTTAAATAATAATAAGAGGGGGAAAAAAGGAAAAAATCAAAAGCCGAAAGTTAAAAGCCAGTCAATTTTTGGAAGCTGAAAGCAGAATCTGAAAGCTAAATAAAGCTGAAAAAGTTGGAAGCGAAAATAAGCAACCTTTATTACGATTGGGTTGGTACATTGTTTAGAGACATTTTGACAGTTTACCGTAAAGAAAGACAAAGAAATATATAAAAAGTATGTCATGCTTTACTGTCCCCCAATACTCCCGAGCTCCCATCGTACCCCCAGCCTTGGGCATTGGTCTTCTACCCGTTTCCAGTGCTCCCTATGTCTGGCATCCCTCATCCAGACTATCCCAGCTGTTTGGATAATTTCGTCATCCCACCTTCTTTTTGGCCTCCCTACTTTCCTTTTTTTTTGTCCCTTGAATGTCATACGAGTACCCTTCTTTCTCGCCTGCCTTCTTCCCTCCTGGTCACGTGTCCTGCGTAGTCAAATTTCAATTTTTTTGTCTTTGAACCTACAGTCCACTATCCGTGTCTTACTTCTGACCGTTGCGTTTCGTACCCTGTCTTTCTTTTTCACTCCAATCATGGATCGCTCCATCGATATCTGTATTTTGGCCAGCCCTGCAAGCTGTCGGTCAGTGGGGGCCCAAGTTTGAGCACTGTATGTTAGTGCCGGTTGGACGTTGCTCTCAAAAAATTTTTTCTTCATTGACATACCGAACTTGCCTTTGAAGATCTTCTTTAGCCTCCAGTAACTCGCCCACGCTCCAGATTTCCTTCTTTTGAGTTATTTTTCTGGCCTGTCCGAAAATGATTTTAACTGTCCCTAGATATATGGCTTCCTGACTCTTGTTAATTCCTGTTCCACCTATAACAATTTTTGTTTCTTCTGACAGTTGGTCAGTAGTACAGGTTTTTGGTATTGATTACCTACCCTGCTTCAAAAAACCTGCTGTTCTGAGTTCTTCCGCTATCTGTTCGAGTTCTTCCCTATTTCGAGCAATGAGGGCTACATCGTCCGCGAATCGCAGGTTATTAAGTTTTTTTCCGTCCACCCCTATCCCCCTCTTTTCCCAGTTTAACTTACTAAATACATTCTCTAAAGTACAATTTAATAAATTTGGGGAGTGAGGGTCACCCTGTTTCACTCCCTTTTTAATTTTGAATTTTGCTCCCACTTTATCCAATTTTACTCTTCCTTCTGCAATTTTGTTGATTTTCATCAAAATTTTTATATATTTGGCCTGAATTCCTTGTTGGTTTGGAGCGTTCCAAAGGTAGTTGAGGTGTACAGAATCAAACGCTTTTTGAAAGTCGATTAAAAGTATGAAAAGGGGTATATTTTGAATTCGTTGCATTTTTCGATTAGCTGGCTGGTCACAAAAATCTGATCAATTGTGGATCTTCCTTTCCGGAAACCCGCCTGCTCCTGACTTTGGCAACTGTCTAGTTGATTATAAAAACTTTTGCGAAAACCTTCGACACATTTTTGTATCCTTTCTGTCTCCTTTTTTGAATAGCAGAACTATTTCCAATAGCCCCCATTGCTCCGGAATTCCCTCTGTTTGAAGGATCAAATTGAATATCTTTGTGAGATCTTCAGGTGTTTGTTTTTAATCCTGTCTGACCCCACTGCCCTATCCTCTTTCAGTACAGCGCACACATATCTAATCTCGCTCTCCAGAAAGGGAGGGGTGTCTTCGTTATTTCTAAACTTTGGTGTCCTGAAGTTGCCTTTGTCCCCCTTCTAATCATATAAATCTACATAGTAGTCGGCAGCTACCTTAACTATTCCTGATCTCTCCACAACTTTCCTTCCTTCCTTATTAGAAAGTGCCGGAGGCAGACATCGAAAGTCCGATAGTTCTCTTTTAGCTTTCTTGGTCGACTCGAGAATTTCTATTAGTATTCGGTTTTCCTCTTTCATCAAGTCGTTTCTAATCATTTTCCTCGCCCGTTTTCTAGCTTCCGTTAGCTGAAAGTCTTATCGTTCGGCTTTCAAACTCCGCTTCTGAACATCATCGTGTCTACGTGATGTCTAGTGGGATGTATGGCGATGCACGCATGCTAAAGTGGCCCCTGAGACGGCACATCCCCGGCCCCGAAATCTACTCTTTCGAGTATCGCATCAGTGGCCGGAGGGATGCTTTGAGGCTGACCCGAGCCTCCATTTCGCCGTGCCGCTTCCAGTGCGCACAGTCCTGCAGAGGCTACCATGGCATTCCATACTGACCAAGGTCAACGCTCACTCAGCACTAACCTAGAATTTGGGTGTACCACAGCCGGACGCGCTCCCTCTTCACTCACCCCGCACCTCCTCGTCTTGGTACCTGTGGCGACGCAGGAAGTTGGTGACGATGGGTGAGCCCTGCTGGGGATGGGGGGGGGTCCGCAGCAGCTGCAGCAGCTTTTCTAAGATGGTACAGAGTTGTTCTGTTCGATGATGTGGTCCGAGCTTTGTTCGTTGGCCCTCTGCCTCGACCACTCTGTCTGCTTCTTCTTCTTCATGATTGTCGAGATAAAGGCCGACACCCGGTTCCATCCGCTTCCGCTCTTCAACATTTCGAGAACCAAGGTATCCGGCGCGAGACGGCTGGTCACGCCGTCACTGTCGCTTGTGTTTCCACTGGGATTGATCGCTGTTGCCGGCACGCGCCTCTCCGGCTTCCAGGCCTCGTACTCGAACAGTGTGTGCCAAGATCCTCCGCCGCTCGATCACAGTGCGTGCACACACGAGGCTCGGCGCTATCGCCATCTGATATAGGTACGCGCCGAAGTATCCGTGACCGCTCAGGGTCAGGTGGAAGTTCATCTCTCTATGAGATCTTCCAGCCCAGTGCCCATACATCGAGGTCGCGTATCAGCGCTCGGGTCCACTCGCCCTTGGTCGATTGGGCGAGCGCGTCCTTCTACTTACGAAGCGTGTACTGCTGAATGTCTCGCTGGACCCGAAGTGCTTCCCGTTCCGTCTTCGCTCTCTTCTTCGCATCGTATACCTCCGCCATTTCGCCGACCTTGAGTTCAATCGGCGTTATACCCGCTGACTCGCCTACTACCTCCGAAGAAACAGTGCGGTACGCACAGACACACTTCATCGCGGCTTTTCGCTGAATCTTCTCCATTTCCGCTCTTCTGTAGGGAATCTTGATGGTGTCGGCAAGTACTGGCGCCCCGTATAGGAGGACCGACATGACATTGACGTACACCTTTCTCCTCGTCTCCCTCGGTCTCCGCAGGTTCGACATCAGACGGGACAGCTGTCCGGCTACTCGATCTGCCTTCTCAGCTGCCCGTCGAATCGTGTCTTCTTGGTGCTAAGTCTGTAAAGTCTTTTGCTGTCAAGTACCGGGCCCTGACACGAAAATATTTCCTCGGCGGGTTGGTACATTAGTCGGCATTTGAATGCGGGCCAAAATGGCCGTCTGGATCGGCCGTAGCCGATGTTCACGCCAGTCGCCCGTCACGAAGGCCGACCAGCGTCAGCGGTGCGCTACGCCGAACAGCATTTGATATAAGGAATTAAGACAACCATTTATCAAAGTCCGAGAGGGCGAAAAACAGACGAACGCGTTTGTTTCGAAAAGTGTACAGTATATATGGGATTGCGAATCAAGACAGATTTCAACGAAAAACTTTACCGGCCATTTTTCACAATTAAATGAAACTTAAAGTCGTATATATACCGGACGGGGACGTGAACTCCCAGAGCGGGCGCGGCGAGAACCTAAAGCTAAACGCACAACAGAGATCTGCTCTGTTCGAGAGCGGAGACCGACGGAGAGTATATATAGCGCTGCAAAAGCCGAAAACTTTTTCTTCGGTTAAACTTCTCGCGCAGAAATGTCGCCGACCATCCGGTACGCCGAAAAACGAGAAAAAACAATTCCAGAAAGGGAAGGCGCGAGGGTATAAATAAAATAACAGCCCGGATAACCGAATATAAGCGCCGGGGAGAAATGAAAAAAATCTACCGAACTAAAAAAACGCCGGGCGAAACGAGTAAAATATAATCTGTAACGAGATTTTTATACGGTCTAACGTTTTATTATACCGCCTAATGTGTAAATATATATGATTTTCGAATATCGAATGCTCGGTTTCGCTGTTTAGAGACGGTCTCGCGTACCTTGCAAGTTGAGCCGCGATTATTGCCGAGCCAAACGTGCGTAGTGATTTGCTCGTTACAGCCACAAGCACGAGCTGCAGCTCACCAGCACAGCTGCCTTTCTCCAAGCTTTTATCGAAAACTTTTCAAGCCGAAAATGGCCGTCGAAGAGGCCGCTGCGCTGCTCGCCTTAGTCCGTGTGTTATGCGAAACGATTTTCCATACGGGTAATTTGCATTCCGCCGACGAAGAACTCGGCCTCGTCTCCAAATCCGACTTTAATTCCGTCCGAATAGCCGATTTTAAACTGCCGGGCCAGGTTAATCAGTAATGTCAGCACAGGTCGTTCGAGGGAGCGGCAGCGCCTCCCGCTCCGCGCCTCCGGCCATCATTTTGTCTCGAAATTAAAGTAAACTTTATATTTAGATTAATACGAAGACTATTTTGTTTTAATAATAACGCTGTAATCCGCTCGAAACTGTTTACTTCGGCCAGATTAAGCGGAATATTTAAAGCGCGAAAAGCTGCATTCGCTGGAGGCGAAACGACGAAGTTATTCTGAGTCTAAAATGGTGTATGTCCTGGGGCATCTTCTACCCAAGGGTACGAATTCGCGGCTCCGCGTGAAAGTGTAGCCAGCGAATGTTGCTGTTGTGTCGCGCTCAATTGCCGATGAATATGCCAGTTAATATTAAAGTGGAAGATAGTTTTGAGGGGAAACGCTACCAGGATAAAACAAACTTCGATGGACTCTATTTTTGAAGCGAAACTTCTTTAAGTATTGTTTACACCAGCGGTCTTGAGTGGCAGCGAATGAGTCACACACCGGTAGAGAACGACCAGCGACCAGCCGTTCACACGGCAAACAACAAGAACCTTGTTTATTGACTTTTCACTGACTTCTCACTTAACAAAGCAACAAATCATGGCGTGAAGCGACCACGTTGCTCAAACAAGCGAATATCTTGTCGCGGTTAGCGAATCAGTCGCAAATTTTTGAGCCAGCTCAGAACTATGTGCTGGTCGCTGCGACCTGCGTCTTGATGTAGCGACTGGACGCTCTGGTGTTTCCACGAGCGTCCTGGTCGCTACAAATGCAAGTCGCAGCGACTCAGATGCCCGTGTAAACGAGGCTACGCAGGTCAGGATGGGTAGTTGATGTAGAAAAAATGAAACGAACGCGAAAACATGCAACGGAACCAACGTAATAACACTCCGCCCACATTTAGTGAGATAGAGAGCGAAAAATATAGAGCGCGTGTATGAAACCAGACTTTCCCCTCCCATACAGGAAATGAAATGAGCGCGAAAATATGCTACGGAAGTAAGGTAGTAACACTCCGCCCACATTTAGCGAGGGGAGAGAGAGAAAGCATATGTGAATGAAACCAGACTGCTTCCCCTCCCATAGAGGGAATCAAATGACCGCAAAAATATGCAACGGAAGTGACGTAGTAACACTCCGCCCCCATTTAGTGAGATAGAGAGCAAAAGATAGAGAGCGCGTAGAGAGCGAAAGAGAGAGTGAGTACATATGTGAAAGCAGACTGATTCCCCTCCACCCCTAGTGTTGCCCTTTTGTTGCCAGATCTGGTCCAACTGATCCAGATTTGGGGTCCAAGCTGCATTCGACGAAGTCTGGCTGGAGGGACTTTTGTTCAAGTTGATTCGATTCGCAACTAAGGGAAGGTTCAAACTAATTAAATCCTATCTTAGCCAACGGTACTTCCAAGTCAAAATGGGAAACGACTACTCGGAACTTAAATTAATTCAAGCTGGAGTTCCACAGGGCTCAATTCTTGGCCCAACACTGTATTCGATCTACACCTCCGATATTCCGGAACCAGATGATGTACTACTTGGAACCTTTGCGGATGACACTGGCTATCTCTCCTCAGACAAAGACCCGGGCATCGCCGTCAACAGACTGCAGGAAGCACTCAACGAACTGGAAACCTGGCTGAACAAATGGAGAATCAAAGTTAACCCTGCGAAATCCACAAACGTAACATTCACTTTAAACAAGTAGCCGACGGCTCCTGTCTTTCTGAACAACGTCAGGATTCCAGAGAAAGCAGCAGTGAGATATCTTGGCTTGCACTTCGACTCCAAATTAACCTGGAAAGCTCATATCGACACAAAACTCAGTGAATTGCGTATCAAGCTACATCGAATGCACTGGCTGTTAAACCGAAAATCATCGCTCACCTTCGAGAACAAAATGCTGTTACACAAAACAGTGTTACTACCAGTATGGAATTATGAATCTTAAGTCTGGGGAACGTCTAAACCATCAAATATAAAAATAGTTCAGACGTTCCAAAACAAAGTATTGCGACTGATAAAAGGCGCTCCGATCTTCACCACGATAACGGAGATACATAAGTGTGCTGATATGCCAACAGTAACCAAATACATCGAAAAACATGCCGATAAACATCACGGTCGACTGCAGAACCATCCGAACACACTAGCACTACAAATCCTAGACAACACCGGCCCAAGAAGACTGAATCGTAAGCACTTCGTTGACCTGCTGAGCTAACTTTCCTCTTAAACCGCGACGCACAGATGATTGCAAAAATAAAGAGGGCTCAACACTGGCTGAGAATCCCTCTACCAAATTATTGTAAATAGTACACAACACATATATTTAATTTGTACCATTATGTAAATTTTTAGAGCTCCGATAGCTGGTAAAATTGTATAATAAAACCTTTAAAAAAAAATTAGCTAAATAAGGAGAAGGGAATGATCCTTGGTGAAAACGATCGAGATCTTTCTAGATTATGTAATTCGGCTGTGTTTGGTAACAGTTCTCATTTTCTCGGTTCAGTTTGGTGCGATTTCGCGTTGTGTTGTAGTTTGTGCCGATTTGAGAATCCGGTGAGTTTCACTGAGAATTTCTTGTCCTAAGAACACCTTAGGTTACGATAAGTTACGTGCGTGTACTTAGAGGTGAGAAGCAGCCCGACGCGAGAGAGAAACGAACAAAACAGAGCGAGCGAATCGGGTGGGATGTTCGCTACATAGGGTTTCTCTTCAGTACGGCTTCGGTAGTCCGCATTGGCAGATAGTGAGTACTACAGGGGATGTGTCCCGGAGTTCAGCTTGAGCACCCGCTGCAGTCCTATAGCCAACGGAAAGTTGAGGGCGAACGGTTGTCTTGTGGTGGTCGAAGGTGGACACTGGTGGGGGACAGTCCTGCGGGATGTCCATTGCACTCCTACAGTTGGCTTCGTGTGCGGGCCAGTAGATCACGATCGGAGTTAGGGTGAGTCAGACGGACTTGATTCACTTGTCTAGGGACACCACGGGGGAGGGTCGCACTCCAGAACCTGTGGCCAGTGTAGTAGCACTGGGGGCTGCGGCCTTGTCAGGGAGCACTGTGTCACGGAGGTGGGGAACATCCGGTGGACGGCTTGAGTCGGGTGCTAGCCTCCATTGCACGTTACAGCTACAGCGTTGATGCGTGAGACTACCTAAGTATTTAATTCCTGGGCCTCCTTTATTTTTTCAACATCTATGTCCATTTTTATTGGATTTTGTTTTCATCTACTGACTGCCTCGCCCTTTGCGACTGATCCAGGGGCGTTAGAAATATGGTATCCCCCCTGTTTGGCCAACACAACAACGCTAAATTCAAAATTATACCCAACTCTGCCCGCGGTTTCCATTTTGGACGGCCTCGAGGAGGAGATTATAATAATTTCAGTTAGATTTTGTCCGATTTGGTCAGGTTTTCCGGGTTAGCTTTAAGTTATGGGACGTATTTCGACTTTTTTACTATGCTATGGTCAATTTTGGTTAGAAATGGTCGAATTTTCTCATGCCAATTTTAGTCAGTTTCGGTGTTCTTATTTCGTCAGATTTGGTCGTTTTCGGTCGTACTTATCTTTGGTTCAGCTTTTTCATAATAGGCATGGTAGCCCAGAATAGAATTAGCAAATTCTGAAAGAAAACTTGATAGTAAAGGTTTTTGGAAAATCTTGTTGTCAGTGGACTCCTTGATAACAAAAAAAAAAATCATAACTGGCGTGCTAAATTTTTTTAGAGGGACTGAACCCCTTAAATATTGGAATTTCGCAAAAAAATTGAAAAATACTGAACTTAGAATAAATTGTTTCAGCCTAGAAATTTTCCTTACTTGATTATTTATAGTCACCTAGCGGGCCACAATTTGGTTGTTATGGGTAAAAAGTTATGAGAAATGAGTTCAGGGACCCTTTAAATCTAAGAAATGACACCCTTATCCATATCCTCAAATTTCAGACCCCTCGCATTCTTCAAGTATCACAATTTTTTGAATTGAGACAACGGATGGGGAAAAAGCTCAGTAATCCCTTGAATCTAGTAAAGGTACCCATATTCCACTTGGTGAAATCCTCAAATTTTAGCCCTTTAGGTGCCACATCTTCTTGATTCGAGTCGAATGGTTATCAAAAATAAGTCCAGTAAAACCTTTACGCGCCGACACGAAATTCGTTTTGTCCCTCCCCCTTGAACTCCTGTTTGGGTTTATGGTCACAATAATGTCGAAAACGTATTCAGGAGATTTGAAAACATATATTTTGATATGTTACATGGTAGTTTCCGGATTTTCAGTGTTGCCCCCCCCCCTCGAGCCTCCTCTTGGGTTTCGACTGAAAATTTCATCAAAATGAAATCAGCGTTTCTGGAAAACCCTGAATGTCAAGTTTCAGATTTTTGGCCAGCTATGTTTTCTGAGGAACTACTGTTAGCCGCCCTGGTGTTTCTAACTGAAGAACCGATTTTTCCAGGGTCGTTTTTGCTAAATTAATTTAACAACTTTGGAAAATGTCTAGAGTAGGCTTCTACCCTCTTTCGGAACGTCCTGCTCAACTCCCATAACTTCGAATGAAGTGTAATTTCTGAGTAAAATTGGCTCCAGCCAATCTTCATTTTCATTTTGGAATCCTAAAGGACATTTCTAGAACAGGCATTTAATTTTTTCAAGTTATTTGATTTAAACGTAGGGCCGGATTTACAGTTTTAGAGCCACGGGACGCAAGCTTGGTTTAGCCCCTTCCATACTTTTTAGGATTAATAATGGAGGGTGTTTTCAAAGTGACATTTTTCGATTATATGAGTAATCGATCAGCGATCGATAAACAACAAAAGACATGTTTATTTCCATATTCCTATTTTTTTTTTCAACTTAGTGGGGAACCAGGAGCCCGGGCCCCGTGAGCACACCTCCAAACCCGGCTATCCAGTAAGACGAAATCGGGACTAGTTATTAGTACCCGAAGTTATTACCTATTTAACTTGACGACGTTTGCGTATTTACGGGGAATTGAGTATGCAATTTCATACACTTGCATAACGATGTTGAAAAATACAAGGTACAGAAATCTCTGTTTTATTAAGAACACCAAGTCACATCAATGAGGGGTAAACGAGGAACTTTAAGCAGAAGGGGACAGTTTCTTTTTGGATGAAAAAATTTCTCTCCCCAGAAAAAGGGGGTCTCAAACGTACCACGAACTTTGGAATCGTAAATGGGAAGGTATTCAGTGTAATCAGGCCCGAATTCAAGAAATGTAATATAGGGGTCCGAATTTCTTGGAAGCCCTCAAAATTTCTGAACGCTTTGGGGCGGGAGGCAGCCCATACAAATTGTTTTTTGACTGCTTCAATTTAAAAATGTCTTTGGGTAACTATTCTTTTATGAATTATCGAAAGAATTCTATGTTATTTAATTTTTCATTATAATTTATTATTTTTAAGTCGAAGTATAACAAACAGCAAAAGATACAACTAAGCAGCGATACTATATGTATGAAAACTTTTTTCCTTGATTTTTGAAGAGCAAAGCCACCAATCACATCTTCAAAATTGAACCGGCGACAGATATCCCATTCTCTAGACTTAGCCGGGAAAAATTTACTAGCCGTCCTTCAGACATGCTTGTACACAGTCTGTTTTTCATCAGTTTTAATTTTGAAAAGGAACGTTCGCCATTGGCATTACAGACCATACATGATTAAAAAATTCTAAGCATAATTTTCACGTTCGGGAACACATTTTTTAAATTAATTTGTTAAATTATTCTATATTGGAACATTTCTATGGATTCTTCATTTTCTTTTCCATAATTTTTGATAAACTCAGCAAATTGAAGCAACTCATTCAGCAAGCCTTCATCCCTATCTTCTGGATAAGAATTCACCAACTTTATTCCTTTTTCTCACCAAGTGTCTAGCTGGCAAGAACTCAGTTCGGATAAAAAAACAAATTTATAGACCTCGATTTTCTGACTCAAAGACGTATTGAAATGGTCAATAGCCTGGATGAAAGCCTGAATTCTGAATTTTTCTTGCGCTGTCATATCTATTTCAGAGGTCCTGCCGGAATCCAAAGATTCAAGTCGTACGTACATTTCTTCGCCTTGCACATACTGATTCTTAAATTCAACAAATGAGAAGAAAAACGTACTGAACCCGCAGGAATGCGCATGGTACTACTTTCGCACTGCACACTACAATTATTTACAATCGTCCCACACAGCTCATGTACGTCCTTGTGGAACACAGTAGAAAGAAATGTAGAGGCCCCTTCGATGTGGAGGCCCGGGTCCCTGGGGCTCCAGGGACCACCCTTAAATCTGGGCCTGAATGTAATGTCGAAACAGGGCTTTCTTAGGTTGCTAATTTCAAATATTGCATCAGACTTTGAATTCGGCCCTGATTTGACACCAAAATTCGATTTCTGGAATGAAGATTGGCAAAAGTGAATTTATATGAAAATGTTAACGAAGTATCGAAGTAGGGGTTTACTAGGACGATGATTTCTATAAATGTATCAGATTCTTGATCCGACCCGGATTTAGGCCTACAAATTTAAATTTTGGAGCGAAATGGGCAATATTATAATGTAATGAAGATTTCAACAAGGTTTAGAAGTGGGATTTCTTCGATTGCTAATTCAAGTATCGCATCATGTTTTGAATCCCACCCTGATTTAGTCCCAAGAATCCAAATTTTGGATCCAAAATAGGCAACATTAAATTGGCATGAAAATTTGAACAACGTACCGAGTGTCGGGTTTATTGGGTCGCTAATCTCGAATATCGCATCAGATTTTGGATTCTGCCCTAGCTTAGGCCCAAAAATTAAAATTTGTACCTAAAATGAGCAACGTTAGACTGACACGAAAATTTGAATAATGATTCAGAGTAACATTTTTTCGGTCGCTGTTTCGAGTATCGCATCAAATTTTTCATCCAGCTTCGAGTTGATCTCAAACATCCCAAACCATTAAAACTGTTTTTATTGGAGGAGGGGTCGCTTGTTCCAAATTAATATTGCATCAGATTTTTGATCTTGCCCTACTGTAGACCACAAATACAACATTTTTCCAATGAAAGTGGGCATACAGACTTGGGTTACAAAATTGAACTACGTGTCTACATACGTGTATTTGGGTCGCTGATTTCGAATATTGCATCAGACATGTGACCGATCCCGAATTAGATTAGAAATTCAACAATCTCTATCAAACGGATAAAATCTACTTGAGTTGAAAAATTGAACAACGTCACAAATGTGGGCCCCTAAATCCAAGTTTCATCGTAAAGGGACACTGGGAAGGAGACCAATGTGACTGGGATAATCATGATGCGATACCCGAAAGGGTAGTTTTCGGAATCGGGGGTGCGGTGTCTCAGGGGCCACTTTGGCATGCAGGCATCGCTATACATCCCACCACACCTTCCCAATAAGTTGTTTTATGAATATAGGATTTGAATCATTTTACATTTTGTATCAGGTTACACGAGAAGCCATATTTTTCAATTTTCAGAATAAAAGTGACAATAATTTCTCAATTTCTTTTCGAACTTCAATTGGAAATTATCTGAACTGGCGTGATGACTGGAAAGCATGTGACGGATGGAATTACAAAAATGTGGTAAAGTCGAAGCTTTTGCCTCTGTGTCACACAGGGTGTCAAAAGAATAACTGAGAATGAGTAAAGTCTACTTGACCTAGAACAGTGACGAACAACTGAAATGAGTTGTGTTAATTATTCCTCACTAATTTTTCCTCTCACAAACCTTGTAGATATCAGGATTTTATGTATTCCAAGAACCTACCTTCCCTTCATCTGAAGTGGTCTTCCAATCAGGTGTACGGTGGAAGATAGAGGCTTTTCAATCATTCAGAATGAATTCGTGATACCACTTACCCTCAACTTTCTTACGATTCAACGCAAAACGTACGTCTTTCAAGATGATAAAGTTGTTAGAACTGTCACATTTGTTATGATATTCGATTTGGGTACTCCAATAATCCAAATTTCACCTTGAAGGGCGAGAGGATCAATACGACTTCGCGGATGTAACCGGTAAGTTAGGAAAACCGTAAACGAGGTGTCAACCTGTCGCTTTAGCTTATACAGTGTTACGAGTCTCCCCTCTTTTCTTTAGACTTCGAAGTCAGATCTTCACGAGACAAAACGGATCTTCAAAGAAAACAATGAGAAACACAAAAACCACGAACTCAATAACGAAAGGTTGATGAACACGATAAACACCGCTGAACTCCTCAGCTCAGATTTTTTTAGATTTTCTTGGTACACGTACACATTGTGCCATGTTAAACAGCGGCTGAAATAAACGAAATTAAAATTACGTTGTCGAGACTGAAAAGCGTTCAAGATGAGGGGTCTTCGTGCCTGGCTGGCTGCCGATGCATTCCTTCTCGATATTGGGAACGTCGGTTGCGTTCTTTCGCCGGGGCGATGATTATATTAAAATTTTTGCGGTCGAGTGCTGAGTAAACAAACACTCGACGTACTTCCCTACACAGACTTGCCGCGTGCCGTCAAACTGCTGCTGCGCTGGCTGCTTCAAGAATATTTTTATTTTATTTAATGACGAAGGAGCGCTTCATTTCGTGAAGTATACGGTTGCTGGTAATGCATTTCGTGAAAAATGGAAATGCGGGTGCGAGAAACACCGTGTAAGTGACGAATGAGGGTGACTGTGCATGACTGCTACATGATACGAAAACAGCGAGGGAGCGAAGGAAACGATTTTAATTAACACTTGAAACAGCGTGATGGTGATAGAGAACGCGTGAGTCACAGAATAGCTAGTAATATGTCCAAATTCCAGGTTTCATGTACGTGTACCGCCCTGTACTTCAATATTACAGCAGAAATTGACCCTACAAAATATAAACCGAGAATTTCTGGAAAATTCTTAGGACCATGCTTTCCCACGACTTTCAAAGAAGATAAAAAGTGTTCTGAAACTGATGAAAACTCCCAATTCCTTATAGGATATCGAGACTAAATCATTCTCAAGCAAAGTAAAAATGCGAAACTAGGACATCATGCGGTGATCCGCTATTCTCCGAGCATATTTTTAATAAGTCGTTCTGCCTGGCTACATTCTGTGATGTGAATGTCTCTCAAATATTTTTTATCTCCTGCATACCTGTACTTCCAGTATGGGATATTTTCTAAACCACGTTCTTCTTTTTCTTTTTCTTCTTCTCTTGACTCACTCTCCTTTTGCCCCTCGATCGGCCAGGCAGGACATGAGTTTAGTCAGTTACGGTTATATGTTTTTGCACTCGCATCAAAACTGGCTCATGCTATCGATCGTTCAATATCTGGAAATATTGGGATACGTAATGTGATTAGCACTTTTTAAATTTAGAGGGTTACTCATATGACAAGCGAGAGAGGAAGCTGAAAATGCTTGATGTCAGTGAATATAATGGTATATTTTCTGGGATTTTAGTGGTCGCGGTACTAATTTTGATAACTATTTAACCCTACACTATAATAACCAAATTGTGACACAGACAGGGGGGGGGGAGTTCAGTGCTTGAAGCAAGCTTTATTTGCTATGTCAAGAAATAGTAATAATGCAGGTGGATAATTGAATCAATAAATTATTATGAACCCATGAGAAGTTGTTATAATTAAGTCATTCCCGGCACTAATGAAACCCAAAACATAGGTACAAAATTTGAAATTTGGTTACTCAGAAAGGCGGGGAGGAAAAAAAGTCCAGAATTGAACATATGGGAATGTAGAGAAATGAGTCCTGGGGTACTCAGTATTCCTGCTGCCCGCTGAAGTCGGTGACCCTGGAAAACTGTAACATTTTCTGCAAGGGGCTATTTACAACCCCGATTTCGGGAATTTCGAGAGTTGTTACGAAAAAAACTGCTAGGGACTTTTTTGTGTAGAATTTAACGATGAACAAATTTTGTTTGGAGTTTCCGTCTCAATTTGATATTTCTCGAGATTCGGATGTTTGACCTCCTGGAGAACACAGTCCCCCCCTAAAATGCAAGGAATTTTAGCATGTCGCTTAAGGCAGTTCCAAGCTTCTAACAGCTTTATGAAGAAAAATATTTCAGGGAAAAATTTTTTTCGTCTCCACTTTTAATTAGTGTTTCTTGAAAAGGAAAGGAGGTTGATGAGAGAAACGATACTTCGTAGATACAATATGAATACAGTATGGCAACGATTCTTCAGGTTGTAGAAGCCACTAAATCAATTTATAACAACCGTTTAACCCGAAATTATCGTGCTTATAGTTCAACTCGGCAAATATCTTCTGGTCGTATTGCAATAACGAATCTATCTTTTATATCATATCTACTGTATACGTTAGAACCCGGAAAAATAATAGAATCGTTTATTATCTTGATGGAATGCAAAAAAGGAAAAACACAGGTATTATATAAAGTAAATGAAAAGGGTGGACGATGAACCGACATTACCATTAAATTGATTTTATTGAAACAAAATCCGCCGGTTAGAGAGAAGAGAAAAACTGAAAAGAAAAAAATTGTTATCCGTCCGGTTGAGCAAAACTGAACGACGCCATTGATGATTTTTTCTCTTCGTTATTTTTAAAATAGACATTTTGAAAACGAGAACTCGCTGCCTTTTTTGAAAGGCCATATATACGCGATAGGTATCTCTCGCCCGAGTTATACGGAAAGAAAACGAGGGGTTCCTCGTTTCAGCATTATTTGTTCGATGACCATAACTTATCAGTTAAAAATATCTAGCAGTGTATATAGCTTTATGTCGTTAGAATTTGAACTTTTTTTTTCTCAACAACTTTGAGTACCTTTATTGTGCGGAAACTTTCACGCGAGTTTATTTTCCTTCAAGTATAAAATGTTCTTTTGAGCTTAAAAACTTAATGGAGCGCGGAAAGGGGACCATTGTGAAAAAAAAAAAAAAGGAAAAAAATATTTCGCTAAAAAGCTTATCCTCCGTTTAGAAGTTTCCATTAAGCTTGCCATGTCGGTACATACTCGTTCTTGATATTATATTAACAGAAAATAAATAAAAAGCTTCATAAATGACGGGAAAAAACTGTGTCTTGGTATTTTCAACATGTTTCACGAATAGGACTTTAACATAATGCCTAAAGTCGGGGCTCTCTCGAATTGTTGCCGGAAAGAAGGGGTTCTGATGAAATTGTAATTTTGAGCAGCTTATTTAGTGGTTTGATAATGATCAGCCAACAACCTACATTAGTAAAATGCACGATAATTTTACTTGCGGTGGTGTGGCATTTATAATCATCAATGTTCTTACTGCGCTTCATAGGCGCACCCAGAAATTATCTAAGGAGGGGGCTAAATTCGAAGCAAGTTAGGTCTCAAAAATATGATTCTAACGTTCAAACGCTAGGCACTTTCGGTAGATAACATCAGTTGAATATAAATATTTGTAACTTGTGGAGTAAAATTAAAAATTTTCAAGGGACGGCTGAGTCTAAGAGGGGGGGGCTATAGCCCCTAGCCTCCCTTTGGGTGCCCCACTGCTGCGATTTCTCGTAGATAGTTCAGGGTAGATAACAAATAACTTGTGAATCGAGGAATGCCTTACTGTTTCCTTTCTCAGAGAAGAAAGTATCGAACATGGAAGATCTCTGATCCACAACTGTTCTTTAATTATTTCTCAGTGAGGTATAATGAGCATCACAAAGTTCTGATCAACAACTGGTACTTTCCCTTGATGTAATTTCTTTCTAATCCCGGTGTTCTTACTTTGATGTTTGTACGTACACATATAATACACTGTATATTGAACTTTACTGCCGGAGGAACCTAACGCTGCTGTGCTCGTGTTATACTTCATAGAGCAATGTTTATGGATTTTCCCGTCGTTCCCTGAACGATGAATTAGTGTCTGACTCCGATACGTGAATATAATATACGTGTACGTGTGCACCCATATAAAGAATTTATATATCTAGTAAGAATGAAAGTGAAATAATACGATGCCCTGCTCGTGCCCAGATACGAAGGAGTAATTTTTCTGATCGTTTTCTGTTCGACGCCCTTGGAACGGACATCCAATAACTTCGGGTAAATTGACAATGAAAAATGATAAGCGAGCTCCGTTGCTCTGGTCTTCGGTAATATAGTTTTGTAGTTTACGGTGCACCCTTTGCTTTTTCTTCCTTGATGAACATCGATAGTTATAAATCAATAATTTTTATATTGTGCGTCTGGTGGCGAGTAAAGGATTGTACTATAAGGTACGAGGGGTCGGGAATGCATCCTGTGGCTGACGATCGGTGCATAGCTGCTGAAAATTGTACACAGTCGACAGCAAATTTTATCTTATGTATAATGTGTATAAAACGGTTAGGAAAGAAAAGTAATCGCTTGAGCATTACCTCAGAGACGTCAGGGATGCTATTAGGGCTGTTTTAGCCATCTTCTCATCTTGCCGAAAACCCGGCCTCTGTCGAAATGTAGCGAGTTTGCACGTGGGCTTGAATCCGGAACCTCCGGATTCCGAGACCAGCGTGCTGTCCACTCGGCCAACCAGACCCCAGAGGAAAGAAAAGTAGTAAGTATTTTACAAATAATTCAAAGTTAAATTTGAGAAAGTTCCCGAAACAAACACGATTAATATGGACCACGAACGATCAAGAACGAGCAAACTCTTTCAAAACTGACCAAAATTGATCAAAAATAAACAATGACAACAAATCAGATTTGTAAAAAAACGAAAAACCAAATAACCGGATGGAACCAAAATTAACAAGATTTGGCGGGAAATGACCAACCAGCTGGGAACGACTAAAAGTATTGGATCTGACTATAATGTTGGCCAGGAAGGACCAAACACAAATTGAACAAAATGACTAAATCTGTCCTGAAGTGATTGAGCAACGCTTATGAAAACTGACCATGGGAAGCCAAGAACTACCCAATCATAAGTGATTGAGCTGTAGTTGAAAGGCGCAAAACTGCTATAAAAATGTTCACGTCTATTTACATTTTTTGTTCAGTTAGAATTACTTCTGATCTGCCTATTTACCTACCTGACTCGTTGACTGAAGGTCAAGTGTACATTCATCAGAACTTTCGGTTGAACGCATGTTGATCTTTCAAAATCAACAAAACATTTGCTAAAACTACAGTTCAAGCAAAGTTCCAACGTGGGATTTGGATTGTACAACAGGGAGGAGAGAAAACGGCCAAACAAATATTTTAATTACATGTAAGAGTAAATTTCTGTCTAAATAAATACACCCTGTATAGGGTCGAATCTTACGCGCTTGTCGCTTCGTTTCTCTCCACGTTCACCCACTTGTATGCATGACTGGTTTGCCTGGAGAACCTGCTGGAGGGCGAGGAACGCATCCCTTGTGCCAAAGTCTTCGCGTTCGCGAGCTCGTGCCTCGTGGCATTTAGTTAACGACTGCGGTAAAAGTCCGATGCGGGAAATTTGACTTGTGCATAAGCCGTATTTTGAAAGTGTCGTCGCGTATTTTGTGGTGTTGGTGAGAGGCGTCAATTTGGGGTGAGTTTTGCTCACTGAGTACACATTTTGTTATGGCTTTTTAAACTGCTTTTATATTTACGCTTGCTCGCAATACTTTCTCGCCGGCGGGGGCGTAGTTGACGCCCCAGGCTTTCCAATATGCAAGGTTTAGACGTTACTCTACCCAGGCGACAATGTGGATCCGGCTGTGGGCATTTGGTCGAGTCTCCGGACAGCATACTGAACTGTAGCACAGCCTCAGGGCCGGCACCTATAGGCATTCGTGCGGGCTAGGTATGAACCCCCTGGTATGTTGGTGCTAGTCGGATACTGGGCCAGAGAACAGGATCGCTTAAATGCTTGGCTATGTTATTGGTTTTGGGCTACGGTGCAGTAGTGTTTTGTGCCCGTGCTCAAACGTGGTTTTCAACTCTGTTGTAGGTACCTCGCCTGAGCAGTTCCCGTCCGGCTATCCATCCACCCGCCCATTCTCTGTAAATAATGTATTATTTGTAGATATGGTAGAATTTTAGCGCATAAGTCATTCATGTTAAGTCCGTCAATATAAACATTCGAACAATCCTGACTTAATATTTTCGTGCAGGGAAATTCTACGCACCCCTGACTGCATTGCGTATATCTTTCGAATTCCTACCTTTCTCTCGTCTCTCTTCTCTTTTTCAATTTGCATTTCTTTCATTTCATTTCTTTTTACATACAGCACGATCAAGATACTAGCCCAGACAATAACCAAACCCTTGACGCATTTGTTTGGCAAAATAATCGAAACCGTAGCAGTTCCAAAGCAATGGAAACTATCAGAAATAATCTTACTCCACAAAAAAGGCGACAAAAGCAAAATGAATAATTACAGATCTATCAGCCGATCATCAAAATTGTGTAAAATTTTTATGAAAATAGTTAAAAATAGAATATACGCCCAATTCGATAGCAACCAAAACCCCTCGCAAGCAGGCTTTATGAAAGGCTATTCCACCGTAGACCACCTACACGCGGTGAACCAGATTATAGAAAAAGCAAACGAGTATACATTGGAGGCCCACTTCCTGTTCGGGGATTTCTACAAAGCTTTTGACACGATCGTTCATTACAGTCTGTGGGAGGCGCTAGGGGAACAGGGTGTTCAAAGTAAAATAATAAGAGTTTTGAAGGAAATGTACAAGGGGGCCAAAGCATATTTCAAATTGGAGAAACCGGGGACAAGATTCATAATAAAGCGAGGAGTAAAACGGGGTGATCCTTTATCGCCGAATCTGTTCAACTGTACATTGGGAAATACATTTCTTCAGGGATTTAGAATGGGAGAATTACGGTGTAGGAATCAACGGAACCAACCTTAACAACCTCAGATTCGCTGACGATGTAATTTTAATAAGTAGAAATGCACAGGAACAGAGCCGGATGACAGGGGAGCTATTCACAGCTATTGAAGCGCGAGACTTAAAGACAAATAAACTAAAGACAAAATACATGAGTAATAGTGAAGAGAGTCGGCTGGTGGTGGAAGGCGAGAAGATAGAAAAGGTGAGCGAATATATATATTTGGGCCAGATAGTTTCTCTCGAAGGGGGGATGGATAAAGAAATTATGAAAAAGAGAACACAGGCTTGGAAGAGCTATTGGGCTCTCAGGCGAATTTTTAAAGAAAGGATGAGGTTAAAATCGAAAATTAGAATCCTGGAATCATGCATACTCTCAGTACTGAGTTACGGAGCTCAGACATAGGCCCCCACCAAAATACAAGTAGCAAAATTAAAAAGCACACAAAGAGCGGTGGAAAGAAGTATTTTAAGAATAAGAAGGAAAGATAGAATTAGAAATACAGAGATAAGGGAAAGAACAGAGGCTACAGGCATAGGATACAAAGTTAAGAAAATGAAATTTAGGTACGCAGGACATACGTATGGTAAGGATGGGTGACGATAGGTGGGCAAAAATGGTTGCAGAATGGACCCCCTACGACTACAATCGTAAAAGAGGAAGACCTAAAATAAGGCGAGAAGACGAGATACGCAACAGTGGGTACATGTTGGCATCGGGTAGTGCAGAATAGAAGGGTTGGGAAAACACCGGAGAAGCTTATGCCCGGTTATGGGGTGGTTGGTGGGTCCGTGTCAGTAGTTTTTAGAATCTAGTTATTGTAATTAGAATTAAATGTATTAAGGTTGTTTGTGATACGAAAACCTACAAAGCTGTAATAAAAAAATTGTTAAAATTCAGACCTTTTAAAAATATCAGGCCCCCTTGAAAGTCCGGGCCGGTGTATCCCCCCCTTTCGACAGAGTTGCCTTTGACATTCATCGAGCGTGATGTACTGCATCTGGATAATGAAATCATACATTTTTGCTTGGCAGCTCACCTACGAAAATCATGCGTAATTCTGCAAACTCTTTCTAATCATTTCATAAAAACTTTTTTAAAAGTTTTCAAAAATTCGATAATTTACACTCGATCTTTTCGAAAAACTTGAGCTATATTTTCTTCTTCGATTGCATCAGGTACGAATATTATTTCCATCTACTTTTGGCCAATTATCTTGAAATTTTTGGAATAATGGAACCTTAGGACTAGATGTTCCCACAAGCTTACATTCAAATGTCGCTCTTAAGAGTAGTTCACTAATATGGTGTCTGCAGGGTAGATATAGGAGATTTTTTTTTTTACAAAAGTCTTTCTAGAAGAACACCAGCGCCATTATGTGCTCCAGTATTTGTAGCAGTAGTGTCGAAGCAACAAGCTCTCACCATATCTTCTATGCCCTAGTGACATAGAACACATAGACTATAGCTTCGGCCTGCATTTTCACTGTAGTTTTTTCTGTTGCTGGAACGTGAAGAATCTGTTCTATTTCATATCATAATAATAATTATAGTCACCTTTATTGGGAATTTATTATTGATACTTACAACTGAATTTTCTATTTTGAACCCGGATCAGGGCTCACGCAATTATTCCCGGCCCATGAAGAGCAAAGGTTTCTTGCAACCGATTCTATGCTTGCCTGTTTTTTGAAATTTCTTGATAATTTTGTGTTTTTAGGAATTTGTTAATGTCGTCCTTCCACCTTAGTTTTTGACGTCCCTTTTTCCTCTTATAGTTTAGAGGTTGCCAGAAGGTGGTTCTGTAGGTTCATCGGTCGTCCGTGAGGTGGGAGACGTGACCTGCCCACTTCCATTTCGTGCGACGGAAGTGCCTTATTACGTCAACGTTATGTCTCAGTTTGTTCCTTATCGTTCTATCTTAATATGATCTTTTTTCTTAATACCCAACATGGAGCGTTCCAAGGAGTTTTTGGTAGTCCTTATTCTATTAAGGATTTTTTCACTTAGGGTCCAGGTTTGGCATCCTTGTGTTAACGTTGGGAATACATATGCGTGAAAAATTTGATTTTTGTGGGTGATATTGAAGGGGCCTTTGAGGATTTCTCTTAGTGACCAGTATTTGGCCTAAGCTTTAGTGATTCTTGTATTAATTTATTTTTCCATCTGTTTTGTGACAGCTATTTTTTGGCCAAGATAAGTCCCTTCGCTTGCTGTGCCTAAAATTTTTCCATCTATTTCTATTGGTTTTAGTTTTTTGTCTTTAGTTAATACTACTATTTTCTGAGCGTCGATATGAAGTCCTGCTTCTGCACTGTATTCACTCAATTCGTTTATCATTTCTGCTAGTTCTATTTCTGATTCAGAACATAGGGTGATATCATCGGCGAATCTTAAATTTGTGGTTTTTGTACCATTCATGTTCAGTCCTTTTTTCTCCCAGTATTAGTTGGATATATTTTGATGGGACCGCTTGGTTTTTCAACGCTGATATCATGAAGTCATGTCTTATGGAGTTAAATGCCTTACTATAGTCTCTTAGCCCAATAAAACGATTTATATTGTATTCGTTGCTTTTTTCTATGATTTGATTAACTGCATGTATATGGTCCACAGTTGAAAAGGATCTGCGAAAGCCTGCCTGCTCTATTGGTTGCTGTTCTAATTGAATGGGTCTGAGTCTGTTTTCTGTTGCTTTTGAAAAGATTTTTGCTACGGTAGGGCTGAGCGTTATAGGGCGATAATTTTCCACCTTATGCCTATCTCCTTTCTTAAATAGTATTACATATTGTGTCCGGAAATTTCCAGTTTGCTGGTATTTTTCCCGAATCTAGGATCTTGTTGAATAGTTTTGTTAGTATTGGTTCCATTTCATCTCCCCCCCCCCCATTTTAATGTTTTCATGGGTTATATTGTCGTGGCCTGGACTTTTCCCTGGTTTCAATTTGTCAACTATTGCTTTAATTTCTATTTTCAAGGAAATATGGTATTTCTTCTTCTTTGTTGTAATTGAAGTTGCTGTATTTATCGTCGTCGTATAATTTTACTTAATACTTCATTATAAATTTGTTTATTCCTTTTCTATCGCAGATCCTTTCCCCTTGAAGGCCCTATAAAGTGCGTAGTCCATTGCGGCACGAGACATGTTTGTTATTTCATTTTTTCAATATTTTTATTGGTTTCAATAGTTTTTTTGATGATATCATTTTTTACCAAGAAATGTTTTTCTCTCAATTTCTTATTACGGATTAGCTTTGAAACTTCATTTAGTTCTATTTTCTCTCTTGCCTCTTTCCTTCTAATTCCTAAGAGTTGAGACCTTTTTTTAGTGATAGTTTGATATCATCCTTGATTTTTTCGACCTTGGGATTTTTCCACCTTGGGATTTTTCCTTTTGTGTACCACCATTTCGTCTGGTGTACTTTTTGGAGTGTTTTTTATTATTCCTGTTATTGATTTATACAGTGTTTCTACACTGGTTTCGACCTTTAATCCTAATTTCAGTTCTGCTATTTATTCCTTCAAATCTTGTTGATATTTTTGGGGATTAATTTTTCGGTTGCCTTTGCTGTTCTTATTGCTAAACCTGATGTTGTATTTATCAGTTTGCATTGTTATTGTTATTAGTCGGTGGTCTGAATGGTATTCGAATTTATTTTGAATGTCGAAATTTAATATTGATTTGTTTTTTACTAGGGTTATTATGTAGTCTATCAGGGTTTTGTATTCTTGGTTTAATGAGATCCATGTCCATCTTTTTCCTTTCCTTTTTTGAAAGAAACTATTAAATATTTTTAGATTGTGTTCTTGGCAAAATATTAGGAGTTTTCAGCCTCTTTTGCTTCTGTTCTCGAATCCAAAATTGCCCATTGTACTACTCTTGTATTTTTGGTTTTGACCTACTTGGCTATTCCGGTCCCCCATTAGTATAAGGTTGTTTCTTTTGCTGTTTTGCTCATTTATTACTATTTCATCCACTTGTTCGTAAAATTTATCTGTTTCTTCTTCTTCGGCTGTGGAGGTGGCGGCGTAAACCTGAACACATGTTATAATTGTTTTTTGGAATTCCATTTTCAGTATGGCTATCCTGTCAGAGATATCTTTTATTTCTTTTATTAAGGGTTTATTATTTGCTTTTATTAAAAAAGCCTACTCATTTTTGACCTTCGTTGTTACCAATGTGGTATAACAGCTTTCCTTTCTGGGTGACGTGGATTTTCTCCCCTCTTCTACGGACTCCCGGCAGACCTTCCATCGCCATGTTGGAGTGCATGAATGCCTTTTCCAGCTCGATTAGGTTTTCAGGGTTACGGACTGTTCTTACGATTATTGTCCTATTTTTATTTGTGTGAGTTCAGATTTGGATTTGTTCAGCGAGCGTTTCTTGTTTTTGTTTTCAAAATGAGGGGTTTTCCTAACTGAGTTTTTTCAATCGTCTTTTGCCAGTGAAAGTTCTTGTGTTTTATTTTCGCATGAGATTTTAGGGGGATCGGTTGCCTGAAGATTAGTAAATTCACCCTCGCTTACCAGACTTGCTGGGTGATGGAGTTCTGTTGCGTGGGTCCCTGATCCGGTTAACATTTCAAGTTTTTAGTGTTTTAACGTTGCTGGTTGAGCTGTATATGCTGTTCTGCTTCTCGTAGACATTTTGACCCGCTGATCTTTTTTGCCTTTGCCCTTCTGCGTTGTTAGTTACTTGACCGTTTGGACTTAGCTCGTCGAAAACCCGTTTCTGCGTCGTTTATCGTTCGTCCATCTCTTTTGCGTTATCCGTGGCTGAGTGCTCGTATAAACATGTCACGTCCTCAATATTGAGTAGCTGGGATGGTCTACTGCCTTCCACCTTCCTCTTGCACATTATGCTGCCTTTCTTTGACCACACGTAGTACTGGTCTCTTAATTTTTTGGCTTCCATCAGAATCTGTTAGCTCTTCGGGGCTAAATGCTCGTTGAAAAATATGTTTATTTCTTTGTTGTTCTATTTCACCATTCGTTAAAATGATCGGAAGTCTATCAACTGATTCATGGTCTGTTGATCCTGGTAATGGCTTACCATCCCAAAGGACAACTACCGCATTTAAATCGATATTACGCTCCTTAAACCATACGCCGTGGGAACTAGGCAAATTACGCCGCCTGGTTCACCCGAGACCCGAGATAGCAATGAGACGCGACGCACTTCTGTTGTTTCAAAACTTCAACACGTTTGCGGCACGGGTTAACATCAATCAGTCGTGTCAACATTTTGAGAGAATTGTTTTTTTCATAGGAAGTTACCATTTTAGGGGGTAGCGCTTGAAAATTTCGGACTTTTAATTTTAAGGGCCACCCTAATACTGAGACACCTATGGTAAGGGAAGGGGGACATAGATGAAGAGGTAGCATCCTTGTCTTTGGCGTCTACCCGAAGCTCAAAACAAACTGGAGCTTGAATCATAGCACACAGGATCCATCCTTGTCGTCCATGCTATGTAGCTGAGAAATCTGGCTCGCTTTTTCGCTTTCAACACGATTCGATGAAATCGCGTGACGCACGACTATTACGCGAGGATGCGTCGTTACGTTACGCCACTAGTTAATCATCTTATATTTGCTTAACGTACGATACGCCGATACCACGTAAACCGTAATTGCGGCGTACGCTTTACGGAAGTAACGTTTATTTGCAGATTTACATTT
Source organism: Acanthococcus lagerstroemiae (assembly GCA_031841125.1). Taxonomy (NCBI): domain Eukaryota; kingdom Metazoa; phylum Arthropoda; class Insecta; order Hemiptera; family Eriococcidae; genus Acanthococcus; species Acanthococcus lagerstroemiae. The sequence continues at coordinate 48,829,332 of CM063113.1, forward strand.
TGCCCCTCGTATTACGTACTATGGGGTGTAGCCTGTGCCGTATTTGCGGTCTATATGTTCTTGTGCAATCACGTCCGCGTAATTAAATACCGGTGCCGGGCAGCTCAATCAGTGCTCCACGACTAAATACGATACGTTTTTTTGTTATTTATTTTCAATCGCGCTGACGTTGGAAAAACGTCAAAAATGATGTACAACTCTAACAGAGCCTTCTCCCCCTCCCGCTAGTTTCAATCGCGGGCTAAAAATAAGAGGTTTTTCGTATACGGTTGTGTACGACGCGTTGCATAATCCGCAGCCGTTCTGCAGGTTCGGAGAATGCACGGAATTCGGTGGCTGGCATTTCGGGCGGTACAAAAGGCGGTGTAACGTATGCGATATTTTTCATTAATATTAAAACTGTCTGTTCGCTATTGTTTCGTTTTGTGATAAATGGATGTTACAAGAGTCGGTCGGCGGCGCGCAATTTATAAAAAGAATGAACGGAATTTCGTCAGCCAAACGTAAAATTTACTACACGGTTCCCTACCTCTCTCTCTCGTCTTCGAACCGATACAGCTTATAAGGTTGCAGGGTTGTTGTTGTTTTCGGGCTGCTCGTTCGCGAATCCGTTTTCGGAAGAAACTAAAACCCTTTTTCTATTATTTTTTTTACTCGACTTTTTTCTCAAATCCTCGCGAATTACATAATGAGAAGCCGTACAGCGAGTTCAAAAGTAGCACCACGTATCCTGGCGTTCTCATCTTCTTTGTTTATGACTTCGTTATGTGAAGCGAGCTGAGGCGGCGGGCCGCGCCATTTCTGCGTTCTCTTTTCTACTTTGTGGCGGTTTATCATGTGTATCTAGAAGAAATCGCGACAGGATTGCTGTGTACGAATTTAACGCTTTTGTTTGGTTTAAGTAACTGAAATGTTGAGCTATCGGTTGCTATAAATATTTTCTGATATTTTTCTTCTATCTGTGGGTCTCCTTTCCTCAATTCTGTCTTTCGAAGTGAGTGTAACTTATATTTCTCTTCTCTCAAGATGCACCCCAAATATGCAGTTTTTCTCTTTTTTATTATTTTCTGCAGTTTCCTGGTAATTCCAGCTCTACGCAGTGCCTCAGTATTGTTGATTATGTCAACCCTAGATATAATCTTCGGAGAAACCACATTTCTGTTGCTTCTATAATCTATTCATTGATATTTTCGTAATGGACCATGTCTCCGCCGCATACGAGGGATGTTCAAAAATTAAGGTACCAAGGACTATTATGAAATAACTACTATAAATCGCAGAAAATTTATTTTACAAAATTTGAGAAGATACAATCTTAAACTGCTTCTGAACATACAGTAGTGTCCCGATTATCCGGAATCCGGATTATCTGGAGACCCAAAAAAGGTCTGTTTCCCTAGTCCCCGAATTTCGAATTTCGATCGTGAATACACCTGAATCGTTTGAACATCGTTTGTACACGTTTTTACAGGGCATTTCACCGTTTATATACAGCAACCCCGAGTACAGAACAGTCAAAGGTTATTCTGGGGGACAGAGAAACGTTGGCCCCCGAAATTGTAATTTGAACGTTTTTCCTGCATCAATCGTTTGAACATTGTCTGTTGTTTGTACACGTTTGTACAGGCCAATTCATCGTTTGTACACCAACCACCTTTGAAATAGGATCAATGGTCATTTTGGGGGCTGTAGAAATGTTAGCCCTCCGAAGTTGCAATTTGAATGATTTTCCTGTACCAATCGTTTGAACATTGTTTGTACACGTTTGTACAGGCCAATTCATCGTTTGTACACCAATCCCCCTTGGAATAGGACCAATGGTCATTGCGGGAGCTGTAGAAATGGTAGCCCCCCGAAGTTGCAATGTGAATGACTTTGCAGATAGGGGTCCAGTGATGAAGTGGAATGGGTTCGTGATCATGATGGCGGAGGCTTGTGCTGCAGGGATTGGGAGATGACATGTAGTGGGGCTCATGATGGGGAGGGAGGAAGTTGAGTTGGTGGCAAAGGGCCCTGGTAGGGAAAGTGAAGAAGGGCTTGTATTGGAGGAGAAGACTGGCATTGGTGAGGGGGCACAAGGTAGAGGGTGAATTGGTGGGGGAAGCGGGCAAAATATTGAAACGGTACAAACTGTATATGCGTCTTTGGTTCGTTCGCAGCTAGAATACGCTTCCATCATTTGGAATCCGGGAACGTCAGCGGCAACAGCCATGATGGAGACAATTCAGAAACGATTTCTGAGATACTTCCATTATAAGCAATTCTCATACTATACAAGCGCTATATCTTACACGGAGCTACTTAAAGGCTATGAATACAAAAGCCGTCACGGAAGGAGGGCCCTAGGTTCCTTAGTATTCTTACATAACATAATCCACTGCAAGATAAACCCACCACAGCTGCTAGAAAATATAACAGTTCGGGTTCCCAGTTTTCAAAGTCGCTGTAGGGAAATATTCGGAATACCGCACTGCAGAACGAACTATTTTTAAACTCCCCATTCAATCGTGTGATGAAGTTATACAACAATATTGGCAAAGATCATGAGTACCTCGACATACTGGACGCAGTTGAGAGCTCTGAATTTAGTCGCCTCCTTTCTGACTTGATCGAATGAATGGACCCCGGAAATTCTATCAGAGAGCAAGTCGAAGTGCGGTTGGGTCGATTGTTGATTAGATTAGATTAAATTAAATTAAAATTTGAGTCATGGCATCATATGCACAATTCGGGCTGGGGGTGGGGAAATGACTGGCTGGTATAATAGATTTATTGTTATTGTTTCTTCTCTGTTTTATTTTAATTTCGTCTTTTGTTGTTTTTTTCGCTAAACATAACCATTTTGTATCAGCGCTCTCATCGTTATCGGCTGCTAACAGCTGTGTATAAGAGCGCTAGTTAAAAATAAAATAAAATAAAAGAGATCTCATGGTAGAGGGTTTGCTTAAGGTGGACAGACGTGTTAGGTGATGGCGGTAGAAAATCCTGGTAGGGGGACTTGTGGTGAAGGAAGGCCCAAAACCCAGCTTTCATTGATGCTGCTGTTGCTTCCCTCTCCCAGAGAAAGAAACTGTCATAGTCTCGTGATCTAAGACTGATTTCCACATGGGGGCTAGTATTGCAGAAGTGTGGGGGAGGAAGGGCCGTCACTTCCTTGTAATTGTGTCAGCGAAATAAAAAGAAGTACCTGTAAATGAAAGCCGAAAACGGTTTCTTTTGTCCTCTGGACGGCCGCATCGTTAACAGATACCATTGTAATTATTCTCGTACCTCCTAGGCTAATAAATCAATCACTGCCGAGAGCGGAAATCGTGTAGCTGTTCCAAAACAGTTCTCTGTTAAACTGCTAACGCGATCTAGGGAAGTTCTTTGAACGACAATTTCCGTTGGTAAGAATAATAGATAAAGCGCCGAACGACGGGATCCAACTGTCCTGTTATCTTTGCATATCTGAGTAATCAATGATCCGACATGGGCAAATTCAATTTTGAACGAATTCACTTTCGTTCAATTCGTGAACTTAGTTCACTTCTCAGTAAACTAAGTTCAAAAATCAACGAACGAGAAAAAATGTGAACGTGAACTTGAGCTGAACTTTATTTTTGGTGAACTTGAACAGAAATACTCAGTCGCTCATTTCATTCTGTGGAAAATGTTTATCAGTTCCCAGTTGTTTTGTTTTTATAGGCTCAGATTAACCGGACATGTTGAATTCTACATGTGTACAGGATTGAATTGATACGTAATGTGGCAACTGCGCAATTAGAGTCTTCCACTATGCTGCAGTAAAGTAAAATGAAAATACATTCTTTTTAGGAATAGGCGTACAAATTTTAGCGATGCAGTATACGTTTAATAGTGTATCCTAATCTGTAATTTAATGATTGGACTGTTTAATCACCGTACAATCGCTGTTCACGCATAAATACTCGCCAATAATGAAATACATGGAGGAAAATGAGACAAAAACGCGTATGTTTGAAAAAAGTCCGTACTATCCAGATTTTTCATAATCCGGATCACTCGCTCAGGGTTGGATCAAAACTCTGATGCCCCTTGACAAGTTTCCTATTTTTCAAGTGGAGAAAATTTTTCTCATTTCGAATGTAAAATTTGGATTATGTGCCAAAATTGAAACCAGATCGAGAATTTGATTTTTGAAATAAGTCATCCAGTAGGCTTATTATTTCGGTAGTTTGCTCGATTCATTTTCCATTTGAAATTGAAAAGTTGCAAAATGTTACATCTATTTTTATTTGAGGGAGAGGGGAGAAATTCTTTCCGTCGGAAAGGAAGCTAGATCTTTCTCTTTTCAATAAAATCACCGGCATCATCACAGTGATTCCCCCCCCCCTATTCTGACGCAGGCTCATTCGGGGCGTTTTCGGGTTAGGGGGTGCGGTATCCCGGGGCCAATTTGGCATGCGTGCATCACCATACGCCCCTCTATCATCGTTCATCACAGTGATAAAAACATCAGGTGATCCACGCTGTTTCGGTTTGACTGAACAAATTAAGATGGTTGACCTGGATACGAAACACGATTAGAGATTGTTAACTTTTACAAGCTTTAATACTATAAAGACTGTCGTTTCGAACCGATTTTCACAAAAATCGGCATCTCCATAGAGCCTGGAGACTGTCTTCTGTGGAATAAAAGGCCTCCCGCGTACCTGAACACATTTTCGACTTGTATACTAAGTACATGAGTGAAGTACTCGGAACGCTGATTCCGGCTGCTCGTCATCGTCCACTTGTTTTGCGGAAACGAAACATTCAGCCTTCGGCCTTCACCTCTTTTTGTTTTTTCGCAACTCTGGCCGCACTGACCGGCAGAACGCACGTGTAAAACTGAAACTCGAATGGGTCGAGCGAAGGTTATAACGAACACGAAATGAAATTACGGCTTCATAACACGACAACTACTGTGGGAGAGGATGCGAGGAGGCTCCGATGCTAAGAGCGACTCCGTCTTGTATCGGCGATGACAGAGCCAACCAACCTAATTAAGAACATAACGGACGGTTTCAGCTGATAGGGGGGGGGGAGTCGACCCAAATTAAAAGACTAATGGGAATTCATGTCCTGCTGTACGGAGAAGAACGGAATGGAGCGCTGCCTGCCTGATTAATTAAGTGCTGCCCTGCTGCCATCAAATCTGACTATCCAGTTTTCTACAATCGAGTTATACTTTTCATCGCTCACAGATCATACCGCGGCCGTTGTCAATTATTTGACAAATATTAATGGAGGGTCGTTTTAGAAACTTCCTGTAACCTTTCGAGAGCTCGAGCAAAAAGCGACTTCTTTCTCTAGAAGTATTCTCCCCATTTATCGCACGATGTACACCACGTTGGATATTTGCGTCTCAGAAAAGAGTCGGGAACGGGAACACGAGAAACTCTTTGCAATGAATATTCTCCTACATGAATACTGTGATTATCAGTGAAATTTCTTCATTCGCTTTGCGGATTTTTCGGAGTTGCTATTAAGTTTAGACTGGAGCGATGGTATTTGAAGTGTAAGAAACGATAATTTGCAGAAAAAGCTCGTATATTGATCGATCGATAGTAAAAAGCAGATCTGACGGAGAGTGCTAAACATAAACTGTAACTGCGACTAAACTAACTGAAGTCTTGCCTGACCGATCAAGAAAGAAAAATGGTATAAGAAAAAGAACATGGTTTTGGAAAGATTGCGTACAGGAGGTACAGGTACGCATAAGACAAAATGCGTTTCTAAGACGCTGGAATCATGTTATGCCGAAAGTAGCGACAAAACGATTTATACGAAATTGTTCACTAAAGACGAAAAAGTCACCGCAGACAGCATTTGATACTATTAATATGAACACTCGTCTAAATTCTTATAAAAAGATAGGATTAGACGACAAAGACATCCAGATTATCCAGAAACTATATTGCAATCAAACAGCAGAATTAAAAGTAGAAGAGCACTAAATCACAAAAACCAATCAAACTAAGAAAGGGGTCAGACAAGGGTGTATTTTGTCACCATTATTGTTTAATATATACCTGGACAAGATCTTCAACTCTATTAAAAATTCTGAGAACTTGGGAATCAAAAACTTAATGGCCAAAGAATATGGAAGACAAGGTATGCTGATGATATACTGCGTTAACAGCTCCCAGCAGATCTTCAGAAAACCCTGCAAAAGGTCAAATAGGCATGTCGATGAAACAAAATGTATTGTGGCGGAGACAACCCCAAACCAAAGTGGCAGTTCAGTTATTGATGAAAAACAGCCTGGAAGAGAGGTCAGAGATGAACTCAAATTTGAACTGCGACGAAGAAATTAAAATTAGATGTGGAATTGCCAAAGATACTTTCCACAGACTGAACGAACATTTTCATACGTACGGATGCATCCCTCTCCCTCCGAATACAGGTTGTGTGCCATATTGTATAATAAGATAAGTGTTCCTAATAAGGCCACCTTAATTTTGAGCTACTTAATATTCATGAAAATTTCCACAAAAATCATGGTAGTAACTTTGGACTTTCTACTTTTTAAGGATGTAGTTGATTTTGACTCCGGATTGAATTTTACTCCCTCCCCAATCAATAGAAAAATTTTGGCCATGTAGTTTTATTGGTACTTCTTATTTTAGAAAAAGAATGGTTTTAAATGTTGAAAAAACTGATTACCATGAAAGGGAAAAGAATGCGTAACTGAAAACGATTTATTTTGAATTATTCACAATTACCACATACGTAGTTGTCGTCATCCAGGTCAGTATTATTTTTTATTTACTGTTTGAACTTGACTGCCTTCTTCTATTTCTTTCCAAGCGGCACGGGCATCCTCAGTCCATTTAGCTCGTTTAGATATCTGATAAATGTGAAAATTATACAATTTTAATCATTTATAGTAGGAAATTTCGATAAATTTGTAACATTCATCTGTATGTTTACAGTGGCCTTATTAAGAACACGAAACATGCGTTATTTATTCATTCATTAACTGCTAAAATATCAATTATTCCGAAAAATTGGATACACTGTTGAAAAGAAGATAAATTTCGCCGCATCACTCAATGACAATAAAATTTTTGCACTTACTTTCAATAATTTGACTACTTCATGAAGATGCGATATCTTTCAACTTGAATACCATGTTATATGAACAGTGCACCACAAACTCGTATAATTTAATTTGGGTAATAAAAACTGTGATTACAAGGTCAAATCAGAGTGGTCTTTTTGTGCCGAATGCGAGCTTACTAATGGAAAAACCCGAGAGTAGCCTTACTAAGAACCTGGCCTTATTTAGTACTACCAATACCACTGTAGGCGTTCAAAAAGTAAGGTAACAGGGGCTGTTATGTAATAACTGCAAGTCGTAAGAATTTTATTTTACAAAATTTGAAAAGGTACAACCTTAAACTACTTCACAACATAGTTATCTTCCAGACTGAGGTATTTATCCAATCACTTTACTAACTTATGGATGACTTCCTCATAGAATTCGCCGTCCAACGAATCAAACCAATTTAGAACTGTTTTTTGCTGCTTATGGTCGTTTTTAAAACAAGTTCCACCCAGGTATCTTTTTAAATATGGAAATTGAAGGGAACCAAGTCGAGGGAGTGGAGGCTGCGTGCGGTCTTGCGTTGTCTTGTAAAAAGCAAAAAATACTTCTAGGTAACAATCCGGGTCTGCGGTCTTCAGTTCTTTTACGTAAGCGGTTCAGCGGATTTCCGTATATTCGTACATTTGAGTTTACCGTCGTACCACATGGAAGAAAATCAACGAAAACCAAAAGAATTCCACGGGCATCCCAGAATACGCAGGCCATTTTGCAACACAGGAAATCATCAACAAGAACACAAAAATGGAGAGAAATGGTGCTGTCCTGATGTAAGAAGAACGCAGAATTTATTGTGTTATGTTGCCAGATTTGCAATTAGTCCACTGAAAACACAACAAGTCTTGTTACCTTGCTTTGTGAACGCTGAATTGATTCGTTGGGGGCGGCAAATTTTATTGGGACGGCATCTATAAGTTAGTAAATCGACCGATAAATGCCTCAATCTGGAAGGCAAGTACAGTAATCCATTTTGTAGTGTGAGTGAACTTGGTAATATTCCATTTGTAGGGGATGCCAAATCACTATTTCTTCTTCTGTAGTCCAGAGCGCTTTCGGCTGTTATGCCATCATCAGTGGAGTAACCTGAATGAGACTTGTCTCTCGTGGTCCTGTAGTCATAGTCGAGAGTAGTACCGTATGGTGAACCTGTTTAGTCGTGTGCTTCTATTGGCGGTCTACGATTATGCAGTCTGTCCAATCAGTGAGTGTTATTAGTTGTGTGCTCCTATTGGTTGTCTGTGATTGTACAGTCTGTCCAATCTGCCGGTGTTATGTTATTAGTTGAAATAGGCTCTCGCTTTGGAAGTTAGTTGTTGTGTTTATTAGGTTGTTTTGTTTTGTTTTTGCGTTTATTATCTGTAGTTGTTCTTTTAATTTTATTTTTCTTGTGTTGTTTTCTGTGTGTAGGATTTCGTACTTTTCCGTCAATTTGTCATTGTTATGTCCCTGGTCATTGCAGTGTTTTCTAAACAGTGATTTGTCATCATTTAGCTTCTGTGATTTTTCATGCTCTTTTATTCTAGTTGTGAATTTTCTACCTGTTTCACCTATGTATGTCATATCGTAGTGTTCACATTCCAGTCTGTGTACTCCGTTAATGTTATTTCTGTCTTTTGTTTCTGTTTTATCATCGGTTTTTTGTTTGATCGCAGGTGGTCTGTTTTTGATTCCGAGTTTTATGTTGTGTATTGGTTGAAGATTTTTGTATTTTGTATGTATGTGTTTCCTGTGAATGGTATTGCTCCTGCGTATTTATCTGTTTTTGTGGTTGTTGGTTCAGTATTCGTGCGTTTTGGTTGTATTAGTTCGTTAATTATTCTGTCTACTGTTTGTAGTTGGTATTTGTTGTTAATAGCTATTTGTTCAATTTTGTTGATTTCTGTTGTTCTGAGGTTGTTGTCGTTTAGTATATGTTGACTTCTCTGTGGTTGTGTAGTGCTGCGATTTTGTGTTTTTGATGGCGGGTTGAGTCTTTGGGTATTATTGCGTCAGTGTGGGTGGGTTTTCTGTAAATGTTGTACTGTATCCTGTTGTCTTTTATTTGTATTGTAAGGTCAAGTTAGTTGATGGTCTTGTTGCCTTTTTCCATTGTGAACTTCATGTTGTTGTTTATGCTATTTGTCTCTGTGAGGAATTGGTATTCTGTTTCGGGGTTTCAGCAGTGAAGCTTCCGTTAGGCTAATATAATAGCGTAAAATCTGTAATTTGTTGCCAATGATTTCGAATCGGCTGATAATTGATTATTGACAACTATTCTGTTTCTCGATACTTAGTAGTATTTTCTATTTCTAATAAATTGCGTGTTCATGAGGGACCAAGTTAAGTTGTACAGAGTGAGTGTAAGTTGCGGAGTTTATCTTGCGATCGTTCTGTGTCAATGCTGAGTTACAATGTTATGATGAATAGATGTACTTTGTGTATGTTCTCAAAACCGCATGCTCGTTAACAAGTTTTGATTGTATTAGCGATAATTCTGGTTGTGCTTATTCGAATTGTAAGCTTTATTTGAATCGAAATAAACTTCCTTCTGCATATCGCTGTACAATTTCTGTTGTCCTGCAGCGTATGGAGAGTTACAATTTCCCAATCCTAAGATGCCACCTGAATTGGTTGAATTAAGTAATATAGAAGAACGTTTTCTAACTTCACGAATTAATTTCATTCAAATTCGAGAGTCATTTGTAGATACTTCTTTCAGAGAAAATGTTTGCTGCGCAATTGCAATCTGTACACTGTAGCTTCGCAGTTTGAAGCCTTGAACTTACCATGTGTCATGTGATGTGTTGTTAAGTGTGCCTCTAGTGTCATCCTAATAATTTCGTTGTTTTTTTTTCCAGCTTTTTGATATAATTTCCAACGAGTTATTGTATAAATATAGAAGAAAGAAAGAGAGAAAGGAAAAGGAAGAAGAAAGTTGAAAGGCCAGCGTGGGCCTAAATTAAGAAGATAGGTGAATTTTGATACATGTTTGCTTTATTTTACATTCATGTCAAAATACCGATATTGATCATTTTGAATAATATACAATAAAATGTTTTAGGCGCGAGGGTAGGATCTAAGCGTGTCTGCCGATTGATACCACCTGGAATTTAAGAAAATAATCGCGTTTGAGTACCATGATTCGAAATCTAGTAAGACATGTAAACTGTGAGATATGACCTGATGATCTGTCCCGTGGCTTTGGTGCAAGCCACACTGCCTCATCGGCCAGTGCAAGGTATCGCAGTAGGTACGCCGCTAACCCACCCTTGCCACACTTGTGTGGGGGTTAGGGGACCTCCGCCTCGGGGCCTACGTACTCCCTGAGTACAGACCGCCCTGCTACGTAAGACCGCTCACGTGAGGCTGTACGTCATATTCTCGCCTGGGCATCCCGCTCTGCATAATGAGCGTACGTTGATACCCGGCAAGACAGACTGAGTATGCGCAACTCTTTACCCTAATTAATATAGTGAAACAATTTAATATCGAAGTAGGGTAGCCTACGAAAAGATTAGTACTCCGTGAGTAAACTCACCTATGATGCGATTCGGCTCGTCCAGCTGCCACTACGCTTTCCTGATAGCAAAACACAATACTGCACAGACGACTCTCGCGATGGTAACCTGTCTAAAAATACACCAAGCATCCTGGATCAGTTCTACAAATTCCTGTCCGCGTGGCGGAAACACATTATGCAAATGTGTAGGTGGCAGCTAGAGCCTGTTTTTGCATCATCGGTTGGGGCATGAGAGTGGATTACCTGCTCGTGAGAGCCAGGTACGAGCTAAAGAAATGATTTCGCTGCAGCGAATGCTGTCTGCAGTGATTCCTAACATAATGAAGCCATTCACCCCAAAATTAGGGAACTAAAATTTATCATTTCTTTACATTATAAACTCAAAAGTGACAAACTTGAACGCACAGCTATACAAAGAGACCTTAAACATGACTACTGATGGGCCCTTTTTCCTGGACAGATAAACTAGTCTGTAATTTTCCAGTCTAGAGCCGACTTTCTTCCAGCAGCTAGCTGCCTGGTTTTTCTTTTCGTTATTTTTCTGTTGCACAACTTTGAACACTTTTTGTTTCTGAATTAAGACTTCACATCCTGAATCTTCAACAACTTTTATTTCAGTCCGTTTTGAAGCTAAAGACCTTTATTTATATACTTTTTTGAAATGCAGGTACATTTGTACTCTATCAGGTTCTACCAAGAACTCAGAAACAAGTTCCCCAACATATGGTACTTCTTCATAGAGCGCCTCGCAAATAATTAAATAAATAAATAAATAATATCTCATTATGTCTGATTATGTTTTGAAACCTCCTGAGGGTTAGGCCGTGAGGAGGCCTGAGAGTGGAGCTCACCAATCCCTCGGTTTTTCTAAATTTTATCATCAACCTTTTCCTTCTCTCAGTTATGGGAGACCTTCCTAAATTTTCGAGTACCCTGCAGCAACTGCTGCGCGTGGTCATGGAAGCTTGCGCCGCAGCTTTTTAGAAGTCTGTCGTTTTATACTCATACATAATCTCTAACCTCTCAGGATGGAAAAAATAAAACGTCGAGTGAAAGAGAGAAACGAAGCGGCGCCGCGAATCCAGATTGTAAATCTAGCCGAGAGGGGGAAGTACGCGGCGTGTGGCCGGATACGTACTTCGCAAATTCAATTTTCATTTCGGAAAATTTCGCTTGTACACAATTTAGAACGTCGATACCGACGAGGACCGATGGTAATCTACGCAACGGGTCTCCCACCTGTAAGACCGGGTCGTAAATTCCGGGTATCGTGAGCGCCGCGCGACCCAGACGTGATCGCAATAACGATACGTAACTACACGATAGACGAAAGGGCGAGAGATCGCGAGGGGATGCTGTCGAGAGAGGGGAAAACGAAGACAAAACAATTTGTCATAAACAATAGGTACCTATCAAGTTAAGAACCTTCGCGAGATGAACCAAAAAGAAAAAACCAGCAGCGAAGGAGTGACGCGAAGAGAAGACAACTGGCGCTCGCCCCCGCCAAGCGTGGATGCGTGACGCGGGCGTGGGTGCGGGCCGACGCTCTCTCTCGTTCTCTCTCTGTCGTATCCATTAAGATAAAACATATTTCGTGTAAAATAGAGAAGTTGCTTTTATAGTCTTTACCGCGCCCAATGTGCAAACGCGGCTACATGCTTTAGCTTTTTGCCAGCTCCCGGGAAATTGCAGGTTACTTAAAAATTATAAATTAAATCGGGCAGCAAACGGTTTTTTGTTCAGCAGATCGCGCGAGCAGAGCTCTTTCTCTCTCTCTCTCTCTCTCGTATTCCGTTCTTCGGAAAGCCGATTTTTCCAAATGGTTATGCGGAGTCTGCTTTTGCACCACGGCGTTACTGGCAGCGAGAGATGGCAATTTGTGTACGCGGATCCGACACACGAAGTACGAGCTCGAGATGAGAACGCCGGCACACACTCACAGGCGTACGAGCGTGTAACTATAAATGGGTGCGCAAATTGCGAATGCATATGTGTAAGCGAAAATAACGTCAAATTTAATCGTCGCCCTTTTCCGACCCGTCGAGTAATTTTACGTTTTGGCAAAATTTCATCGACAAGCAGCAATTAACGTCTTACACAATTCGAAACACCATTAAGGAATAAGCGCCGTTTCGCACCCTTTTTAAAACGTCGAACGACGCGTCGGGGCGCCTACCCGGCACGTCGTCACGGGGGAAACCGAAACGAGTTTTTAATTATATTTGTACAGATGCCGTCGTGCGCGCGTGTGGGTGAGACTCTGAGACACGGATGAGAAAGCGATGGAAGTGTGAGAAAAGAGCTCGCAGATACCGCCAACGCGACCGATCCGACATCCTAATTACACGTCCGTTAGGTTTTTCTTGAAGAGCCAGCCCGAAGGTCAAAAAGGGTTAGCACCGTCAATTTCGCGCCGTGATTCTACCCTCGATTTTCTCAATCTTATTAACTAGTTGGAAACACTCGATTATACTCGACTCAATTTCGAGTACGTAAGTTCGTTAGTAGTACGGTAGTCCGTAGCCAAGGAGGCTAGATGGACAATTTCCCCGCAAAACGTGATTTGCCGCCCCTAGTAAAAGGGGCAGTCAATTATGACACTGCATCGGTGCTGATATTCACCCCTGAATGGCTGAATGAATAAATGAAACCATTCATTGTGGAAGTTAGTACAGCAAAGGTGCACCTCACCCTTTTCTGTTCCCGCCTCTCTTATGCCATGGTGTGGAAAAATTTACTATTCAGAAATTGGTCCAGATTGTATCTCCCTTTCCATTTTTGACTTTCCTTCTTTGATTTTTTTTTTGTAAGCGATTGACCAAAGGGTTAAGAGTTAGGTCCATCTGTCGGGCGAGCAAGATTCACTTCATGAGGTCGAAAGCGATTTAGTCGACGGGGCTAATTGGTTGAGTAAAAAAGTCTTGTGTTCTCACATAAAAATGTATTACTTCACGATTGTACAATTTATGAAGCATTATTAGCAGTCTTTTTCTAGGTAGACGTACTTAAAATTTGCTTGAAGGAGTGAGGACAGTGTTTGAAAATACCATCTACGAACCGCTGCTGAGTTATCCTTATAAACTTTCAGATTTGAAGGCATACTGAAAAGTATTTTACTGTTCCCCTCAGGTCTGGATTCGTGTGACAAAAAAGGTTCACCTTTCGTGGTGTGGGTGTAATTCTCATGAAGACTCCATGTATGCTACCTTCGCGTGGTGTGAGGGCTTAATCAATAAGCTTTTATTTCGAGTATTCGAGCGTTACATACGAAGAATGACATGAGATAGAACTGGCTTCGGGGGAGGGGCTCCTAGTCTTCACATAAAAAATATAAAAAATATTGTATTGTGATCTGGCCTTTTATATCAATCGCTAAAAAATATACACATTTCATTTTACCGGCCAATTTTTTGGATTAAGACTGTTAAAATGACTTCTAGTAATGCGTTTTACCAATAGAGCGCGCTAGTTGATTTTCCTTCTGGGTATGAAACTGGTGGTACGATTTCGGGTACCTTACCCTACAAATTTATTTATTTATTCTTTTATTTATCTATTTCTGGTTGAATTGCCCGCGACTTCGTCGATGGTACACAGTAATTTTGTTTAAAATCGTAACATTTTTTTCGATAGTATTTTGTCTGCGTAAACGCTCAGACCATATTCTACCTTAAAAAGAGAAGGAACTTCGTACATGGGCGGAAGAGTAAAAGCAGGAGTAAGAATTACCAGAATTTTCGCTATTTGTGTCAGATAACATTTACAAGATATTTTTGTCAAAATTGACCCATTTATGTTATGTCCAGTCCTGAAGTTACCGACTTTTAAATTTTGGGTCATCCATTTACGATAATATGCATCAAGGTGAACTGAATGACTGGTACTTTTTTGAGGGGAGGGGGGGGGGATTACGAATATTAAACCAACTAACTCAATTTAGCTTCAATCAGAAATACGCTGTGAAATTTTGAGAAAATTTGAAGTTCTCTTATCTCCTATCTACAGGTAATAGTTGAGTGCTGGATCGCTCTTCTTTTTTTTTTGAATGATTCCAAATTTTAAGATGCATTGAAAAGGTAGTATCTGGTCTGGCAACCACATATTATAGAGATAGAAAGAGAGAAAGGAGAGAGCTTGAGGGGGAGAGTGTTGTGTTTAACAGATTGGAAACTTCAACCCTCTCTTCAGTGAGCAGTAAGTGTCAGATATAGTCCGAAATGCGTTTTCGATTCAGTCATTAAAAAACTCCCTGTCCTCCACTAATTATATCTGCTTTTCTTTTCGCACATGGATGCCCCGTGGCCCAATCCCTGCCTGTACAAAAAAAAAAAAAAAAAAAAGTTTCAGTAAATTGAAGTTCTTGTACGTTTTCAAATCAATTTGCCTACTATGGGACCACACAGTTACTCTCTTTTCAGGAATTTCAACATTTTCAACGCTCCCCCAGTCTCTGAAAAATGGTAGCCTTCAACAGCGTTAATAATTTGTACTCTTCTATTTTTCTATTTCAACAGGTGTTTTGATGCTGTTATAGCCTAGTTTTTCGATCTGGGTCAGTGGTTCAGGGAACGTAAGGGATACAAAAATGAAATTCGTGGCTTGAGTTGATTTTGTGGTTGAGGTCACTGAGTATGATTTTAAAAGATATTGAAAGTAGTTTTTATATCCGACAATCTCCTCGAGTTACTTTTATAGGGGTTGATGCCAAATACTAGTCAGGGTGTCCATTCTCTAGAAAACCTGGAAAAGTGAGAGAATTTTGGAATTTTCAGCATTTTTCACTTAAAAGGTAGGGAATTTTGTTAAAAAATCGACTGCGAAATTTTCGCGTTACCAAAGAGTCCATTGTTTTCAGGTATATGACCTTATATTGTATCTGTCGATACTCTTAAATGGAAGCCTGTTCCGCCTCCCCTGGTGCCATAATTTTCCAGATCCTAACCACCTTTTTTACTTTCATAGCATTTGTAGTTAGATATGTCCGAAAATCAACTTATACACTTCATCAAGACTATACTGATGGGGGAATTTTTGAGGCTATTGACCCTTCTAGATGAAAAGCACTTATGAATGCTGCAGCTTTTTCACCCGAGTTCCAGAATTCATTTTAATAGTTATTTCTCCTCCCCCTAAACCATTCAGGCTTCACGAGGGAGGGGCTAATTTCGGTTACTCTAGTTTTCCTCAAGTTCCAAATTCTTTACGAAATTCTAAAGTCAAATTTTTGGACAGGATAGCCAACCAAGCTCTGAGTCGCTGATTTCGAATATCGCCTCAGATTTTTATCCGACCCCTTCCAGAGCACTGTCGTAATACGAATTCAGCTTCTCCGGCGAAAAATTACACGAAGCATTGAAATAGGGGTGGTTTTGTGTCGCTGATTTCGAATATCGCTTCCGATTTTTAATCTGGACCAAATTTAAGCTCCCGTGCGTTTTCAGTTGAAAAACTTTTAGGAAGTTATTTTCTATTAGCAACACTTTGAATAAATAAAACTGTATTTTTTACCCTATTCGGTGACTTTAATTAGAACGAATGAATTCCGAGTCAACCGTTGCTTGTCCTACGCTCTTGCTACCTCAGTGGTCATACCAGGAGGAACAGAATCCAAAAATTACCCCTAAAATCAAATACAGTGACCTCCAAAACCTATAAACCAATTTTCGAATTTTATTCTTTCACCCCCCCCCCCCTTCGCTTCACGGTTGGCATTAGGTCACACGAAAGAAGAAATCTATGAAGTCTTTAATTGGCATCGCCCCACGCTGCACCCCACAGAGCGCGTTTTCATTTCCATCATTTAATTTGTACACCCCCTCTGACACAGCTTCATAAGCACGCACGGTAGTAAAAAAAAAGTTTGTAGACGATATTCACCGTTCACGATGTTCGAAAAAATTTCACCCCCTCCCTGCATGTGTGATTTGCATTTGAAGAATCTGGAAACCTGGAAAAATTGGCTTGGGAAACCTGGAAAAGTCTGGGGAAATCATTTCCGAACAAGAATGGACACCCTGTTAGTTATTTTTCGAGATGTATGGTCGTACGAATACCCGATATTTTATTAGCAAACTATGTAGAATTCCAACTACTGTCAAATCTGCACGCTGCACAGTAGAGTAATTAAACGCAAGAACTCACCTGCCCAACAGAGAGTGTGCAGCCAGGTTTTCGATTATGTCTTTTCAAATATCTCTCTACGGCACTATGTCAGTATAAATTTGGTTTTTGAATGCGTTACAACGCATAATTGTCCAGTTGTAAACTCGAGCATGAACAGTACATACAAATTATGCAACGGCCGTAGAATAATACGGCCCAAATTTATTACAGCTTTATGCCTCGTGTATTATAGTTATCGAGTCGAGCCGCATCGACATCATTCGTGCGCCTTGTTCGAAGACTTAACACGTTCAAAAGGTTCCATCGTCGCCGCTAAACGAGTACCACTCGCATATAATATTCTCTCCGTGTATGCTTGTTTATATCAGGATACACATTCACGTTACAAGATAATATAATAGAATAGACTTCACCTGGGAGCACTTCGCTTCTTGGGCTACGCAATACATGTATAGATACACGGCACAGGTAGCTTACATATATAGGTGCACATACATACTATCCTGGAGGAACGATTATAATTCATTGGCCAAATGACTCAGCGATTTGATCGAATTCATTCGAATGTTATCTGACACATGTAGAAGTCATATCGGAATGCTAATCCGAAACTGAAATCAATAGACAGACGATGCGATGCGATGTACATAACCATTACAAATTACATTTCTCGCGCAAGGGGCACCAAGGTGTACCTTTATTCGTCCACAGACATACTCACCAGCCATACCAACCACACTTTTTATTGGGTTCACTGGCGAAGGAAGAAAAGGCAGAATGCACTTCATGTGTACGTGTCGGTCGGGATTGTTTAAATAACAAGCTATACGTTCACGGATGGATATAATCGCCATGAGAAATGGGTAGAAGTAGATTTGCTGGAATGTTGCTAACTAAAGGACTGAAACAGGGTTGCTGTATCTCACCAACCTTATTCAAAATGTATGTAGAACAAGCGCTAAAGGTGTGGAAAAAGAAACGTAAAGGTATGGAATACTGTTAATGGATGGAAGTAATATATATAGGCTATATGCTTCGCAGATGATCTGGTGGTGATAGCGCAGGACCATAATGACCTGAAATATATGGCTTGGAATGTGGAAACTGATGAGGAATACCAAAAGTGGGGCCTAGTAGTGAATATAAAAAAGACCAAAAATATGTGTATTGGCGATGACCAGCAGGATATTGAATTGGAAGATGGAAATGTCATCAAGAGTTGCCAATAGTATAGATACCTGGGAGTCAGAATACTACTGGATGGATCCATGGACCTGAATATAAGAGATCGGAATCTCCGGGGTAGGAAAGCAACAGCGATGTTGAATTCATTTTTATGGGATTGGCGGATCAGCAAGAAAAAAAAATACGGGTACATAATAGAATAATTGTGAAAAGTACAGGGTTGGCCAAAAAAATCTGTATTGTGACGTATAGCTGTGAGATCTGACCGTTACAGCAAAGAACAGAGAATCTTCTTTTAGCAACAGAAATGGATTTTTGGGAATAGCAGCCAGGTGGTCAACGCTGGAAAGAATCCGAAATAAAACTATCAGGGAGATAATAACTCATTCATAGAAATTCAACTTTACCAGACTTTTTTTTTTTTTTTTCTAATTTGCTCTCCACCCGAGTCCTGGAATCCGCCCTTTCGAGCATTACTTCAGAGACGTCGGGGAGGCTGTTAGGGCTGTCTTAGCCCTTTTCCCTTCTGGCCGAAAAACCGGCCAAGGTCGAGAATTCTGGCGAGTTGCTACGTGGGCTCGAACCCGGGACCACCGGATTCTGAGACCAGCGCGCTATCCACTCGGCCAACCAGACCTCAACTTTATTATTGGACTGATTTTTGTATTCAACGTCGAATGGTACTACGTATAAGGAGTTACATTCAGACCTTTCTATGTCTTAAAAATCTAGCCTCCCTCTTCTTTTGGGGAAACCCTCGGATTTTAAGGATTCTAGCCAGTTTGGCTGATAGACAGACAGTCAGCCTGATGTAGGGATCTGGCTGGCAGAGTGGATAGCGCGTTGGTTTCAGAATCCGGAGGTCCCGGGTTCGAGCGCACGTAGTAGTTCGCCAGTTTTTCGGCCAGAAAGGAAGAGGGCTAATGCAGTCCTAACAGCCTCCCCGATGTTTCTGAGATAATGCTCGAAAGGACGGATTCCAGAGTTCGGGTTGAGAGTACATTAGATAGGAAGACAGTCAGCCTGATGCGCTGATAAACAGAAAAATCGACAGACAGCCGCTAAATATAGCGCAATTTCAATTGCGTTGCGGCACGGGTTAATATTTCTTTTTCGACCTCGAATTTTTCTCGCTTCATTTTTCAATAAAAATGAACAGAATTGGGGGGTCCTGCATAAAAAATAAAAATAAATTTTCTTTTATAATAGTAAATAACGACCACTCTATTGTACAGAGTGGCAGATCACAAACCTGTATGTGCAGATGCAAGTTCAATTACTGACATCCTCGTTTATCGTGCGATGAGAATAATTTTGTCTGTTGTGACAAAATTTTTTGATACGAAGCGACGCTTGTAGAGGATTTATCAACAACCCGAACTTGTGACGTTGCATCAGCTTCCCCTCGATTGGTCTACTCATCCCTATATCTTCTACCTACCTTTGTTACGAATTTTAAAATCACCGAGCCCTTTCATTCATTGCTTCCCCACTGGAAGGGTATGAGCATGCTTGGGAAAAAACAGGAGAAAAAATCTCGAAACCTACAATTAGTATTCAATACGTTTAATGTCGCGATTGAATTTTCGAACTACATTTCAAATTCACCCTCCTTCCTTTTCTCTACTAACAATGCAATTTACAATCAAACGATGCGAATGTTTACCGTGGAAGAAAATTGAAATTTTATTCCGAGCAGGTACTCGATAATAGAAATATTTTATACGACGTTTTATTACGGGAGGTTGAAAATGAATTTTTCTCTTTCTCCCTCATTCTTTATTTTTATTACTATTTTTTTGTTGTTGTAGAACATCGCCGGCCATTGCTTTTGTTTCTTCCTCTTGATGGTTGGAAATGGCATTTTGCTGCACAACAGCAGCGTCAATTCCGGTATACAAGATTCAATTAGAACGTCGATGAAACAACTGATGATCAATTCGTATGAAGATCATGTGGCCCAACGCTTGAATCTCATTCAAGAAGAGGTAAGCGTATATAGACGCAAATTTCCATCGTATTCTTTTTTTCTTTTCTTTTTTTAAATTTTTATTCTAATATAGTTACGGCGGGTGCGTGCACTGAATCCGCGCTCTGGTGCCTATAGATACTGAATTCAGAAAGAAACTGCGACTATCGAAAAATTCGCATCATTGGAAGATCTACGTTTTCGAGCAAAGTACTTACTCTGGATTAACATACTAATCCTCGTTCTTGAGACACTTTGCATTCGCTAACCGAGTTCCTCGATTTCAAATTAGTTTTCCAAAAACTGGCTGACTGTCTTGGCGATTAAAGAAATTTACAGAGCGAACGAGGTAACGAACAAGACTTTGTAAAAACGTGTCCAAAGTGGTGCCCTAACTAACATATTTTACTTACACCTCCACCATTTTGTTTTAAATTTTGTAAATGCTTTGACGTCCTCCCTAAAACAGGTATTACTCTAGATCTCGTTCTGGGCGTCGCCCGATTGCGTCCAGATCAGTAAACGGAGATAAATTGTTGAAGAAAATGAATGGTTTCATTGCGGCCCGATATAGAGTTTGATTGCGTCCAGGCTCATAGTTCCGCTGTGTCCCAGTCTATTTAGCGCCATCCAAAGGGCCCCACGAGTGGGCGGGCCGAACTACAGCCAAGACTTTCAATATACATCCAGATAACTATTCTTCAAAATCTGAATGAACCGCGAAACTGAAAACGTGGAAGTGAGTGCCCAACTTGCCCTGTTCAGGAAGGCAGAAGAAAAAGCACTTCTGTAGATTTAGGTCTTATTTTTAAAGGCTAATCGAATCTTTTGGCCAGAATGCAGCTTTAATCCTTTCGCTCCCAATTGTTTTTTCAATTTAAATTATTTTTTATTGAAAATTGTTGAATAGACTCCCCATAATACGAATTCGGTGTCGGAGAATTCTTCACTCCCCCTTAGGTCTTCACTGGACCTGGGACAGCGTATGTCCCACTGGTAGAGTAATGAGAGTCAAGAAAATCAATTACGAAACAACCACGCCATCCACTGAGACATGAGTGAGCTAAGATATGCTTCTTTAGGTACTCTGCCAGTGGGATACAACTAGCACCCAGTAGAATTTCTCAAAAGTCGTTGGGACGAACGGTGTCCTATTGGGAGCGAAAGGGTTAAGACCACTCACACTCTAGAAGACGCATTCAGATTGCGTTTCCTACTTTTCGTAAAGACTATCAGATTCCGCTAGAACTCAATCAGACTCCTTCAGACTTGTTAAGCCTTGTTAGACTCTGATGAGACCCATGCTGACTCCTTGAGATTTAACAGACCACATTTTGAGGCATGTGAGACTTACTCAGATTCGTTCAGACTTTTTGACTCTATTTAGACTCACTGAGGCAGGGCTATGACTCATCCAGACTCCATCCCAAAAAGAGGGTCACAAAGCCTCAGCACACAAAAAAAAAACAACTGGGATTCAAGGCAAAAGAGTGCTTCTTTTTCAACCAGTTAGAATAGAATGCAGGACGCAAACAGAAACGAGACGACGTGCTAGAAGAGGTAATTTTATGACGTCACTTGGTCAAACACAATTTTATGATGGACGCAATCATATAGAAGTGGACTGTTTATATTTCGGACGCAATCGAACTATTCATAACATTTTTCAAGCATGCTGTAAAATATTCTAGACACATTGAATACTTTTGAACACACTCTAGGACTCGTTTGGGACTACATATTTTCAGGCTGATTCAGATTTCCTTCAAACCTGCTAAGACACTTAAGAATGTATCAGACCTATTTTTATAGATTTTTGATTAAAGCTATATGATTCTGATCCAACGGATTCAAATCTCTTCTGAAAACCAACGCTTTTCACTACTTGTCTGAGACTCTTCAAATCTTAGTTCAAACTTCTAAGATTGGATTCCACTCATAATTGTAATTTCCAAACTTGATAAAGATTTTTCAAAATCTTCTGACCGTTTTCAAGCATTTCAACGATCCTTGAAGGTTTTTCTTACATTCTGTGGCCTCCTGAATGGTTCTTCAAGTTTTATGTTCAGTTTTAAGACGTCTTAAAAGAATTTTGACGGATTTTGAAGAAGTTTTGATAAGACTTACCTCAAGTCTGAAAAGTCTCTTAGAGTGCCTCAACGATACCTGGAACGGTCTTAGAGAGTAAAAGCGTTAGGTAAAATGGTCAGGCTGATCAGTGAAATGCATATATCGAAATAATTTAAACTTATTACTGTAAAAGAATTCTCGCATGATAATTAGTTTGATTTAACGCGTCGAAAAGAATGTTGAAGACACAAAGTATAATGACCAGGCTAGTTAATGAAATGCATCGAAATAATTCGAACCTTGTTACTAATAAAAAGAAACATCATGATACTTAGTTTGATTTTCGAAGTCAAATTGACCCCCTCCCATCCTCCTTCAAAAGATGAAATTTAAATTGTAGTGATCAAAATCAACTTTGTACGTTTGATGGGGAAAATATTGAATCATGGTCACATTCGGAGTAACATTAGAATTATTATTTGATATTAAAAATAGCGACCCCCCCCCCACACACACAAATAATAATTCATCCAGTTTCCCAAGAAAATTTAATTTTGACTCTTGTTGGGTGCAAAACTTGAATTTAGGGACACAAATCGGAGTTAAATGGATAAGCTGATGCAATATTTGAATCAGCGACTTAATGAACCTCTATCTCGGCGCTTTGTCAACTTTGCTCAATTTAATTTTGACCTTTTAGGGATCCAAAATATGAATTTTTGGACCCAAATCAGGGCCGGATCAAAAATTAGATGCAATAATAGAAATTAGCGACCCATCAAACCCCTGTTCCGATACTTTGTTCAAATTTTCATATCAATTTAATTCTGCCAGTTTTGGGTCCAAAGTTTGAATTTTCGGGCCAAAAAACTCTGATGCCGTTTGCAAATTAGCGATCCGAAAAAGTTCTATTCCGACATTATATTGATTACCTCCCCATTTACGCTCGTTCGAGTTTTCCGTTTTGGGGGGGGGGGAATGTTTCCGCCCAAAAAGAAATTGAACTCTTTCACTCGACGTTCCTTGCCCCCCTCCCCGTTCCGTTTATCCATCTTCGCGTTCAGAACAAAAGAAAGATGAGGAGGTTCTCATTTACATCCTGTATTGTTTCTCACCATACTTACGTATGTATACGAAATTGCATACTCAATTTCCCGTAAATCAACCAGTGAACTTAGCAGTTAAACAGGTAATAAATAACTTCGGGCACTAATGACTAGTAATGATTTCGTTTTGTTGAAAGGCCGAATTTAGAGGTATACCCCAGGGCACTTACCAACACAGTGCCCTGCACCAAGTAAAGAGAAATTTAAAAACATAGAGTTAAAAACACTAGTTATTTGTTTGAAAATTTAGATTTTCTGACTTAACGCACGTTGGAAAGTTAATCTTGTATTAGTAAATTACAATCCAATTGAAGATTCTGTAGGAAAGCAGTGTGATGTGAGAATTATGATGATTACCTCAATTATATTCATTATTAGGTTCTTAAATTTATACTCGTGGTTTTATTTTGTAAATTTGAAGATAAACGGAAGACTTTCACGTATGGATTCTTCAAATACAAAAAATAAGGTCAGAAAAAGGAAAAAATATCCTGAAGAGTCTGTAGACACCATGGAAATACCCTGTATAGGTGCTCCGGTCACCTTTTGTTCGTTACGTAGATCACCATCGTAAGCCCAAATAGCCGATCTTGAGTGTGGTGGCTCGTGAGTGGGGGAGGGGAAAGACTAGCAAGTATCAAACTGATGCTAAGAACTCTTTTCCTCGTATAATTTTTCAACTTTTTGAGAGCGTTTTCAGAGGATTGGAAGAGGCTAAGCCCTCCGGAGCCTTCCGGATTTGTGCTCATGGTCATCCCCTTACTACCATCGACGGTTTCCGCGAAGTCCCTCTCATTACTCTTAGTGTTTTCCCCTTTTTCGTCTTATTCCCCGAAATTACTACATAATTCAGGGAAAACAGTTATCAAACTCGCTTGCGCTCGAGTCGCGTTGAAGACACAAACGCTGGCGACACCGACGACCCCCTTTTCCCGTTATTTCATTCGTAATTTCAATAACTGTCTCTCCCCTCACCACTGTCTAATTCGCAATTTCAATAACTATAAGACGTATATTTCTAGCGGCACCGGGCCGTACACGTAGCAGAAAACGAATGGAATACGAATGCTTATGTAAATACACCGAAAGAGTATACTGGCGAACTGTATAAGAGATATACACCGAAAACTTTATTTAATTAAACTTTTAGTTCAACTAGCGCGTTCAACTTTGCAAGGCGCTAAGTACGTGCGACCACATCCAGTTGCCGGCGAGGGCTACGGTTGGGTGGCGATGTGGCGATGAGAGAACAGTTAGCTGGCTAAAAAATACACCATCGCCGCCGCGCACATCCGACATAATATAGATTTTTGTAAAATGAAAATAATTTTCAATTTCCGAAAAACAAGCAACAAGCCGGAGCGGTGCCTTTATGCGCGTCCAATACGATTCCCATTTCGCTTGCCGGGAACAGACGCGCGCGAAAATTAAAACGGAAGTACGGAGCGCGAAGCACGAAGCGAATCCCGCTCCACTGTGCGGTATCGCTCCGGGATCGAGTTGTCACGAAAACATGTTAATTCAATTGGGTGTACGCGAAACGCCTTGCCTTGTATCACACTCGAGCAATAATATTCCTCACGCATAAGTACACGTGCGTGTACAAACTTACACAGAGTGTGGCTCGTTTCTTTTCGGTTCGTTTCACCCACTCGAGGCTGGCCGAGAGTCTTCTTCATTTTATGTACAGAACCGAACACTCTCGACCCTTCGTCTTTCCGGCCTTCCGGAGGCGCACGAAAACGAGAAAACGGTCAGAACGACGGCGACACGAAAGACGACTCACGCACTCGTCCACTCTCACTCGTCCTTCCTCAACTCGATACTGTATACATGTTGACTTTCGGAAAAGTTAATCCACGTGCGACCTTTTGTGGATGGTTTGGTAAACAGGGGGCTTTTACAGGAAGTTCTCGACTGGGATACGCGGCGCCTGTCCTCGGGGTTAACAATGTTACGGGTATCAAGAACGGTATTATAGTCACCGAGATAGAATAAGGTACAATCGACACTCCTCTTTTCCTCTTCTTGCCTTTTTTTTTGTGTGTTTGTGTGTGCGTATATATATATAAGAAATGGCGAAGATAACTGTTGCTGCTGAAAACAGCTTCGGCGAAACGTAATTTTTTTCTACCATCTTCAAAGTTGTTTTTTTTCTCCCTTTTTTCTTTTTTTAGGAGCATTATAAAGTGAAGAGAGAGATTAACTGAAAAGTTTTTTGAAACGGCGAGTAGAAAATAAAAATAACGCATTAACGCCAACGAGGTGAGCTTAAGATGTGAGCAGAAAAAAGAAAATAAATAAAGTAGGTGTACGAAAAGTTATACAAGAAACTCAGCTCTGTTAACACTGATAAATATGACTTCTTTTTACGCGTAGTAATCGATGAAAGTTTCCAAAAATAATTCTCGAACGATGTGCGCGTAAATACGTGACGCCATCTCACTTACACTGAAAACCACCCCGGCCTGATTTTGGCGCGCCATTTCGTATCAGGCCCATCTTCGCTCCAGTCAAACAGTTCGACTTCGTGGCTACAATGTATACGCTACTCCACACCCTAGGTGACCGCGCCCGTATCAAATCTTCAATTACCCACCATATGCTCCAGCCATCTGCAACAGTTGGCATCCAGATGTCCATGGTTCAAGCCAGGCTCTTGTCGAAGAATGTTTCACTGGTGACAATCTACTGTTCACCGAACCACCGAGCCGACTCATCGATATTCCGCTCAATTCTCACCTCAGCCGGCCCTTCCTCTATCACCGGGGGCGACTTCAACGCCAAACACACTTATTGGGCGTCGACGTCTTATCACCCCGAGAGATCGCGAACTTCTCACCGCCATCCAAGGCCTGAGTGCAAACATCTTATCCACACGCTCACCAACTCATTACCCGACGGATCCGCGCAAGAAACCTGATGTCTTGGACTTCTTCATTCTGCGTGAAATTCCATTTCAAAAAACCGAAGTCATCACCCTCGAAGACCTCAGCTCCGACTACCTTCCGGGTTTCCTCACGCTCTTTGACTCCACCTCTGGCAAACCTAAGAAACTCGATTGCGACAAATAGCGAGAAATTATCGATAAATCCATCGACTTGCGCTTTCCACTGAAATCTGTTATGGATGTCGAGAGTGAGATCGACAGGTTCATTTCGCTCCTATAATCGACAGCCACTGTATCTACACCACCCATCATTTCCACTCCAAATCCGTGACCGGGTCATTGAAAAACGCAGAACGGGACATAGCTGGCAACAAACTCGCTCCCCAGCCGACAAAACCAAATTCAACTCCCTCGTCATTCAACTGAAGAAAGAGCTTTTGCGTACCATCGCTGCGAACCGTTCAGAGCATTTTCCTCCGAACTCTCACCAACACAATTAAGCGAGAAATCACTTTGGCGAGCGCTGAAGCTTGTCAACCACCTCCGGCAACACGATGCTTCCCTATGTAACCTGCCGGGCAAATGAACCACCAGTGCAGCAGACAAAGCAAATGTTTTAGCGCAGCACTTGGAGGCAGCATTCCAACCGAATCCGCCCATCGGTGAACCATTTCTTCCACAATTCAAGTTCTGTCACGATGATATTGACCTACTGGTCTCGCCGCGCGTTGTTGCCAAGGAGATCGACAAACTTAAGATTCGCAAAGCCCCCGGCTATGACATCACCCCTATCATGCTGAAGCAGCTCCCGAAGAAAGGTATCGTCTTCCTGTGCTGTCTGTTCAACGCAGCACAACGCCTTCGGTACTTTCCAGTCCAATGAAAACCCGAAACCAGGGAAACCTGCACACGACTCAGCCTCATATCAGCCAATCTCGCTGATACCCATCATTGGCAAAGTCTTCAAAAAGTTGCTCCAGGCCATCATTGAACCCATCATCGTCGATAGGGGTATCATTCCCGACTACCAATTTGGCTTCCGGCGAAAGCACTCGACGATAGGACAAGTCCACCATGTTGCGAAGACAATTCTACTTCTTCAGCAACGTAAGTGGGTCTTCCTTTTAACTAATATTTGCTTCTCAACCCGAGCCCTGGAATCCGCCCTTTCGAGCATTACCTCGGAGACGTCGGGGAGGCTGTTGGGGCTGTCTCAGCCCTCTTCTCTTCTTGCCGAAAACCCTGCCTAGGTCGAAATGTAGCTAGTCGCTACGTGGGCTCGAACCTGGGACCTCTGGATTCCGAGACTAGCGTGCTATCTACTCGGCCAACCAGACCCCAACATAGGTGGGTCTTGCTGTGTGTAATCATCCCAATTCTTGACGATATCTGCCTGCCACAGTGATGACACTCATACACTGGAGGATCGGCTGAGGCGCTTCGCTGCGCTCTTTTTCTTGGCTGCTCTGCCCCCTTGTAAGAGGCAATTATTTTTCTCCACTGGTCCCTGTTGTTGACCAGGACTTGCTACGAGTTTGAGATTCCGATCTATTAGAGCAGGACATTCATCTGGTCTTTGTACCTGCACTTCTAGCCCCAGAGGCTCTTTTGCCGACACTTAGTTCCCCATACAGCACCACCTTGGGAAGCTCAGTTCCCTGCATTCTGCATACATGCTCAAACCATTTTAATTGGCTTTTTTCGATAAGGTCTTCCACTGACAGTGCCTGAGCTCGCCTTGAGACTTCTTTGTTTGAGATGAAGTCGCCCCAACGTATTCTCAGAATTTTCCTGAACTGCCTTTGGTGGAACCTTTCCAGCCTCTTAACCTATTTGCGATATAGGGTCCAGGACTCACACCCATATAGCAAAGTGGGCAACACCACCGCCTTATATACGCTGATCTTGGTAGCTGGTGTGATATCGCCGTATCGCGATTGTTGAGTACTCTGTTCTTAAGCTTATAGCTGGCTTTGAATGCAACTTGAATTATGTGCTGAATTTCAACTCCTAGATCCAAGCTGTCTGTAAGTATGTTGCCAAGGTAACAGAAGTCGTTGATTCCCTCCAGGGCCTCCTGATTTATATTAAACTGCAACTTCCTCTAAGGCGCAGTCGTCAGCATATTGAAGCTCAAGGATATAAGTCCTGTAACGCTTAGTTTTAGCTCTAAGGCGGCGCAGATCGAACAGATTGCCATCCACGCGATGTAATATGCAAAGACTCCGAGACTGCAGCTGAAGGTCCACAAGGTTCATCACAGCATTTGTAAAAGCAATGAATAGCGTTGGTGCCAGCACGCAGCTTTGCTTCACGCCACAGCAGGCAATGAAGGGAGCACTGGGCCCACCACCAAGCATAACGTGAGCAACATTTTGAGTGTGAAGTTGTTGAATAATCTGTAGCATTCTGGGGGGACAGCTAAACTTCTGAATGACTTTCCATAACATTTCTCTATTCACTGTGTCGAACGCCTTTTCCAAGTCCACAAAGGAGATGAAAAGTTCCACATGTTCTTCCCTGGCTTTTTCCATAAACTGATGCAGAGTAAATGTCATGTCTGAGGTGACTCTGTTTTCTCGAAAGCCACCCTGGGAGACTGAAGTTACTCACTCTATGATTTGTACCAACCGATTATTGATTACTTTCGCCAACAACGTGCCTGCAGTGGACGAAAGGAAGATGCCTCTGTAGGTTCCACAGTCATGCACATCGCCTTTCCTTTTGTAGATTTTGACTACATTCGCAGCGTGAAAGTCAGGTGGTACTTCAGCGCTCGTCCAGATGTTTGTGATTAGCTGGTGAAGTCTGACGTGTAGCTCCCTATCTCCAACCTTGAGCAGCTCTGCGAGGATTCCATTAGGCCCAGAAGCTTTGTTGTTAGGCATGTTTTTTAAGGCCTTACGTAGCTCGGTCATTGTGGGGGGGGGGGGTGATCCACCTCTACTGCCATTCTATACTGCGGTAGCAGACTGTGTGCATTCCTATCCACTTCTCTGTCCTGGTTCATAAGCTCACTAAAGTGCTCACCCAACGACCTTCAATGGCAGGCTTCTTTGAGAAGAGCGCCAGTTTTATCCCGGATTGGCGCAGCGGCGGCTTTGGGAGGGGCGCAGGTAGTTCTTTTACTGTTTGGAAGAAGTTGCGATGGTCATGATCCTCAGCAAATCTCTGGATTTCCTCCGCTTTGCCTGTGAGCCATTCGTTTTTGAGCCTTCTAGTTTCTTTTTGGAGCTTTCTCTTGGACTCCCGTAATTCCTCCTGGTACTGTTGATTGGAAGGGCAGCTCAAGACTTTGGCATGCAGCTCATTTTTCCTCTTGATGAGGGGGGACTATCTGAACCTCGTTTTCGTTAAACCAGTCAGGACACCTCTTCATGACTGTCCCAAGCACTTCTGCCCCTGCTTTGAGAACACAGGACTTGCTGTTATCCCAGCAGTCACAGGCATGCAGCTTTTTCCTCCAGCTCCCCCGCCAAAGTAACCACAAACCGCGCCTTAAACTCCTGGTTCCTTAGTAAACTGACATTTAAGCAAAGTTGCTTTTTGGGCTTCCCATTCGCCTGGCCTTGAATGGCTTGAGGACCATACGGCTAACCAGGAGGAAGTGATCAGCATTACAGGCTGCACCACGCTTTGCCTTGATGCTGAGTACCTCTTGTATATGCCTCTGCCTCACAATCACGCAGTTTATCATGTGTCCGTGCTTCGATCTGGGATGCACCCACGTAGGTC
Source organism: Acanthococcus lagerstroemiae (assembly GCA_031841125.1). Classification (NCBI taxonomy): domain Eukaryota; kingdom Metazoa; phylum Arthropoda; class Insecta; order Hemiptera; family Eriococcidae; genus Acanthococcus; species Acanthococcus lagerstroemiae. Next base: position 48,859,020 of record CM063113.1, read on the forward strand.
TATGGTGTGCCTTTAATTGGAAGTAGGTGTTGGTGAGTGCCAGACCATGAGAGGCACACAGCCCCAGGAGTAGCTCTCCGATTGCGTTCACTTTTCCTATCCCATGTCTACCCAATACTCTTCCGGAAGCAATGTGGTCTTTCCTTACTGAAGCATTGAAGTCACCAAGTAGAACAATTCGGTTATCTTGGGGGATCGAGTCCAGGACTGTATCAAGCGATCTGTAGAAGCTTTCGATTTCATGATCTGGAGAGACTGCATCGTAGGTGCGTATCCTTCTATCAAAGTGATCCATTGCTGGACTGACATCCTGAGCCGCATCTTAGTGATCCTGTCTGAAATTGGCTCTGGGAACTCTGTTAGTTCATTGGCCAACTTATTCCTGATAGCAAAGGCTACTCCACCTGTTCTGAGCTCTCCTGCTTCTTTTTCAGGCCAAAAGAAAGAGAAGTTGCTCTCCTGCAGCTGGCCATTTCCACTGAGCCTAGTCTCACTAAGTGCGGCATTATCGATCTTGTATCTTGCTAACTCTCCGTCTGTTAAAGCTGATCTTTCTGGGCATATTGATGCAGCCCGATCGGGGGGCTATTAACTCCGGAATTTAGTACAGCAACTGCAAGGCTCATGCTGAACAGACGTGTGCGCGTTATTCATGGTGCCATTGCGCAGACTGCACCATGTTCCACAGCTACAGCCTTACTTGTTCGATAGCATGACAGGTCAAGACGATCGGGTACGGACTGCGTCTTAAGTGGAGTAGACAGTAGCCCGACTGATTAGGGTTATGCAGGCCGCTGTATGTGACTGCTTGAGTTTTCCACCGCTGCACCTGAGTTAGAGGCCTGTCCCTGCCTCTAATTAGTCTAGTAGGCCTTTCCTAAGTTGAACGAGGTACCTACCCAGCCTAGACCCCCGCCCCCCATACACTCTTCGGCTGGCCGACCTGACTCCTAATTTCACTTGAATACCACCACCAGGTTTCTAAAGGCCTTGTGTACAATCGAATATGTGTTACTGTTTCTCATATTGAAGGTGAGGTTAGTTACAAGTACCACATTGTGTTCCGCGTTTATTTTTTGTTGTAAATATGTAATTGGTAACAACGCAGCGTTTCTCAAAAAGTACTCCGCGACTTCAGATTGAACCAGAGTAATGATCGCCAGCTTGAGGTCAGTTTATGAAGCCACAGTCTACAGTTCCGTACGAAAGTTACAGTGTATTAATGGGTTCTATACAAATAGTTTTGTTACAGAGAGTTCGACAGGAAAACCGTTATGTATACTTGAAGTCTCTTTTCCTCTCCCCGATATGTGAATTTCAGATTCACTGTTCTTAAGGCCCCCAATTATCGTTATCAAGGTTCACTATCACCACGACCAGAGTTTATAATTGGAAGTTTCAGGGTTCATCACGTACCATGATCAGAAGTACGGATGAACTGTCAGAATTCCAGGCTATACTATCATGAACATTTGTACCACATCAACAGTGGCGTAGCCGGGATAGAGGATGTCTGGGCCCCTTTTTCGACTTTGTCAAGAAGTGGTTTTTCTATTTCTAGCACCCCTGTCTCTTCCTTTGGTCAAGACCAACCCCCCTCGAATGCTAAGCTAGCTATGCAACTGTGCATCAGCGACTGATATCATGAGTAGTGTAAGAAAGTCGGACTCTGCCCTGGGATCAGAAACAGCTGTGCAGATCGTGTACATAATTGTTAAAAATGTACAAAACAGTTTTGATTTCATCTTGATTAGTGGGCGGGAGAAACGTGCCGCTCTGGCGGCAAAATCAGCTTTTAAATTGCCGAATAAAAGGCGAAAAGGTAAGACGAGGGAAACTCAACAGCCAACACGCTTATTGCATTATAATAGTATAGTACGATGTTGTCGAGTATTTTTCGCGGTCGGCCGCGAGCTAACCTCTCTTTTCAATTAGGCAACCCGCATTATATTACTGTATTATTAAAGTACAAATTTGTTCTAAGTTAATCAGTCAAAGCAACCGCGGTATTGCACAGCATAGGTGGCTGCGGGCGCGGACGGGAGGTGGCAACGCAGCTGAACTTTTTTCGCGTCGAGCACATCAGCGTTTTTTAACTTTACAAAATACTTTTTGTTTGTCGAGCGTGGTTTTCAGCGAATTTTCTGCGCCGTCCCACAGTTCCGGCATTTTTCGCATTTTGATTAATAATTTGCGAAAGAAAGTACGTCGGCTTCGTATGACGAGTTCTCTTCCTCGTGATGTTGAGGCACTCACCGCAAGTCGAAATTTGCGACTAGTATTTGCCAGATAGCTGAATAAGCATTTGGCAAGAACAGAATTGACGTACGGAACAACGAAACTGGAATTTTCAGTTACAGTTGATGAGAAGATACATCATAATATTAATATTGAAATTCGGTTAAACGATGCAGGACATGAAAAAAAAATCGCATCAAATACGTTGTGTTACCGTGACCTATCTTGGAATCAATTCTGATGACAAAAGCTTCCGCCTACGGTACCTGTTTATGGATAAATCCAGTCAATCCAAAAGGAGGAAAAGGAGGGCACCGAAACTGCTTTTATATTTGCGCTACACCTGAGAAGACTTATAAAATGCTAAAACCTATGAAGACTGAAGACTAAAACAAGACGGCAACAGTTAGAATCAACTCAGTCAGGCCATAACGAAACCAACAAAGATTTAAAAAATGCCTACTTAACTCTGCGAGTTCTTCGCAAATTGTACGAGAAAAAGAAGCGTTTAGTCCGAACTGCAGCAAGAGCATTCGAAATCAAATATAGAGTACGAGTAGAAAACGGGTGCGTATTAATCGCTAGAGAAACAGATCTCAAAGTGAGAGCTAAAAGATATGAACTGCAACTCAACTGTAACTGAACTAAACTATCCGCATATCCTACCTGAGCCGATCGGGGGAGAAAAAGGAGAGGGAATCATGATGATAATAATGAAAACGTGGTCTTGAAATTATCACCGGCAGTATAAGAATGCAGGAGACAAAGGACCTTTGTGATGCTTTCGCATCATACTACGCAGAAACTGACCTGGCAGAATGATCAGACTGTTTATACAAAAATGTACATTCGAGAGGGAAGGATCGCCGCAACATTGAAAAAACAGCGAAAAACTAAGCCTCACAATGTAAAAATAGAACAATCCTGACAATCCCCGGCCCCCCACACACATACACCGGGAAATAACCGAAAAAGACCAAACCAAGACTAATGCGATTAAAAAACATTAAAAAAAAAGTAAAATAAGTGTCAAAATTTGAACAAAAAATCAAGATTCAAAGGTATCGGAATCCGCGCCATACCGATGACCACAACAGGACTGCTCTGATTTAAAAGAAAATAATTAAACCAATCGAGGCCGAAATCAACCAAATTATGGATAATAGAAAGACAGAACATATTGAAAATCATCAAAGCAAGGCCGAAGAAGACCAAACGAGACCTAAAACGACTGAATCAAGACCCAAAACGACTAAAACAGAAGATCGAAAAAATGTACTGAAAACGATCAAACCAAAACGAAAAATGGCCACATCGAAACCCAAGAAATTGCAGACAAGACGAGGGTAAATGCAACTAATTCAAAACCAAAAAAGAAGAAGAAAGTATAATCGAGGCTTAGAACCACCAATTCACAAAAAAGAAGGTCCAAAAAGGAAAGAATAAAAACTGAAAACGATTAAATCAAAATCGACGAAATCCTTGAAAGGTACAGATAAATAAAGTGCATAGAAATCTACTAATTCAAAATTTAAAAAAAGGTAACAAAGACCAATCGAGGACAAAATCTAACAAATCATAGTGAAGAAAGACAAAAAAGACTTTAGAAATCATCACACCAAGACAAAAAGATCAGGAGACAAGACCAAAATTAACTACATCAAGACGCACAAAAAGATCTAGACAAGACCAAAACGCACAAAAATTCACCATTTGATGAAATCGGCTCATAATTTGAAGTACCTGTCCTCATATAATGGTCCAAATTTACATTTGTCATTCTGCGTCTGTGTTTTGATTTCAAATCTTCATTGATGAGAATATGGATTCGCATGCGTATGCTCATGCACTATACACATGTACTTTGAGAGATTATGCTCTTAAAATGGGATATTTATTTTCATCAACAATATTCCAAAAGTTTTCGTCCCTCGTATATGATTTCAAGCTCAAGTTGTTCTTCATGGTGATTATTTCCAGCTCTAATTCATCGTAATTTTCTATGCCAAAATAGTTTTTGATATTTTCCGAAACATCACTTGTTAGTTATGAACTCCAAGATAGGCTCAAGATTCTTTGAAACAAGAATTAAACTCGTCCAGAAGTGTATCTAAATGTGGCGTAAATGAAGTGGTATCGATATATTTCTCGCGCACATTCATGTGATGGGAAATTTTCTTTAAATTTGGGAAGTGAGAAGTTGAATTTCTCAGTAAATGGGATTTCCACAGAGTCAGTATGTGTTTGGCCATATAAAGCTGAGGGCGCATCGAAAATCCGCCGCGGGCGCGCGTACACTCGCGGTCACAGCGTTGCCGACCCCTGCTCTAGTAGCTTGAAGATATTGAAATATTTTCATTCAAATCATATACCCCTTATTCAAGAGCCGTACACTTAGAGAGAATTTTCAGAGGGTATAAAGCAAATGCCTCTCCTGTAATCCAAATCAAACTATGATGAAATGATTAGCCCCAGAAATTTTCGTATTCACGAATATCACGAACACTATTTCTCATTTTCAATCAGTTTTATTTAAATGGAAATTGCGTTTCAGACATTTACATTCAATTTATTGAAGATCTAGATCTGCTATATAACCTCGACCTATGAAGTTTTCTCTGCATACGTAGGATGAAAAAGACGCCAGCCAGTACCTCTAGCTTCGATATACGTTTTTATTTTCTTCTTGGAAAATAAGTATAAATATGCGAAACTCGTATACAGTTTGCTGAATTTCGTATTCGGTTTCAACTTTCAAATCAAAAAAAGTTTCCTCTCATATATATCCCTTTCGCCAAATTTAGCCTTATTTAATTTTACGGCGTTTTTCGTCTATTCCCGAGAAACAATTCTCAAAACGACGTTGACGCCAATTACATTTCCCAAAAAAGAGGAATGTATACCCAGTTCTGCTGTTCTTCGCTCCTTCGCCGCTAGATAGGGAGCTAAAGCTGGGAGGGGGGCAATAACGAAGTAAAACGAAAGATCGAAAATATTCTCGCAGCGCCGGGTGTTTAGAAAAGTCCTTTAAGTTACACGACGTGGTGCGGTTCTCCTCTGCCGCAGCTTTTTCAGACTTATATAAGCACGCTCGATTTAAAACTAACTGTACGCGAAATCCGAATACGATTTTCGAGCATTAGAAGAAACGACAGGGAGAACTGTGCACGCTCGATGTACATAAAAAAAGCACGCAGTCAGGTAAATGTAACAGTCGTTTTCTGCCGAGGTAAATAGCTTATAAAACACCCTGATATAGGGTCACTAAGTTCCGACCAGACAGTAATGGCACCACTCGGCCAATATCTCTATATTCATTTGCATTCGCAGAACTCTTATATTGCCACAATACACACACTTTCTTTTCGATATTGGTGCAATAAAAACTACCTTTTTCCATCTCCTCTCTCGCCACCCCTCTGCACATTGTTTGCTCTATTCTTGAAATCGTTTTTCTCCGCTATTTGGCGCACACCCGGTCTATGAATATCTATTACCACGATAGACTCCAGGCGAGTTCTTTCTCCTCGCGGTAATACGCCAGTCCGCCAGCTCGACTGCGATAGGTAGCTGGTGGTCAAGATGTGATCATATACCAACTTATCGAGTGTTATGATATTCTTTCAGATCGGATGTTGCGGAGCCGACGGACCCAACGACTATCTGATACTGGGCAAGCCGCTACCGAACGAGTGCCGAGATACGGTCACCGGAGCCGGGTACTTCCACGGCTGCACCGACGAACTTACATGGTTTTTGGAAGAAAAAAGCAGCTGGCTAACCAAGATCGCGTTCATCATCAGCTTTCTGCAGGTGAGTGAAGTCAGAAGGCAATATAATTGAACGAATTGATCGTTGAAGCGTCAAGCCTGTTAAGGTTGCGACGGTTTTCCACCGTGAGATGAACTCGTACAAGTGCCGAATTTCTTTTGCCCATTTTCAATAATGATGAAACAAAACATGGGAATCCCGGGAATTATGTTGCACTGGAAAGAGTTGTCATTGTTACGCTGGGTAATTTCACCAGTGCTATGCCTTGTTTCTTCAGGCAAAGGTTATAAGACATAAAGTGTGAGTAAAGTAATCGATTTGTCAGCGCTGGAGAAATTGTAACGCGTGGGTTAGACATAATAAATGGCTGTCCAAAACGAACCACAAAGGTACACGATGAAGCCAGTCTTGTACTTGTCCTTGTCAGGTCGGAGATCGTAGCGTCGCGACGGTTCTGTCCCGGAGCACCAGACACCTGGATGCTGCGACGGGAGAGTATCTGAGTTTCTCGGTTCAAATATCCACGATGGTGCACCAGATACTGAATGCTGCACGCAGCGGAATATATCGAAGCAGAATTGCGACCTCTTTCGATTCAGTCCCAGAGCACCAAACACCTGGATGCTGCGACGGAAGAGTATCGAAGGTTCTCGGTTCGAATATCCGCAGCAGTGCACCAGATACTGGATGCAGCACGAAGCGACGTATACCAAAGCAGAACTGGATGGGAGCCTTGACTCAGAAAAAATCGACCATATGGCCGTTGATTCGAGTTTATATAGCCTGGCCATGGCCGATTTCACCAGTCCTGACGTATTCTGGAAGGGTATAAAACACAACCCTCCACAGGACTACTTGCCAGCGACGACAGTTGCACTACGAGCCAAGATTCTCTCTGAAGTTAGGGGTTCGCAAGCTACGTATGTATAACAATGAAAACTATTAGACAGAATGGCGATGGCTGATAACTGACACAGCGCATGAGCACAGTTGTCCATATCAGCAACCGGAGGTATCTGAGAATTTGGCGGCGAGGGCATTAGGGGGAAACATGTGAAAAAAGCGATAAACGAGGGAAAAATTTTGAAATAGAGAAGTATTAAGTTGCTCTATGACAGAGTGGTATCGTGTCTGCCTCACATTCTAGCGATGCGGGTTCTGTTTCCAGTGCCGGAAAGCTCTGGTGAATTGGTTTCAGCTATCCTCGCAGGGTCTTATCCTTAGACCATACACGAAAGATAGATCGCTGGCGCTTTATAAGAGCCCGTGTTATAGAGTGTGACCAGCATCGCGCAACATGTGCATAAGTAGTAGTGTGTAAATGTGTATAAATGTAACCATCAGCTGATCATACGCGGAATTAGATATCAGAAGCGCAACGTGGAAGAAGGACTCCGTCTTATAGGAAATACATTGATCGAAGGTCCTTTTTCTACGCAGCTTCACCTATCGATGTCGGTCACAGGATTTTGTAAACATTAGCGGCCTATCATTTCTGTATAGTCTAAGGCAGTGATTCTCAGACTCTGTTTCACGACACCCAAGGGTGCCACGGAAATTCTGGGGGGTGCCGCGAGATTTCCAGCAAAATAGGAAAAAAATGTAGGGGAAAAAATTGAAGAAAAAAAATTAAAAAGTACAGTCACTGGCATTGTAGTGTACTTAACTTGTCTGTACCATTTCGGCACTCTTTCATAACGTCTACATCTACCTTCTTTTTTCTTTCTTTCTTTCTTTCTCCTACTGTATTTCATCTTTGTAGTCAGTGCATGTTTACATCAGCTTGACTCAGGTTGTTATTATTCACTATCGACTATCAGCTGTTACTATATATTATTCTCTGCATAGCGATGTATAAATTTTTAAGTGTAAAAAAACGTAAATTGAACTATGATGATGATGAAAGTGATACTACTTCTGATCTACTCGTACTTCAGTGTACATCTACTTCTGGGAGCAGTCAAAGTAAGGAAGTACTGAATTCTTATAAAATTTTGTTACTCATTTAGGATGCCGCGAGCGAAGAAAGTTTGAGAACCACTTGTCTAAAAGGTCTTACCAAAGAGCAAACAGTACAACCGCAATATCAATAGTGGTTGATAGATGGCGTGCTAGTCCCTCGCCAGTTCTCAAGAGCAAGACATTATACTCACAGAACACGTTCTCACTAGTATCTAAAGGATTGGTACTGCTGTGTTGACTGTGCCTGGTCACTTCTGACGTTGTCAGAGCACAATAAACCGAGTATTCTAAACCGCCATTTTCATCTTTTCATTTGCCGTGCAACCTCAGTCTTCGTCGCGGCAGTCTCGATCGTTGCCCGCGATGCGTTCGCTCGTCAACGGAGAAAGTTGGTGTAAAAAGGCGGCTTAGCATACTCGAGGATATTGTGCTCTAATGTTCTCTGACACGTGGTCAAGAACGATTACCATATCGACACGTCGTCGGCGTATAAAAAGGAATACTCAAGCGAAAAACCGTGGGGAAAATAATGGTAGACTATCCCAACTCCCCTGTTTAGTAAAACGTATGATATGATCGCTTTGGTCGCCAACTTCTTCTGTAGTTAAGGATATAACAATACAAAAGAAATATTCGTATGGAAGAAAAACATTTTTGCACTCTCAAGGGGAGGGAGATCAACTCGAAAACCCTTTCTTTCAGTGCGTTTAAAAGTGTGAAAAACTGAGGGGCTCGAAAGCCAAGTGGTTTAAATCACATTTTTCGAGTGTTCCCAGTTTACAGTAATGTGACATGGGCGCCCCCAGAAATTTTCGATGAGGTAGCAAGAGAAAATGCTGACAACCATAATTTAACCATGATTTTTGTATTTGAATTGAGATGAGTGAATAATTGGTGCTAATTACTCAATTTTTCGAGACGAATTCGAATCCGTTGTCGAATTTGAGCTAGAATCATTTTTTGATCTATTTCGACCACATTATTGAATTTATTTTGGTAATGGAGCGTCACCGCCAAATTAATTTGAATACTGAATTCGAATTTAGCGTAAATAATTGAGTAGAAAACGGTCTTTAATTAAAAATTTTTGATTTTTTTCAAATTTTTCAATTTTCTGCATTACATCATGTGTTTTTTGGGGCGAAAAAATTTTGACGAATTTGAATCCGTTGTCAAATTTGAGCTAAACTCATTTTTTGACCCATTTCGACCACATTTTCGAGCCTGTCTCGGGAACAGAGCGTCACCGCCAAATTTGCACACTGAATACGAACTTCGTGGGTCCGGCACACGAGACCACGAGGGTCGTGACTTCGTGGGTCCGGTACACAAGACCACGGGTGTCGTGACTTCGTGGGTCCTGTACACGAGATCACGAGGGTCGTGACTTCGTGGGTCCGGTATACGAGACCACGGGGGTCGTGACTTTGTGGGTTCGGTACAAGAGATCATGGGGGTCGTGACTTCGTAGGTCTGGTACACAAGATCACGAGGGTCGTGACTTCGTGGGTCGAGGTGCGAATCACTCAATTTTTTGAGACAAATTCGAATCTGTTGTCAAATTTGAGCTGGAGAACGAAGTGTCACCGCCAAATTTGAACACTGAATTTAAACTCAGCGTGAAAAATTGAGTAGGAAACTGTCTTCAATTCACAATTTTATCATTTTTCAAATGTTGAACATTTCTCCATTATACATCACGTCTTTTTTGGGGCGAAAAATTTTTCGGAGAGCTTCGGCGTCGGCGCTGGTGCTAATTACTCAATTTTTCGAGGCGAATTCGAAACTGTTGTCAAATTTGAGCTGGACTCATTTCTTGACCCATTTCGACAACATTTTCGAATTTATCTCGGAAACGAAGCGTCGCCGCCAAATTTGAACATCGAATTCGAACTTAGCGTGAAAAATTGAGTTAGATTAAACAGTCTTTAATTCAAAATTTTTGATTTTTCAAATTTTTTCGAATTTCTCCATACTACATACATCATATCGTTTTTTGGTGCGAAAAAAATTTCGGAGAGCTTCGGCGTCGGCGCTGGTGCTAATTACTCAATTTTTCGAGTTAAATTCGAATCCGTGTTCTTGGCCGCCCGCAGAATTTTTTGATGAGGTAGTATGAGAAAATGCTGACGACCATGATTTAACCCTGATTTTTGTATTTGAATTGAGATTAGTGAATAGTTACGTGGGCATGAGTCACTGGCTGATAACTGAAAAAAACGAACATGCGCAGTCCCTATATGTTAACGAATGTTAATAAACGTATTATTGAACGATTTAATAACATGAATCACAAATAATATCCCTAATTATGCACAAAAAGAAAAAAAAGTGAAAAGCTTATGCGGTAGCGGTTACTACCTTCGCTACCCCCTGCGAGCGCCTATGATCAGCACCAATAAGATACGAGCCATCTCCCTTCAACATTATTTCATCCACTTGGCCCTATCTTAAAAATTTGATGATTCCTTATACCCCTCCCCCTCCCCAGAAAAAAGTTACACGGATATGTCGTCTAGGCGACCATGTTTTCTCTAGTCATCTATTCTCGGCGGCCATCGACATTCTTCGTGTTGACCGGTCGAAACGTGGGGTGGAACGAGTGACCGCGTAAAGAGGGACACGCAACTGTATCACAGTGGTAACGTTTTTTCTGCGGAACTCCTCTCTTCCGCATGTCGAGCCATTAGAACATATTCATGTCAAAAAGACATCGACTGAGTTACTCTGGTTTAAATTTCTGAAAAAAAGAAAACAAAACAGTTCCGCGCTCTAGAGTATTCATTAACTTAAAAAGCCAATTATCAGTTTCAGGATGTTGATCCATTTTAAGCTGCTGGTAGTTTTGGGCTGCCTTTCCGTTTTAGCCAATTTGTGAGTTTTCAGCTGTTTGTCAATTTTGGACTTGTAGCCCATTTCAGGATAATTTTCAATCTTGGACAGCTGGTCAGGTTTTGGCCACTTGTTTATTTCAGGCTGTTCGCTTATTTTGGCCTGCGTATCGGTATACCAATCCAACTGTTAGGGTGTATAACGATACTCGCATACCAACTAGATTCTTACGACACCGTACCTTGGCCTCCGAATCCACCTTTTGCTTATTAATATTGGAGTGATTGTGTGTTTTGAAAATTGATTTTCCTTGGTAGGTTTATCAGTTTTGGACGATTGGTCAGTCATGCTGTCTATTACTTGAGTTTTTTTTAGTCTTGGAATATTTTGCCCGTGCCAACTGTATGCTTAATTTGAATCGGTTAGAACCAAAAGGGGTTAAGTCCACTTTTATCGTTTTTACTTTTCTCACGGATTATGGGGTATTGAAGTATCACGGATCTGCTGGTGTGGTCGAAATTTCCTGAAACAGCTGGGAAAGTGCTTTTTGACAATATCGCTATTTTTCATTTTTTGTAATAAAATTTTTTCAAAAAATGGATTTTTTCCAGAAATTGTTCGAAAAATGTGTATTTTAGTGTAACAAATAGAAATAAATAAAAAATTCCGACCCACCCCCCTCTTTTTGCATTTTTATACCTGAAAATTGCTATTTTTCTTTATAAAGCTGTATGTCGCCCAAAATAATGTATTTTACATGTGTTTTCCCCTAAGAGACTTGGGTCACACACAGCTTTCCAAAGAAAAATATTCTTCCGAATCCTTCAGAACGTGTTATTCTTATCCTGCAGTGAATTAGGTGAGAATGAGGAAATAAGACCTTCAAAACTCTGAAACTCTTTCCTCTATACATGTAAGATGCACCCAGCAGATGGGTAAAAAGTATAATTTTTGCACATTTTGAATTGTCTCTCCCAGAATTGTTTCCCGGATCGACCTCTCATTTCAAAGCGTTTTTAAGGCTATGTTTTGTTGATACCTTTGAAAACTTGGTTGCAGTTCGTTCCAAGATTCTGCTGAGACGCATTGCGGCTCGTTAAAACTAATTAATACTCTTTGAAGCTATGTAAAGTCATTTTCTAAGGTCTATGGGGAATAGAAGTTGGAATAATTTTCTCTTGAGTAACTTCGGTTAGAGAAGTATTTGTATGGCTCTCTAGCTCTGTAGATTAGCAGGGTTATAACCATGACGAGCATGAAAGTACCTCATTCCAATCATCTTTCTGGATTGGCAAATTCAATTTCAGTGCTCAGTTGATGGCGGAAAATATTCATACATCTTAAGATTATTTCCCCCGAACAACTGGAAAATGATTTACCTCTTGCTCCTTGATTCTTACTTGTTCAATGAATTTGCTTCGCTACTACTCTGCGATTCGTTTCAGTTGCTTTATAGTTTTCTTGTACTTGATCAATACTTCTAGCCTGCCCTGAGTGGTTAAAACTTGATCAGGTGATACAGAATTGGAAAACTTGACTACCGTCAAATTTTGACCTATTATTTATCAACCTATTTGTCTTGATCCTCTGTGTCCCCCTCCCCTCCGTTATTAATATATCCGATTGTAGTTCATGGGGGAGACGCATTAAGAGATATTCGTAAATGACTGCGAATTATTTGAACGATATTTAAGAGACGTAACATGGGAATGGTGCAACATAAGCCCCTTAATCAGGTTAATGATTTAAAAGTCAGTCGGGGAGAGAGCGATTATGTTTTTGTGTAAGTCAAAATTCGAGAGTAGTCAACTTTTCAAATTCGGTACCATTTTCCCAAACTGCAAGCCCTATAACAGGCTGAAATTTTTGACTGAGTTCAAGAAAATGTTGAAGCCACATTATTTTCCCCTCACATGCCACTTTTCTAGCAGGAAGACCTACACATTTTTCGGAAAATGTTTTTTAGTTTTACCCTACTGTGTAACCGTTCATGTTGGGCTATTTTTGCAATCTCGAAATGTAGAAATGATCACGGATTTTCCGAATCGGTGAGCGTAGCACTTCGAGCGCTTTCGACTGCCGAGGTTACTCAGCCAGAAGGCATCAAGTTACCGCCTGCTCGCTCGAAATACGTATAAAAATTCCAGCAAGCCTCGCTTAATACATTATTGCGTCCTACATGGTATCCCGTTAATATTTTACGTGCTGAAATAACTCCGGCCCAGGCTGGCAGTTATACGGCGATGAAATAACGACCAACTAATCTAGACTGTGGAAATTGCTGTGTAAAACCAGCGCAACCGAATCCGCCGGAAGGAATGAAAACGCAGAAAAAAGCTTCGAAACGTCAAATTTTCAAAAATGAAAGATGAAAGAGTATTAACTGATATTATGGAGTTCGACGTCACTGCGGTATTAGACTTCAATCAAGAAGAAAAATAAGGGAAAAAAACGAAACGAAGGCGAGGCTTTGAAAATGTGAACAGCGGGAGGCTGCTGTTGGTCGGATCAAAGATGATTTTTATTTAATAATTTTCTTTTTCTAATCAGTGGCGTATCTTGCGAGCAACGCTAGCGATATACAGTCCTGCAGCCAAGGGCTTTATACCGAAGAGGGTTATAGGAGGGAGGGGGAATCTGCTTACGGATTTGCAGCCCAGAATTTACTGACCTGTGAAATGAAATCTAAATGTAATTTTCAATCCACGGATACGGTAGACGGCTACTCTTTGAAGTCTACAAAATGTACTGGTGAAATATGCTTACTATATTCTTACGCAGCGTTAAATTTTACTGCAAGAATGAGGTATGCTGAACGAATCAACCAGCAAGCAAAATCAGCGATTTAAGGAACTCTGTAAGGAGACTGGATTGAGCCGCCAGAATGGCGCCACTCCGAAATGACACAACCCGACTTCCATTTTATCTTTTTATTCACCGTGCAACCTTGATCTTCGTCGCGGGCCACCTCGATCGTCGCCCGCGACGTGTTCGACCGTCAACGGAAAAACAAATGACGAGAATGGTGACTCAGTATATTTGGTTTCTATTGGGCTCTACTTCAACTGTACTTATTACTTCCTCTGATTTACCCTGGAACTATAACACATTGTGCCACGGAAATAAGACCCCTTCGTTTTCACGAGGGAAATTTTCTAGAGGATTCCTCTTCGATACCGTCATTCTCGGTCTTCGGTCCAAAATAAACTTCATCAAAATAGTCGAGAATGCTTTATGCTCGGAGAACAAATCCAGATTGTGTTTTATTTCGAGGAGGCGCTTTTCTCGTACAATGCCGGATGTTCTCCTTCAACGCCCAATACAAAAAAAAAATCACTTCTCCGCCTCTCATCACACGGCATCAGCACTTCACTTGATCGTATATCGACGTCCTAACAAAGCTTCGTTCCTTCGTTTGCAGCAACTTCACTAATTGCTTTCCAAAACTGACAACCAGCGCTCTCGTTGAAATCGTGGAAAAAGGCTGCCTTCGGCGTTTTAAAGAATGTGAATTACTTTGAATTAGTTCGCGAAGACTGACGGTACATCGTATTATTCCGCCATGTCGACGAGTCGAATCGAATCGAGTTGGCGGGCGAAGAATACCCGGCACCCGAGTACCTACCTACTCGAGTCTCTGGAAAACAAAAATATCGAAATCAAACGAATCCGAGTAAGTACAACTTCGATAATGAATATTCGAAAGGAATGAAAAGACTCGACGCAGTGCCAATTTCTGTTTTCGATTACGCGAAATCGCGAATAAGATGTTTGAATTATACTTCGCCGTCTTAATTTAAAATTTAACTCGAATATGAGCGCACCAAGTTTCGCGTGGATTCGGCATTCCGCGATGCGCGGCTACGTTAAGCGCTGCCGAATGAAAATAAAAACTGCCAAATCTAAGATGTATAAAACGCGAAAATTATTTATCGGCGTGCGAGAAACTTTTTTTGATATCAGTTGTACAAATCAGCGACGCTGGGAGGGAACCATGAGTACACGCTAACATCATCCTAGCAACTCAAAGGCGGAAATGCAGGGTAAACTGAGTCAGCACGAGAGTACGATCTTATGAAGCTCGCAAAAACTGTGAAATCATGCTTCCACTTGACCACACAATTGACAAAAATGAAACTAACATTTCACTTCAGCGGCAACCTACTGAAGCACAACGAACACCCAATGTACCTCGAAGTCACACTGGATAGACAACTCACCTGCCGAAGACACCTTGAAATGACATCCACGAAGATCATAGCCAGGACGAACATCATCCAAAAGGTAACCGTATCATCCTGGAGTTCGTCTGCAAAACACGCTAAGAACATCGCCAGTGGCGCTGGTGTACTCAGCCACAGAATACGCCACCCCCGTGTGGCTAAACAGTGTCCACACAGAAAAGTCGACTCAGTGCTGAACACAACAATTGTCCTCATCATGGGTACAGTAACTTCAGCACCAGAGGAATGGCTAACGTCAGTCAAGATAAACAACTGAAATGTGCGATGGCCGAAAGTCTCCAGTGAGATGGAAGACCGGCGGGATCAATGGAAATCCGTCAGTCTAGACACCCACGGCCTAATATGTACACCAGACCTGCCTGTCCAAAGAGTTGACCTTCGCCGCAAAGAATGGGTGCAGCTGAATCGAATCTGAATGAAGTAGGGGAAGTGCGAGGACTCCAAGGTAAAATGACGTTTGACCGGTGACCCTTCTTGCGACTGCGGCCACCCCTGTAATGCCGGCAGTACATTTTCGCCGAGATGATGCGAGACATGGCGAAAGTGAGAGTGTACTGTCTCTGGACTGTCTCAGCTCGTGCTTGCGTTATCGTCCCTCACCTCGAGGATGCTCTACTTTTTGTCGGTTTTTTGCCCGAGTCAAAGGACACGAGGCGAGACGAGGCGATACTGTTAATGTAGAGAGTGCACTTCTTTTTCATTATTGCTCTCAGCTCGAGCACTGGAATCCGCCCTTTCGAGCGTTACCTCAGAGACGTCAGGGAGACCATTGGGGCTGTCTTAGCTAGTTTTTGTGTCACATTACAATTCACAAACACAGAGAGGTAGGCTCAAGATCCAGTTCGCATTGAATATCGATGGCCAAATGCCTGAATGGCTGTGAGAACTGATAACTTGATAAGTCCACGGAAATAGAATTTTCTTACTTCCAAAAGTTCGGAAATTTGATCGTTGTAAAAGTGTTAATCATCTTTTCACAAGATGTATTCATTTTTTTAAAATGGGTTATCGGTAAGTTGAATCACCAGTTTTGACTATGAATTTTCAGACCAAATTCCACGTCCTTATTGTAACACTGTAAATTTGCTATTTTTCTTCCACAATGTTTGGCTTATACATACGAGTACATATTTTTTAAACATAACGGATAAGTGTCTGAAAAAATTTACGGTAAAATCCTAAAAATGCAACGATAAAGATTCGACTCCAACTTCTTCAAATTCGAGCGTGAACAACGAACCTCCAGTTTCATCAAATGATTCAAATTTACAACCCAGCTGTTCTACCCATGATTCATCAGTACGACACCAAAATTAACCTGCTTGTCAGTGGCGTAGCCAGGATTTTCCCAAGGGGGCGGGGTGGGGGGCAAGTAAAATCTTCAAGCGAGAAAAAACCGAAAATTGAGGTATTTATAAAAAAAACCGCCGATATTAGAGGGCTGTTTTATAAACATGAAGGTAAAATTACTGCTCGAGCGATAATTTTTCAAAAAAACATGTTCTAAAGGCGAAAATTGCTCACTTTTTGCATATTTTACATTCAATTTCAGGTGCCTTGGGGGCGCTCGCCCCCTCCTCCTGGCTATACATCACTGCCTTGTAGAAATCTTCACATATATACTATGTGTATCCTCAATCCCCCCCTCCCCTGGTAAACAGTCACCCTCTACGGTAGATGGCTGGCCACGGGCCTGCACGGGTTACTCTTCGCCAATGTTGTTCAAGCTTTGCAGAACATTAAAGTTGATATTTGTAATCGATTTAAGGGGTAAGCTAACGTAAAATCAAAAATAGGGACCAGTATATTATAATGAACTTTTGTTTATCTTTTGAGAAGAATTAAATATTGAATTTGATAATTATTCTACTTCAGATAACATTTTCACGCAATCCGTTAAAACACTTCGTGTCAACTAAAATTGACTGAAGAAAGGAAAATTTTAAGACATTTTCCAATGGGCAGTTGATTAAATGACAAAAAGTCAGTCAGTATAATCAAAATTTCAAATTTAAGTATTTTAAAATAGTAGTAAGGTGTTTCCATGATTGCTGATTCTGAAATTGTATTAATATTTTTCACCCTACTCCATCTGAGGTGTTAAAATCCAAGAACATGCTCTGCTTCTTGTGTTCCCTTGTAACATTTAAATTTTGAAAACTCAAATCAGAGTCAGGTCAAACACTATCCCTATTGCGGTAGGTTTTCAATTTTTCTAATCAGTTTAAATTTGTTTACTTCTAGTTTCATTTTGCTGCAACCCTCTGTGCAATTCAGTGAGGGAATCTTGATTTTTCTTCCAACAGTTTTGTAATTCCGCTTCACACCTGCTTCATAACGACGTCCGTGAAGACAGGGTGACAACTTGGTTTTTTTTTCCATTTTAAGTCGTATGAGGTCATTTTTAGTCATTTTGCCGTAAAATTGTTTGAGTCACTTTCGGGGGAGTTTCTCCTTCAGATTCTGAATTGAAGTTTTTTTTTTTCAGGAGAAAATAAGCCATTTCGTTTTCTCTAGTTTCAAGTAAAATGGGCGTCCAGCCTATTTATCCGGTCATGTACGTGAGCTCTCATCCTAATTGTTTAAACTGGGTGGGGGGGGGGCAAAATAATACTGCTGTCTTGCCCGCGGGTTCCAATGACACTAATACACGTAAGGCAGAGGTATGGCTGAAAGAGCGTACATATTCAACAAGTATAAAATATACGTGTATACATCGTCCGAGTGAGACACCATTTGAAAGTAAATTTCCCAAGAAAGCACAAAAAATGAAAATTGTAGACGTTCCGCTCGTGATATTTACAACATTAAAACGGAAGCGTCGAGTGGAGCGACGGGATGCGAGATCGAGAAAAAAGTATATATATATTTTATCGCCGCTTTTCCATTTCTGGTCACGTCTTCGTATTTAATTTCCCGTAGCAACAGATCGTGCATTCATATTTTTTCCATAAATTCGAGGCATCGTCGATTAAACACGAGTGCACTTCGCACTTACCGACCCATTCGACTGATTTGATTTCCGCAAATGCGGCGATAGGGTGAGCCGGGGTGCTACAGACGCGGGTACGATCGTCCACCATTTTGATTCATAACATGTCGGATCACCCATTAAAACACGTATAAAGTCATTGCTAGATTCATTTCGTGAAAAACGTATTTACTTTTCTCAGTCAGGAGATTCAAGAAACAGTTCAAAACCCATTCCAGATTCAGTTTCTTATAACTAGCTACTCGCGAGGGCCAATTTGGAACTGCAGCCCGGACCCGATCATTTTCCAGCGGAGCGGGAACTAATTTCAACAATTCATACCGGAGCGAAATTCTAATTTGCTCCGAAATCAGGGCCAGCTCGAAAAGCTCCGCTTTTGATATCGGTTCCGCATCCTTACTTATGAGTCGATCACTGAACTAGTTTAAATCGAGACATGCGACTGATGAAGATTTGTGAAGACTCTCGAAGATTCTCGCGAAGGCGCCAGTAAGATTCGTTTGGACTCCGTGAAAAGTCTTTAAAATCCTTTATATCCAGCTACTGAATGTACGTCATAACGAACTGAAACTAGTCGACATTGAGTTAATTAAGATTCAGTTGAGACTCATTTAGTTTCATTGAGGTTCAGCGATGCTGATCAAAATCTGTCAGGACAACATGCAGCACCGGATTTGAAGAAAATGCGACCGGGGGCAATCTTCAGAAGCACTCTCCTCTCCCACCCCACCACCACAGAAAAAATGCCTTAAGTCTTCATATTTGGAACTACATTTATACTTTTTTGAGTGGTAGCGGAGGGGGGGGGTACAAGGGTACAATAGACTTAAAAATAATTCAGGGTGCCAAGATTGCAAGAAATTAATGTTGACTTAACAACGAATGGACCCTCCAATCGTTTTCAGCTATGTCCAGGGCATTTGGTTTCATGTGTGTTGAAGACCTTTGCAATAGTGTGGTTGCTATTCCAAATGGATGGAGTTTTTACGAGCAGGTTACGAGCTTTTGTGCACGTTTGTGTTTGTTTTTAAGTTTCCAATTGTTATAACGTGAGATATGAATATTCAAAGTAAGTATTTTTACAATATTTTCAAAAAATTGTTTAAGAGTGTTTACAAAAAATATTTCAGATATTTCTCTTTTAGTATTTGTAGTTTCACCCGCCTTCATTACGTTGGGCTACAACTTATTGGACAATAACAGAGCCCTTCTATTCTAAAAACTGAAGGAAATACTCAAAATGACACTTTTAATCATTAATGAATTTTTTAATGAAATACATATTTTGTTTTTCACGTAACAGTGTTTTTTTTTATCCATGGGTGCTTTCACTTCACTTGATTATCTTTTTAATTTTCAAAACGTACTGATTTACAGTAGGATACACGTTAGATGAAATTTTACAGTTAATCCTTAGTGAAAGTTGAACTTTTTTTCGAATATGGCTTTAAAAATAACAACCACGATTTGTTCAAAAAGTTGAGGCATCTGACTGTCAAATTAAAACGAAACCGGAGAAGCACTGGTTTCGTATGTTGTTTCCACTTGAAAAGTGGAAACTCCGTCAGACTCCCTAAAAGAAAAAAAAAATCAACATTTTTAGCCTTATCTGTGAAAAAAATGGACTGTCTCTGCACGAGTAGAGAGTAGATTCCTAAATAAAGAAAAAAATTGGCTCGATAACACGTTTGAAATGTCGAAAGATCTTGGTATAAGAAATGGCTCATTGCCATACTTATTCTGTATGGTGTACTTTAATAACTGTCTCAACATTTGTATGCATTTTTTATATAATTAACGGGTGAAACTCAAACTAGCTAATCAATAGAGGGAAAACTAGTCAAACTTGCGCTATCTAGAAAAGAAGAGGAAGACCCGAAAAAACATTGACGTGTCGGCACCGAGAACCAAATAGTGAAAAGTAACGGCAAGAGGTAAATTATTTAATTTTACAACATGAATACATGAAAGATCGTAAATTAAATCTATTTTTTTTTTTTCCAGGTACCACTGAATTGATGAGAACCAAAAGGTGGTTAAGTCCGGAATTGGCAGTTTTCAGTTAGCGATGGAGACTGCGGCACTAAGGCGTGGCGGATCGACTAGTGTAGTTGAAATTTCACTCACGCTTCGAAAACATAGTTTTTGGCTACGTAGCACCCAAAAATTTCATGTTTTTGTGTCAAAAATGAAGAAAAATTTCGAAAAGTTCTATTTTTCCACTTCGGAATTAATTATTTTTGACTCAAAAATCGGCGATTTAAAAAAAGTGATAATTTTTTTGGCGCTACACATTTTCCCCCCTCATTTTCAGGGAATTTATTAAATTGAAATGGCACCAAGTCTGACATGATCTACTTTTGGGTGGGAAAGACGTACTGTACAATTTCTAGCCGTAATATTCACTTTTGGTCACCATTGAGAACCAGCAGGGGCTAATTTCAAAAACTTTGGCCAGCTGTGTCTGAGGGATCCTTGAAATTTTTTCCCCGCAATACCTTTAAAAATAATTGTCCTTTGTGGTCCCCTCTCACGGCCCTAAACCATGTTTCTAACAAATTTTTGGTTTTTGTATGAATCAGTTTTTTGCTTCTCCTGAAAAGTGTTAAAAGCGGACCTAATCTCTTTCGGTTTTCATCAATTCAACTGTCTTAACCCCTGAATGTGTCAGATTAATAAATTATAAATTAGAAAATAAAAAATTAAAAAAAAGTCACGACGGAGACAACACTCTTGACTGAAATTGTAAAAAGTCATTCCACTGTGAACGATGCGAAGAAAAAGGTATTTCATCCAAAAGACTCCATTCTATATGCTGCGGATGAAGCAGTAGCCGTACGAAGAATAATCTCACAAAGAGGCAATATAACGGAATAAGACTGAGAGCCAATCAGAGGAATGCCGATATTTATCCAACGTATGAAGAGGCTCTCGCTGCCAAAAAAAGATGTACCCCAAAGAGGTGATTATAACGGAAACTGAAAGTAAAACCCCATTACAGCGATTACTAAACCACACTGCTGGAGAAGATTGTCAAAGTATCAACAGATATTATGGGAAAAGAAATAGAAGCTGGAAATGATGAAGTTATGTATAAATGGGATATAGATGGAACATCAGATCAGTCATTATATAAACAGAGGTTTACAGAAAGTCCAATACTAATCAAACTATAGGTAAGACGTAATACCATAGATTTTAGGAGCTTTACATTACATTCTAAATCATTTTTGTTTCTTTGCAGCTTACTAGTGATTTCAACTTGTTTCCCTTCAACTGTCAAAAGTGAAACTGAATGACAGCAATCGAGAATTGATTTGGAAAAATTTTCAGTGTTCATCACATCTTTTCTGTCGACCAGTGTCAATTTGAATTTGCCAAAAAAAACAAAAGATTAAACCCAGCTGTGTATTACAGATATTAGAAGGCAAATTAGAGAACTGAGTGCCTCAACCATCAAAATCGGCGAAGAAGATCTATTCAGGATAATATTGATTCATCTACGAAAAGGTATGAATACTTTTGAAAGTTTGGTACACAGCTCTTCATTATAATTTGAACCAGTATTGAAAATCGATGTATTATAGGTTATTACAGCACTCACAGATAAAGCAGTCAAACTTGCCAAATTTGTGGAGCTAAGCCCTCAAGAATGAACGGTTTGTCAAATACTCGAAGGGATTGTAACAATTTTCCTTCGAGTTATTGGTAATCCGTCTTCGTATAGCTAGGTATTCAATTTCTGTGTTACATACAAATATCAAACTATTTGAATAATATCATACAGATTGGATTTCAAGAAATGAAAGGGTAAGTAGTTTAAATGCATTTTGATTTGAAAAAATTGATGCGGTTTATTTGTAATGAATTTTGGTTATTCCAGGTAACTGGGCCTCATAAAGAAACATTTGAAGCGAAGAAATTACAAGTACAAAAGTACAAAATGAATTTCAAGAAACTACGGGATTATTAATAACAGATGTTGTGCTTCAATGTACCTATTGCATTAAAAAAAAAATGGAAATTTTTTATTTATTTATTTTATTTTATTTATTGAGCTTAGGAGCTAATAAGGTATATACTAGGTAGGCGAATTCACCTCTCGCTGACTCCTCCTTCGGCTACCCATTTCTGGGTATAGTTCTCCGTCACTTCCCTCCATTTGTCCCTATCTCTGGCCAGGTACATCCATTGGGGCCTCGCGCCTTGCACCAGTTCGTCAGACCATCTCCTGACCGATCTGCCTCTTTCCCTCTTGCCTAGGTCTGGGATTCATGTTGTCAGGATTTTGTTCCATTTGAGTTCCGATTATCTTACAACATGGCCAGCATACTTCCATTTTAGCCGCTTGATGACAACCCAGATATTTTTGGCTTTAGTCCTCTTAATTATTTCCTCTATTTTTATATAGTCTCTTAGTTTCACTTGGAGAATGCTCTTCAGCATTGAGTTTTGAGTCGTATTAATCTTCTTTTCCTGTTTTCTGGTGGTGGCCCAGGTCTGAGCCCCGTAGGTCAGGACATGGAGGATAGTGCTTTCCCAAATTCTTATTTTAGTGTTCAATTTCATTTTACTCTTCAGTATGTTTCTGTGTGCCCAAAATGCTTTCCAGGCATTCGCTCCACGAATTTTTAGCTCTTTTTCTGTTTTATTTTTGGTTGATAGAATCTGTCCCAAATACCTGTATTCCGTAACCTCTTCTATTTTTATGTTATCAATTTTGATTTCGTCAAGATATTGGATGTTTGTTATGATTTTTGTTTTATCCTGGTTAATTGTCAGGCCAACTTTCGCACTCTCTCTCTCTCCTCAGATCCTCCGCCATGATTCTAAGCTTATCCCCATTCTTTGCTATAATCGCGATATCGTCTGCGTTATTTAAATATTTATAGTGGAATAAATTTTGGTCTCTAATTTTAATTTTGATCCCCCTTCCCTGCCAATTAATTTGCCGAAAAACATGTTCTAAGACTGCGTTGAAAATGTTCGGAGATAGTGGATCCCCTTGTTTTACTCCGCGTTCAACTCTAAACCACTCGCTTTCTTTATCCAATTTAACTTGGGCTGTTGAGTTTTCATATATATTTTTTAGAATTTTGATGATCTTTTCCGGAACCCCTTGACGAGCTAACGTGAGCCAAATTTTTTCATGAAAGAGGGAGTCAAAAGCTGTATTAAAATCTATAAACATAATTGCCAGATTTATATTGAATTCGTTGGTTTTTTCTAGAAGTTGACTAAGTGTTTGAATATGGTCGATTGTGTAGTTTTTTCGGAATCCTGCCTGCTTCACTGGCTGTTGGTCATCTAAAATCTTGTAGATACGATTTTTCATTATTTTCATAAACCCTTTCCCAATATTCGAGGACAGACTGATCGGGCGGTAGTTATTGATTTCTGCTCGGTCTCCTTTCTTGTGGAGTAAGATGATCTCTGAATCACACCATTGTTCTGGGGGAAGACCCGAAGAGAGCACGCAGTTGAATAGTTTAGCCAATGGTTCTGCCAAGATTTTCCCAAATGTTTTTAAGCTTTCGTTTTGAATCCCATCTGGCCTTGGGGCCCGACCTGATTTTAATCTATTGAGGGTTTGTTCTATTTCCATGAGGCTTATGGGGTTAATATCTTCCTTGTTGTGCACATTCTCCTGCCACCTATCTGGGTTGCCCTCTTTCGGTTTCTTATCTGAATATAAATCCCGGTAGAATTCGGTGGCTAGTTTGGCTATTTCTTCGCGGTTACTAATTGCTCCCCCTCGTTTGTTTTTAATTTTTGGAAAGAGGCATTTTCCTTTAGCAGGGGCCCGGTACGTTTGTTTGGTAGACCACGTACTTTCAATGATATTATCTGCAATTTCATGTTCGAATCGGGCAATATCCTCCCTGATTTTCTTTTTTATAAATTTCCTTAATTCTATTAGTTCGATTTGTTCTCTTACCACAAGATTAATTTTTTGTTTAATTTCCGTTCGCTTCTGAATTAGTTGTTTGGTGCTAAGGCTCAATTTGTCGTCTGTTTTTATTTGTTTTTTGTCAATTCCTACTTTTTTGAGGACCAGATTGATTGATTTTTCTAGGTAGCTATAGTTATCCTGGAAATTTGACGAGTCTGTTTTTTCCCATTTGATTTTGCTGAATTTTTCTCTGAGCATTTGCTCAGCTTCATGCCTCCTCCTGTGTGCTTCAATGTACCTATTGCATAAAAAAAAAGATAGAAAAAAAAGAGAAAAAAATGGAAATACATGAGTGTTAATTATTATGTTACGTTCACCACCAATAATGGTAATACAGTGAAATGCGTTTTTTCTTCTTCTCAAGAATGCAGTTCAGAATGTCCAAATGAGAATAATATGTAGAGTTGATTAAACGATTTGGAACTCTTCTTGGCGCTTTAAGCTCAGATATCCTATGACTTCTTGTATGTCTGTTTGTCTCATTTTTGTTTTTGTCTGATGTTTTTACGTTGTTACATATTCCCATTTTTTTAGTCTTCTCGTGTAATATTTTTAGAAGTTTTTATGCCTTCTGTCTTCATATCTTTTGTCTGCGACGGATTTTATTTTCTCCCTTAGTCAGATTCTAAATATACACGGAGAAGGAAAGGGAAAAAAGTTAATATATGAATGATTACTCACGAGTAATCCGTCACACGGGCTCTTTTAAATTCTAACTAGCGTTTGCGAAGATCAAGAAGTGCGTACTACCCGAAAAAAACAAATAAAAGGCAACGCCATTCCAAAGTAAAAAATAATTGTACAGACACGGATCGTATTCTTTATCCACTTCTGCCGCTGATTACAGTACTATTATCCTTAATTAACCAAACCGCACACGAGTCTGCGATTCACACTAGTGCATATTCCACTGCTCTTTCCGTTTTTTAAAAAAGAAAACTGAATTTTAATGCATTTTTCGCTCCTCTTTTCCTACCATATAACTAATAATAGCAAACGTAAATAAAGTAGGGGAAAAAAGTATAATACTTTCAGAGCGAGAAAGGAAAGGGTAAATGGAAAAATATGGAATAACTAACAAGAAAAAAGCGCTGCAAATCCTCGATCCTGTTTGTCCTTTTGTTCGGATTTTCATATGCATAATATGCAAATATTCGAGAAAATAAAACTTTCTACCCTTAAGCTACTGTAGCAATTTTCAGTCAGGGTTTCTCAGAATTAAGGGGGAAAAACTATTTGATTATTTTTTCGCAGTTCGTCGTTGCGGCGTAGCGTGATTAGAACCGAGCACCAGTGAATGGATTGGGGGTTGTGAAAGGTGCATCTGAGATCCGCAGATCATGCTTGTCCACCCTGACACGTGTGCAGTTCACGAATTCGATCGATCTTGAAAATTAACGGACGATTCAAATCTCCCGAGTGTCCCCGCCAGAGAAAAGTTCTAGAACTGACAAGATTAGGGGAGACCTGGGCAAAATGTCTTGGCCCTTAGCTCTCGTGAGTCGTTTTCTCAATACTGTGAGACACGTGACTACTAACGATTCACCTGCGCCCACATTTTCGGCACAGTGAAAGAAGTGGGAGCAATATAGTAAACTATCATGACTAATCTGTAATAAATCGTGCGAGGTGATCACTATTGTCTCCAATTCTGGGTATGGTAACGAGATGAGAGAAGAAACTCATTTAAAACTAAGACGGTAAATTACATCCATGAAAATGTTGCGTCATGTAAAGAAAGGTCATGACTACTGAATGGCATTAGGAGAATTTTTCTAAGAATTTTCGGTTTCAAAAATTGAAAATTTAGTAAATTGTGTGACATATCGTCACGATTTTGAATGAATGGAGTTGATTATAGGTACGCCACGGTAATTTATTGAGCGTTTCTAGTTTGAGGTCTCATGAACAGGTCCCATGTGGGGCAAGACCATTTATTATTTTAGAAACTGTACTCCCAATGGCAGTGATGTGCGAACCTGCATTTGTCCGGTCGACCCTGCAAACTATTATTAATTCTGGAAAGGCAGTGCATTTTGTATGGGTGACCAGGGAGAACTCAAAGTCAATGCCGGTTGAATGTAATCGAATGCTCTGGTGGTGAGAAATAACGATTTCAGTGTTCCAGAGTTGTGCGTGTGTGTCGATGCTGTACGTGGAGAGCCGAGTAATGACGACTGCGTCGCTTTTGGGTGAGCTCGGTCATGTTTTTTTCGAGTTTTAAGCCCTTTGGCTGAAATATTCAGGAGTTCATTTTCACAAGAAAGAAAAAATTAGGACCTGAGGACGAGCAAAGAAAAATTTCAAAAAATGAGTGACACCCTAACCTGAATATTATATATCTGGATGAAATAACTGTTCCTCTATTCTCAAATGTTCAGGGGAAAAGTGTAAAATTGGGAAAGAACAGAAATTTGTTTCTTTGATCTCCACAAAACAACTGAAATCGGGGCATTATATCAAAAAGTTGTATGTGCTGTTAAGGATATGATAATAATGTTACCGTTTATTAAGAAAAAATTGGAAATACATTGTTTTTGACTGTGCCTTAGTCGGTTGTTTCATCCCACCTTCGGTCAAACGCCTCCCAGATCCTTCGCCAGCGGTTGCGGAACCATGCATCCCGTCCCCAAGCTATCCCCGCGTATTTACAGGTTTCGTCCCTCCATATCATCCTCGGTTTGCCCCTGCTCCTTATGTTATTGTAGGGTGTCTATTCTAGCACTCTTTTTTCCCATCCCTCTCTCGTTTGTAGTCTCGTACCTAATTGCCAGCGTATATTTCATATTATTTAGTTTTTTCGTAACGTATCGTATGTCCTTAGTCCCTGTTTGAGATCTAATTTTTATGTTCCGAACTTCGTCTATCCTTTTTGTATTCGTGATTTTACGTTCTATAGCTATTTGAGTCCGGTGGAGTTCGTTCATTTGCGTTGTGGCTGGGGCCCATGTCTGGGCTCCATATGTTAGTACAGGGTATATGCAGCTTTCTAAAACTTTCGATAGGCAGTTTCAAATTTGTACACTTCCTCAATCAGAGGCAAAGTGGGACCAAACAAACCACCGGGAAAATCAGTTTTGCAGGCTACCACCGTAACAATTGCAGGTCAATGCCCCCTCCTACTCTCTTTTCACGGGAGAATGTTGAAGAAATAATATTCTTCATCATGATTGTTATTTTTCCCTTTCTCTATCCCCACCTCCCGCTCCACTCCAGAAAAGTTCTTAGAACATTTACTCGTATCATTCTTCTTTAATACTTTCTACAATTTTCTTCTAAAAAGTAATGATAGTTGGCGAAATTTGATTGGCCTACAGAATAAAAGTTGGACGTTTCTGAGAAAACAGTTTTGGCGTTTTCTGTATGAGAGTTCGGATGCGGATGATTAGATTTTTTTGTAATTCTATTTTTTATGTTCTTTTTGGATGGTTGGGAGTCGAAAGTCACAATATGTTCTCGTAAAATGAGGTATCCGTTAATCTTATCAAATCGAGCTCAAATTTTCAGGATATTACCTACCCATCAGGAGGAACAATAATCAGTTTGCACTGCTGATAGGTACTTCGACTTCAAAAGCTCAAAACCCTGGACAGGAGTGTAAACAGAAAAATTTTGAAGGGGACGGGGGTTGGCTTACCATTTAAACAAAAACAAATCTTACACGTAAGACTATAGTTACTGGAAAGATTGTAGTTACCTACAGGCGGAGCGAGTGAAGATTTTTCTTCAACGATTTGAGCCGTGAAAATTAGTAATTTTCAACTTTTTTCCTCAGCTCCTAGGAAGAAGGGGGATTCAGTTTTACTAGACCCTTTTACTTCTCGTAAAGGTGAGCAATAAAATGGGTATTTTATAAATTTTTCCGGCTTGAAGGGAGGAGAGGCCTAGGATCTATATCCACATTTTTTTTTTAATTTTCAGGCGTATTTTTTTTTTAACTCTTCCTAAATTTTTTAAGACCATCTGTAAAATTTTTTCTTTTTTTTTCGAGATTATAATTTCAGACTCTCTAAAGACTCTTTGGACTCTTCTTTTAGGACTCGTTAAGATGAGTATTAAAATGGATGTATTCACTTTTTCTCAAGAGGGGAGGGATAAAGGTTGGAATATATTCCTCACACTTGCGAGGTCTGGTTGGCCGAGTGGATAGCACGCTGGTCTCGGAATCCGGAGGTCCCGGATTCGAGCCTAGGTAGCAGCTCGCTACATTTCGACATAAGCCGGTGTTTTGCGGCTAGTAGAGGATAGGGCTAAGACAGCCCTAACAGCCTCCCCGACGTCTCTAAGAAAACGCTCGAAAGGGCGGATTTCAGGGCCCTGGTTGAATTTAAAAAAAAATCCCTTACGCTTCCAGGAAATTTTCTCAGACTGTTTTACGCTTTAAGACCCTTCCAGAATTGTTGGAGGCTATCTCTAAACATTTTTCGGATTTAGGATAATTACTCAACGCTTTACACAGACTTTTTCAGGTTTTTCCAGACTTTTAACAAAATCTCATGGGACTCACTGATATGAGTTGTAAAATGGAATTTCCAAATTTTTCCCCGGTTCGGATGGGGGATACATCCGCATACATTTTCGAAACCTTGTCAGGTGTGCTCTGTTTTTGTAGACTCGTCCAGAATATTCCCAGATTATTTAAACAGCTTTTTCGGACTCGTTTATGAAGGTCGAAACTAAATGAAGTTAAGTCCAAAAAGCGCACTTTTCAGGAACCGAAAAAACTGTTTTATTCGAAAATTAGGAAATCGTGGAATACGTCCTTCAGGGTGGTGGTAGAGGGTCACAAAAGACAACGTGTAAGTCCGGTCTCGTCGAATAAAATTTTGATGGCCCGGAGCTAGGGGGGGGGGCTCAAAGTTTTTGGGTTTAACCCATTTTGGTTCTGAACGATTTTTCTTGCAGTTTTACTGCTCGAAATTCTGCCCCCCCTTTTTGTAGCCAGACAAAAAGGGGTCATCTTAGTCTTGGTCCCATTCCAACGGCGAGCAGAATTCCTGCTTGTAAGAAAAAAAGTTCTGGGGTGGACTTAAGCTCCGTTTGGTTCCGAATGAAAGAAAGCGATGATGCCAAAAAGTACTTTTCCAGCTGTTTCATGCAATTTCGACCACAACAGCAGATCCGCGATACCTCAATACCCCATGATCCGTGAAAAAAGCAAAAACGACAAAAGTGGACTTAACCCTTTTTAGTTCTAACCGATTCGATTATTATTGCTCACCACAAGAAAAGTGTTTGTAAATGCCCAAAGGCAGCTTCAAAGGAAAAGTTAAAAAAAATTGCGCTCTACAGAGACTTTTTCAGACTCTTCCAGTCAGACTCTTCCGAGAATCTTACAAACCTATTAAAAACTTAAAAGTCTTGAAAAATGTTAAACCTACGTCTAAATTCCAAAATTTCCAGTTATTTTTGTAAGAGTTCTGAAGAAATCTTGGAAAATCTGAATCTTAAAAAATCTTGAGCCCGTCTGGATGATTTTCTAAGGATCTTGAATAATATCTCAGTGATACTGAACGAGGTTTAGACAGTATCAAAGAATCTTTTAAAAGTTCTGAGGTTTGGAATAATGTTGACCTAGTCCATAAGATCTGTAAAATCTTGAACATGACGAAGAATTTCGAAAAAATTTAAAACATGACAAGAGTCCTACAGAAGTTTTGAAGAGTCATAAAAAAAGCATTGAGGAGCTTAATGTTTAATCAATTCTCGAATCATCAGACTATTTTTGAGCCAGGCCACTGGGAATTCTTCCGGTTGCCCGGCGAACCTCTCCGCCCCTGTCCCCAGCCAACGTATAAGCAAGTTCCTCCTAAGTCTAACGCAAGTGGTAAACTAGGGTGTCCACCTGGGCCAATAAGTCCAATAAAAGTGCAATATTTGAAAAATGGTCCAATAAAAGTTCAATAATTCTAATAAATTTTACTGTAGGTTCAATAAAAATTGAAAAATAAGGAATTATGCATTATTTAAAAAAATGTCAATTCTTGGAATCAGAAATCTTAACCTAACTTTTTCGGAGTTCTTTTCTGTATCTCCAAAGTACTCAAGCCTGTACTGCGTGGTCCTTTCTTTTGTGGGTCATGGTAAAACATAAAAAGCCGGGAAAAAGAGTCCAATGAAAGTCCAATAGAAGTCCAGTATTTTTAATTTTCAAATTTATTAGACACCCTGTAAACAGAAGTAGAATAGCGTTTCAAATTCTACGCAATTTCTGTTTTTTTGTATACATATACGTTCCGTGGTACATCTCCGAACTATTATTTACTTAGGCTACTCGGTCATCGGAAAGAGAGAACAGTTGACAACTCTCGTAGGTGTTCGAAACCAAGCACACGTAAGTTTATCAATATTATGTTCATTCCATTGCAAAATTTGTTGTCAACTTGTTTGGAATTCAAGCCAACCGGCAACTTTTCTAAAAGTTTAGTTCTTGTTGTCGCGCCGTGTTGACTTACAACCTAACACTACGAGTGAAAATAAAATTGTGTTTCTCGGGTGAAATTTGTTTTCTGCAGCTATTTTGTACTCGCGGTAATCGGAAAGTGTAGTCGGCTAGCTAGAGAAAAAAAGAATGGGGGAAAAAAAAAGAGAAAGAACGCTGGAAAACATTGGATTCATCGGTGTGCTTTTCTTTCATCCGACGCCTTCCAACTTTTAGGGATGAAAAAAATAAAATAAAAATAACGTGTACGCCGAATATAGAAGAGGACGTTCCGCAGGCCCCCGATGTCAAGGCGAGGATAAAAAGGACTTTTCTCGACGAACCATAATATAGATTTCGGCATTTTTGGGTACCGCTGTCGGCGGGGGCACCGCCGGGGTTATTTTTATTTCTGTCATTTTTCATTTCGCAACGCTTTTTATATGGGAACGAAAGCGCTACTTTTGCAAATGTTACCCTCGTTCGACGATAATTTTGGCATTATTACTTTTTCTTCATTCTTCGTCCAGAAGCCGCGCCGCTATTACCAACGTCTCTCTCGCTCGTTTTCCAGCCCCCTCGCCGTGCCCTCCGTTCTTGATTATATCTTCTTCGGGTATTGGAATTCGTATTAAGTACACGCTTCGGTTTTTCCAGTTGAACGTTTATTCGCGAACATCTTTTCGCCGGCTCTCTTTTCTCCTCTGCCGGGTTCTCGCACCTGACGTACTTTTCCATTTCGAGTTCGTTTTTTCTCCCCAGGATACGACCGGAAATTTCGTGTGTAAATTTACGAAAGTGAAATACTAAGTTATATGGATGGTTGTGGGGCCTGTGTACGGAGTGAAGAACGCAGGTGGCGACGGTAGGTCGACATAATTGGCTGAAATGATTTGGAAAGCTCGAATTTAAATGAGGGGTTGACGTAGACGCGAGATCAGCTGAAGTTGGGACTGGGGAGGGGCGGAATAGGGGGTGAATTACGACTTGGCATCAACGGGCAATCTTGCCTTCTAACGAATGTAGGAGAAAGCGTACATCGTTCTTATAGTACCCATTTGAAAATTGGAATTTCTAGCCGTGAAGGTCGTTGGTAAAATTAGCCGGATTACTGATGAAAAAAAAAGAAGTTCTTCATCGAAAGTTTTAAAGTTTGAAGTTAGAAAAAATTGCTTAGCCTTTGTCGGTTTTTGGATGTTTCAGAAGGTAAATAGGAAGTTTTTCTAAGAGAGGAGGGGAGGGGTAAAGTTCAAAGTAAAATATTAACCGATCTACAACATAGTGTGCAAGTTTAACTTGATAAAAGCGAAAAATAAAAAGGTATACGGTCTGAAAAGTTTGCCCAAATACTCCTGAATTTCAACTTAATAAGCAAAAAATAAATCATGGATTAGTCGGCAAATTTTCAAGTTGTACTTTTCCCCCGTTCCTTTGGGGAAGGTATATCCCCATATCGCCCTTTGTTTACGTTAGAACACTATTAACCCAAGTGGGGAAAAAGTCACTTCTTGGGCTATTTGGTCATTTAATGCTCAGTTTGTCAATTTTGGGCTCTCGCCAATTTCAGTTCATTCTAGTCGTTTTTCGTTGTTTTTGGCTTAACCCTGTTTCATATAATTTTTTTTAGATGTTTTTGATCAGTCAAGGTAAGGTATGATCATCTTGCCTGTACCTAACTGTTTTTCATCG
Organism: Acanthococcus lagerstroemiae; assembly: GCA_031841125.1. Lineage (NCBI taxonomy): Eukaryota > Metazoa > Arthropoda > Insecta > Hemiptera > Eriococcidae > Acanthococcus > Acanthococcus lagerstroemiae. Next base: position 48,891,122 of record CM063113.1, read on the forward strand.
TATTCCCTTTTTAGTGGCGTTGTTGTTCTCTCCCCCTCCCCCGAATTACACCTAACGACAGCACATGCTTCCCTATTTGCGGTTCCACTATTGTCGTCGTGTCCGTCTTCGCCCTTACTGCCGCCGCATCCTGATTTCACTTTTTGGTATTCTTTTCGGACCCGGCGATGGGCTTCAGTTCCAGAGCCGACCCTCCTGCGGGGGAGCCTTCCCTGCTTATGGGGAGTCGTCGCTCAAGACCTGCGGCGTGGATTGCGTGAGATGCACGGATGCTATCCGCATTCTCACTCGGTCGACGTCCTCCTTGGCCCGCATCACTGTGCCGGTGAATTGGATCATCGCTGACCAGTTCTGCGGGCTAGCCAGCATCACTTCAACAATCGTCTCGGGAGTGATGTGGCTGCCGACAGACGGTTCAAGCGCTGCTCGTCCGTCGTTCCACGCAGTGCAGCAACAGATTGTACACTGCGTATCATCGACCTCTGCTGAACAATGCGAGCACTGGTTGGGTACCTTGTTCCAGCGGTTAAGATAACCCTTGAAGCATCCATGCCGGGTGAGCATTTGCGTAAGATGGTACGTCAGCTCACCATTCCGCCATGAAAGCCATGCATCGGTGTCGTGTACTATCCCCAATGTCTAGTGGCCATGAGCGGACTCGAGCCCCCCCACACTCTTGAACTGTTCGCCGCCGGACTTCTCTCTTAAAATTTTCTCCTTTACTCCATTCTTTTTTCTGTCGACTAGTGGGAGCTTCTAGAAGCACTGGCAAAGAGTACCGCTCTCCCTAGCCAGCAAATCAATAGGAGACATGAGAGAGAGAGAGAGAGAGTGAGAGAGAGAGAACATGCGGTTTTGTCTAATATTGTACATAACTTTATCTGCGAGTATTTCCCCGCGTACTTCATGACACCGTTCCGTGCACTGTAAATCCTCGGTGACATCGAGTGAAATATTTGTGTATGATTTCCCAAGAGTCTAAAATCGACGTCGATATGAAGTTGATTTTGGATAAATGCCGTTAAAAAATTCTATAAACGTAACATGATAAGATTCGACTGACTGTCGACTTCAAGTCGACGGCGAAATTGAGTAGAAACTGAGTAACACATATGACTTTTAAATTCGACTGCATTTCGACTTGGATTTGACGGCGAAATGGGGTCGAAATTAAGAAGCACACATGACTTTAAATTCGACTGCATTTGGACTTGAATTCGGCGGCAAAATTGAGTCGAAATTGAGTTGCATGGAATGGTTTGAAACTCGACTCCATTTCGACGAACTTTTATGAAGACCTTAATTCAAGGTCGTATTCAGTCTGCTTTAGGTCGACGCTACCTAACGATTCCATGTCGACTCAAAATCACATTGGGATTTAAACTTATCATTAAATCGATTAGAAATTCACGTTCAAAGAAAATTTGTCCTAAATTCGACTGCATCATCACCAAAAAATTAAATTATAATCAGTTCTACTGGCTGAATAATTTTTACTCGGTTTTTTACCCTACTGAAGATAGCAGTGTTTTTATTTGAAAGTACACATGATCACTCACTCATTTTCACCCGCTTACACCCGCGCAAGTAATTTTGCAGCGCGCTCTAGTGTAGGTTTAAATCCCACGTCATTATTTATGTATGTTCATGAAATTGCATACTCAATTCCCCGTAAATACACCTGTGAACTCAACGGTCAACAGCGTCAATTTAAACAAGTTATGACTTCGAGCTCTAATAACTAGTCATGATTTTGTGTTATTGAAAGGCCGGAGCTAGCGATCGGGCTCCGAGCCCCCCCCCCCGAACAGAGGGCTCCTCAAGTGAAGAAAAATTTTTGAACGTCGAAAAGAAAACATTATAGTTGTTTTTTCGATCGTCGATCTGTCATCCTAGGCATGAGAAATGCCAACTTTGAAAAGACACCCCCTTCCCTAGACAATTATCACCTCTGAGGGGCTCCCCCACCCTCAACTGAAGAAAAATTTTAAAACATAGAAATAAATATGCTGGTTGTTTATCGATCATCGATCTGCATGAAAAATGTCGACTTTGAAAAGACACTCCCCCTCCCCTAGAAAATTATCAGTTCTAAAAAGTGCACCAAGTTTGGATTCTGGGGCCTAAAATCCTAAATTTCACCCTGTTCACAACACCTACACCGACATGGCGTTGTTGATTTTTTTGTTTAACAATAGATGAATAAACAACCGAATGTATCAACATCATTTTGTTTCCAACTTGACATTAAGTATTTCCGTTAATAAACGATGCTTCTCGTTATCGTTATGAAGAAGGAAAAAAATAAAGAATTAAATTTAAGAAAAAGGAAAAGTTTTCTCGAAACGACAGAGCGAACGGACGTCGATTTTTCTTCTCCTTTCTCGATTCGTTATTTCCTTCTTCGCAGTAGCCGACGAAACTGAAACACTCGGTTGTAATAAAGTTTAATCAATTTAACTTTAATTTGCATCTCCCGAACAAATAGTGAATAATATCAGAAGTGTACTTCGTCAGCCGGTTTGCATAAATGAACGCTAATTAAAGAATGAGAGAAAAAAAAAAATAATAGTAATGAGAGAGGGCGAGAAACGGAGACAAAAAGGAAGCGGTCTTTCGGCTGGCCCCGACAGCGTGGCGAGAAAAGGACTCCACAAAAATCTGAAAAAGAAGGGTTCGGTCGAATTCGGCTGCAAAATGAATTATACGAAAAGCAAAAGTAATCTGCACAAAGAAACCGAGAGAAAAAAAAAAAAGCGAAGGGATTTTCCTTTTTCATCAGTTCGAATCAAATTTATTCGCAAACAAAGACGCGACGAGAAGTCTCCGTGAATTTTCTTCGAATTGCGTAAATTATACGTTTACGTTCGGTGATACTCAATTCGCACCGGCGAAAGGTGACGGGGTGGGGAGGGGGTACGGTTGCGTTTTGTAACAGTTTGGATTCAAATTTAATTGGGGATTTAAAAGGAGGAACGGCGCTGCCACGGTTGCGGGTATCCGGTTAGTCTTATTAGGGTGTTTTTTACGCTCCGAAAGTTCGGGATTATTGATTTATTATCGCGCACCTTTCATCCAAATCCTCAATAAAGCTGGGGGAGCTTTGATTCCTCTTACATATAATCTGCGGCTGCTTCTTAGCTCGCATCGAACGCGATCGGATTCTGGGGCCAGATTATTAAGCGCCTCCGAAAGATAGGAAACAGAAGGATAAAACCCTGCTAAATGCCGAACGAATCCAAGAACGTCCGAGAGAAAGGACTGGACCAGTGTACCTCGATGCCAGTCCAGCCTGTTAGTACATTGATGCCATATTCCTTAAGAATTGTACATTTTGCCATAAAATCTTGAAATTTGGTATGTTGCTGCTGAGAGGAAACGATCTATTTTAAGATTATGGTCCGTTCGCCAGACTTTCCTCGGATTTACAGTTGCGGACAAAGAGAGAGTTACATTCGGAGTTCGGTACGTACTTGGTCTATTATGATCTAAGATGTAAGAGGGTAAACACAAAAACTGAAGCTGTATGAATTCTCTATAAATAATCATAAATATACAAGATTAGAAATGAATCCGTGCAAGGAGACATTGTTGGACCTGGCGATCGTAACAGCATCTGCCCAAGACCGCTCAATGTCTCTTCGAGCTGTGTTTAATAGCATTTCAGGAGCACAAGGGTATCGACGGTGTTCTTGCCGAATAATTTGCAAGACAAAAAAATGTGCTTGCAAGGTAGCCAGTTGTACATGCACTTCCAAGTGCCACTCTAGTTTGAGTTGTGCAAATTAGCAATAATAGACCTTCTTGATTTTTTTGGTTTAGTTTTGTACACCAATTTTCGGAGAAGCCCGATTGCGTCCGAAAAGTAGCCCTCACACCTTTTCCATAGTCTTATTGCGTCCCGTTTTTGCCCCTTGCTTTGAATGGTTCGATTGCGTCCATCATAAAATTGTGTTTGACCAAGTGACGTCATAAAATTACCTCATCTAGCTTGTCGTTCTCGTTTCTGTTTGTGTCCTGCGCTCTAATTGGTTGAAAAAGAAGCACTCTTTCGCAAGCCTCATATCCCAGTTTTGGCTTTTTTCTGTGCTGAAGCTTTGTGACCCTCTTTTTGTCAGCCGGAAGATGGAGTCTGGATGAGTCATAGCCCAGCCTCAGTGAGTCTAAATAGAGTCAAAACATCTAAACGGAACCGAGTGAGTCGCACATGTCTCAAAATGTATTCTGATTAATCTCAAGGAGTCAGCATGAGTCTCATCAGAGAGTCTAACAAGGCTTAACAAGTCTGAAGGAGTCTGATTGAGTTCTAGCGAAATCTGATAGTCTTTACGAAAAGTAGGAAACGCAATCGGAATTCGTCTTCTAGAGTGTGAGTGGTCTTAACCCTTTCACCCCCCAACAGAACACCGTTTGTTTCGACGGTTTTTGAAAAATTCTACTGGGTCAGATATACGTTGAAAACAGTGCTAGGTGTATCCCACTGGTAGAGTACCTACAGAAGCATATCTTAGCTCACTCACGTCTCGGTAAATGGCGTGGTTGTTTCGGAAATAATTTTTTTGACCCTTATTACTCTACTAGTGGGACATACGTTGTCTCAGGTCCACTGGGGGCCCAAGGGGGAGTGAAAAATTCTCTGACACCGGATTCGATTCAACAATTTCTAATGAAAAATAATTCAAATTAAAAATAAAAAAATTGGGAGCGAAAGAGTTAAAGCTGCATTCTGGCCAAAAAATTCTATTAGCTTTTCAAAATAAGACCTAAATCTACATAGGTGCTTTTTCTTCTGTATTTCTGAACAAGGGCAAGTTGTGCACTCAACTCCACATTTTCAGTTCCACGGTTAATTCAGATTTTGAAAAATAGTTATCTGGATATATATTAGAAGTCTTGACTGTAGTTCGGTCCACCTCCTTGTGGTGCACTCTGGATGACGCTAAATGGACTGAAACGCAGTGGAACTATGAGCCTGGACGCAATCAGACTCTGCATCGAGCCGCAATGCAACTATTCATATAATTTATCTCCCCTTACCTGGACGCAATCGGACGACGCCTACCAATGTTTCCTGATTTTATTTTCATTCAAGTTTTACGTGTACTTTGATCAATTCTTACGGGACGTGCTATGAACTGACCGGTCATCGTGTAGAATGACAGAGGCATTCTACACAAGTTATTCTACGCCATGTCAGTTTCTCCTGGGCATTATACAGAATGGCCAGGACTATGTAAAATGACCGATTATGTACTTTGACCGTAAAATCGAGTATACCCACGGTTGGAAGAAAAAATCATACGGTCTGGCTTCGTATCGGGGGGATGGCTGGAAGGAGTAAAAATTTACATGGAAATTTGAACCGCTGGACTGAATTGTGACCGTGATGAGCTAAATCATACGGGTAGAAGTAAAGCTCAAATAGTCTGCAGCCGCGTTGTTAATAGAAATTGCCATGGAAATTTTTTTGTATTAGGGTATGATCAAGAGAAGTAACGCTCAAAATGTAACACTTTTTTCATTTATGTGCCAAAGCTCTTGATCAGCTGTTTTTTTCGTGAGGCTCTAAAGTAACGTTTTCTGAAATTTTTTTCTTAATGTGCCAAAGCAAAGACATAAAAATGTCACAAAGAATTCAGGGACCTTCATAACCCGAAAACTGATACTCATGTTGTCTGAGCTGAATCTTTCAATTTTGAGTCTGTCTTCCTCCAGTAAATGCAACAATCTTATGAAATTTTAGACAAATGTATGTCGGAATTGAATTTGTGGGCCGTGAAAGACTATGAATCGATATTCAGATTGTACTTCATCCGATTTTGGTCCCCTTTCCGTCTTGTGGGCTACAGTTTTGGTTTGTTTTAGGATCAAATCATAATCAAAAGAAAACCTATTAGTTAGTTTGTTAGTTAGTCAGTCAGTCTCAGTCAGATCTACGAACACTACACTCTGCTAGTGCATCATCTTGCAGACAAGTCTGCAACCACGGTAGTGCACCTTTATGTCTTCGCTTCGCGGATTGCGCCGACATGAGAATGTCATCGTGTCTGTCCGTCAGTCCAGTCAGCAACATGAGAATGTCATCGTGTCTGTCTGCAGACAGCCCAGTCAGTCTGTCAGTCAGTCATTATTATTATTTTCGTAATGCTCCAACGTAACGCTTTTTCCCGTTGTGTGTCAAAGTAAAAACATAAAAATGTCAAAATGACTCCCTGGACGGCCCCTCAATTGCGTTATTCGCGCAAATGAAATATCTAAAAAGTCCTCTTACAGATGGTCTTTAAAAGATCAATGAAACACTCAAAAAGCACAAATTTACATGTTCTGTGTATAAAGAGGGGAAGGGGGTAAATGGGGCGGAGAACCCCTCCCCGTTGTGGGTAGGTACCGATGCCAGAAAGTGGGTGAACGATTAATTCACTTCCTTTCTATTCACACAAGTTGCTGAAGTATTCTGCATCTTCCTTCAAGGCCTGTGTTATTGTATGATAATGCAAAAGGTGACTTTGACCCCCCCCATGACATTTTTAGGGGAGTTACAAGAAATTGAAAACTACATTTTTATAGAAAATCGAGCGCAGAGTAAATGTTTGTAGAAACATTTTTTTATAAAGGCAATATAGGAAGAGAGTTCCCCAGAAACCAGAACTCTGGGCCTTCTCCCCCTTGAATACCGTAAGCCCGGGTGTGAGAGGCGAGACTTTTCCCGTTATAAGGTGGTGATCCGAGCATTTCTGCCGAACGTCAGCTTTGTCTGATTTACTGTCCAAACGGATGCCTCTTTTGGGTTAAATGACCAGAACTATACTGTGTTTGTCGAAGAAGGGCGCGGTCATGGAGATGTTCCCAGCTCAGCAGGCTTGTAATCACATTCGTTTGGAGGATTGAGAACCGTGGCTACAATAAATATGTGGAATCTATGATAGGCAACTTGTTTAAAAATCAAGTATTCTTCCCCCTGCGCATGTCAGAATGAAGAGTTGCATAATCGTAGTCCATTCGAAATCACGAGTCGTGAAACACTCTTGCATAAATTGACTGCTACAATTTCGCAGCCGTCGGTGTACGTTTTTCTGGAAGGAATTTCGAATCTTCCGCGTCCTAAAGCACCCCTCCGTTGTCATCCGGCACACAGCAGCTTTTCCCCTGCAACGCCTCGCGCTCTCAAATCGTTCGTGATTTCACATCGAGATACCTACAAAGTATTTCCCCTGCCCTGTCCCCGTTCTCATAATATATGAATTGCTTTCACCGCAATCCGGGCCAGCGGCAGGGCAGGCTTTTTCCTAGGTAATTTTTTGCGCTCGCGGTCGCGTCGAAAGCTTTTTCTCCCTCGTCGGCCGTATATAGCTAATGACAGTATAACGTTTGTTAAAAGCTCAAGGGTTCGATTTAGATTCTATCGGCGAGTTCATGTGTTCATTCTTTTCGCTCTGCTCGTCGGTTTCGGCGAGGGGAGGAGGAGTCGGGGGGTCGGTTGCTGTTTATAGTCGTCGCCGAGCCGCACACAGCGTGCTGCGCCGGGTCCCCGCTTCGTGTGCAGTCATTAGCGAAGGTGAGGGCTTAAAAATCACCCGCCAAGTCGAGATGGTGTGCGGCCTGAAAGCCATTTACCACGAGTGGAAATTTGCTGTGTATATCGTCGCCGATAAGTTAATGCTGTTGACATTACGACTGTAATGGCGGACGCGGACACGAAACGAATTCACCAGGTCAGCGAGCTTGATGACTGTGGCGAAGAGGGCAGGTGACTTTCGAATAAGTAATTTCACTCGATGACGGTGACAGGCTTTTTCAATTTCGATAGTGCAGGCCGTATTCAAATTACTTTATTATAACCTGCGTAGGGTGTCGAGTGGGTGGAGCTGGCATCAAAGGTAGGTCGAGGTGATTGAATGAGAAGCCTTTTCTTTCACTTTCGTTTACGAAGGTTGAAGTTCGGTTTACGTTAAACCGGCATACTGGCGAGGAATCGTGCGTTTCAGCACGGAAGCATGAAATTTGGTATGTTTGTGCTGAGAAACGTGAGGGTCAATTTTAAGATTGCTGTTAAACCGTGGTTTGAATTCGCAAAGTTCACAATTGCGGGAAACGAGTGGTTAGAATGGGTGTTATAATTAACCTAGCATGGTCTAAGACGTAAGGTGTAAGTATAAAATTTAAAGCTATTTGGATTCTCCACAAAAATATGTCTTGGAGTGTTTTCGCATCTCCCCAAAAATACCGTAAATTGTGGTGGAAGGAGGGGAGGGGGGTCAAAACAACCATGAATGAATATCTCCATATATTAACACAGAGCTTATAAGCGGAAACGTTGAACTTCCGGCATTTTTTCGCTGCTACCGAATTTCCCGAACTCAAGGGATGATATTTATCCCTCGATCCGCTCCCCTAGATTCTTACGTATTCATGAGGGTGGTTCTTAGTTACTTCTAGTGTAAAAACATTTTTTCAATTTGAATACCCATAGTTCCAAATATTGAAGAAAAAAATCTATCAAATTTGAGCAAAATAATCGGTGAAAGGTAACCGGTACCTTTAGAAAGTCTCAGTTCTTGGAACTAACATTCATTTTATAAATTTGAGCTTCAATTTAGGTGAGTCTCCCTAAGCTCCTATAAAAATTTAAATTTTCAAGGTCATCGAATCCATTCCTGGAATACTTTCACCTTCCTTTCCTCGTTCAGGCTCCCTTGGAGGCTGATTCTCGATTATTCAATTTTTTTTTTTTAATTTTCACATTATTTATGCCCGGCTTAGGATTTTTTGGGCCACTGAGTTCATTTGTGAAGAGTTTTTTCGCACTCTCCTGCCGTAGTAATACTATCGATATCAAAATTCGCATCGAATTACGCATCAGTGTTACGATTTTGAGTAATTATGTTTGCGGGTTTTTCGGAATTTGTACGAGAGAAAGAAGTATTCAGTGTGGACCGCCGCGAGGACGTCTAGAATCGCAGAAATAACAGAGTAGAAAAAGCGCGTGTATTTGACCGATAGTAAAAACAAATCTGACTGAGGGCGCTAAAAACATAAACTGTAACTAAAATAACTCATGTTCTGCCTGGCCGATCGAAGGAGAAAAAGTAATGAGTCATGGGAATAGGAAGAAGAATGTAGTTTTGAAAAGATCACATATCGGAAGCGCAGGTATGCAGACGAACTTGCGAGATGCTTGCATCCTGCTACGCAGAAATTAGCCGGGTAAGACGATTTATACGAAAATATACGTTGGATAGGAGAGGGTCTCCGCATGTTGAACTTTTATTAAGATAATATATATTGGGTTAGTAGTACACAAATTAGTGTAGTAAAATACGCTAGTTTAAAATACAATAATTGTGTCATCATCAGTAGTCCTCGCTCATTATTGAGCGCTAAGTGACCCGCTAGCGACTTCCTCCACAATTATCCTCCATGAATGCCTCTTACGAAAGGCGCTGGTGGATATTAAACGCTCTGGGTATCGACGCGTTTGTCTTTTTGGCTGTCCAAGGTATCCGCAACATTCTAAGATATACCCACATTTCAAAGGCGTCAATTCTTTATTATACTATTTGATCAGAAAGGCAATGTTTACGTTGTTGTTTTACAGACGACAAGAAGCGCGTATCATTCATTCATCGAGTGCTAACAAAACCTGCATGTAAAGTAAACGTCCCTCAATGTAAAACGCGTTTACATGAAAAAATTGCTGGCCAGTAATTTTGTATCGGGGAATCGAACCCGCGTCCATTGAAACATTTGACTGAAATGTAGCGATCGTCTCTAACCACTCGGCCACAGAGCGAATTACAAATGCAACTTAAGAACGCATTTAAATATTCACGACGTAATACAGCTGTTACCGTTTGTTGTTTACCGTTGTTACGTTTTTTCTGGCCACTACCTGTGTATGCTCTTTGTGCACGTGAACAAACTGAAGACAAGACTGTGATACTGTACTTTGTAGTAATTAACTGAGAAAATTAAATTTTTAAATTAATTACGCACACAAAAATCACCTGTCTGTAATTTAAATAAATAAAAATACAGACCATGTCAGCAAAAAACATTGCCGCTTCTGATCAAGTAGTATAAAAAATATCTTCCACAACAAGAGCCAAAAGTGAGTTTACATGACTCACTTTTGTCTCGTGGTGTGTAATATACTATTACGGTCGTCTGCCTTGATTGTCCAGATTTCGAAGCCATAAAGGAATACTGGAAGGATGAGCGTAGTTACTATCCTTAGTTTGGTGGCTATGGTTAACACTCTGTCCTCCCACAGTGGTGTTAATCTTGTCGTCGCTTCTCGAGCTATGACAGTTTTTCTTATTATTTCGGCGCTGCTCCCTCCATTTTTATCTATCAACAATTCCTGATATATAAATCGATCTACCTTCTCGAATTGTTTTAACTCATGCACGTGCATCTAAAAAGGTCCCACTTTGTGGGTATAGAGTTATGCATGTTACGTTATACTAGACAAAATTTCTGGTCGAATGAGACCCTGCGGAACTTCTTAAGTTCAAAATTGGTCGAGATATTCGCTTTCAAAGTCAAAATTAAAAAATATATTTATTTTTTTTTAGAAAAACGCGTTTAAAGTTTTGTTAGAATTTTCAAGTGAAAAATGTACAAAATATCTGTAAATTTTGAACTTCGGAGGTTCCACGGGGTCTCATTCGATCATATGCGGTTTGCGTCATCTGAAAAAGCAGAGTTCACTCTACCAGAAACGCTAAAAATCCCAAAATTCATTTTTTTGACCGACCATCCAAAAATCGCTATACCAATCTCCGTAAATAAAATCGATCAAGTGAGACCTTTTTAGCTGCACGTACACAATTATTTATTGTACAGCAATCACGGTCTATTTATTTTGATTCGATCCGTGTTGTAATTCTCTCGGATTTCTGTTTTAAAATCGACTCAATCATTGATACTGAAAAAAGTATCACTGCTTGAATCGATCACAACTGTCAATTTTACTAAAGAAACTTGTATCGACCAGGGATACCCTGAAGGGAAATTGGTAGAGTGGGAGAAGCCAACTTTTTCTCAGCTGATAGGCCACTTACTTTGGGTGCGGAGCTAGTGAAAAAATGTTCGAAGTTTTTCCAATGCAAAGAAGTCTCAAATTTTCCAACTAAACACATGTAAAAATGATGAAAAATTCTTGTGCAATTATCATACGAGTAACTCACGGATTGAGATGAATTTTAAGAGTATTCTTTCGAGACTGATTATGGATAGGTGTTGTACATAGGTTATCGCTAAGCAACTGAGACTATAATGTGTACGGCCCACCAACGCTACCTATCGGCGTTTCAACGCAGTAGCGGAATAATTTGGTTTATTAGCTATAGATTGAGACCACGCCGAGCTCATTTGATTGAAAACTCGCTGTTACAGACCAATTTGAAAGAAACCATATGCGTTGACCCCTCCAGGTTTTTTAAAGATTTTTTTAAAGAAGGAAAAGAAAGCATACCACTACAAAATGTTTTATTAATCATCATCTTCATTAAGTACACGAATATCTTTTTCAAAATAAGCGCCATTCATGGCTATACAGGTGTCCATTTGTTCTTGCCATTTATCAAGCGTTTTCGCGTATTCCGCCGCCGGTAACAAGGAGAAAAACATCTGCCCCGCGGTGATGACTTCTTGATTCGTGTTGAATTGACGACTGCATAAGGCTGCCTTCATTTGAGGAAATAACCAAAAGCCGCAGGGAGTGAGGTCAGGACTGTTCGGGAGGTGGGGATGGGGTGAATTGTGATTTTTTTAGAAGTCACCACCGCGGCGCAGATGTTTTTCTCCTTGTTACCGGCGGTGGAATACGCGAAAACGTTTGATAAATGGCAATAACGAATGGACGCCTGTATTAGCCATGAATGGCGCTTATTTTGAAAAAGTTATTCGCGTAATTAATGAAGACGATGATTAATAAAGAATTTTGTAATCGTATGCTTTTTCCTTCTTAAAAAAAAAAAAATTAAAAAACCTGGAGGGGTCAACGCATATGGTTTATTTCAAATTGGTCTGGAACAGCGAGTTTTTAATCAAAGGAGCTGGACATGGTCTCAATTGATAGCTAATGAACCAAATTATTCCCCTACTGCGTTGAAACACCGATAGGTAGCGTTGGTGGGCCGTACGAATTTTATTCTCAATAACTTAGCGACAGCCTATGTAAGTTACATTTTTCAGTTTCAGCTCATTTCTAGTATATGTTGCAGGAGTAGTACGAAAATGGTAATACTGAAAAATTCTTTATGGGATGTGAAAATATTGAAACACGATACCCACGCGTACTCATTTTAAAATTGTAAGTACAGAATTGATTGGCAGATCGCGGTTCGGAGAATGCAATTATAGTTCGTTACATCTCCCTACAGGATCGCGTAGTGCGTTCGAACGTAATGGTAGACACGGGTAACATCGTTCTTCCGTGAAAAACGGATTTGCATCATCATTCATTTTTTTTCGAATATTTGAAAATTTGAATTTTCTGCCTGGTAAATCGCGATTACCATCCTGAATATTATTGATATACATTTGCGGACATTTGTAGTAAAATGCTTATAAAACTGTATTATTATTACTCATTGGTTTACAGTTTTCATATTTCAAAACTCCACAGGAGTAGTGGTTTGTATAAATACGCGAAAGTGCACTTTCGTTTCACTGTATCACCTTGTATAGACTCTTATCGATGCGTCAAGATACAGCGAGGAGAAATTGAGGATACTACAACTGAAGAAATAGAAGTAAGTCAGAGAATAAGAGCAGTTACTCGCTTATTACAAGTACTCAGGTACTCATATCAAGGTAAGATATATTTCAGTTCTCATCACGATCACTAAGTAACCTGTAACGTTTACAAGTTGGAACATCCTTTTCTGTGATATTAATACCAGGTGCCCGTTCTTGCTGCAAAGGAGAAGACTCAGAGTTCTAGTTCAAATATGTCTCATTCCATCAGTACCACGCCCGGTGTCCCCTCGTGGTAACACTGATTTGCAATTGTGAAAATGAACATAGCTGACTTCTCAAACCAGGAGCACAGAGAAAAAACAAACAGCAATTGCTAAAAAACGTGCGGTGAAGAAATTAGAAGGTAAACCATCAAATCTGCAGACTAAAGCAAGCACCAGTGTCGTAAGTAAGCAAATGAAGTCGAGTTCAGTACCACTGATGAGTTAGCCAGTTCCAGTAAGTATTTATTTAAAACGTTGTCAAGGAGCAGCAAGCATACAGTGTTGGTAGTTATACTGTTCATGACGTCAGGTTAGATAGCACTGCTGATTCATCTGAGAGTAAAATTCCCTTATATCAGACTGTAGGGCAGTTCGAGTACCTGAAAGAAGTACTTGTGAACTCTTTAAATTTCAATCCAGTCTCAAAAGTAGTTTGCCGTATTGCAGCTCCATCATCCCATACATATGTGAAACTATCGTGTCTCATCCAAGTAAGTTGTCACTATCAAGTCTTTGCAAAAGCAGCGTACACTCATTTCAGTTGTTTTCATATTAACCACAGTTTGTTGAAATTGTGGCTATTCAGTTCCTGCTGGTTAGTTGTATTAATATACATATTATAAGAATCGCCTTTTCACTCAATATTATTTCAAGAAAACGAGTTATTTTCCACATCGGTTGTCTAACATCCCATTTCTCTCAATTTTATTTTTATTTTTCATCATACAGAACATCCAACCAAGAACCAGAAAGAGCACAAACGATGAGAGAAGCAAGTAATGGAGCAGAACCAATATGACGTTAGAGAGAACCAGTAGCAGCAATCTACGCAGATGAAGAACAAATGTGTTACTTAATAAATTCTCTTCAATAAGCGAACGTTTTTCTTGAAACTGTCTTTTTATTGACCTACCGTTGTATATAATGTGCAAGAATGAGACTCAAGATCTTGCGTCGGTTATACCTATTTTCGGGGAGTAAATAGCTTCCCGAATTTTTTATCATTTTTTTATTCAAAAATGTATACTAATTATTGTAATTATTGTCAAAGGAATGATCAACTTTCTTTTCGATGGTGAATTTAAAACTGATTTAACTATCGATAAGAATTTCAAGTCGATTTCCAACTCCATAATTCTTATCGGTATGGATATTGATATTGATTTTCATCTCGAAATTTTACTCTTTTCCTGCATTGGTTCAATTTGGTTGTCGAATCGAATGGTTTTCCCGAATTTTGTATCAATTTTTTACTCGATAATAATAATTTTTTGATCGGTTGCAAGTATAAATAGAGTTATCAATTTTGAGCAGGTAAGGCGTATCCGGTGCCGCAAGGAGGCTGAAATTCTACTGGAAAATAATATTGATCCTGCCTGAAATTGGTTTTTTTTTGGTTACTTAATTTACTCCTGGGATCCTTTTCCTCCGCGGGGTTTCATCGGAATTGGTTCGAGAAGTGTTTAATGCGCACCAAAGCGAGTGTATAAGAAATCACAGAAACGAGAGTTTGTAGGAAAAGCGCGTTTATGAATTGACTGGATAGCAAAAGTAAGTCCTAGTGCGAGTGCTAAAACGTGTATAAACTGTCACTAAAATTAAAGTAAACGGATGTCTTACCTGGCCGGCCGGGGGAGAAGAAGGACAGTGAGTCATGAGAATAAAAAAAAAGAATGTGGTTTTAAAAAGATCATTTACAGGAAGTATATACATGTAAAATTCACGGAGTAAATTTCACGAATAATCGAGCTTCACTCGATTATTCACAAATAGGATCGAACCTGTCGGTATGCCGCTTCCTTATCAGATGGTCAGTCTTCTATCGCGACCGGCATGCGAAAATTCGTATTATAAAGGTAACGATAAGCATTATTAGTTAAGACTGTAATCCGTGCGGTTATACTTTCCAAAAGTGCATTTTATAACGCGTGTAATCGTCATATTATTCGATACTCCAGCAAGAGTATCTAATTATACGTGATTATTTTGAACTTCGTGATTAATTTACATACATATGTTACAGGCAGATCGTAAGAAATGCCGAATAATTTTAGGCCAATCGTTCAAAATGTAATTTATTACACGAAGTGCCCAGGCAGTTTGTGAAATGTCTCGACATTATTTGATGAAATGTGTTTCGGTTTTTAGGCACATCATTAATAGTGAAAATGTAGCATAGAAATGGCTGAAATCATTATAAAAAATAAAGTTCGTAAATCGTGCTGAATTTCTATCTTGCAGTCGTCTTTTGATAATGTATACTGCCGTATTGGTAACGTTAGGCCTATTATTACAACATGAGCTGCTGCCATGGCATTTGCTGTTGCACAATAATCCCTTCCTTCGACAGATGCATCGATGAATCGGTGAATGTTGCATGTCATTTCAAGTAACCCGATTCATTTTACGTCAGTGTGATAAGAGTAAATGAGCCTCGCCTACGCATGCCTACTCGTTCCGCCGAGCCCGCGAGCTTGTTATAAAAAAATAATAAAATTAAAAAAAACTAATTTTAGTATCTTTTTTTTGGACAAAGTCCAAGTTTTGGAGTCATATTTTAGAGTTGGAAGGACACACGCATTGGAAATGTCAATTTTTGATCGAAGTGGGAAGGAACCTTTCAAAATGAATTTTAGAGACCAGAATTTATTCCAAGGGAGGATTATTGTGCGTTCAATATCTTCTTTTTGAGATTTGTTGCACGAAATCTTTTGGCCCAAATATATTTCGCTTTCCACCCCTTTTATTTTTACTTTGTTAATTTTAATGTCATAGTTATTTATTATTTTAGTTTTGGCCAGATTCGTGCTAAGATCTGCAGTCAGCCCGTTTCTGTCCAGTTCCCGTATTATGTGTTCTAATTCTTCTTTGTTGCCTGCTATCAGTAGCACTAAATCATCAGCAAAGCGTAAATTATTTGTGTTCCCCGTTAATTCTTACACCCTTTTTTCACCAATCCCAGTTTTTGAAAACGTCTAGACCACAGTTGAATAATAATGGAGATAAGGGTCTCCCAGCTTTACTCCCCTTTGAGCTGGAAAATAATTTCCAACTATCCTGAGGCTCAAATTCCAAGAATCAGTGTTGATGAGTCCCATATGAATTTCAACCCCTTTGAATTACAGGTCACCCTTCACTAAAATTGCTCAAACTTGATGGAAACTTGTTTTAAATATCTGAAATCGATCTAGGGGATAAGGTCGCCTGAAACTCCTCCACAACGGCCAAAATCTACCAGAGGCTTCAATGCCCACCCCATGGTCTTTTACCTCCGCTGTACCCCACCTCCTTGCGAACCTTTCTCTCTCCATTGGACTTCCTCTTCACCTCTACAATCATCGACCATCACAACCGACCTCCACTACCTGGGCCTTAATCTCTTCAAATTATCCTCTCCCTCGCTCTATGACCTTCTCCATCCACAGCTTATCCCCCACATGGCACCCTCCGTTCATCCCTCCGATCATCACCCAGTCCTCCACCTAGTCCCTCCCAATCACTCCTTTACAGACCGAGTGCCCTTCCAGCCTTCTCCTTCCACTTATCTTTCTCTGCGGCCTCCTCATGGCCTTCATTTCTGTTCACGTACGCCCCTACCAAGACCTCTTCACTCATCACTACGCCCTCCGCAATAGCGGCCTTCAGCCCTCGCTACAGCCTTCCCCTTCTAGTGCTCCTTCTGGCCTCCTCGTCCCAACTCCCTCGAAGATCCCCTGGTCCTCCACTCAGGATCTCCCATCACCATGACCACCCTTCCCCTTCAGACCTCCACGACCAGCCCCTCCTACACCACGGCTTTCATTTCCCTCTCAAATCCCTCTTTCACCCAGGACCTCCTCCTCCACCAGGACCTCTAACTCACCATTACCCATCACCACCCAGGGCCTTTATTCCCCTCCTGAGGCCACGCCCCCATGGATCTCCTCCCCATTATGGAGCTCCTTCCACTATAAACCACCTCTTAGGGGTAGGCTACCCTTGGAGAAATGAGCAATTAGTGGGGCAGGGTAGGCAATCCGCAGGTGGTGGACCCAATCGAGGGTAGGCTAACCCTGGAGAAATGAGCAATTAAGGGGCAGGGTAGGCAACCCGCAGTGGTTTTTTTTCCTCCCGGAGGTGGTGGTGGTGGTGGCGGCGGATTTTACTTTTTAGTATATAGACAGATATGTATTTTTATGTCTTATTATGTCAGTCAAGTCTTTAAACTTGAAGATCTTTTATGTTAGAACAGATGATGTCCTTGAAAGTAGCTGATCTGCCCCTTTTTAGTATATAGAGAGATATGTCTTTTTATGTCTTATTATGTCAGTTATATGTCTTAAAACTTGGAGATCTTTCATGCTAGAACGGATTATGTCTGATCAGCCCTTGCAAATTTTCTGATTTCTAGGTAGGCAACCCGCAGTGAGTTTTCTTCCCCTGGAGGAGGCGGCAACGGTGGCGGATTTAAGCTCCCTCCCCCACCGTGAACCCCCTCCCGAGAGTAGGCTACCTCTGGAGAAATAAGCAATTAAGGGGCAGGGTAGGCAACCCGCAGTGGGTTTTCTCCCGGGGCGGCGGTGGCGGCCCTCCTCCACCATGAACCCCCTCCCAAAGGCAGGCTAGCCCTGGAGACATGAGCAATTGAAGGGGTAGGGTAGGCAACCCGCAGTGGTGTTTTTTTCCTTGCGACTTGAGATCTTGAGATTATGGGTAATTATGTCATTACATGTCTTTTTTTATGCCTTATTATGTCGGTTATGTCTTAGAACTTGGACATATTTTATGTTAGAACAGCTTATGTTCTTGAAAGAAGCTGATCTGCCCCTGCAATTTTTCTTATTTTTAGGTAGGCAACCCGCAGTGAGTTTTTCCTCAGGTGGCGGCGGTGGCGGATTTTACTTTTTTAGTATATAGAGAGAAAAGAATAAATAAATAAATAAATTCGTAGGGTAAGAGGTAGCCTAAATCGTACGCCTCCCAAATCGCACCACCAGTTTTATAACCAGAAAGGAAATCAACTAGCGCGCTCTATTGGTAAAATGCGTTACTAGAAGTCATTTTAATAGGCCTAATCCAAAAAATTTGCCGGTAAACTGAAATGTGTACATTTTTTAGCGATTGATATAAAACACAAGATTGCAATACAATATTTTTTACATTCTTTATGTGAAGATTAATAGCTCCCCCCCCCCCCTGAACCCGCTATAAGCAGAAGGCTCCAGAGAACGCAGACCCACCTCCAGGAAGACCAGTGAGCGCCAAGCCAAGCGCCTCCCATCAGCATCCTCAGCATCTCCACAGAACAGGAGGAAAGAGGGACCCTGGGCATTCATGGGTATTAAAATAATAAAACTGGGGAGTATTGCCTTTTCCAGTTTGTGTGTTGTTTTGGATGAATAATATGTTTATTCGCATACATTCTGTACGGACTACAGAACCTACTATGGACTAAGGAGTACCTGAAAACGATGTTTCACACTAAAGCGAGTAAAAAATGATATTTAATGTTAATTAATACCTACATTAATAGTGAAAATTGTAATTAAATATTTTTTCATGAAAGGTAAATCTCAGTAAACATTGATCGAGTTGCGGCACGGCTTAATGACTTCTAATTTTTTTGGCTCTGTTTAAAAATATAAAATGAACGGAAAGAAGGGGTCCTGCACCCCAAACTCCATTTTAAAAATAACGACCACCCTAAGGGACATGATCCAAAAATTACCCCTAAAATCAAATACAGGAACTTCGAAATCCTATAAACCAATTTTTGAATTTTATTCTTTCACCCCCCCCCCCCCTTACACGGTCGGCATCAAGTCACACGAAAAAAAAATCAATCTGTGAAGTCGTTAATTGACATCGCACCATGCTGCACCCCATAGAGCGCGTTTTCATTTCCATAATTAAATTTTTACACCCCTTCTGTCACAGCATCATAAGCACACGGCCTTCAAAAAAAGTTTGTGGAGTGATTGACGATATTCGCCGCTCACGATGTGCGAAAAAATTGGACCCCCTCCCCCCTCCTGAATGTGTAATATGTATTTGAAGGGTCTGGATAACTGGAGAAATTGGCCTGGAAAACCTGGAAAAGTCAGGGAAAATCATTTCCGAACAAGAATGGACACCCTGTTATTGTTACAGTTGATTCGTGTTAGCCCTCGCAATAAGATCTACTCTGACTCTCGATCGATGCACGCGATTTTTACCCGCTCTCGTTTTCTAATTCCGATTGTCCTCGCTGTGGTCGGGTCTAAACACTTCTCTTGTACTATTTTCGAAAATCCCGCAGGCACTTTAATAGTACCCCTTGAATTCAACAACCAAAACTTGCCTCTTTTTTCTTTTTTTCCTGCGAATTAGAATCGAAAGATACCCCTCCGTATAATTTCCGCGTGTCCGTTAAAATTCGCATGAATTTTGAAGCAGATGCAAAGAGAAAGTCGGTGAAATGTTGCTGGGCTTCGAAGCAGCCATTCGCAGTCGTCCATCTAAGGGTTTCGATCGCTTCTCGCTTCTCCGATACATGCCAAACACCTGACCAAAAGCCGTTGGTTAGGCCATTGCGGTGTAACGGCTTAGAAATTTTCGAAGAAAACGACCAGCGAACTTGGGACGCGCAGCTTTTAACAGCCCGTTCTAGTGGCACTGCGTAAAAAGGGGGGACGAGTTATGGAAGTCCTGATCTCGATACTGAAAAGCCGCATCCTGGTGTCCCAGTTCGCAGACGCCCGTAAATTCTCGGCATTTGTTATATTATTATCTGCTCGATACGCGAGCACGTTTTATAGTCGGATAGACAGACCGAAATTAATTGCCTTCGGTGTGAGTTGTTCGTTTTGTCCGATCCGCCATCTCGCCCCCTCCCCGCCTCCCGTCGTCTCAGAGTTGTTATTTTTATAACGTATTCGAACGCGTTTTTACACCGTTTCTTCGAAAATTACGCTTTTAATGACGCATTTAATGGTCGGATTTTTCGTTTTTATCAGCGGGGCAGCGCGCAGCGCACGCTGTTCGCGAGATACTTTTCTAATTCCGCGCGTTAAGCGTTTGCTGTGGGGTGCGAGACGCGGCGACGGCGGCGGCGTACGCCGGCCAGCCAGAGTCAAGTCGAACTTGTTACACCGGGCGACTTCAATTGGGTCGTAAATCGAGGTTATGAAATTTATTCGCCGCATTAGCGCGCGCGCCCGTCTGCGATAGCTTCGGGCACTCCAGCGTCCTTCGGAGGTTCTTTCGGCGGTGCGGCGGCGCGGGCGCGGTGCGGCACCGCGAGCATGAAAAGGTCGCGGAGCTGAGAAAAAGATCGCGCTTTATCTACGTGCAATTATGAATTATTTATATTTGTTAGATATGGAAAAAAATTTACGACGTTCCGATTAGAAAAATTGTGACCAGGTCGTAAACACGTCCCTTTAACGAAGTAAATGGAGGTCGTTAAAGTGTAACGCGGAGATTCATGAGAGGGTAGCTCAGGAAGCTAGATATGGTTTCGAAGTATGTACGCTAGATATGGTCTCGAAGTATGTGCTCGATCTTCTTTTCGAGTGGTTATGTAGTTCGTGTAAGATTCGGCCGTTTGGGAGATCAAGGAGTATTTTTGCAGTTTGTTTTCGTATCAGCGGGAAGACGCTTCGGAATTGGGACTCGTGATTTGGAGCTCGAAATGATGGTCTAATTAATAGTTTGCGATGAAAGGAGCTTAACCTAGCCGGGTGAGTTCGGCATTCAGACCGAGAGGTGATGGTGTCTTACTGAGGTTCTTAGTTTATTCATGGGTCTTTTACCTCCTGGCCTCTATAGAACCCAGGACCGGATTTACCTTCTGTGGCGTCGTAGGCAAAACGGAAGGCGGCGCCTATAAATTTTCACCCTGAAATCCCCCCGCCCTTAACATTTTTTTCGTGGGAGAAAATTTCCTCATTCTTTTCGCTCTCTCTCTCTCTCTCTCTCTCCCCCTCCCTCCCTCCCTCCCCTCCCTCCCCTCCCATCAGAACGTCTAAGCATATAGACTTCCAAAGACTCTCCACGTTTATGATAAGACTCATTCTCAAAACTCTTTCAAGCTTTCATAAGACTTTAAGGCCCCTTCAGACTTGTGTAAGACTCCCTAAACAGGCTCAATTTCCCAAAAACGTTTTTCGCGAAATTCAAGTTTCCGAAAGCCATCTTCCCGAACCCTTTGTGATAAAATTTTTTGAAGCAATTCGAACTTATTTACTTTTCCAAACAAAAACAAAAAAAAAATCGGGAACATAGGATTCAGGAAATTGGACTTCGGGAAATTAAAATTCGAGGAAAAGGTTTTCAGGAAATTGGGCATCTGGAAATTGGCTTTCGGGAAAACGGATTCGGAAAATTGAGCGAGAACCAATCCAAAATTCTGCTGGTCTTCTGTAATTCTCACGAAGATTCCTCAAGACTTCATTAAGATTCTTCAAAACTGTTTCAGCTCTGCTTAAACCAATGTAAGACTGATTTTGAATAGTTTAAAAGTTCTCGTAACTCTTTTGAACTTGTAATTTCTTTAAGACTTGCTAGGACAAGCTTGATGCTCGACACTCCTCTAGACCTGTTTGAGGCTGTTTAAAGCCACACGTGTTGCAGCAACGGTGGTGGGGGGGGGCTCTCCCATTTAAGTTAGCCAGTTAGTAAACGTTGAAAAATGCAGTTCTAGTTGGGAAAATCCGACTCGTAAAGCGGAGAAAAGACCCATTTTCGTTTGTTTTTACTACTCAAATCTTTACACAATCTCAAACACCTCTTATTTGCTTCCTTTGCTCGCAAAGTTTGGAAATCTCGTGTTAAAAAATTCCTCTGCTCCCCCCTCCCAATGTGATTCGCTTCACTGACCTACTCATTTAATGAAAATTTAAAAATGATATTAATATTTTATTAATAAAAAATTTGTAAACTTAAAATTTACATAAACTTTTAATAAGTTATTAATAATAATTTCATGATTAATAATTAATTTTCAAAATCCAAATTCTGTAAATTTAATTTTAATAAATAAAATTCTTAATCAGATTTCTATTATTATAATAATTATTTTTTTAATTGTTTAAGGCTGTTCCAGATTTGTGTAAGTGCCAAAAATACGTCGAGACTTGTCTAAGACGCGCTAAGATTTTTCAGAACGCTTCTTTATCTTTTCTACGTTTTTCAATGCCCTGTTTAGGACTTCTTAGGACTCTCCTACAATTACTGTAGTTTCGAGTTTCTTCTAATTAGGGGGGGGGGGGGTCTTCTTCCTCTCATTCTTTACTCTTTCTGTTCCCGTTATTCAGACCGGCATCTCAAAACTAATAGTTTTGTGGATTTTGTTGTTAACAATTTGGATTCACTTTCTTGAAGTTCATCTTTTATGTAGGTTGAGAAATCTGAGCTTAGAGAAGTTCTCTTCTGAAATAACTTTCAGCTTGACTAATTTCTCAAAAAAAAAAATTGACTTGTAACTTTTATTAAAAATTGCACATTTATAGTTGGTGACGCCAAATTTCATGTGAGCTCACCTCCTGAAAAAATAATGAAAACTTTGCCGATTTTCAGTTCTAATAGGCCATCAAAGAGTGTTTGAGGCCTTTCAGCTGGGGAATTCCTCTGTCCTCCCCTCCCAATCCAATTCACTCCCCTACGCCACTGTTTAAGGCTATTTCAGACTTGTGTAAGTTTCTTAGAAACATGTCATTGCTTGTCTAAGACACAAGTATTTTTTAGACTCTCTTTTACCTTTTCTAAGCTTTTCAATATGCTCTCCGCCCTGTTTAGTGCTTTTTAGGATTCTCCTACAATTACTCTAGAGTTTCAGATTTCTTTTTTCTTTTTGGGTAGTGGTGGTTGCAGTGCCGGTTTTACCATACGGGCTGACTGGGTTGCAGCTCAGAGCGGCAAAATTTTGGGGCGGCAAAATTTGTGGCCCAAAAAATAGTGACTCCAATTTTTTGGGAGGTGGGGCGGGGGATGTGAAAAAATAAGGCGACAAAAATACTGCAGCCCAGGGCGGCAAAGTACTTAGAATCGGCCTGGGGTGACTGAGGTGGCGGAGTGGTTTCCTTTCTTTCATTCCTCATTCTTTCCATTCCCCGTTTTCAGACCCGTTTTCCAGGTTGGAACCGTAGAACATTTCTCCATCCCCCCTCCCCCTCTCTCTTTCTGTCTCTGTCTCTCACGTGTAAACTCAACGCTTGTTCTGAAAATGTTTTCATTATTTCGAATTGAATGGGTACCTCAAAATCAACAGTTTTGTGAATTTATAATGAGAAATTCGGATTCACGTGCTTGAATTTCATCTCTCATGTAGTTTTTAATTAGAGATATTCTTTTCCAGAATAACCTAATTAATTTTTCAAAAAAAACAAAAAAAAACTAATTAGCCTTGAATTTTATTTGTACGGTTGGTGACCCCGAACTCTATGTGAGCTCACCTGAAATAGCCCTGAAGAATACTTTGTTTATTGTCGATTCTAATAAGCAGTCCAATTTTGCCCCACCCCCTTGTAGAAGCAAAGTCTCATGAGGTATTTGGTATTGATTTGAGGGTGCTCCGGCGTGGTCGAAGATGTGGATCAAAGTTGAGGTTGTCAGCTCGAGAGTAGCGATGATGAATCCGGAAGTTGGACCGAAGTCTTTCAGGGAAACTTTACGTTAATTACATGATGAACTATTAGAACACAACCGGATTGACTTTATAAGCTTGAGAACGACGCCGCACGACAGATGAAAACGCAGCAACGTTTTGCTTGCGATTCCATAGAGATCAAAGGCAACTCGGACTGGTTCAGACCCGAGTTTAGCCCTAAAATTTAGCTAAAGTTGCTGATTCCAAAGCTGTGGCATGTGGTGGAGTATCCCTCATAGCGGTGCTTTTAACGGTGATTTTGGGCTGTTTGAGTCGAGATTATTTGGCAAGAGTCTGGCGATCTATCTGGCCGCTATGAGCGGATTGCCTGTTTTATATTTCGGTATGCTGATTCTTCTGGATTTCTTAGTGTGCTATATTCGATCGACAGATTCCCCGGTGGAGTGTGCTTTCGTTGATGATGCAGTTCGGTTACTTGCGTACAGGAAGGTACCGTTATTCCGTGACTGCACGAGGAGCTATTTTGATATCGTAGGAAGAAGATAGTATTGCGAAATTCTGCCTCACGACACAAACTTTGAAACTGATCTGAATTTTAAAACAGAGGGGAGCTACAAGACACAGTACGGATTAGCCAAATTTAGAACTTGTATAGCGACCGTTGTTTCGAAATAACCGAAGAGATCGCCGATCTTCTTCGATGGCGATTTTGGGACGAAAATTCGCAATGTTTTTTAAAACAAACGCTGAAAATGTTACCACGATGGAAGCTTCTAGTTGTAGAGGAGAGAGACTGTATATCCTGAATCCCTTAAGGCTGCAGCTATTTAGCTTCGAGCACATCTGCGTTTCACGGACCCAAGAACAATGTCGCTGTTTCGTTTCCAATTTGTAATCGGATTCTGGATGCTGGCTAGCAACTGAGGACAGACGTCACTTCTGCAAGCTCATTACGCAATCAACATATTGCGCCCCGTCGCACGTGCGTATTCACTAGGAGAAAAAAATCTAAAATTCTGATAATTTCTGGCAGTAGATCCCGCTAAATATCGCGCGAATTCCGGCGAATAATTTTACATACGTTACCGCAAAACTCGACCGCATTACGGAGGAAAATTAAATACCAGCCACGCGCGTTCGTTTCCTCCCCAAATTACCATAAATGAAAAACAGCGAAAAAATCTCGACGACCATCGCGAATGAATAAATACGTGAATAAGGCAAAGAACGGGGAAAGAAAAAAAAAAAGTTTTCAAATCTAGCGCGCAAATTCGTGTCTGGCACCGGCGACGTTTACGAGCGCAAGACAGGAACCTCTAAAATTCTCCGCCACTGATTCTAATTTAAATTACAATTCAAAGGGGTTGCGAGGAACACGTCTCGCGGCGAAGGGTGTTTCAATGACCTGTTGGTTTTTTACCGACACACGGGACTTGGGTAACTCGCGCCGGCTCCTCGCCCTCCTTTTTCGCCACTACCCCGCGGATAGCTGGGAAAACAATTTTATAGCCTATTTCGCCCCTCCGTCACTGTTTGGCGACTTCTACCCTACAGGGGCCAAGAAAACAGCTATAGATAACTGCATCCTGCATTCCATTTCTTCGCGATGCTCTGCTCCGGTCTAGAAAGTAACGAACCCTCCTCGTTTTCCGTCGTAAATTTTGACAACTACCGAGCGATATTTTATGTCCTCGGGGGAAGGATCGACCATGTCGACGGCGACAGAAGCGGGGAGCACGCATATGGAAATCGTCTACTTACAGAAGCCTATGGAAGATAATTTAATTCGATAAGGCCGTTATTCTAATTTTCGTATGCGCGTATGTGCGCGACTGCACGTGGCTTTTCGAGGAAAAAACGTCAGCCGAATAAATGGCGAAAGAGATTTGAGAGCTTAGGAACTTTTTTTTTTTTTTTTTTTTTCTACGCGCGAGAATTTGTTGACGCTTAACTGATGCTTTGTGAAAGAGACGAGAAGGGGTATTAATGCGATATTGGCTGTTAATGCTGATTGCCATGTCGGAACTATCGGCATGCAAAGGTGGACTGGTGGAATCAGGGTGTCGAAAAATTTGACTTAGATATTAATAGTGTGGCGAAGAACGCTCCCAAACATTCGAGATAAGCGAAAAAAGATCGACACGTTTCGAGCAGCAGAATAGAAGTTCGATAACGAGAGCGAAAAGGAGTTTCACCGATAACACCGGGATATATAAAGGTCGGTGGCCGGTGCCGTACAGTCTAGTTTTGTATGCGATAAACTGTGCGTTTTCCAAGCGATCTAGCTACTGTTTGCATTGCGTTGTGTTTGTGTGGAATAAAGTCGTTAGTACGTGTTTTCGTGCGTTTTTCGGTTCGAATCTCGTTATAATAGTATCTCACTGGGTGATTCTCAAATTTGAGGAACGACTTGTGTCCTAATTGAATATCTCCAGTATTATAACTCTGATTTTTTTTTATTTTATTTTTTCTAAATTTAGTATACAGGGTGCGGCAAAAGTCACTTGTCCGATTTGCACGTTTCAAAAAATGAAAACAACAAAACATTGTACAGGAGAAATTGTATACGTATACAATTTCTCCTGTACAATGTTGGTTGTTTTCATTTTTTGAAACGTGCAAATCGGACAAGTGACTTTTGCCGCATCCTGTATTACTAGTAATCTTTTCTTTATGACAAAATATTGCCTCAATTAGGGCGTAAAATTAACCCGCTCGTCGAATGACATAATTGACGTTAGCGACCTCTGAATATTTCTATGGGGCTAACTTTGAAACTACTTTTGCCACTTACGGCACTTGTGGCAGTTTTGTGGCTGCCACTGAACTGCCTCTTGCCCATCGAGTAATGGCTCCCCACGCGAAAGAGAAAATACCGCAAAAAACGCTCCGCAGAAAAACGTTATACCTTCGTGGTGTACATAGTTGCGTACTCCTCTTTATGTGATCATGCGAAACGCCGAGCAAGGTCGGCACGAGCGAAGTGAGAGACGGCGGGGGTGGGGTCGCAAAGCGGCCAGGGGGCTAAGCTCCCTAGTATATTGAAAAAGTAAAATCCGCCGCCACCTCCGGGAGAAAAAAAACTCACTGCAGGTTACGTACCTGAAAATCAGAAAAATTGCAGGGGCAGATCAGCTACTTTCAAGGACATAATCTGTTCTAACATAAAAGTTCTCCAAGTTTTAAGACATAATCGACATAAGAAGACATAAAAGATATATAATGACATATTTACACATAATCTCCCAGGTCTCAAGTCGCAAGATATAACACATAGTCTACTTAAGATATGTATAAAGGCAGATATAGTGTTCATGAATAGGGCAGACTAGCTACCTTGGACTTTGAGATCTTAGATTCTTATGACGTCATCATCATCATCATCATCACAAACTGCGGGTTGCCTACTCAGCCCCTTAATTTTTCAATTTCCCAGGAGTGGCCTACCCCCAGGGGATTCATGGTTGAGGAGGGAGCTCCTGGAGGGGGAGGAGGGCCCCTGTGGGGGCGTGAGCGTGGACGGAGATGACGGCTCTGAATGGAGTGGGGAGTTAGGATGAGTAACAGGACCTGGTGGAGGAGAAAGTCCTTGCTGAGAGAGGACCGGGGAGAGAAATGGCCGTGGTGTGGAAGAGGCTGGTGGCAGGGACGGGGTCCTGAGGGGGAAGAGCTCTCGGGGGAGGGGTGGTCATGGTTGTGCGAGCTCCTGGGTGGATGGCCAGGGATCTTCGAGAAGGTTGGAGGACCATAGTGAAGACAGGCGCTGTGAAGGGAGATAAAGCCCAGGGGGGTTCATGGTGGAAGATTGAGGGCCGCTGATAGAGGAGGAGCAAAAGAAGCGCAAAGCAAACCTCAACTTAGGAACAAAAGTTTTAGACCATACACTGAGGACTGTGATGGTCGGTCGAGGTGCGAAGCGAGTGACGGCGGGGGGTTGGACCGCGAAGCGGCCTGGGGGCGAAGCCCCCTAGTTATTATTACATTATTATTAGTCCTAAGACTGAGTCTCATGGGACACCAGCCTGTATGGTAATCATAAATAAGGAGGCTGTACTATATTGCTCATAGAATGTTTGGTCAGTGAGGTATGATAGAATTAAGTTGGAGAATCTAGGGTGAATGTAGTTTTTGCAATGAAATGTCTAATGGCTCGCCTTGCAAAAGAGGAAAATTCCGCAGTAAAACATTACCATCTTGGTGTGGTTACATATTCCTCTTTACATGGTCATTCGACTGTCCGAACTAAAGAATGTCGAGCAATGCCGAGAATGGGCGACTAAAGACGATCTCTTTTGAGACTCATTCAGGAAACATTCAACAAGAATAGTCGAGATCTCTTTTAAGACTCATTCAGGAAACATTCAACAAGACTCATCGAGATACTGTTGAAACTAATTAATGTCTACCTGAACACTATTGAATCATCAAGATTGCCTTTATCTGCTCATACGGAACTTTTACATTAAGAGGTCTCGGCTGTCAGCCTAATTTCGTTCCAAAAAAAAAACAGAGGGCGATGTAAGCTGTCAGATAATTTGGGACTCTACTTCGCCATATCAAACCTTTTTCCGTTATCGCATTTGAGACAGAGAAAGAACACAGCGGCGACTTTCATATAGTAAATGTTTCATTCGCTGCATTTTAAGTGCCTAAGGTTTAGCAAACGTATGCATTTGCTACACTCAACAAAAGATGAAAATAGTAAAATCTCTGTGAAACTCTTCCAGGCACTTCCTGCATCTAATAAAAGTGTCAATACTGAAAAAAAAAACACTTCAATATTCGTTAAAACTTGTTCAAGGTCCCGTGAGGTTCTTCTGCCTGTTACATAATTTTTCATGCACTTATTAAGACACTATCATGATGTTATAATGTGTTTAGAATTCTATGTAGCTTGTTAAGATACCTTAAATCTCTGTGAAGACCATTTACATTTTATTAAGACTAATTACAGTATGTTATAACCTCAGATGGTAGAACTGGAGAAGGGGAGACCCTTACGGAATATTCGAGTATAACATCCTATTTTTGTGTAAATTACGAAGAAATACTTTTTTTTTTGCTTCTTTATTTTTAATTTTCTCTCCTCTTCCCACAGCAAAAATACCTCTCTCTAGTTAAAACTCCTCAAAATTCGATTAAGACTCATCAGAACTCTTATAGAAACCTATCGGGACTAGGTTGAGCTTAAGTAGAGCTATGTTAAGACTTCAAAGATTTGTTAACACTCGTCAAGATTATCCTTCCAAGACTCCTCAAACTCATTATTACACCTCTACAGAACCGTGTAAGATTCGTGCAAATTTGTCTACGCGTATTACGTTTTATGAATTACGACTTCTTCACATACTCTGAGAACTCATTACTGTAATAAGTTGTAGTGTCGAAGACTGGTCAGGAGGAAGATTAAGAAAACTAAGAGAGTTTTGGTAGAACGAAAAGACTTTATTTAAAATCACGAAATCAGAACTAATTTTGAATAATGAATAACATAAACATGAACGCCTTTTGTGGATGCGAGGGTAGGATGGCAGCGCGTCTGTCGGCTGATCCCACCTGGAAATAGAAGCAAATAATCGCGTTCGAATACCATGATTCGAACTCTATCCAGACATGCAGAACTGAGAGGTATGACCTCATGATCTGTCCCGTGGTTTCAGTCCAAACCCTGCCTCTCTTGAAGGTAGCCTGACGAAGAATGTGCCAAACATCTTGGGTCATTCATACGAGTTCCTGTCCACGTGATGGAAATGTAGAGTCTATTATTGTATCAGCGGTTGGGGGACGACGGTGAATTATCTGCTGGTGAGTTAGACACGAGCCAGAGAAATGTCTTAGTCGGTGCAACGAATGCTGTCTGCAGTGATTCTTAACATATAATGAAGTTGCATCCCAAAATTAGGCAGCTAAAATTTACCATTTCATTACATTACTGATAAAAACTAGAGCTAGACAGTAGGTGGACTTGGTGAGGGCCTAAGAGAGCTAAGCCATCCGGAAGTCTCAATTTCTCTACAACTATATCGCGAAGGCATCCCGAACTCCCTTGACGCTCACTCCCGATGAGTGACTCGCGTTCAAGACAAAGAATTCTGGATCCAGCATCTATTCCAGATTCCTTATTGTAGACGGGTAGTTTATAATCTTCCGGAAATGAGAAAGCAGCGGATAACAAATACCACGAAACTTCTGAAATCGAATCCGCCTGCGTTTCTGCTCCCTCATGCAGATCGATCCTACCCAAGGCACATAATCTGCACCCCAGCAACGAGTCCCTTCAAGTTATTCCACTTTACCTAGCCTATCAGCGTTTTCCTTATCATCGTTTTCGCTCGAAAGATGTCGAAAACAGACGCCGTACAGAGATGGGTAAAAATGATAAGCCCTGCACATGGTACTCGCGGAGCGGAAACCGTTTTTAAAAATTCATACTTCGAATGCGAGAGTACGAGAAAGAGACGTAATACGTACAACAGGAAACTTTTTGTACCGTAATACCTTCGCTCGTATACTAATTTTGTCTCTCTTTTGTGCAGATGCTAATTGCAGTTTTAAGTTATATCTTAATTCAAGCCCTGCAGAAGGAAGAAAGGATGGCATATCGGAGATAATGCGAGTTCAAGAGGTTCGCGAGAGCAGAGAAAAGAATTAGAAAAAAAAAAGAAGAAGAAGAAGAAGAAACAAAAGAAGAACACGAAGAACTCATCGCGAGCAACTTAGTAATTAAGATAACACCATAAAAGACCATAAAATTATAATAGTAATTCTGTTTTCTGTCTTTTTTATTCCCACACTAGCGTGTATTTCTTACGGTCGCGAATTGACGCCGTTTTTCAGCAACTTTTTTTCTTCGTTACGTGTGTTTTCCTTCATCTACCTCCTTTTGTAATTATAATTAGATAAGTATAAGTTTTTCCGTACGCGAAATACGATTTTCATTTTAAACGTTTAGTCGACCGAGGGCGTGTACGCCGTTCAAAACGAGGGGAAGGGGTATAAATTAAGGCGAGTTTTTCGTGCCGACGAATTTATACTTTTAATTAACACCGACTACTTTTCGAATTCGTTTTTCGAAGGCAATAAAACGGCACGGAGAGAGGAAGCCCGGTAACGGGCACCCGAACGCACGCCGAGCTGGGCCGCGCCAGCTGCAGAGGCGTCTCGCAATTTTAATAACACCGAAGACGTATACCTGCTGAATTTAATTACGAGATAAATTCGCGTCGGATAATTACCGGGCACTCTGCGACGGCGACGGCATTTGCCCGACGAGATCGCGAATTATCGAAACGACGTTTTTGCGCCCGAACGCGAAAGGCACATTTTTCAGACTCGATTACTTAACGTTGTCCCCGACATGCTTCTGAGTTGATTACTAGATACGCGTCACGTTTCCAAGTGTCAGATCAGAGTAATCCCCCTCATCTGACAATTTCTCCTTCCTCGCCCGAAGAAAATCTTCTTGAAACAGCCAACGCAATGGTACAACTTGTCCTGGTAACAAGCAACCAGAATCTTTGGACTGTTTCGCCTGTTGACTGAATCAGAACCTAGATGGCAGAATTGGAGGAATAGAGTTCGGTTCTTGTTCGCCAATTGCCTCGAAAGCTTTCCGGATGGAGCAATTGGGTTCCGCCATTCCGAAAAGAAATCACTGATGCATCACTCCTCACGAATAACACCTGGTACTAAATTCAACATTTATTGAAAGCCTTGCTCACAGTTGGTTCAAGTTTTAAGCAATAAAGTTGTGTAACATTCGCAAGTGTTTTCATTTGTTCGAACAACCCTGTTCGGGACCCTCTCATGCTATGAAAAATTTACCTGAAAATGTCAGTGCAGTGGTACAGCTTGTGCTGCTAACGAACGAGCAGAATTTTCGGAATGTTTCTCCTGTCGACGAAATCAGAACCTAGCTAGACGAATTGGAGGAATAATAATAACCTTTATTTGAGAGTATATTGCTAGGTGTTTTGCCGACACGCCGTGATTTTTATATTCTATTTATAACTATACATATATTTTGTTCCTGTACATGCTAGCGGCCTATACCTTGAATGTATCCCCGGCCCATATCGGGCAAAAGTATATCTCACCCTCTCCCATTCCTTTCGTTCCTGCGCAATTTGCTGGAATTGTTTGTTTTTTAGGAACAGATCGATCTCGTTCTTCCACCTAATTTTGGGTTTTCCTCTTTTCCTTTTTTTGTGTCCTAGAAACCAGAACGTGGTTTGGTATGCCCATCGGTTGGGAGGTAGCCTGGCTACGTGTCCCGCCCTACCCCATTTCAGATTTCGAATGGTCTGTATCCAGTTTTTTATATTAGGCAGTCTGTTGTGAATGGCTGTTATGCTGGTGTGATCTTTTAATTTACATCCTAGAATTGATTTCATCATTGAGTTTTGGGCAGTCTGTATTCTTTTATTAGCTTTGTGGTGAGGGACCAGGTGGGGGAGCCGTACGTAAGGACTGGAGCGACACAGATATTTAAGATTTCGCTTTTATGGTCATTTTTGAAGTTTTTCCTTTAAAGATATATTTGAGGGCCCAACATTTTTTCCATGCTAAAGTGATCCTAAGATTTACTTCTTTTTCTATTCTATTTTCTAATGAAAATGTTTATCCTAGGTAGATTGTTTCCGATACTATTTCCAGCTCTTTCTTTTCGACTTTTATTCTTGGAGGTTTGGGGTTGTAGTTATAATTTTCGATTTTCCGATGTTTATTGACAATCCCGCCTTTTTTCCTTCCTCGTTCAACTCTTTAATCATTTCTACCAGCTCCTCTATTGATTACGACATAAGCACTATATCCTCTGCGAATCTCAAGTTGGATGGCTTTATTCCAATTATCCTTAGATCTTTGTCTTTCCATTCTAACTTTCTTAGGATCTCTTCCAAGGATGTATTAAATAAAATGGGAGACAATGGATTCCCCTGACGAACACCTTTTTTTATTTCGAAATACGAGCCAATTCTGTCTGTTGTAATGCAGTTTTGGGGGTTTGCATACATATTCCTTATTAGTTTTGTTAGTTGTGTGGGAACCCCTTGCTTTTGCAGTGACTTTAGTATGTATTTATGGTTAGGAGAGTCAAAAGCTGTGTTGTAGTTGATGAATGCCAGGTTCAACTACATTCCGTATTTTCTTGTGTTTTTTCTATAATTTGATTAATGACATGAAGGTGATCGAGAGTCGAGTAACCTCTCCTAAAACCAGCTTGTTCTGGAGGTTGTTGTTGTTCCAAAATTTCCTAATTCTTGTTTCTTCTAGCTTGGAGAAGATTTTTGAAATTGTAGGTGAGAGGCTAATTGGCCTGTAATTTTCAGTGTGGTGTCTGTTCCCATTTTTAAATAAGAGAATGATATCCGAAAACTTCCGTGCTTTGGGTATTATGCCCGTTTCCAAAATCTTATTGAGTAGTGTAGTTAGTGTTTCGGTTATTCCTACCCCCCCCCCATACATTATGTGTTCGTTTTTTATACCCTCGCTTCCTGTAGCTTTTTTTTTTTTGAAGTTACTGACAACTTGCTTAACTTCTGCGTGTAGAAAAGGTGGTTCGGTCTCCAGGTGTGTGTCCTCTTTGGGGAGGCTGTCCTCGGTTGTTGCATCTTGTTTTTTTTGTTTTTTTGTTTTTTTTTTAGTAGAGTTCTGTATAGTATTCTGTAGCTATTTTGTTCATTTCGTTTCTGTCGTAGACTCTGTTACCTTGTTTGTCTATGAGGTATGTAGTTAATTGTGAGCCAAGGGATAAATCCCTTTTTAATTTCTTCATGTTTTTATTGTTTTCCAAGGTTTTACGAATCATATCGTCTTTCTTTCTCTGTGTACACTTTTTATCTTTTTCGATATGATATTTAGTTCAACCTTGTCCGATATATTTTTGTTTTTCTTTTTTAACAATTTGCTCCTTTTTTCCCAAAGATTCTTCAGATTTTATTTTTCCTCATTTTTAACCAAAGGTTGGTTGTTATCATTGATTTTACTCTCCCCGAAGTTTCTAATATGATTCTGCAGAGGGTTTCATAATAATCCTCTACTTGTTGTGGATTCTGCTTTACTAATTTTTTAAGAGCTATGGACAACTCATTCTTATTTTTTTCTGCATCGTTAATATTAGATGATTTGGTTCCGGTTTTTCTACTGGTAGTGTGTTTTTATGAGCCTCAAGGTAATCTGAATGAGTCTATGATCTGTAACATACTTGAATTTGCTTGATGTTTATTATGTTTTGGTTGGCCCTAGGTGTCAGGACGAAATCGATCTGCGTTTTGGTTTCTTGGTTTGGGCTGATCCAGGTCCCTTTCCTTCTTTTTTTGAAGAACCCGTTTACTACTTTTAGATCTTGTTTCTGGCAAAATTGTAGAAGTTTCCAGCCTCTTGATTTGCGTTTGCCGTAATTGTTTGAACCCATTATGTGTTTTTTGTCAGTTTTACTTTTCTCAATTTGGCTGTTAAAGTTTCTCATTATTACAATTCTAGAAAAATTTGGCCCAGAAGTTTGTAGAAGTTTTCTATTTCTTCGTCTGATGATGCAGAAGTGGGAGTATAGGCCTGGATCAGAACCAGATGGCACATTTTGCGCCAATTGTCGACTCTCACATTTTGGTAAAAGCATCTTAGTTGTAGGCCTCTGGTGACTCCTTTGTCAGTCAAACCTGCGCCGTATGAGGAAGACGACGCAAGAGCTGTGATAAGGAGAAAGAGGGAAGAGGAGCAGCAGCCCGTGTATAGATATTAAAGTATAAGTAAAAGATAAATGGAAAATAGAAAATAAAAAATGCGACAGATAAGTGACGAGATTCGGTAATTGAAAATTAAAAAGAGAGAGAAAAATGAAGATAAATGAAAATAAAGATAAGTAGCATAAGTAGACAAAAACTGGCATTTGAAATAACGGTTGACGTATAAATACGAGATAATCAGATAAATCATAATGGAACTGAATAAGATAAAGATATTTAAATACGGATACCACTGACAGTGTAGCATATCGTTAGGAAAGTTCGGCGTTCGTTCCTCGGGCTTGATTAATAGTCCTTGGTCGCAAGTTTAGCTGATTTAATTGATTTTCGTCTGATGTGTGCGTGTCGTGACTTGACATATCAGCGTTCGACAACTCAGGTTCGGTAGATGCTGTAGTTTCGACTTGATTGTGTATATTTGGAGTTGTTGCTGAGCTCAAGTGTAGCAGTTCGCTCATTCGGGTTATAACTATTTTATGTTTGGTAGCGTCTTTGATATGTATTTGGCGGTCGATAGTCCTGACGTTCTTCGTACCGAATTTTTTCACAGCCTCCTTACATAATTTTTGCCTTTCCCGTGTGAGGTCTTCCCTCAGCGTAATTCCTGTTCCCTTAAGTTTCTTTTTGTTCGAGAAAACTTCTTGACGGAGATTGTATGTAGAGAACTTTACGATAATTGGACGAGGACCAGAATCTTTTTTTTTTACTGTCTAAATTACCTACCCGATGAGAGCGACATATGGCGTTTGCAGGAAGTTGTACATCAAGCTTCTCTCGTACCTTGTTTCTCACTATTTCGTCTGTCTCCTCGTGTGGAATTTCGGGAATTCTGAATAGTCGCAAATTGTTCCGCCTTGAGTATTGCTCATGTGTGTCCAGCTCCTCATGCATGTACTGATTAAAATCAAACAGCTTTCGGTCTAAATTCACAATTTTATCATGCAGGGGCTGTATCACAGGCTCAATGAATTCCTTAATACGTGTTTCAAGTGCCTTGGTGATCGCCTGTGATAGTGCGCCTAGAAAGTCCTATGACTTAATCACTGTGTTCACTATACCTTGGATGTCAACACTTCTTGTAGGAGGACTCATGCTGAATTTCGCACAAAACACTGTATCAAATTTACCGTTGATAATTAATTTCTACTGTTACAAGCACAAATATGCTCACAAGCACAAATATGCTCTTAGTTACCCGACGAACGAACACGAAAACATACGTCTTAACGTTTCATAATATCCCAGTATGAAAACATACGTGTACCAAGTCACCCCATGACTGCAAAGTAACCCCGTAATACGGTAGATGACATCATCCTGGAAATATCTAGAAATGTCCTCCACAAAACAGATGCACACTTGAGTCGATTAGTAGCTCTATAAGTTCGACATTCAAGGTGATTGACCTCAAGTTGCTGAATGAGTACGGTCATCATTATTAGATTTACCCTTTACATCTACTGATATTTTCAGCTTTTGAATGTCTACCGTCGAGCATTCCTATAGCTGGGTAATCTTTAAGCCAGAATTATTGAACGTATACAGATAGGTATACAGTGGGCTTCTTCATGCGAATAATACTTAGTTCCAGATCGAGGCAGTTCATTGGAAAGTCTCCCAGTTGCTTATAATCCGCTGTTATAACCGTAAATGAATTCTGTGTAGTATTTGGCGAGCTACGTAAGAATACAAAGCTGGTGCGAAGTCAGCTTTCGCGAACATGCACGTACATTTATAGTCCTATATTAGCACGTATACCCATACACGAATGTACTTCAGACTCGTACTCGGATGTGCTGGCTGACATTAGGATTATTAAAACTTCTATACACGCATTAGCCGAAAGTTCTAGGCGCTTTGATCCGACGAAACCAGAGTGCAGAGCAGAGAAGCAGAGACGCGAATGGTGTCATTATGAAAGCCCACCGTCGGCGTCGTTATTGTTGACGACGGTTTCGCCGATAATGAATTCACCTCTCATTAGATTTTACATGCTCCAGGATAAAGCTAACATCTAAATATTATTAATATCAACAATATTCGGGCGCGCTATTGGGCGTATCATGTATACAGCTATTCAAGAACCGATTTGACGAACGGTTTACGCGACGAAAATGTAATTTAGATAATTGCAACCACCGGGGTATTCGTTTATTAATCCGCATATCACACCCAGTGTGCAAAATCTGACATTAAACCGCCACAATGTGGCGTGAGAATAAT
The DNA here is from genome assembly GCA_031841125.1 of Acanthococcus lagerstroemiae. NCBI lineage: Eukaryota > Metazoa > Arthropoda > Insecta > Hemiptera > Eriococcidae > Acanthococcus > Acanthococcus lagerstroemiae. The sequence goes on from CM063113.1 coordinate 48,927,625, forward strand.
GGCGTTTTTTTCTACAGAATGTGGCGAAAATTTCAACCAATCGGAAGACAGAATGCAATGGCCACAGTTTTAGAAAAGAGCCATAATGTGACAGTATTGAGACGAAAATGGTTCCAACATGTGTCGATGGTTTCGGCACTTTGTGGCGCATTTTTAGAGTCATTTACTGGCGATTTTGGTGGCCATATTGTGACGAAAATGGTTCCAACATGTGTCGACGGTTTCGGCACTTTGTGGCGCATTTTTAGAGTCATTTACTGGCGGTTTTGGTGGCCATATTGTGACGAAAAGGGTTCCAATATGTGATGACGGTTTCGACACTTTGTGGCGCATTTTTAGAGTCATTTACTGGCGGTTATGGTGGCCATATTGTGACGAAAAGGGTTCCAATATGTGATGATGGTTTCGACACTTTGTGGCGCATCCTTAAAGTCATTTACTGGCGGTTTAACCTCACTTTGAGTAGAAATTTCCTGGCACCATTTTATGACGATTTTTCATCAAAAATGACGGACGTGCAAAAACAAAATTTTGCAACCCCTAACATTTTCACAAATAAGATTTTTTTTATTGATCTGTATGCAAAGTTTTCAGATTAGGATGGTGAATATCAGAGGAATGCTATAAATTTACCTTAAAGCCTATTTCTGTTCTGTGTGCACGCAAATAATAATAATAATAACGCAAATAAATTAAGAGTTGTATTAATAATGATATAATATGTGAGTAGAATAAAAACAAATTAAAAAAATAATAAATGTACAATATAATAGGGACAAAGAGAACTAACATATTATGCAAACATTAATAACAGTTATACAAATTAAATACATAAGCCAACGGGGTAACAAGAGCAAGGACAAAACTATAGGGGATATATCGCGTGTATTTGTATTTCGCGTCGATATCCAAAACGAAGAGTGTTCTCAAAAAAATTAATTCAGAGCGTCCCGGTGGTCAGAGCGTTAACGTCGTCGTAGGAAAATTTCGCTGACTCGTCATAATTTAGAGTTCCTGAAGGCGTAAGGTTTTAATTTTTAATATGTCAAAATGGTTGGTGTACTGAAATATACTGATTTCGGTGTTATAATGTACCTCCCCCCTCCCAAATTTTGAGCGGCCTCGCGAAACGAATCATGTTTAATAGACGATCCTACGATGGCATTTTACATCTTTCGGTCTTAACTTTGGTTTATAATTAGGTATATCTCGTCAGCCTACTTGACAGACGTATTTTGAAAAATTAAAAAAAAAAAAAACATAAACAAGAAAAGTTAAAATTAAAGATATCTGAACCAAACAATCCAAAATAATCCTGAATTCAGTTCTCGATTTCCTTTGAAATTTCGTAAAAAGTACAAAATACATTAAAATAAAATGAAAAAGATGATAATGAATGCATGTATGAACAAAAATTATACATAAAATGGAAAAACCGATACCACAAATGAGTGGGTGAATGGTACAAATCTGATTGTCGTGTCGAACGAAGATTGATGTAACTTTTGACAGGAGGTTAATTTTAATGGAATTTTTATCTGCATTTGTAATTCTCCTCCGGTTAGTTCGCAAGTAACGATTTTTAATTTATAATAGTGCGATACTTTGGATACAGGTACGACTAGTGACAGATTAAGTGGTTTCAACGTTGCAGATAAACGTACAAGATCTTCTAGGAGTTGAGCTTTAGGAATGAGATTCGCAGGAATGAGTTTGTTCTGACAGTGAGCTGTAATTTCGGATATTCTTTGAGTGGTAGCCAACATTTGTAACAAGCGGATTCCCCTGATCCGATCAACCTAAAACTTTGTAGGTTTTTTTTTAAATTTTATTGGAACCAATCTAAGAGACGAATCAGAGGAAATTCAGAAAAAAATACCACTCAGAATAAATAATGACCACTGCCTTAATGTGTAAAAAAAGGTGTGTGTTCCTTTCAAGTATTCCTAACATCCTTCCAGCTTACCCTCCCAGACTATAGGGTATGCTCATGTGCGCAAATTTGAGTGCTTGGGGGATAATGTTCCAATCTGCATTAGCAGGGACGAAACTATGGGGGGAGGGGGGGGGGTAAAACACCCCAATAATTTGGCAGTCGGCAAATTTTTAAACTGTTCATTTGAAATTTTCATTTTCTAAGAACGTTTGTTTGTTTGTTTATTTATTTGTTTCCCAATTTAAAAATATTTAGCTTAAATAATCGGCAAATTTTCAAATTTAAAAGAAATTTTGTCGGTAAATTTTCCTTCTCCCCCCCCCCAATTGAAAATCAAGTTTTGCCTCTGAACAAGAGAAACATTATACAGTGAACTTTCTGTAATTCGAAATATCCCCTAATTTGAAGAGAAATGTATCTCCGAGTAGTGTAATCACTTCCTGCAATGCCAAGAAAATGTTGGACAACTTCGCACTTTCTTACAAGGAAAGGAAGGGGTACCCGAAGAAGTTTTACGGGCTGTAAACGTCCTTCACCGTTATGCCTCCAATACCCAAAACCAGTCAGAAATAACAGCCCACTTCATACAGACAAATGAAACAGATAGGGTCTGTAGACTAATTACTATGTCGTAAGTATACTTACTTCGCGACATTACAAGTACATTATATGTACTGTAGTACACTATGAAATAGACTAATTCAAAATTTTTCCGTTTTTCCGTGACCCCTTGCGATTTAAATTACAGAAAGTTCACTGTATTAGGAATTCGAAAATACGTCAAAAGTGAAGGCACAAACTACCAAGGCTGTTAAATTTATAGAATAATTATGTAGAAAATTGCCAACCTTCATGTAGTATTATAAAAAATTATAATACTGCAAAGGTGGACTGTTCTCCATTCACTCCATCCTGCGTAACAATCTTAGGAATTTTGCTGCGAGGCAAACTGCTTGTAGAAGCAGTGGGCAAAATATGATCTCCGGTAGACTTTTCTCCATTCACTCCATCCTGCGTAACACACTTTGGAATTTCCCTGTTAGACAAACTGCTTGTAGAAGTGGGCAAAGTATGATCTCCGGTGTTGATATTGTTATGCTCTGGAACGCTTTCGAGAGACAAACTCGTAGCTGTGGACAAAATATGATTATCAGTGTATTAATATCATCATTAGGTAATGATGTCCATCTACAGGTGACAAGTCACGATTGAACGAACCATTACGTCGGTCGCCGGTCTAAAATCGATCTTTTGAGAAAAAGTTTAATAACTCCCGAACTTTTTGAATTTGGGACCTCAAAACTGAGGAGTTTGTACCTAAGGGTAGCTCGGGTAGCCTGACGCATAAAAACACAACTAGAGGAATAAACAAGAGACGAACATAAATTCTACGATACTAGTACAAATCCTGGCTGAACAACTTCTGGATCCGCTCCTAATAGTCACTGAGGAATACTTCCTAACTACCAAGAGCCTATACAGCAGGGTGTCCATTCTTTGGAAAACCTGGAAAAGTCAGGGAATTTTGTAAGAAAATCGACTGCGAAATTCTGTAGTGTTTCAAACAGATTTTACCCTATTTCTTGTACAAAAATTTTTCCTTCGATTCGCTCAGGCAATTCTCTTATCTTTTTTCTTTCACAAGAGAAGGCCCTTTCCTATCGCAGTAGTACAGAATGTGTTACTGTGATGAAATCGTTTTCATGGTATTCGTTTCGCGCCTACATCTTTCTGTTAAGGCGGCTATACACTTCACGTATTTCGTATTTCTTGACTTTTCACGACCATTTCACGAACAGTATGACGAAACGCGAACCATTCCCTATACATTTCTCCCAATATCAGCTGTTTCGTGTTTTGTGTTTTCATCTCATCCTGTTCGCGAGAATCTGAAAATCAGCGCGAACAGACGCAAAAATGAAAAAGTATTCAGTCTAGCTCCTCTTCCCAGTGTAGAAAATTCTTTGACAAAGTCGCAATGAAACGAAAATTTGAAAACCAATGAATTCACCCTCTATGATATCCTGCCATCGGGTTTTCCTTCGGTCCCCCTCTCCTTAGCAAATGTAGATAAGGGTGAATGAAAAGGACTTCCGAGATTTTGGAGGAAAAGTAACTAATCCACAAAATTTGAAAAAAAAAAAAATCTAAAGACCGCATAATAATTGAATCGGTTAGAATCAAAAGGGGTTAAGTCCACTTTTGTCGTTTTTGCTTTTTTCTCGGATTATAGGGTGTTGAAGTATCGCGGATCTACTGGTGTGGTCGAAATTTCGTGAAACAGCTGGAAAAGTGCTTTTTGGCAACATCGCTTTCTTTCAGTTTTTTGTAATAAAATGTTTTCAAAAAATGGATTTTTTCCAGAAATTGTTCGAAAATGGTGTGTTTAGTGTAAAAAATAGAAATAAAAATAAGAAATTCCGACCCATTTCCTCTTTTTGCATTTTTATACCTGAAAAGTACTATTTTCAAAAACGAAATCGCAGTTTTCCAATACAGCTTCAGAACTCTTTTTCTTACGAGCAGGGATTTTGCTCGATTGGAATGGGATCAAGACTAAAGTGACCCCTTGATGTCCGGTTGTAAAAAGGGGGGAGCAATTTTGAGCCGTCAAACTGAAAAAAATCGTTCAGAAACAAAAGGGGATAGGTCCAAAAACTTTGAGCCCCCCCCCCCCACATTGGCCCATCAAAATTTTGTTCGACGGGATAGTTATTTTCCCTCCACCTAAATTATTCAAACTCCAAAAGGGAGGGGCTAATTCTGGTTACTCTAGTTTTCCTCGAGTTCCAAATTCTTTACGCGATTCGAATGTCAATTTTTTGGACAGGATAGCCAACCAAGCTCTTAGTCGCTGATTTCGAATATCGCCTTAGATTTTTACCCGACCCCTTCCAGAGCACTGTCATAATACGAATTCAGCTTCTCCGGTGAAAAATCGCTCTAAATATCAAATTAGGGGTGGTTTCGTGTCGCTGATTTCGAATATCGCTTCCGATTTTTAACGTGGATCAAATTTAAGCCCCTTTGCTTTTTTCAGTTGAGAAATTTTTACGACGCGTATACTCGTATGGATCGAAACAACCGAAAACAAACTGTTACACAGCCGATTACATAATGACAGCCCTCGTCTTCTAGAAGGATCTCGACCGCTTTCACATTTCCCTTCGCCTTTTTTAGGTAATGCGGCGTTTTTTTTTTTTGTAAAACGGTTTCACCCTGTCCATAATTCCATGACCATTGTTCACATCACGTCTCCAATCCTCAATACAAGGATATGATACGACACGGTATCGTATTTGACCTGCGACTTTTTTTTTTGTAAACCAGTCTAAGCAAGTAGATTCCGCCGGCAAGTAGATACACAGCTGTACCCAAAAAACACTGAATAAAATTCGGAAACACTAACCTTTTTTACAATAAATTAAGGATAGAGAAATAAAGAACTTACCTCGTGCAAGTATTTACTGTGATCCTGCTTTCTTCAGAGGCCGAAACGTCCGAAACTCCAATACATTTTTTGGCCAGTAAAATTAAAACCGTTAACTTGAAAACACGCAACTACAAATAACGAACTCGAAATTCAAACTGACTTTACGCGTGATGACAATGAGTACAAACAAAGAAATTACCCGCATAGATCGCGCCAACATAGAACGCATAACGTAATCATAATCTGGCGAAATTCTATAAAAATCTACACATAATGGCCATTTAACTGGTTACACATTGTGACACATAAGTGGACACATTGTGGCGCATAACGCAGTCATAATATGACGAAATATTATAAAAACCTACACATAATGGCCATTTAACTGGTGACACATTGTGACACATGTGTGGACACATTGTGGCGCATAACGCAGTCATAATATGACGAAATATTATAAAAACCTACACATAATGGCCATTTAATTAGCTACACATTGTGACACATGCGTGGCTCTTGTCCCTGTGTCGGTCGACTGAGACGCACTCTACTTCTTGCTGGTGGAGGACGACTGAACTACACCTTTTCGCCATAAAATGGCGCTTGAGACGACTTTGTGACGCTTTTTGAGCGCCACACGAAGAGATTTTGCACACTGGGCAGGAAACTGGGCCAAGTCGTCAGAACCATTCCGAGTGCGAGGGTTCGTTGGCTGAAATTCGAAGTAGGTTTTCGGAGACTATTGATGGTTCGGCTATTCAGATACGACCGTAAATGTGAAATTGGCAGACGATTTGAAACTCGGGACGGATTGCAAACGCAGACTGTCATTTAGAACGTCAATGGGCGGAGGAATTGTAGTGACATAAGAGGCGAATTTCGACTCGAGTGATGGAAACTCAATCGATGCAACTGACGAAGTGTGAAGGGAAAATGAGCGAACAGCACAGGTGCAAATAGAGGGGAGAGTCTTCCTTTAGAAGAACTTGAAGCTTCTCAGAAAATTTGAATATTACAACCCGCCTCATTTGTTTCTTTGATTGCAAAATAAGGTCTTCATATCAAAAATGTATCTTCGAGATGAAGAACGAATAACGCAGAAATCGCAAAATGAAGAACTAAAGATGATGATACCAAAAACTCACAAACATTACAAAAACTAACCCGAGGCTATTTAAGGGCACAAAACTAAAAATAAATAAAATAAAGACCAATAAGACGAAATCGTGAGCAGTTAGTTACTAGTGCTGGAAGTTACGCAACGCACTACTTGTACTGAATGGCGTATTTACGGGGAATTGAGTATGCAATTTCATACACAGAATGTTTCTTTTAATTTTACATTTTTGAGCGTCGGGAGAATGGTTGTATCGACCCGCGGTAAACATGGATTTTTATTCGGTAGGGTAGCGCATCTTTTGGGGTAAAAAATGTTCTCCCCCTCTAAGGGGAGCTGTAACGTACCACCATCATTGGAATCTTAAATGGGAACTTAGGGAGTAAAATATCAAAACAGGAGTTATTTGGGTCTCTGATTACAAATATTGCATCAGATTTTTGATCTGGTACCATCCGGACTCTTAAATTTGAAAAAGTGTGCAAAACTAACTTGAAATTAAATATGGAGCGAAGTATTTAAACAGGCGTTATTTGAGTCGCTGATTACGAATATCATCTCAGATTTCCGATCCGACCTATTCGGAGGACCCAAATCTGAAAAAAATAAGACAAAACTGACTTTGAATAAAAAATCGAAGTATCAAAACAAACGCCTTTTGGGACACTGATTTTGATTATGGTATCAGTTTCGGAGCTCCAAATTCCAAGAAAAAATGGGAGGAAACTGACTTGGGATAAAAAATAAAAGAAGTTAGGGTTTCATGGGTTGCTGGTTTCTTAATATCACCTCCAATTCTCGGTCTGATCCTTCCAGCGCCCCACATTCGTAAAAAAAAAGGCACAACTGACTTGAAAAAAATTAATTAAGTTATCAAAACGAAGATTTTGTTGGTCGCTGATTTCCAATATCGCATCAGATTTTCGATCCGACCTCCTCCGAAGCTCCACCCCCCCCCCCCAAAAAAAAGAAGCAAACTGACTTTGAATAAAAATATCAAAATCTCAAACAAAAGTTTTCTGGGACGTTGATTTTGACTATAAAAACGGGGGGGAGCTGACTTGGGATAAAAATAGAAGAAGATGGGGACGTGGGTTACTGATTTTTTAACATCGCCTTCAGTTCTTAGTCTGATCTTTCCGGAACCCCAAATTCGTTTTTAAAAAAACGCATAACTGACTTGAAGAAAAAAAAAAATTAAGGTATTAAAACAAGGGTTTTGTTGGTCGCTGATTTCGGATATCTTTTTGAATATTAATTTGATCTGACCTCCTCCGGAGCCCCAAATTCGAAAAAATAAAAATAAAACTGACTCGGAGTACAGAATCAGACAAAGTATCAAAACAAAATTTTTTTATGTCGCTGCATTACCTTTCCCAATCTTTTTTTCTGTTCTCTTCGTTCAGTTTTTCAAATTCAGTCAATTTTTCACGAAATAATGGAATCCAGTTTCTTGAACCGAAGTCGGGATCAGATTAGAATTCTGTAACCACAGACATTCGTTTTTTATTTCACGTCAGTTTGGCTTATTTTATTAAATTCGGGGGCTTCTTAGGTGGGCTGAGATAAAAATCTGACAGAATATTTGAAATCAGAAACTAAGCGTTTTTTAAAGTTTAGGTCAGTTTTGTTTCTTTTGTTTTATCAAGTTCGGGTCTCCGGATCGGATCAAAAATCTAATGCAGTTCTCACACTTTTGTCGGAATTCTTACAATGTGCGGAACTGTTTTTTGCTCGCTCAGAGAAAGAACATATGTCTCATTCTTCCAAAAATGGAATAATTTTCTCAGCCTTGCTCCTGTAAAAGGACCAAGTTCCCATTCCAAAAATTGTTTTTTCTCTTGTTTTCGTAGAACACTCTATAATTGGGTCTTAAGAAGGAAAAGTTGCATTTCCTTCTTTTTCCTCGAGGAATATTCTTATTTTGGAAACAGAAAAAGTTTTTTTTTTTCTTTTCTTTTCTTGTGGAACATCCAGCAAAGTTTCCATATTGCTTTGTCGGAACTCTCGCATTATGAGAACGCTTCTGGCCTAAAAAAAACAACATATTTCTTATTCTTCAAAAAACTGAACAATTTGCTTAGCCTTGCTTCAATAAAAGGAAAATATTTTTTTCACTTAAAAAACGAAGAGGTTTTTACCTGTTTTCGTAGAACACCCGGCAAAGTGGTTCTTTGGAAGAGGGAGAGCAATGCATTTGGAGCACTAATTTGAATCGGAAGGGGTACTCCACTGCAGATGACATAACAGCCGAATGCGCTCTGGACTATGGAAGGAAGAAATTGTGAATTGGCGCATCCTACGTACAGGATTAAACATCTGATTGAATTTTCGAGTAGAGCAGACCGAAATAGGTTTGGGCCAAAATCTAATTGAATTTTTGAAATTAGCGACACAAAAAATTCCTATTCCGATACCTTGTTCAATTTTTCAAGCGAAGTCGAAGTGGGTCGTTTGAAGGAGTCAAATTTGGATTTTCGTCCGAAAATCAGGGACAAATCTTATCTGATGCCATATTTGAAGTCAGCGATACAGAAAACCTTTTTCGAAACGTTGATTTTGTATTCCAAGTTAGTTTTTCCTTCTTTTCTTTTTCGAATATGAGCGGCCGGAGGGAGTCTGATCAAAAATCTGATGTGATATTTGAAATCAGCGAACCAAGAATCCTTGTACTGATCCCTTGTGTGATTTTTGTATTCGGAGTCAGTTTTGCCTTTTCTTTTCGAATTTGAGGCTGAGGGGACGGTGGGGAGAATCAAAAATCAGAGGTGATATTCAAAATTAGCGACCTATGAAACCCTTGTTTCGCTAACTCGTTTGATTTTGTATTCCAGATGAGTTTTGCCTTTCTTTTCGAATTTGGGGCTCTCTGGAGGGAGTCAGAACAGAATTTTGAGGCAATATTCGAAATTAGCGTCTCACGAAACCTTTGTTTTGATAATTTTTCTACCTTCAATCCAAATCAGTTTTACCTTCTTATTTAGGGTTCTAGAGGAGGGGTCTGGTTGGCCGAGTGGATTGCACGTTGGTCTCGGCTTCGAGCCCATGTAGCAACTCGCCAGATTTCGACCTAGGCCGGTTTTTCGGCCAGAAGGGAAGCGGGCTAAGACAGCCCTAACAGCCTCTCCGACGTCTCTGAAGTAATGCTCGAAAGCGCAGATTCCAGAGCTCGGGTTGAGTGCAAATTTAGAAAAAAAGAGAAGGGTTCTAGAGGGGGTCAGATCAAATATCTGATGCGATACTCGAAATGAGCGACCCAGGAAATCCTTGTTCTGATACTTTGTTTTATTTTGTATTCCAAGTCAGTTTTGTTTTTTATGGAACTTGAGGCGAAGGGAGTGGGGGGGGGGGGTTGAATCAATAATCTAAGACGATATTTGAAATCAGAGATTGACTAAACTTTTATTCTGATAACTTGTTTTTTACTCTAAGTCAATTTTGCCTTTTTTTCTTTTCGAATTTGAGACTCTAGAGGGAATCAGATCAAAAATCTGTGGCAATATTCGAAATCAGTAACTCAAGAAACCTTTCTTCTGATACCTTCTTCGATTTCTTATTCCAATTAGTTTCGCCCTTCTTATCGAATTCATTTCTCTGGAAAGGGTCGGATACAAAATGGAAGCGATGTTCAAAACCAGCGATCAATGAAATCTTTGTTTTGATTTTTTTGTCAAAGTCTGTTTTGTCCTTCCTTTTCTTTTATCAAATTTGGGGTGCTGAAAGGAGTCGGATCGAATGTCTGAGGTGGTATTCGAAGTCAGTGACCCGAATAACTGCTATTTCGATATTTTACTGGATAGGTTTTCATGTAATATTCTAAAGTTAGTGGTGCGTTCCAGCCTGCTTCAGAAGGGGGAGACAATTTTTCGCCCCAAAAGATGGGCTGCCCTCCCAAATAAAAATCCAAGTTTACCGCGCATCGATACGGCCATCCGCTCAACGATGAGAAAAAGTGGGAATTAAAAGAAGTACTGTGTGTATTTTATTTATGTATGTATGTATAAATGTGTGGTCGCTGTGTGGCCCACAGCCAATGCGGGAAAGCTAGTGATATTCGGATGACCTCACTAACTTCCTAGCGAACCCAGTGACCATAATATCAATCGAGGTGGAAACATAGCACGTCCTGTAACCCCAGCCAGTTCGAACGAACAAGGTATTAAAGTTGCTGGGCGTGTTACAACCAGATCAGAAACATTGGTAATGTGCGTGTGCACGCTGTGGATAGCTTACGCAACGTCTTGAAACACGTGGCTAGTAAGCGAACTGCGACCGACGGCGCCTGAAGAAGATGTATGTATGTATCTATTTATCTACTCTTGGCTTTTGGTTTCTGGTCTGTCTGATACAATGAGACTTGGGATACCGGTATGAGTAGCTGTTTTCACCAGACCGTGATTCCAAATCTTCTCCATCACATCGGGAACCCTATGGGTAGGGAAAATCAAAGGCCTGTGGAGCGGTATGGCAAGGTTGTAGAAGCAACATTCAGATCGTGGACTCATTTAAAACTGATTACAATAAATTGTGCACAAAGTTTTGGCAGGGCGTTGAATTTTACGTACTGTATTTATGAAGATCAGCACACGACCGTGGTCAGCATCAGCATATCGACAAGTAGTTCTAGGCCCAGGAATGATGTTTGTAAAACAATGACTGTAGCTATATAGTATATACTACTTTCGCCTGATTCTCTCTAAATAAAAAGCCTGCTGAAATTTTGAAAATCTCGATCGGATATTTGCTTTAGTTTTGCTTCTAAAACAGTAAAATAATCTCGGGCTCACCTCCCAGCGTTTTTACCCTTATGTGTAGTACTTGGGTCAATAAAAAAATGAGAACTTGAGTTTATCTGTACTCTTGCCTCTGCCTCGCCTCCAAGCCAGAAAGAAAACAAGTCGACCCGCGTCCGTATTCTCCGAAATAAGGAACACAGTCTGTTATCCTGTGCACATATACTTGAGTATAAGAAGAAAAACTTGGTAACACCCTTTTTTGAAATTAACATAAGCCGTTTTCACTTTATACACATACGTGCCGAGTGACTTTTTCGAACCGTATGCGACCGACGGAGCGTACTCGCGCTCCGGCACGCCTGATTGTTGTTTTTAAATACAAAATAACAATTTCGAAGAGACGAAGTTTTCGACAACTCGAAAATTTTCTATATCTGGTTGCGCGCGAGGGCGATGGAGAAGCGCGGCGCAGGTTCTAAAACAACAGCGCCGCCGTTAATACAGACTGTTGATTTTTCCCTCGAGCACGTTTAAAAAGCATCCTAAGAAAAACACTTTGCTGGTAGCGGATTAAAGATCCGGAACGTGTGAATACCAGGGGACCAGCCATAAAGCACAGATACGTAAAAGTTACTCTTTTAGATGGGATATGTTGTATGTGCAAATATGTAATGCACAGAGCATGTATCCATTCACCCTCGTCTTGAAATTCGAGTCGATTCTCGATAGGTCGGTGAGATCGCGAGTTCTGTGCCGTGCTTTATTTGGTTGTTTCCGTAACTTCGCCCCGGAATTTCTTCAAGGGGAAACAATACCGGGTTTCTTTATTGCGTCTTCGTGTAAACTGCAAGTTCATTATTACGAACGCTGCTGAAGAACGTTTAAACGACAAAAGCTCACGTCGGTTCATTGTTGCAAAAAATAAATGGTAGTCGTTCTTCATCTTTTCTAGAATTTTCCGCCTTCAAACAATGTACGGATGGCGTTTTAAGATTTTGGCGGGACGCTTCAAGAACTCGATAATTTTTACGGTTCTTAGTGTCACGGGATGCGCACATTCCGATGAACTGAAGATGAAATCCGATGAAAAGAGAAATAGTGATCAATGTGGAAAGTTGTAGAACAGGTTAACTCAGTGATTTTCAAAGTGGGGGCGCGCCTCCCTTGGGGGTGTGAAGGTATGAAAAGGGGGCGCAGACTAATTGAGCTATCTCAAACCATCTGCATCTCCTCACTGATGAATTCAAGAGCTGCTAAGACACCTACATACCTCGAGTGTGGCCATACGCCATTTTGAAGCCCACCGCGCCCGTCAATGCCGAATTGATTATGCGGAGCGTACCGCGTAGTCAATTCGGCATCGACGGACGCAGTGGGCCTCAAAATGGCGTATGGTCACACCTGGGATTCTAGTATCTCTAGCGCTACTTTTCCAATTCGTGCGATAAAAACATTTTTAGACTGGCAAAGGATCCTTTTCATAGACGCTACGCCGCAAAAGTAAGCTAGCAATAGCATGTGCCAAAAAGAACTTTGAATTATCCTCAGACGAGAGACTTGCTTCAAATCCTCAGAATCTCTGGAAATATTTAGCAAATAAAATAGCGGGCGGCCCTTCTCCGACAATATTCACGTATGGGGAGAGACAGTTATCTGGTACACAAGAAGTTGCAGACGCATGCGCAAAATTTTTCTCATAATTACTCCCTCCCAGTTAAGACTACTACTTATCTCCCAGATCATTTTTGTAGTTCTCATATTTCAATTATGAGTATTAGTAGGATTGAAACTTCACAGACATTAAGAAAAATTCCTCTAAAAAGGACGATCCACCTTTATATATAAAGCATGTTGAGAGCTTGTAAAGACCTCACTAGCATATATTTTTAACCTTGTCTTAAGTAAGGCCACATTTCCTGAATTGGAAAATCTTAAAAGTTGTGCCAGTGCCAAAAATGAAAAACTTAAATGACATTACTTTCAATAGGCCTATATCTATTTTATCTGCTTCCAGCCAAATTTTTGAAACAATACTATGTGATAAATTATTCAACCAGATTAAACACATGATTTGTGATCAACGGAATGGCTTTATTCCGGGTAGGAGTGTGGTCACCAATTTAAGTACTTTCGTCGACTTAATAGCAAAAACATTGATGGTGGTTACCAGACAGATGTCATACGTACAGACTTTCAAAAGGCCTTTGGCAAGATAGACCACAACATTCTTTCAATAAAACTACAGTCACTCGGCTTCTATTGTGAGTTAATATCGTTATTGAGGACATACCTTCTGAGAGTACAGAACTTCAGAGGAGCAATTTCCAAATCATATATAGGTATTTCAGGGATACCCAAAGGGTCTCATCTCGGTTCACTCCTTTTTGATTTATTAATGATTTTCTGTTCAAGTTAAGGAACTGCCAAGGCCTTCCTTATGCTGACAACTTGAAACTGTATAAATTAATCAAAGATAGTGCTGACCCCATTAAGCTCCAAGATGACCTTAACATCCTCGCTGCTTAGTGTAAAGAAAATAATCTGCCTCTTAATTTAAGAAAATGTTGCCAAATAACCTTCACTGAAAAACCAAACCCCATAGCTTTGCAATATACCACAGGAGGACATCCATTGGAAAGCGAATTGGAAATCAAGGACGTGGGTGCGGTTTTTGACTCTAAATTATCATTTATTCCTCACTTCAATCATGTAATAAAATCTGCAAGATCCATACTTGGCTTTCTTTACAGAAATGCCCAATCATTATTTAAAATTGATAGGTATCCTATTAATTTCATATTCCTCGTTAGTAAGGTCTAGACTAGAATTTGGATCTATCATTTAGCACTTTAAATAAAAAAGAGCTCAATCCACAAATTGAGAAAATTCAAGAAAAATTTTTACGATACATATATACGTAGAAAACCATCTCAGTATTATCCAAATTGCTGCATATTGATATGTGGCAACACTGATACGTCAACACTGATCCGCAAGTAGCTGATAATTATCATGGGAGTGGCATTGTTTTTTTTTCTCGTTGATATAGAATTTTGGATCGTAACAATCGTAATGAATATACTTAGCGTGAATTATAACTAAAATCAACTGTTATCATTCATTGTTGATGAAGACACAACATTGGCGCAGTCGGTACGACGATCCTCCAGGATCCGATCTATGAGAGGAGAGTTCCTGTATATTGATATATGGCAACACTGATCTACAACTAGCTGATAATTATTATGGGAGAAGCATTGTATTTTTGTTTTGTTTTTTAGCCATATTTTCCTGTGATGGAGGATCCATTCAGATCACCGACTGCGCCAAGAACAAGAAAATTGCGGACTCACTTTGTTTGTAGTAGGCACCCTAGCCCGACATTGTTTATCTGGCTGTCTTGACGTTGTCTGACTGATTCACCGACTGACTTGACTGACTGACCTGGCCTTTTTTTTTAATTTCGCAAGGGGCCAAGTCCCCACTCGGCGGCCAGTTCGGAACTTTCTCCAGTGGCTCCTTGTATCCGTCGAAAAACATAAAAATAGAAATCAGGGTGTCTCCTCTCACTAACTTACATTCCTTTGGGTAATTTTAGCGCGGGGTAGAGAGGGGAACTCACATTTTTTAAATTACATCATGCATGCGAAATATATTATATGGACGCTATTCAGCAAAAGGGAACCAACATTTGTAAACAAAATGAGTTATTCGTTATGTTGGAAAGAGCGTAGAAAGTAGAATTTTTCAAAATTGGGCCCCCAATTCCAAAATGTGTACTCACGATGAGAAAAACGTATCAGTAAACGCTATGTCGTATAGTTTCTACATGACTCTTGAACTTCGAATTACGTGTTCTCAAAAAGCGGATTTCGCTAGTTGGTTCCCTTTTGCTGAATAGCGTCCATATACAAATGAGAACATTTACAATCTTAAGCTAAATTATAGCTACACTGTCTGTCATCTGTCGACCAGTTAGTCAGTGTCTCAGTCAGCTTGAGATTGTCTATTGTCTCCTTCAATTTCACGACATGTCCCTATCGGCTTCCATCTTCCTTCCCCGCCCGCCACTTCGGCAACAACACCCAAGACGGGAGGGTCGCTCCAAGTAGAGGGGGCCGCCTTCATGGTCAGCCGATTACCACAAGACTTCAGCCTCAAGTTCTCTGTCGCCTCCTCAAAGGGTGTCGAGTAGATGAGTCGAGTATCAGGTTTCATGGTCTCCTACCAGTGACGCTCCTCAGAACAGGAGGGGACGCTCACAGGTGCCAAGGTTTCACTGGGCTTCTCTTTTCTCCATCAACCTTTCTCACCCACTACGGTCATTATCTCTTCTGCTGCTGCTACAGCTTCGGTGGAGTGCCGCTTATCGATGTTCGTTGACGAAGGGCCCGCCCTCTTCCGGGCTCTTCATCAGTCTGGGGCCGCCCTCTTCCAGGCTCTTCAACTGGAAGCTACGAATTCTCCCTGATTCCCGCCAGTTACCATTGGTATGCCGGCGACAGGAGCACCGGGTACGGGTCCGCCTTGATTCCCGGTGCTGGAGCTTGCGACGGCTTCTGGACAGCGGTTACGGGTCCATCCTGATTCCTCCTGTCCATTGGTTGGCGCTAGTAGTGCGACGTGGCGGTACTTGCCGTTGGGAACAACGGGTTCTCCGCTTCCCGGAGTCAACGCACAGTCTTCGCCACGCAGTCGACTCGCACTCTCCACTCCTTCGGTAAAGCTGTCGGTGGTGGAATGGGTACATATGGACCAGTCAGCGCTCACTCCGTGAGAACGTGTTTCGCAGATTGCGAAAACGCACCTTCACACTCGCACTGTGGAGTGTCGCGTCGTGTCATTTTGTGCGGGTACTCGGCGAAGCATCCGTGTCCGTTCAGCGCCTGCGCTGTCCAAAACGAGAGCTGTATTTTGGACTTACGCCGGGCGCTGATGTTGGGGCAAATCGAGTGCGTCCATCGACCAGTCGACGCCTCGTCCCAACGTTTTCCCCAACATTGCTCGGTGATGCGGCGGAACTGCTCCGGCCAGTCGCTCAAATGGTACCCCGCCAGCAACAGCGGCTGCTGCGTATTCCTCTTCATCGCTGCTGCTGGTGAGAGCATCATCTGCTCCGTTGTCGGTGTAATCAGCGGCGGCCTCCACCACTATCTAGAACTTTCCAGGTGCGGTGCGGTCACTCTGGGATACGGACCCCAGTTAATGGCCGGTAGGCCATGACGGAGTAGCCACAGGACTGACCGCTCATGAATCGCAAAGTCTACCGGGGAAAGATCAGCCAGAATCAGTGCTGCTTCCTGGTTGACTGCCCGGTAGCCTCGGATACAGAGAAGTGCTGCTTTCCTCTGCACCGACACGAGCAGCTGCCGTGTCATTCGTAGGGCCGCCCGTTAGTACCAGACAGAGCTACAATACAGAAGGTATGTCTGCATGCATCCCTGCACCATAGTTCCTCTCGCCCTGAAACTGTACCCGAACATTTTGGTGGGTATTCGGGTCAGAACGGGGAGCGATGTGACGACTCTCGATCAGTTGCTTGCCGGATGTGCTCGACCCAGTTGAGTTGGTCGTCCAGAATCTCTCCCAGGTACCGCATTTTTGTCGTCGGGTGGGCCACCGTCCCTCTTCCAACAGGTAGTTGAATCTGGTCCGGTAATTTGGTTCTTCGGCGATACAGCAACAGCGCTTCCGTCTTGCTAGTGTTCTGCTCTAGACCCTTGAATGTCTCGGCGCTACAGACAAGCAGCGTGTCATCGACGTATGCCTGCACCGAGGTCCCATGACTGATCAGTGCAAGCGTGGAGTTATAGCTGATGTTCCAGAGGACTGGTCCCAGTGCGGATCCTTGAGGACAGCCTCTCTGGAGCGTCCACGACACGTACCCATTACTTGTCGATTACTGAAGTAGCTACCGAGCGTGGCTACCACAAAGTGCGCGAAGCGCATGTCCTGCAGCGTGGGCACAGTGGTGGTCCAACAGGTGTTGTCGAACGCACCTCGTATGTCCAGCGACAAGACAGTGGTCATCACATGTCTGGGTGGGTGTTCTTGGATGGTTGCGACGGCCGCCACTACCGCATCCTCTGTTGATCGGTGAGCCCTGAAGCCGTATTGTCGCGGATCCAGGAGGTTTTCGTTCTCCAGGTGGCGGTCAGTATACGTGTTGAGCACTCGCTCTAACGTCTTCTCTATGACAGACAGCAGGGTGATGGGGCGATAACTGTCTGCCAGCTCCGGATCCTTGCGTGGTTTGGGTACAATGTGCACGCGTCCTGTTTCAGATATCGTTTATCGTTGTATTCAATTTTTTTTCGCTGCATTCACTGAGTTCACGATTCTATCAAAAGTTTTGGTGTTATCGTCATCTGCTTGTTCAACTTCAGCCATGTTGGCCGAAGCCCGGAAAACGTATACACGTTTTAACTAGCACTTGTAGGTCGAGTTCGACGTGTACAAACACTATTGTAATCCGGAAACAGTTTTATCGCACAGCACAACACTTGTCCGCCGATAACGCTCGCTAAGAAATTAAGGCAACATAGTTTATCCAAATTGATGCGATTTGATGTCAGAGGAAAACGATCTATTTGTGGATACCTCCAGATCCTTCAAGGCAGCAATACCGCAGATAGGTAAGTCTAAGCGCGTACGGGCTACGACGACAACGAGTTCCACCAGTTTATCTATTAGCAATGCCGATGAAAAAATTTTCAATTCACGCTACACAATTTCTTCACCCCTTCAAATGTAAGAGCCAGCAAACCTACCTACACCGAGTCAGGATGAACTGCCTACTTACCCGGCTGGAGGGAATTCAAGTACATGAGACACCCTGGTAGATTCAATCCCTCCGAAGAACAGCTCCAAAGGCGCAGTTTGTTCGATTTTCACGGTACCACTCCTACGCTCGGAGCCGCGACGGGTGGGCGCATTTTCATCGGTTTTATTCTGTTTCTGAGACGCTCGGCGGCTCGGCTGCTTGGCTCGCGCTCGATTAAATCACGCCACCGTACAGGAAACATCTGTTTGCTCCACTTTATACGACGTTTTCCCTGCTCACCGTGTAATTCGAGAAGAAAATATACAGCCGCAATGCCATCGCCAAGCCGCACGTCACGTCGCGTCGCTCTCGTTTCGGCGACGCTCTCTGGCCGAATCGGAACGCGAACATTTTCGTTACTTGGGTCGGAAACAAAAGCCGACGGCCCGCGGCGCGTAATAACGTTGGTAAATGGCTAATTACGTAATACTGGAATTCGGAAAAGAAATTACGAAAGTTTTCGCCCCGGAGACTGGGCTCGATTGTACACCTCTTCCTAGCCCCTTTCGTCCATTACGTCGCAGCAGCGCCACCGCGAAAAGGCGCGCACAAAAAGACATGCACACGTTCCGGGCGCTTTCTCCGGCGGTCTCGACCCGCTGAAAGGAAATCGAAATGCGAAACAGCAAAGGCCCCGCGCCGTTCGCACTTCCGCTAAGCGAAATTTTGTGAAAATGCCGCTGCCGTTAGGTCGAACTCGGTTGAAATAATATGTAAAGCTGGCGGGAACGAGGAACTCGCCCGACCAACCTGGCCGTGAGTACAATGGCGAATCTTTTTGATTATTTTTGGCGATATTTTAATGCTAACAAATTATACCGAATAAGGTTACAAATGAATCTTCTCTCTGTGCGGCGGCTGCGAGGCGGCGAACAAAACGCAACGTGGGGATACCGATCTACATTGTTTTTCTTCTATTAATTCCGAATGCTTTCCTTTCGCTTTCCCACCTCGATTTCTGGGTTATCTCGTTTGCGAATCGATTTCGCGATTCATTCGAGTGTACTTCCCCCCGATTTTCAGACCCTCTGGTCTCGTGTAATGGAACACGTGACGTCGCGCCGAAAACTGGGGGAAAAGTTGTTAACGTGCAGTGGGAGTTTTGGATCTTGAACGTTACGGTAGAAAGAACGTAGTCCGGATTTGCAGGCAGGCGTGGATACAAGGACAAGACGCCTCCGCCATCAGAAAGAAAGATGTGGGCTGAAACATGATTCAAACATAGTTGACTAATGGAAAAATTCGATGGAACAATTCGACTGGAAAATGCGAACGGAAAACGAGTCTGAAATAATTGACCAGCTGTAAGACCCCTTGAATTAGAGTGATCGCGTATTAGTAATTCGACAAAATTAAGACAAGAAAATAGTCTGCTGAAATTGCGTTGGGCATGAATAAGCTCTGCGCCAGAAGGATGTCATGTTTGCTCACATGTGAGCAAAAACAACATCGAAAGGACATCTCAGTGGTCAAGGCAAAGTTATTTGATCGCAACTTTTACATATTTGTTTTTCAATATACATGGTCCTTAAGAGAACATCAAAGGCTTCAGTATTAGATATAATTCCATACATAATTGGATTGTTTAGAGCCCCAAGGACTTTCTCATCATGCTGATGGTAAAGTATTTTGGCAGGACAGTCGAACAAGTCTGAGAACCCTTCGAATCATTGTCGAGAAACGGAAACTTAATCGATCAAAAATATTAAATCATATAAATATTATTCTCCCGCGAAAGCAATTAAAAGGCTCCCAAATCAAGAATCTACAAGTTTCTTAATTAAAAAAATCTAACTAGTTTTGCAGAAAACCGTTATAAGTTCGTAATAATTAGGCTCGCTGATTTTCAGTTTACGACGAAATTAAATGCAGCGGTCTTATCAGGGCCATTACAGCAGCAGCTTTCGTCGTAAAATGACTTTTCGCTTCTTTGATCCCCAACCAAAATTTTTAATTACACATTTTGTGAATAGTCAGCCAGCTAGCCGGCACATCTGCCAATTAAACGATAAAATATAACAGTCGTTATGTTACTATAAGCCGTTTTGCAATAACAAAAAATATCCGAAATCCGACAGGCATTCGCAAAATCTAATTGAGGAGAGAGTAAAGGGCGAGATTCAGTGGTCGTACACCCGTTTAACGGGAACTGACTGTCGTGATTTTTTTTAAACTGAATTCCAGCGGGTTTTTCTTCCAGGAATTTACGAAGCTGGCGATAATATCTCCGGCAGATAGCCAAGACGACTTATCATCTCTGCGGGAGATTAAAGCCCTCGCAGAATTTTAAGATGAAATGGCCACCACGATGATTTTAGAAGATTCATTTCCAAATTTATTTCCAAAACTGTGCCGGCTGTTTGCATGTTTTTCTAGCAACTACTTGAAGCTCGAGATTGAAAGCTTCTGATTTTGAGAGTTCAACTTCCCAGGTTACAACTTGGATCTCTTTAGCAGTAGATGTATCTACTACTAGGTGAGAAAGGTACTTCTATTTCGAATTGTATCATTTCATTTTCCACACATCAACTGGGAATAGATTCATTCCAGATGTCGAAAATTTCTTAAATTTTCAACTCCGTTCACATTTTCTTCATTCTGTTGAAGATTACGTCATGTTGACGGCGATGGTGGCAGAAATAATTGGGTAGTAAGCTGTATGAAAGAAATATACATTTTAAAGGTACCTAGCAAGGAATGAACATTTATTCGACAACTTTGCCTGCTTCACATGCGGACTCAGGGGTCACAGAGCTAAAAAAATGCTCCTAAACACTCGAAGACGAAGTGGAAGACAGCTTCTCGCCAGCCTTTCAAACCACTGACATACAGACCGAAAATATTCTTCCCACGAATGGCTTTTCATCTCTAGCAGCCAAAAGAACCCCACCCTCCATCGTTTCCAACTCTTCCAAATACAAAGAC
Source organism: Acanthococcus lagerstroemiae (assembly GCA_031841125.1). Classification (NCBI taxonomy): domain Eukaryota; kingdom Metazoa; phylum Arthropoda; class Insecta; order Hemiptera; family Eriococcidae; genus Acanthococcus; species Acanthococcus lagerstroemiae. The sequence goes on from CM063113.1 coordinate 48,948,595, forward strand.
GCCACCCTAATCGCTCCATCACAAGACTCCTTAGCTCAACATTAAACCAAAAAAGGGAAAACGGAAGATACTTAAACGATATTCCATCGCTGACAGAAAAACAACTAATAGAACACCTCAAACCTTTATATGCCGACCAAACAAAAACAAACCACCGGAAACCGTTGAAATCCTAGTGGCCTTCATCGGTTCGTGCAAAAATCTAGCACAGGACGCCGTAACAAACATGCAAAAATTCAACATTCCATTCGCGCCAATCAACTAGCCCAATTACTACAAAAATGTCACCCCATTATCCACAACGGCAAATCTAAGGGCCGAATCTCGCACATCTTGACCGCAATCACTGCAAAACCGGACGACAAATCTAACTCCGCTCTCCGTCGCTAATATTAAACTGGAATTGTAATGGCTTGTACTCGCACCATGAAAATCTCAAACTCCTTATTCATACTTACACTGCACAAATCCTATGTCTCCAAGAAACTCATTTCAAAACTAACTTTTCACCCTCTCTTCCAAATTACACATCCCACTCTAATTGGCCAGCTGGGCAGCAACAACACCAATATCAGAGGAGAAATACTGCATGAAATAACCCTCCTCAACCACCAAGCAACACACGTCAACTTCACTTATCGCACTTGGTCCCTCTTATATCTCATTATCAGCACCGCACAACCAAGCAGCCAACTAGTCGTCCAGTATCACCCAGACATGACTGGTAGCGACCGTATCCCCCTCGTCATTGAATCACTACAAAATCCACCCACCACGAACCATCTTTCGCAACTTCAAAACCGAATTATCGGAAACTATACAGGAAACTGTACTATAAAACAAGCGCTTCAATCATCACTCCTCCCATCACAAATCCAGAAGAAGCAACCCAATTTATCACCACAACACTTTTAGACATATCACACAAATTCACACCACATCCAACCCATCCAACTCCTCGTAGCACAGGCACCCACAGAATAAGAAAATTACATACTTAAAAAAAACGAGAGCCAAAGCTAAACTGGAATTCAAGACAGCCAAAAAGCACTCGTGGCAGCTATATGTCTCAAGCATCACCAAAAAGACTCCACCTGCCGAAATATGGAACAAAATACGGGCAATAGAAAATAAACGAACATTCCACATCCCCACCTCCATCATATCCGGAGATCAGCAACCTCATACATCGTCCACACACATAGCCGAATCCTTTGTTGATTCTTTCGCAAAGGCTTCAAATCGTTCAACAGCCCCACCACACTTCACCAACACTAGTCTCATAGATAACGCCGAAGCCACTTACAACCAACAACTCACCTACGAAGAGCTACAATCAGCCATTCGTCGTACCAAGTCAGCAAGTCCAGGACCAGTGAAATCCACATTTCGATCCAAAACGCACACCCCAAACTGAAATTATTCATTCTCCGCCTCTTCAACACCATCTGGAACACTGGACAATTTCCTCAAGCATGGCGACACGCAATCATCATACCTCTTCTGAAACCACACAATCCTCCTCACCTCATCGACAGCTACAGACCCATCTCACTCACCTCCGTACTCAGCAAGTTCCTAGAAAACATAGTCAACGCTCGGCTCCATAGCATTCTTTCCACAGAAAAACTAATGCCCCCTTAACAAGCTGGATTTCAGCCTGGCCGATCAACAGGAGAACAACTTGCCTTCCTTTCCAGCTCCATCTTCGAAGCCTTCTCCCGTCGCCATCATGCACTAGCTGTCTTTTTCGATCTACAAAAAGCCTTCGACACCCCCTGGAAAATAAAAATCACCGAAAAATTATACAAATGAGATGGTGTGGAGGGACGTATGGCGATGCGCCCCGAAACTACCCTTTCGAGTATCGCATCAGTGACTGGAGGGACATTTGAGGCGGACCCGAGCCACCATTTCTCCTTCCCACCAGGGCGACCATGGGGTTCCCTACTGACCGAGGTCCACACTCTCTGAGGGCTCGCCTGGAATTCAGGTCCCCACAGCCGGACGTGCTGCCTCCTCACTCACCCCTCACCTCCACGTCTTGGTCCGTGTGTCAACGCAGGCAGGTGGTACTCACAATTCCATACCTTCTACTGGAGTGCCCAATCCTCACGTCTCTACGCTTCCATCTCCTCAATTCCTTTACACTCAGAAATCTTTTCCAAATCGTAACACCCGACCTACTAATCCACCATCTTCAAAAAGCCAACATCTACACGCAATTGTAACACTCAATCACTCATAAATTGTGCATAGGCATTAATTTCCTTTTCTTGTATCTTGTAACATGTAAAATCCCGTAATTGTGGCCCCTGTTACCCCTGTTGCCCCTGCATTACGTAAATAAAGAAATTGTGACGCGTCATGAGAAACCATACCTTCGGGTGTAAATGAAATTTTGACTGATGCTAATAGAGAAAAGTATGGAGAATCCAATGCCGCAAACTGCAGCTCAATCGGAGCAAAATTCTCAGAGATACGCCATTTTGAAGTTGGAAACTACTAAAAAGTATTTTTCTAGAAAAACAGCTTTAAAGTTTTTCGTCCGGACATTGCTTAAATTACCAAGTTCTCCGAAGTATGATTAAAAATTAGCCCCCCCCCCCGAGTAAAATTTTATGAGGAATTCAATGGTGTATGTTTCAGGTTTGCTGAAATAAAACTGACAAATGTATGCAAATAAAGTTTATTACACAAAAAAAAAAATGCATGTAAATGACGTTGATTATAAAGAAAATCTATCATACAAAAATTTTTTTTTACAAAAATTATAAAAATTAAACAAATAAACAACAAAACAAGCGAGTATGGGTGCCTAAAATGTTCTTCAGATACTCTAGAACACATTTCCGGCAAAAAGTCATTTTTGATCAAAATCAATTTTTCAACGTGTTTTGGCGTTTTTCTTGAAAACAACTTTTTCACCCGAAGGTATGGTTTCTCATGGCGCGTCACAATTGTCAATTGTCGTAGACTGGCGACAAATGTTTGTTGTTTGTCGTTAAGTCCGAGTTCTAATGCAGACGCATCTCCAGGGAAGAATACTATGTAATTTCCCCTTGCTTTCATCGGGGTTTACCTGCTAGAGTTTTCCTTCTCCTAGGTGTCTTCAGTTTTTTCTGAAGCCCCCTCACCACGCCAAGGTAGCACATACAGAAATGGCCTCTCTATCGTCAACCGGATATAAACAATCCCACCAACTCCCGTTTGCGTGATGCCCCAGACTTCCCTAGAATACTTTCACTCTAGCTGAAATGCCGAGCGAAAGACGAGGGTGTAACTCGTACACGACCGACTCTACTTCTTCATCTTGTATTTGCGTTCCGGGTAAGTGCAGCAGCTGCTTTTCACTTCTCTCGAGCGTTTACTTTCATCCACTCCAAAGAGCCAGACAATCCACACGAACTGTGTACAAACTTCTTGTATATTCTTTTAATCGATTCGAAAATAATCAGAAACATTTAAAAAGAGAACTGCTCGCTCTTCGTCGTCTGGAAACTTGCTCTCTTCGGTTTCCGGGCGGAGGAGAGTATAAGCGCGAGTGGAGGAGCCGCGCTGTGCGCGCGCGAGATATACATTAAAACAATTTCGACTTTCGAGTAATAGTCGACGAAACGTAAAACCGTCGCTGTATAGAGCGGTTTTGCGATGCAGAGAGCGAAAAAAGAAAAGAGGACGCCGGATGAGATGAATTTCGCTGCCATAAATGTAAATTTAATCAACTTCCGAAAACGAGCACTAGCGTGGTCGGGCAGTGGCGGAGGGAAAACAATGCTCGCGTCCGACTAAAATCGACTCTCTCAAAAACGAATAACGCCAAAAAAAATATCCGCCAAGATTAAAACTTTTTAATCCGTTTCTCTGTTTCCACTCGCTGCCCGATAATAAGTTTCGGTCGACGTAGACGTTTTAATTATATTATTGTGGTACTCGATATATACGAGTTTGTACATTGAACGAGTATATATACATCTAACTTAACCTTTTTCCCGTATCATATAATGCATCTGCAAACGTATGAAACTGTGTGTGTGTGTGTGTGTGTGTGTGTTCGTATGGCTCCGTACGTACACACACATACTATACTCGAATTTCTCAGCCTGCCGCCGGACCATTTGGAGCAGCACGCATTTGCGGATTAAAAAGCGTTTTAATTTCGTAAAAAGAACTCGACTCGGTCTGCCTCTCTGTAAGAGAGAGTGTATAGAGATGTGCACGTATCCGGAGTATAAATATAAGGCTGCGAGAAACACGCCTAAATCCGGATTACGTTCTCGTTGTTTCTGCTATCGAGTGTAAAATTGCTTAGGAGCGCGTGTGATTCCGAAAATGAATGTACTTTCAAAACGGACGATTTTATAACGCTAATACGTTAGAACGTGAGTCCGGAAGCTGTGCGAGGGAAATAGTCTCGAGGGTGCGTGTACTGCGTGTAGCATACAGACGCCCGTTACGACTGCTTCGGCTCTGCGAGGGTCGCGAGGTTGATTTTGACGAGTCGGCGATTTCGGGATGACGGATACGAACTATAACTAGACCAGGAAGACGAGCAGGTTCGGAGGAGGAAAAAACTATCTGATATTTGGGACGTTGTGGAAATGTCGAGGAAGGTGTCCGAACCTACATACTAAAGTCCCGCTTCTTTGCTGCTGATTTGTGTTGTTGTTTTTTGGTTTTTTTTTGGTATTTTGTATGCGTCTCCTTTGCAGGAGGTTGCAACTGACATGAGAAATAAAACTTCGCAATTAAGTTACGAAGTCATACAATTCTATGAGAGATACGACCTAGTAATTAACTTATGATGATAAGTGTTTTATCGAGTTCGTAGCTCCGTTTCGTGAGTTTCGTGGCTGGTTCAGATACCCTATTGATATTTCGTACTTGTAATGTTTAGGCAGTTCCGATCTAGACGTACTTCGAATACAGTTGTACAGTATTGAGCTGGTTTAGTTTCTGTTTATGCAAGCTAGTTCTACAACAATAAGGTTATGAGTCTTACGAACGGTTTGATGCAATCCTCTATTTCTCCCTATCTTGTGCACGTTCTTTCATTTCGTAATAGCACTTACATTTGACATCCTTGATTATCTGTTGAACATACTAGAATCTTTACCGACCTACCCAATTCTTTCCCTCCACTCTTCCTTCTAGATGCAGTGACATTATTCCCGGGTGCCTCAAATTATGCCCTACTAGTTTATCTCCCCTTCTCTTCAGACAATTCAAAATATCAATTTTACTGCCTACTCTGTTAAGTACTTCCTCATTTCTTACCGTATCCGTCCATTTGATACTAAGTATCTGCCTATAGCACCACATCTCAAAAGCTTCGATCCTTCTCTTCTCTAGTTTTCCTATGGTCCAAGTTTCACATCTATACAAAGCTACACTCTAAACATAAGTTTTCAATAACAATTTTTTGATTTGAAAAAATTACCTCTCCGGTAAAATGGTGATTTGGCTCGTGCTAGTCTGCTACTAATATCCCTTTTACTCCTTCCCTCTTTTCTTATTTCACTCCCTAAATAACAAAATCCGCTTACTTCCTCAATCTTTTCCTGCCTAATATTTATATTTAAGCTATCATGTTCACATCAATTACATACCAATACTTTATTTTTATTCTTATTTATTCTCATACAATATTCAAAATCTCCTCCATTCCATTTAAAATGCTTTCCAAAACTCCTTTCAGCTAATAAGACAAAATATCATCTGCAAACCCGAGCATCTTTACTCGTTTACTCGCTCTCTATTTTTCTTTTATTCTTTTATGGCCCACTCTATGTATAGATTAAATAATACTGGAGATAAGGAGCACTCCTGCCTTACACCTTCCGAGCCTGTTGCAATCGAAATTATTTTCTCTTCTTCTCTTCCCAATTCAGTCACTGTTCAGTTCAGTGGTGTGTAATTTCGGATGTGTTGATCTGAGCGGATCATGTCACAGTTCAGTTCCGTGGCGCTTTACGTGTATATTCGAGAAATCAATTAATTGAAAATAATAAAAGTAATTATTTCGATTTCATTAGGATCGGCAACGAGCCTCTTGCAATTACTTTATTTTTTCCTCTTATTTTTTTTTTTTTTTTTTTTTTTTTTTCGTTTTCAGTAGTGCCCATTGATCTTGATCTTACTGCGGTTGCTCGGTTCTATGTCTACGTTCTACGTAATGCGTTATCATATCAATCCGAATTATTTCGATTTTATAAGATTTTATTCTTCTCCAGTTTTACTGCATTGTTATTATTGAAAATTGGAGTACTGTTTCCGTTGGAAAAGATTTTGAAAATTGAGGAAAACGCTTCACTGGATTCAGAAGAGGTAAGTTAAGCTGCTTGCTAATGTGCAAACATGTTCGTAGATGTCTATTTCTGTGGTACTCTTTATCAGCAAATGTTTCAAGGAATAATAGGAATAATGATGTTTCATAAATATGATAAAAGGATTGATTAATGCCTATAGTTTTCGTATTCCGTTTTAGGTTTCGAGGGATGAAGTCTTAGCGTTGCACCTGAGAACAAAACAACGGCGTTCCTCTTTGTAGTGATTGTGGGAATATGCGATGCAATAACAGTAACGATGTCCAGGATATGTAACTGTAATCAGAAAATATATAGTAGAAGAATGAAGTGGCGTGACATTGGCATTGTAAAATCGTCATTATTTATTTTTTATCGCCTTACAGGATTGTTCAATGCAATTCGAATAACTCACAGGATGATATGCATTCTTTACTTTATCATTTCGTATTTTCGACGCACATAACGTAATATTTGTACGGTATGTACGATGCCACTTACTCGTTGTTACAATGCCGATTGCAGAATTGTGATTACCAACTATTACAGATACATTTTCCGATCATTCTATACCAGTGCTGAGTTTTGAAGTTATAAGGACAATGTATGTACTTTCGATGCTCTCAAAACTGTATACGGGTAATTCTCTGAAAAGTGCAACAGTTTAAACTTTTAATTTTTTCCAAAAAAATTGAGCAATTTGAATTTTTTTTTCATTGGAATCACCATTGTACTTGTCCTTGAATTAAAAGGTGGCATTGAGCTGTGGTCATACTGAAGGGGGGAGGAGGGGCAACGTTTTGAAGATTCATTGACCACGTTGATGGAATTTCCATCAACGTGGCTGATAATACTGGCCACGTTGATGGAACTTCTTTATCCGTGGCCAACATTATTTGGCCACGTTGATGGAATTTCCTTATCCGTGGCCAACCTTTCGATGGAATTTCTTTCACTGCAGTCAATCATTATGAAAAGTTTCCTGCAGAAGAATAATGATGACTTCTTCAATGAGAATACATGAAAGTAAGTTCATGTATATAATGATTGTATTATTTGTATTTCTATTTAAACTATGAAATAATCCTTCAGCGTATCAGCGACACAATCAATCACCTATCAAAACCATGTCCGATGTTAGAAATTCAAAATAACTAAAAAATTCCGAATGACCACGGATGAGGAAAAGAAAGAATTAGCCACGTTGAAAGAATAATTCCTAAGAATTCTCATTTGAGACTCGCAAATATAATTTTTATTTTTAAATCGCCTATATATTTCTTTTATACTTACATTTAACAGTTTTCTTTCGCATTTTCAGGTTGACAGCGAAAATTGCCGGAAAGAACTGATAAGCCACGGTGATAGATATGCAGAATTGTAAATGCGCTCATTTTCACAGATAATTCGTTGTGGACAAGTTAACTCAACTCCGACGTTGAATTCGATCATGGCTCGAAGTTCTCGACACAGATTTGAAGCTAAGCAGCTAGTTTCGAACATTAGATATGGAATCAGGGTGGCCATGCGTAAGAACGAAAAAATGACCACGGAGATGGAATTTACACCAGCCATAAACCTTCTTGGCTTTTGAGGCGACCTTTAAATGTACTAAAGGCCGCTCAAATGCATGTCAACGTGTAGAGTGATGGGTTGAGAAGAACTTTGGCCTTTAATTTCAAAAAAATATTCGTTCTGCATAGGGTGAAAAAATGAATAATGATTTCAAGAAATGCTAGTCTCGTCCACGTTGATGGAAGTTTTTGCCCTTTGAGCTCATTTTCCGCTAAAGGGGGAAGGGGTATGGGGTTCTACACAATTGCGTCGAGCAGAAAAAATCATAAACATACCAATCTATTATTTTTAATTTTCTGAAAAGAGTATAATGCTGAGAAAATAGCTGACACGCAAACTATCGCACTTTTCTGAGAATTACCCATACCCGTTTCATTAACAAGTTTTGATAGTACTGAATTTCGGTTAGGCCTGTTCAAATTTTAAACTTTATTAGAATCGAAATAAAATTTTTCATTTGAATTGAAAGAACTTCTCTTTTGTCTTTGGCGAAAGAAGAATTACGATTTCCTAAGATGCTAGCAGAATTGGTGGAATTAAATTTATATGTAGATGTAGAACTGTAGAAGATTAGAAGAACGTTTTCTAGCTCCATGAGGCGATTTCGTTCAAGTTTGAGAGTCAAAATTATGTCTAGAGGCAGTTCCTTCAGAAAAAGTTTTGCTTTGATCTTTTGAATGTTTTGATCTTTGTTGCGCGACTGCAGTCTGTAGCTTCGCAGTTTGAATGTGTTTTGTTATTGAAATAATTCAGTTTATTCAATGAACCTGATTCTTCCTTCATTTAAATAAAATTATTGTTCAACTGAATTCGGGCTGGTCGAGGTAGTGGCACGATGTTGGCTGTCCTCGCACTTGTAAAAGTGATCATGTGGGAATATCCCATTAACATACAAATACGTACATAATTTTCAAAAAATATCTCAAAAATGAAAGAGTTTTCCAAAAAAAAATATGAAAATAAGCAAACTGATAGAGGATTAAATTTCCTTTCAGATGAGTTCATTTTAATTTCAATTACAGCAATTTTCTAAATTAATCACTTTTACACAGCTGCTCATTTTTTTTGAGTCTCCCCTCTCATCTTCTTCCACATCTTCCTCTCTCTCCATTCTTATCTCTTCATCTCCATTATTACTATATATGTATAGTCCTTCTACATACTTTACCCACCTTTTCACTTTTCCTTCAGCTGTGTAAACAGGCTCTCCCTACTTATTTTATTACTTTATTACCTATTCGTTTATTCATAACAGTTTCGACGACTGCCTGCCCTTTTATTCCCTTTGTATTTATTATTCTAAAGTCTCCTGACCAAAAATCATTCTTCTCTTTCCACCTTATTTCACTTATTCTAACTATTCCTAGGTTAAACCTGTTCATTTAAGATTCTAGAATCTTCCAACTCCATTCAAGCTTCTTACATTCCAAGTTCCTATTTTAATTGCGCATTTCTTTTTAAAACTTTCCGACGTTGATGCTCTCCCGAGTAGCTCCCTCCCGGACATCCGAATGGGGAGCTTTTTACGTCCGGAAAAATTATTTACCTGTTGGAACGCCATAATCAATAATTAATACTTAGAAAAGCTTTATTTCCTGGAAAGATATACTGTTGTAGTTTTTAATTACTTCCAACAGGGTTTATCTGTCGGAGTTTGCCTTCTGCTACACACTTTTGGTCGCGATTTTAGCGATATATAACCACATAGAGAGTCTCTTTTATTTTTCTATTTTTTACGCTCAAGCCTCCTCACCACGGCAAGGTATCACCCAAGAGGAGGAATTGATTCCAAAATCGCGGTGATTTGAGTAGGGGAGTTCAGTTCCTCTGAAATGTTGACCATCGTCGCATGTACGATAAATATTTCCGAAAAGAATGCGCCAACTAGACGAAATTCTCGACTAAAACGATCTCTCGTACTTTCTGCTTATCTGTTTTGGAAGCTTTATGACTGATGGTCGCGAATTCCTATGCGTAGTGGAGAGCTACTCAAAAGATTTTTCCACGAAGAATTACGTCCAACACGAAGTTATGTACAGAATTTTACCTCTTCTTTCAAATAATAATATTGAGTGAATAATACCGACGTATGTACATTAACAAATGGAACTGTAATGATAAATTAGATAAATAATGTTCCTCCTATGAAACCATTTCGATGTGGATTCGTCGAGTAAAACCATCGTCGATTTTACATTCGTGCATCGACTATAATATTATTCTATACCAAAACATAAAAATGCATCTAACGATCTGTCAATGTCAATTTTCTTTTCCTAGCACTCCTATAAGTACAAAATTTTGTACTACCTCACTCTCCATGATTCTCTTTTTTTCTTTCCCGTAGTTTAACTATTCTTTATCCCACATCCCACACTCCATTCTTCTTATTTTACAGCACTTTTCCAACATAACTTTTGAGTCGACCTTTACGAAGCTCGTCCGGTTTCACTCCTCATTGAGTACAATTCTATTCAAGACTCTTGAGGAGTCCTTAAAGGCGTATTTAGGAATTTTCAAGCCTCTTGCAGACTCTCTCAGATTTACATAAAGCTCATCAGACTGTTTTAGACTTTCTTGTGACTCTTTGTTATGTAGAATCTTGAGGCACAACATACTAAATGAATAATCAGTCGTTGGCTTGATAACTTATATCCATTACTTGGGAAATAATGAAAACTAGTGCGATCTGCCTAGAACATGGAAACGCTTGATGTTTATTTAGAAAGGGAGGAGCCTATTATGACGTGATACATCGTGTTAGTATATACATCACACTCTTGATGAGTACTCAAGACTCCTTTCAGCCTCTTTTGGACGTAATTATTGTAACATTTCGAGAGTTCTTCAGATTTTCAAGATCAGGGAAAACAGCCATAAGAGGGCGCACCTATCAGAAGAAATTTTATTGCTCAGTCAATTTTACATGAAATTTGCTAAAATTTTAATATAATGTGGAAAAACTATTTGCCCCTTTTGGCGGATCCAGGGGCGTTAGAAATATGGTATCCACCCTTCTTGGACCAACGACTCTAAATTCTAAATTCAAAATTGACTTGTGCTACTTTGTCGCGGTAAGGGGCTTAGCTAGCTTAATAACAGCGAGCATAAAATAGAATGAACAGATAAGGAATAAAAGGATAAGGACGAACGGCAGAATAGCTTTTACCGGCTCGTGTAAGACTCGCTAGGGCCCTTCTGGAGTTACTGATGAACTGTTAGAACTCTTAGATACTTGATGAAGAATTGTCCAGACACAAGACTTTTCCACAGTTATTTATAGATTATCAGAGACTTTTGAAGACGCTAAGGCTCTTCAATACTTTACCAGAGTTGTGTATGGCCTTTCCAAGATTCCTTTACATGTTTCAAAGACTCTTGTAAACGTGTCTCAGCTACTTCACAGCTTTTTCAGATTTATTCAGGAATGGAGAGCTATTTTATAGACTCGATTCAGATCCTGACTTTTAAATTCTTCAGGGCTTTTCAAAACACAAATAATATTCTTAGAATTCTGTTGACCATGTTGAAGGTCCCGTATGAGAATGATTTCACGTATATTTTTACCAAAATCTCACCACTTTTAGAATGAACCAAGAACAAATAGAATAACAATAGGACCAAGAGAAAATCTGTTGATTTACGGTGTAAACGAATGAATAATTGGCAAGAAAATAACGATTTTAGTGTTTTAATATCCTACGCGTAAATTCATCGCGGCGTTACGCGGAGCGTCAGCCGATGGCCACCGCGACGCCGACGGGTGCGTTCGGACATGTGATTTTTGAACTTCAAACTCGAGTAGACGCGGGTTAATATTGCCCGATTCGTCTAAAATTTCCAGGGGTTCATTTTTATACCCAAAATAAAATATTTAGGGGGAGGAGGATACATTCGAACATTTTTCGTTTTCAGTACAAATAACTGGCGTTATAGACCCCATGTAGCGGATGAAGGAAGAACTTATTGGAAGGAAATGACTTGCATAATTTCCTCACCTCAGATCGAGGAAAGTGGTGGAGAGAAGGTAAAAGGAGGTTGTTGTGAGGTCGGATAGCCTCTCGGGCTTCTGCTGGTTGGTGTAGTAGATTGACGATGGCCAGAGAAGTCTGCAGCGTGGGCCCTGGATGGCTGATTGCTAAAGCCTCTAATTAGAGATTCTCGGTGTGATAAATGATTTAACCGAGTCGGATTAATTTGATTAAATTTATCAACACTTTAGATAATACTTTACCTTATCGAACAGTTACAACAGATAGTCACTAGGCCTTTGAGAGCTTACGACACGACATACGATTAGTTTTACTTTAATTTTTTATTGAGTCCGAAACCCGGGCCGGGGTGCCGTGGAGGTGCTTCCCTTGTCGATCGAAGAAATGAACACTCGTTCTCGATGATCGCGATGAGATTATGAAGTCTGAGTTTTGATCCTGGTTCGGCTCCCTCGAGATAGAGGGGTTCTCCCAGATGAGCTGATTCTTGTATGTGATATGACCATATGCGGCGGTCTGAGGACCACGATGATGGATCGTCGGGGGGAGTACAGGAGATTTACGTGTTGTCTTGTTGTCGAAGCTAATAATTTGGTAATTGGTTGTCGTGTATTTTTCGTAGTGATGGAATGACCAGTAGATTTTGAGATGAAAAAAGAAGGCGTGGTGTCTTTAATTGGCGTAATCTACAATGGTGGGCATAGAGTTTTTAGGTGTCTGTGTGACCCATAGTTTTGGGTGCAGGTGCACTATCGTCAATTGGAAAGAATTCTTCTTTTAAATAAAAGTGGTCAGTCGCATATCGTGAGAGAAAGAAGCCTTCGGAATTCGCAAAAGTCCTCCAAAATTATATTTAGAGCTTGTATAATAGCTTCTTACTCGTTACCAAGCACTCGGGTTACCGTAAAGAGTAAGGAACTGTGGGTGACTGAACCAAAGTCGCGTGATCTTACGTCATGTCGAACATTCAGGAAAGTTGAAATACGATGGCGACATCCTAAGGCTCTGTACCCCTTTCATTCTCTATCGATGGTTTCAGAGTCACAATAAGAATCTTGGTACAAGTTTCCAAAAAGTCGCAATGGTTCGTATTCCAATTGGCAGTTACTGCCGCCATTGTATCAGTACAAATTACCGGATCTGCGACAACCCTATAAAAGTACCTATGCAGGTTTCTAAGGTAATTCGTGGCAACTAACTCACTTCTCAATTTTCAGTTGTCGAATAAACCTCCTCTAGGAGCAGCAATACCGCGTCATTAAATTACCAAATAATGCTCATTACGTTCGCCTCATAAATTTTTCATACAACGACACACTCGAATTTTCTCTCTCGTATCCCGCCAAAGGTAAGCCGCACGCGTCCCGATTAATTTCCGGTACAAAGACGTTTCATGGTGATCTCTACGTTCGTCTTCTGTTTCTCCGTTACCTTCAGCACGCGTTTAATTAAAAAATAAATGTAAACAAAGGTTCGCTTAAGCGAATGTTTTCGCCAACAAAAGGTTAAAATTACCGAAGCAATAAACGAACAGCAAATGCGAGTAGTTGGGAAAGAAAATTAAAGAAAGAAAGAAAAAACAAAGGGAGAGAAGAAAAAGAAACATTCGACTCCTACGTAAGTTACTGACTTTTCGGTTTTCTTCTAATCGCGATTAGCGAAAATTATTCGACGTATTTTGCTTCGTTCACAAAGTTTATTTTATATTTGTACTCGTAGAATGCGAACTAAATATCTAACCCGATTGAACATCTCGAAATCAAGTATCCGGAGGCCCACTTATTGATGTGTATTCTTCATCGACTTTTCTACAAAAAAAAAACACAAAAAAACCTCGGTTCGCAGCAATTTTGTATTCACTCGAATAGGCGAATCAGTTTTTCGTTCTTCGCAAATGCAGTGTACGATCAACTTTGGGCTTTAGGTTAATTCACTTTAAAGGTTTTTCTTTTTCACTCTGCCCATCCTGTCCGCTCGTAAAAAGCAGCAACGAAAAATCCCAAATGGTGACACAACACGTAACTGCCTTTCCCTCTGCCTTCTTTCTTTCCCAGGGAAAAAACACATTTCAGTTCACGGGCCACCGAAGGAAATGGCGAGTTAAGCGTTCCATTAGTGAGATTGTCGAAGACAGACCTCGATAGATTGTAAACGGTAAAAAAGAAAAAAAGAAAAAGTGGGCACGCGGTACCTAGTGCCATGCAGTTTGATGACAAAGAGAAGGTCCTCGAAATATTGTACGTACGAACACCAATTCCATTAGTTTAAGAAGAGGCAGCCAGCAAGACGAAGATTGAGAGGGCGCATCGTCATAGGTATGGTTACTCGCCGTAAATAGGTATAACTCGTTCCACGCCATTTTCTCTTTTTATATCTTTATTCGCGAAAGATACACGGAGCACTCTCTCGTGTCCACCTCTCTTTTTCTTCTCATTTTCAAATAAGATGAAATTTTCGGCCCATCGGCGTTAGAAAGAACACCTCGTAAAATGGCCAATGAGTGCGACAAAACGGGGAAGGTCAAAAGTGGTGCGTTATAACCGGACATGGTCATTTTCTTTGTCGTTTCAACTCCAGAACGTCCCAATATTCCTATAATGGTACAGAAAAAGAAGAAAAGTTGATGCGCAGTTTTCAACATGCTCACGGGACCATGTTCTACCATTTCTGGAAAAGTAAATTCAATGGATGTGGACTGACCATATGCACTGAACCTACTTTTTCAGACGTGCTGAATAGGATGTCTCAGAAGACTATTGAATTGGTTCTTTGCGAAATTAGTAAGAGAGGGGGGGGGGGTAAACATTCTCGAGGCTTCACAATGACAGTTTTGGGAACTGATGAAATATGCGACCGCGTTAGTCCCTCGTGCCGAGGAACACTCAAAGCTTAACATAATTTTCATTAATAGGGATGAGATTCTTATGCTTCAAATTCATGTGAAATATGCGCACATTTATGCTAAATTTTTGGCTCAAATATGCCAAAATACACCTAAAATACTGTGACACGGGGTAACTTTGCTATGATGGGGTGACTTGGCACACGTACGTTTTCATTACTCCTATTAGTGCGAGAGAAAAAATAAAATGCGTGGCAACACTGTCGCATGACTCGTTCTACACTCGGCGCAATATAACTTGAAGCCTGACAAACAGGCAACGTTGCCGCTCAGACCATGCTGGGTTTTTGTTATCAGTTACTCGAGGATCGTACGTTCGTAATACATTATTGAATATTCACTTATTAACATTCTGAGTTTGATAATAAGAAATAATTATCATAACAAACGCATTAGTACCCTCATACGAAATAGGAATTATATGGGAAATAATGTTTGGCAATGCTGCGCGAATATCCTCGAATTTTATTGGCTAGCGACTTTTTGATTGACGTTTCTCAGGTTTCAAGTTGTATTGCGCCGAGTATAATGTAGGATGTTGTAGTTATCGCGTGTAAAATCAATTTTGTGTAATTCTGTTATTTCCAGGCAGCGTTCTCAGGTTGTTTGTGCAGAGCTTCAAAAAGTATAAACCAATTTCATTACAGAAATCGTCTCAGATAATGAGTGAAAAGGAAAGAGAACTGTTTACTTTTGGCTTCATTACACGCAGAATTTGATCTCGGTCATGATAAAAGTATTTTGCATTAATCAGCATAGTGACGTAACAATTCATAAACAACTAAAAGACAACATGGAGAGGTGAATATGCACAGGTTTTTTATTTCTTCTTGAAGTCGGTAAGGGATCATTTTCAATATTCTGTTTGATTACTAATGAATGAACAAGTACAAATCGGAAGTTTATGAATTTTAGAGATGCCGAGGACATAATATGTTTGTATATTAGGGTCTCGGCCTTTCACAGGAAAGATATCATTTTTTTTTTTCTGATGATTTTTAGAATAAAAAATAAGTACCGTTCTCATCATTAACATTCCTTAGTTTTTTTGCATACATCTGTATACATAATAAGTAAAGAGAAAATGGGGAGGTTATTGACTTCGTCCTTTTAAAATGTACAGGGAGACGTGGCCTAATTCTTCTTCCACATTTTTGAATCGGGGGGCCCAATTCTAAAAAATTCCACTTGTTACGCTCTTTCCAACGATGCTAATAACTCATTTTGTTCACACCGACCCTAATTTCAGCAAGAATCATACACAATATTACAAACCTCACAAAATGGACTCCTTTCATCAATTCTTTATGTTGATACCTCGAGTCGCTTTTGCTGAGACTGTAAGCACGATGTAAACCCATCTTTCTATCTGTTTCTTTTACACACAATTACGTTCACTTTTACATTTAAAACCACAAGCGCCACTGTCGAAAGCAAATGCGATTCATTCTTGTGTATCTCAAACGTCAATTGATAAGAAAAAGAGCCCAAACACAAACCACTGACGTCACCAACAAACCACTGATGTCACCAGCAAACCACTAAGGTCACCAATGTTGCGTCGCGTAGAACTATTTTTCCATTGTTTAAGGCTCGGCTGCGTCGAACCTAAAAATGAAGTTCGAGTAGAAAAAACGAACATTTTTTAGGAAAAATGTAATTTATTTACTGTATGATCCTCGGGTCTCCCGCCCAAGCAATGGTGTGAATCGGAGATCATTCTACTTCATAAGAAGGGTGATCGCTCCGAAATCAACAATTATCGGCCGATCAGCCTGAGTTCAAATATTGGAGCATTTATGAAAATTGTAAAAAACCGAATATATAACATTTTGGACTGCCAACAAGCAGTGGAACAGGCAGGGTTTAGGAAAAACTTTAGCAAGATAGATCATATACAAACGCTGAGCCAACTTTTGGGGAAAAAACAAGGGAATTCAATATAAAAATGGCGATAATGTTCATAGACTTTAATAAAGCTTTCGATTCCCTCTTCCATGATAAAATTTGGATTGCTTTGGCACAACAGGGGGTCCCGAGTAAAATTATAAAAATTTTGGAAAAATTATATGGTAAGGTGCAGTGGGGTAATTGCAAACAACTTTTTGATTAGTGACAATTTGTCGACTCGCTGTGACCGCTTATGGCACCAATCAACATCAAATTTCTGTCACACATACTTTGAAGGGTTCTCTTTTAGTGGAGAAAATTTTGTACCAATAAATTCACAACTTTTTGGAAAAATGGAACTTTAAAACTTTTCAATCACGTTTTTGCATTTACCCCATCATGGGGTAAATGCAAAATCGTACATTATTTTTGCGAGGCCTTATTTTCTTGCAGTTTTGATCATCTCACAGTATTCTACATAAAATTTACCAACTTTTGATCTATTTATAAGCTTTATTCGGTCAAAATTTCTAGGAGTTATCTACTTGAGAAGAAATTTTTCAGTGGAGTGAGGGATGGCCTTCTTTTAAGGTCTTTAATGCCTCTTACATATGCTTCTCATTGTATTATAGTGGTGCAGTATTCTGTTTTTGGTATTTTTGGACCATTTTACACCTAAAATACATTTAAAAAATTGTTGGGGTAAATGCAAAATTGTACGTATTTTGCAATTGACCCAGCATGACTTTTCCTTGGGGTAAATGCAAAAACCCATATTTCCGCCAATGTAATTAAAATTTTTTTAAATCAATGGTCTTACCTTAAACTTGAATCTTTTGTGATAATTAACAGATAAATATCTTTTCGAAAAAATTTCACAGGATACACTTTCGGCCGTTTTGAAAAACAACTACCTCCACTTCACTTAGGAGTGATTTTGACATGTGATGATAAAAACATTTCCACAGAATAAACGAGTGCACTGATATTGTTCAGGCCGGGTCAGTATATAAGTAATAGATGTGTCTTAATGTACCAATAGATGGCACGGTCAAATATTATGTTTCTTGGCGTCGAACAGCTGATTTTGCAATTACCCCAATTTTGCAATTACCCCACTGCACCTTAATTCCAATGCTAAAATCAAACTAGACAAAGAAAGCGATGTATTTCCCATTAAACGCGGGGTAAAGCAAGGTGACCCACTCTCCCCTAATATTTTTAACGCGGTACTAGAACAAATCTTTCGGCAACTAGACTGGCAGGGAAGGGGGATAAAAATCGAAATGAGAAACAACAATCTATATCAATTCAAAACTATTAGCAACCTAAGGTTCGCAGATGACATTGCGATTATTGCTAAAAACGGCGATGAGCTAAGAATTATGGCGGAAGATTTGAGGAGAGTTAGCGCGGAAGTTGGCCTGTCAATCAACCAGGAAAAAACGAAAATAATAACGAATATCCAGAACCTAGGCGTAATCAAAATTAACAATAAGGATATAGAAGTAGTTTCAGAATACAAATACCTAGGTCAGACACTCTCAATAGATAACAAAACAGAAAAAGAAATAAAAATTCGTAGGGCAAACGCTTGGAGGGCCTTTTGGGCGCAAAGCAAAATATTGAGAAGCAATATGAAGTTAGACACGAAAATCAGAATATGGGAGAGTACTATCGCACCTGTCCTTACCTACGGGGCCCAGACCTGGGCAACTACCCAAAAACAAGAAAAATATTACCTCCCTTTTCTCCGAAAAGTCGGTAAAAGATTCAAACGACACAAAATTCCATGCTTAGAAGCATTCTGAAATTAAAAATTAAAGACCATGTTAAAATAGAAGACACAGTCAGTCAAACTAAAGCCAAAAATATCTAGGCAACCATTAAAAAACTAAAATGGAATTATGCGGGACACTTGGCTAGGGAAAACGTAATGAAATGGAATAGAATTCTAACGATGTGGGTCCCGCACCAGGGCTATAGAAACAAGGGGAGACCGGTCAAGCGGTGGACCGACGAGTTGGTCCAAGAAATCGGAGGTCATTGGCCGTCGGTAGCAAAGGACAGAGTGAAATGGAGGGATGCGACGGAGAGCTATACCCGAAAAAGGGTAGCCGAAGAAGGAGTCAGTGTGGGGTGGGTTCACCCACCTAAAGAACTAAAATGTAAAATCAAATATCTATATAGTGTGTATATGGCTCCCCATTGGGCTAAGCATTATAATAAAAAAAATAATAATAATAAAAATGTATGTGCGTCAAGAAAAAAGTCACCCAATTTGCGACTAGTTGCTTGAGTAGATTTTTCGTCGCAAATGCGCCCAATTGGCGATTTATCGCCCAGTCTGGTAACCCTGGTCCAGACATCACGAATGAACGTGAACAAATGGAAACGAACAGGAACAAGCAAACGAATGCAAATGGACTCGGACACGAACGCATACGAACGAACAATGACAAATGCAGCCCAACAAGATGAAGCACAAATCCTTTGATTTGCCGACAAGCTAACGGATCGCGTTCGATCGTGTTCGCCTGTGTTCGTTCATGTTCGGTACATTGTCCACACTTGACGAATTCTTGTCCATCATGTGCATTTGTTCGTATTTGTTCGCAGATATTCGTTAGGTTTGGACATAAAACGTAGCTTAAGACAAGGCGTGAGATGATGAATGACTAAATACGTGCTCATGGTATACAGGATACTTGTCGAAATTCTCGATTCCTTCTCCCTACAGTAAATTTTAGCCCGTAAAATTGAACTGATTAAACAACAAAAAACTAGTCAGATTGAAAGTAAAGATTTCAGTTGAAGTCGGTTTGATTTGAACATTGTATTCGGAATGGAAGGGCCGTACCGACAGGGGGGGGGATGAAGGCCCCCCATTGGCCAAAAAAAACAATGGGTTGAGACGGAGAGGAAGGCGGATCTGTGACTGATTATATATACCCCTCCAAGAAATAATATTCATCTTAATCGCACCCCCCTTACTTAAATCCTAGGTACGGTCCTGCGGAATGGCAATTGGAAAAATGAAAATGAACACTGAAACTTTCATAGAAAATGGAAAGAATGGCATTTGTTCCCGTTCAAAATGGGCCAATATGTTTGAACGTAGAATAGGGACCCGAGGCCGGCACCAAAAACCGGAGCCGCTCGACGCGCTGAATCATTTTCTATATATGCTTGCAAGAACGCAGCTCTCGACATCGTAACACGAAAATTTCGCGAAATTAAACGTTAATGTAAAATGTTTTCGTCTTAGAATTTATTTCGTGTAATTTTCGTCGCTGATACGTTTCAAAATAATTATTGCAACTGGTACCCGAGATTAAATTGTGTTTAATTATTATTTTCAAAGACGATGCGGAGTAACGCAGCATACTCTCAGATAACGAATACAGTCGAGGAACTGCCAGAAGTGACAAAAGATTTAATATTACGTAGCAACTCTCGACTCGAGTTAAAGAGTATTACTTCCACCACTTAAGATTATACAGTGAGCTGAACTTCGTTATAATCATTTATTATGATTTATGAATCACGGCTATAACCTCGAGTATTACGTTATGTTCTATTCTGTAATTATTCTTACGGACGAATGCCTATCACAAATTTTACAGCCAAGCAACTTCTCAAGTCGCGAGATTTCATTACTGTGAATAATGAAAATTTGATCAAAGTAAAAGAACATCTTTGGAAGCATTTTCCAACGCAATCCAGCGAGAAAATCGAGAGTTCATTTTTTATAACGAAATCACAATATTCTATTTTATACCTACCTACAGCAAAAAAGTTTACAAATTTTCTTCCTTTGCGGCTTCTGTTTACTCTCTTAATACGCTTCACTCTTACAATTTGCTGAATTACCTGTTCCTATCGAGAGAAACTCCCGATCATCTATAAGTGATACAAGGCGGCCGCTAACTGGCGAATGGATCTCACTGTATCAAACATGGAACCGCAGATGCACAGATTGTATTCACCATAATCCAGATCAATGTAACTGCAAACGCATTCATCTTTCAAAACAAAAATAATAGCACGCAGATCCGTCATTTTTTGACACGAGATTGTATGATCGAATTTGATATGTAATTCGATACAGAAATAGATTTACCATGTCGATATCGACTTATGGATCTAATTGTGCATCAACTTCGACATAGGAAACTATTCAAAAGTAAATATGTTCTCAATAAGCTTCATCTTCTTCAATTTCCTGAATTATCTACTCCTATCAAGTGGAACTTAGAACCTAATCATCCATAAGAGACACCAGCTCTCTAATTGGCGAATGGACCTCACTATATCGAACATGGAAACACAGTAGAAGAGATTGTTGTTGTGGGACGTATGGCGATGCACGCATGCCAACGTGGCCCCTATGACACCGCACCCCCGGCCACGGGAACTACCCTTTCGAGTATCGCGTCTGTGACCGGAGGGACGCCTTGGGGCCAGGCACGAGCCCCCATTTCAACGTGCCGGAACGGTGCGCGCGTCCTACCAGGGCCACTCGGGTTCCCTACTGACCAAGGTCCGCACTCCCTAAGCGCTCGCCTGGAATTTTCAGTTCCCCACGGCCGGACGTGCTGCCTCTCTTCACTCACCCCTCACCTCCTCATCTTGGTCCGTGTGTCGACGCAGGCAGGTGGAGACGACGGGTGAGCCCTGCCGGTGGGTCCACAACGCAACTGCAGCAGCTCTTCTAGGATGGTACAGAATTCTCCTCCTGTTCGATGGTCTAGGCCGAGCTTGGTGAATCGCCGGCCCTCTGTCTCGACCACTCCGTCGGCATCTTCTTCATGATGGCCGAAACAAAAGCCGACACTCGGTTCCAACTGCTTCCGTTCTTCATCATCTCTGGAACCAGGGTGTCCGGCGCGAGACGGCTGATCACACTGTCGTCGTCGTCGTCTTCTTCTTCTCCATCGTCGCCGCCGGGACCGATCGCTGTTGTGGCCGTCCCGCGCCTCTCCTGCTCCCAGGCCTCACATTCGAACAGGGTGTGCCAAGGTGTGTCCTCCGCCCCTCGATCGCAGTGAGCGCACACGGGGCTCGGCGCTATCAACATCCGATGTAGGTACGTGCCGAAGGACCCGTGTCCGCTCAATACTTGGGTATGGTGGAAGTTGAGGTTTCCGTGTGCTCTTCTTCCCCATCTGTTGAGGTCGCGTATCAGCGCTCGGGTCCACTCGCCCTTTGTTGAATGGGCGAGCGCGTCCTTCCACTTCCAAAGCGTGTCCTGCTGGATGACTTGCTTGACCCGAAGTGCCTCCCGTTTCGTCTTCGCTTTCTTCTTCGCACCGTATACCGCCGCAATTTCGCCGACCTTGAGTTCGATCGGCGGTATACGCGCTAACACGCCTACTGCATCCAAAGAAACAGTGCGGTACGCGCTGACACACCTCATCGCGGCTTTTCGTTGGATCTTCTCCATCTCCGCTCTCCTGTATGGTATATCGATGGCGTCAGCGAATACTGGCGCCCCGTACAGGAGGACCGATATGATGACGTTCACGTACATCCTTCGTCAATGCTCTCTCGGCCCCCCTAGGTTCGACATCAGATGGGACAGCTGGGTGGCTACAGCTTGCTGGCGAAGTTTTCGACAGCTGGTTCCTCTCCCTGAAGCTCCAGCAGCATGTCGCTGTACTTGGTGTGCCGGGTCCCCGTCACTTGGACCCCGCACGCCTTCCAGTCTATTGCTGCCCGGGCCCTCCTGATGAAGGCCGCGTACTCAACCTCCGCGCACTTCCGCAGTATAATTACTGCGGCTGTACGCGGCCTTATCCTCTTCAAGATCTCCCGCTTGCGGGCCTCCCTGCCTTTGGGCCGAGGTATGGGCCTGGGCGGGGCGGCTGACTCCTGTGCTTTGGTGGTCCTTGGCTTCTTTTTGCAGACCACCTCAGCCCATGTTGCAGCATTCGCATCGACATGCTCCCCCTCGGAGGCCGGTGCGCTGCGGAGCAACGCTTCTTCTCTCTTCTTGGCCTCCTTCAGCTGTTCCATCAGTTTCTGGATATGCTGGCTGATGAGGGTGGGCGGCCTCGTCCTCTCCGATGTTGCCGTCTTTGTCGTGTTTTCCTGTTGCGACTCCTTTTGCTGTTTCTTCTCTTTCTTCTTCTTCTTCTTCTTCTGCTTTTGTTGTTGCTGCTGCTGCTGTTTTTGCTGCTGCTGGTGTTGTGGCTACTGCTGCTGCTGTCGCTGCTGCTGTCGCTGCTGCTGCTGCTGCTGTTGGTTCAGCAGTTCGCTGGTGCGCCGCAGCTCTGCCTTCTACGCCTTCATCTCTTTCCTGTGTTGCGCGGCCGTGAGTTCCATCTTCCCTTCCAACTCTTCGATTCGTCGGTCGCGCAGCACTACCTCGTCCCGGAGGCGCTTGTTTTCTTTCCTCAGTGGACCCGCCGGCAGCTTTGGCGATTTCGATTTTTTTCTCGCTCGGCGCCGGCGTCGACATCTCCCGCTCCGACAACGTGGAGATGACTCGCCTCTTCTTATTCGTGTCTTTTCCTCTTCTTCTAACTTCTTCATCTTCACCTCCTGCCAGGAGGACTTGTGGTTTGGTTGGATTGATCGTACGTGGGTGTTGGGATAGCGGTGTTGCATCTGCCGGTAAATCTGTCCAATACGGAGGGGACGAATGTGTCTGCCCCGCCATCCGAGGCTTGTCTTCGTTGTATCGACATTGGAAATTTAGGGTTTGCCTTTTAGGGCTACAGCCAGCCTTCTGGCGCTGGTTTCCGGACACGAACTGGTCGGCTGAAGTCGCCCTGAGCGTTACGATGCCTTCACGATACGTAACCCATCCACCAGCGCCTCGTCGTTGCGTGGTTTTGCGGTCCATTACGACTGCAGTAGGGCCGCTTGGTCCCCCACTGCAGAACGCTCCAGTCACGGCTTTGACCGGGTTTGTTCGAGTTTTCCTTCTCTCAAAATGGTTTTAATCTCGGAGTTTTCCTTCTCCTCCCAAGGTCCCCTCTACTCATAGGGGATCCTTGGTAGCCTGTTGCGCTGTACTTCCTCCGTTACAATACCTCCGAGCGGGTGCATCATAGGTACACGCACTTGCAAGCGTGGAGCAGCTGCTTCCCTTACTCGACGTTGGAGGTTGAGGCAAGCGCACCAATGGGTCAGCCTCTCCTAGCTCGGCAGCCGCCCAACGATGTTGCTTGGCTGGCACCCCAATCACCACGTGCAGGTGCTAGGTAGGAGTTGGCGAATGCAAATGATAAGGGGTCGCGCTGGTGCGACGGTACGCTCTCCCTGGCTGGGGGAGAGTTAACCCACTACATCCGCCCATTTGAGGGGCACAGTAGAAGAGATTGTATTCACTATAATCCAGATCAATGGCACTGCAAACGTATGCATCCATCAAATGTCAACGGGCAAAGCCGTCACTTTTTACACGACATTGTGTGATTGTATTTTATATGCAATTCGATACAGAAATCGATTTACTATGTCAATATCAACTTTTGGATCAAATTGTGTATTAACATTGACATAGCAAATTCTATTCAAAAGTCAATATCTGTCTCAATAAGCTTTAACTTTTGTAATTTTCTGAATCATTTATTCCTATTGAGTGGAACTCACAACTCAGACATCTGTAGAGATATGAGCCCGCTAATTGGCTAATGGACCTCACCACATAAAACATGGAACCAAAGCGGAAGAGACTGTATTCACCATAATCTAGACCAATGTAACTGCAAACGTACTCAACTATCAAATGACAACGCGCAAATCCGTCTCTTTTCTCACGCGAAATTGTGTGATTTGATACAAACGTTGGTTTACAGTGTTACACCGATTCTTGGATCAAATTGTGTACCTATCAAATTCTATCCAAAAGTCGATATCGCTATAGTAATACGACTTTCGTACATCGAATTCTGTATCAGATTTTACCACAATGTCATATTGGAAAAGTGACGAATTTGAATGTCGACAGAAGAGTTGATTTTTGTATCCACTGTGTTTAAAGCTTTACCTCGAACAATAAATAATATTCTGCGTGATTTGGCAGAAGAGTCAAACCCAAAGAAATCAAATTTCACGAGAAAAGGAAAAAATGCGTTGTAAATAGAGACGATACCCTTGAAATACAGCATTCGATACCAAACTTCACTTTTTTGTCGACAATCAAAATCAGTTACTTTTTTGACACAGCATATATTATGGTCGAATCTGATACAGAATTCTATACAATAGCCAAGTGGCCGAGCTACTACACCGACGCATCGACTTTCGGGCAGAATTCTACATCAAAGTCAATCAAAGGCGACATCAACGTGGTAACTCGAATTTTGTATCAAATTCGATCACAATGTCAACGAAAAAGAGACGGATTTGGCGTGTCGACGTTTGTTTTGCGGGCTATTATACTGGAAACTAGTATGAAGGAACGTTCTCCTGATACTGGTCAAAAAGTTTATTCCATAAAATTATGGTAAATTATTGGTAGCAGTTAGCAGTGGTGATTTGGCTGTGTGAAATGAGCGAAGTGTGTGTTAGAACCTTAGAACCTTTTACAGACTGAGGACAACCTGATAATCACGTACATTGAGGGTTAGAGCCTTCTGCTTCTGTCAAGCTTGAGTGGTGAGAATTAGAAAAAACTTCAAATGAATGAAAATTACATGTTTGTTAAGCATTTTTCAAGAGTAATCTTTGGCCAAAATGGCTCCAGAAACGACAACAATTAAAAACGAATTTGCTCAAAGGTGAGGGCCAGAACTTCTGCCAAAACATCGACGAAATATTTTCCCGGGCTACCTGTTACTTATACCACCTCATCAGTTTTTAGACTTGGTGATTTGCCATTTACATCTTCCTCACCGTCCTCTCAGTTTTCTCTGAAAGACGTAATAGTGGCTATAGAGTAGTTTTTAATTAGAAAACACTTTTTCCGAATTTACACACTGATTTACTTTATTACTCAATCATTTGTTTTGCGGGTCTAATGTACTGTAAGAAGTTACATGTTACTCAACTTTTCACTTTGTATTTTAGACTATAAAATCTCATCTTGCTTTATAGAACTTCATAAAATTCAGAAGATCATGCTGCCTCAAAAGATTCGTCCACTTATACGAGTATACTCCAAAATTACTTATATTCTCTTCTTGAGGCTAACTCATGATGCGGTAAGACGGATCCGGAATCACGAGTGGATTTCATCAACTACTGTAAAGATGAACGAAGCACACTCCGGAAAAGTATATAGCGATTAACTGCAACATTCTGGCTCGAATCGTGAAAAACAAGAGCAGAATTTTTATGAAACGCTGTACGAGAACAGTTACCATGATTTTAATTTTGCCGCTTCCCGAGTCCCGAGCATTCTGTTAAATGATTCTACAAATTGTGTGCTCAGTCGATTATATTAAATTACTGAGTGTAATAACATAAAAATGAGAAAGACAGTCTACAAGGATATGAAAAATAATTTAACGCGTTTCTCCGAGAAAAAATAATACTTTTTTTCCAACTCTCAGCAACATCATTACTTTTCATTGCAGACTTTCCAATTTCCGACCATACTCCAACAGAAGAGTTTCCTTTCTTCTTCTTTTTATTTTGTGGATCGTCTTCGACGACATCCCCCTTTCAATTAATTTTTATTTTTATTTTTTTCTTCTTTTTATGCGGTTTTTTAATCTTCTGTTTCTTCATGGTATCTTTTCCTTCGCGTCTGTAATATTCCTTTCTGGTCAAAGATGATTTTCGACAAGAACGTAGGAACTACAGTGAAGAAGCCTACGATTTCAAGACTTCGTATTTATGACGCCGAAAGTGATATTTTTTAAATGGAAATCCTTTAATTACACCTTGAAATAAAGGCTAGGAAGATAACGATAAAATTGAGTGTATGAACGATAGGAAATATGCCAATTAGAGTTACACATTGCACGCTGTTCTTCAATTAAAAAACATTAACTTGAAATGAGTACGATTAAAAAATGCATAACACTTCTTTTTTTTTTGGGTGCCCACTTTCATTGGCCCTCCTGAAGTCCTCTTAACTTTTTTTCAAGCTCAAATTAGTTTTATCTTTTTGCAGCCGGTATAGAATAACGAAAAATTTATCACCATCAAAAGACACCCTTTCTACTTTCCCCCCCCCTGACAAGCAGCCAATTTTTTCCTCCCTAGCATCCTCACATGAGTATGACCCGAATCCGAGTCAGTTTTACCGTTTTGGAATCTTCTTCACCATAAAGATCCCTCGTCAATCGTAGGTTCACAATTCGTTTTTCCAATTTTAGGTATCCCAAATATGTTTTTCCAGAAGCTCTTCTCAAGTCTCACTCAAGTATTTTTCAGACCCGAGTCAATTTCACCTTCTTGCAGCGGGTATGGGAAAAGGAAAAATTGGGTTCCATCGAAATGCCCTCCACCTCTTTCCGCTCATTCCCAGAACTATAACTCAATCTTCCTGGCCCACCTCCTGAGCTAGTCTGACTTCGATCTGAGTTATTTTTACTTTTTTTGGACCCCCTTCGATTTAAGGATCCCTTACCATCCTCAGATCCGTCATTTACTTATTCAGTTTTTCACAAAGATCCCGTTTCCAGTACCCCTTCTCAAGTCTCACTCAAGTGTTTTCAGAAATGAGTTAGCTTCACCAATTTGTAGGTATTCAGGAGTCAAATTCATCAAGGTACACTGTGTATCGCTACTTAATCTTTTTCGTTGTTCAACTTATTTTGTAATTGGGCTAACATTTTTTCCTAACTAAATATAAATATTTTATCGTGCACCCATTTCGTCTATGGTTCGTTCCTTCTTTCTCCGGAGAACTAATTTTTTAATCGTTACATTTTTTTCCCCTCATCATTCGTACACTCTATTTTATAGAGTGATTAAATGACCCCCTTTTTTAAGTTAGGCCACAATGCTACAGTTTGGATTGATAAGTAATCAACTATCTGAGCTCTACTCTTTGTCGGTTTTAGCATTGGCAAGGCCTTGTGCCGCTGCGGCCCCGAAATATATATTAAAAGAAAATAAAATAAAAAAACTAACTCGGCTTGTGAAAAACTGGAAACAATTATCGACACATGCAGTTCTTCGGTCGCTAATAGCGAATATCGCTTCAGATTGTTGATTTAGCCCAGATTTGGACCCAAAATAAGGAAAATTGACTTAGCTTGAAAAAGCTCACTAGATATCGAGACAGGGGTTTTTTGCTGATTTCAAAGATCACGTCAGATCTTTGATCCAGGTCAAATTTTAGTTCAAAGGTCCTAATGTCGAACTTAAAATTGGCTTGAAAAGTTGAACAAGATGCGGCCAGAAGTTTTATTAGATTGCTTATTGTGATTATCGAATTAGATATTTAATTATACCCTGATGTGGATCTTAGACTCCACATTTCAGATTCAAAACGGGTAAAATTGATGTTGCTAAAAATTTGGATAAGTTTCGGAAGTTAGAGGTTTTGTAGGTCGCTGATTTCGAAAATTTAACAAAATTTACGTGGATCACGACTGGTGCCGGTCATTCGGCTTGTTTTTTTTTTTCAGTGTGACTAATTTGACAACGAATCTTGAGCAAAGCGGGAAGAGTCCTAAAAGGTTTAAATCAAATCAGGAATAGTCTTGAATGAGTCCGGTGAAGGGTCAAAGAGTCTAACGTGTCGAATAGTATTAGAGAATAAGCGTTTCTGCAAATATTTTGATGAGTCTAAAATATTGCTGTAAGAGTCTGAAAAGTATTCTTGAAGAATCTTATAGCAAGCATGGGAAAAATATTAAATATTTTCATTAAGTGTAGGTCAATCTTCAACTTGTATTCTCTTCT
The DNA here is from genome assembly GCA_031841125.1 of Acanthococcus lagerstroemiae. Lineage (NCBI taxonomy): Eukaryota > Metazoa > Arthropoda > Insecta > Hemiptera > Eriococcidae > Acanthococcus > Acanthococcus lagerstroemiae. The sequence goes on from CM063113.1 coordinate 48,977,073, forward strand.
GGGTGGAACTTGTTGATCAAAGCTTATCAGTAAACACTATGTCATATAGTTTCTACATGGCTCTTGAACTTAGAATCACGTGTTCTCAAAAAACAGATTTTGCTGGTTCATCCCCTTACGCTTAAGAGTGTCCAAGTGCGATTGTACTTTTTGTTCGAAGTTGGTTAGTGGAATAGCCGTCCAGACTTCAGCTGAAAGGCCGACCCTATTACAAGGTCGCCAAGCGACTTGGCTTGTTTTATTTATTTTATTATATTGTAAGGTAATTCGCACCGAAAAACGCACGAAAACACTTACTAAGAACTTTTAATGTCACACTAATACAAACGCACGAAAACAGTAGCTAGATCGCTTTGAAAACGCACAGTTTATCGCATATAAAACTAGACTATACGGCGTCGGCCAGCGGCCTTTATATGTATATCCTGGCGTTACCAATGAAACTCCTTATCGCTCTTGTTATCAAACTTCTATTCTACTGCTCAAAACGTGTCGATCTTTCTTCGCTTATCTTGATGTTCGGGAGCGTTCTTCGCCGCAATATTATTATTATCATCGAGTCACGGAGCTACACTCTCGGGATATGGGCTCGGAAAAGGTTGTTGTCTATATGTCGTAGAGGTATCCAGCAGCGGAAAGGTAGGTGAGGGTGTTGTTTATGTGCTTGTAGGAGTTGGAGAGTGCCAAAATCCGACTATGGGGGTCGTGGTGAAAGTTACAAAGGCGAATGAGAGGGGGCATGAGAAGAGGTGGTCTACAATGAGAGGGTGTTCGTCTCCACAATGTGGGCAGTTGAGGGGATACAGGTTAGTGAGAAGATGCGTATGTGGGAGGCGTGTGTATAATTATCCAATCCATAGGCGGGTGATGATAACATCCTCGCGGCGGGAGGAACGTTGGGACGTTGACCAGGGGACAGGTATAAGCTTGATTTGTGCGAGCTTGTTGTGCCGAGAGGCTTGATGTCGTCACTCTTTGAACCATTTACGCAAAATGATCTGGCGAACGGCGGAAGTGAGATCTGTTGAGATAGGGAGGTGACGAGTGATGTATGGAAGCTGCGTAGCTTGCTGTGCTGCTTGATCAACTGCCTCATTTCCTGGGGTACCAGTATGGTTTGGGATCCAGATGAGTGAAATGCTCTTAGTGGTGAAGGAAATGAGATAGAGAATGAGATGGATGCGTTGTACGAGAGCGTGCGTTGAAAGGTGATCAGAAATAGACCTTAAGGAGAAAAGTGAATCTGAGAGGATCAGATAGTGGGTGGGGGTAGTGGGTATTCGAGCGAGGAGATCATGACTAGGCACTGTAGGACAGCATGGAGTTCGGCTGTATAGATGGAAGCTGCGTTTTGAAGTCGGAAAGAGTATAGTAGACTATCTATGGAATATAGGCGTAAGGGGTGTGTCCGTTGTACTTTGAATCATCAGTAAAGCCCTGATACGGTCAGGAAAGCGGTTGGGGGCTGTAAATTTGTAGAGAATTCTGCAAGTTTAAAATTGAATGGGGGAGTGTTCAACAATCAAGGTGGGAGTGATGTACGGATTGTTGGTTGTGAATTGTAGGAAAAGTTACGGGACAGTGTCCCTTCAAAGTGTGAAAGAAAGTGCAGTGAGGATTTAGGAGCAGTGGTGTAGTTTGAAGGGTTATAGAGGTACTCATAGACAGGAAGAGCAGGGTTGTGTGCTATCGTAACGAGAAGAGTGTTGACATTGTTACTTATTTTCATGTTAAATAAAAACGGGAAATGGAGCACTCTTTACAGTAACACTTTCTGCTGGTGGTGGAGAAGGAAAATTTGCCGACAAGTATTTTTTGAAAACTAAGAATTTGCCGACAAATATTTTCTGAAAACTTAAAATTCGCCGACAAAACATTTAAAAGATTTGAAAATTGGCCGATTTTTCAATCACAATATTTCTTAACTGAGAAAAATAATAAAATAAAACAGAAGCAAAATATGAGCCCGGGGGCTAATTTTTGAAAACGTCCTTGTACTCTCAAAAAAAGTCTGCCTTTTTTCTACTCTTTATTTTACTACCTTCCTTCGTTCCCCTTTGTACCTTATTTTTGAAGTGCCTTTTTTTATAGGGAGCCGCTTGAGACACTCGCCTTCCTCGTCCCTTTGTGCAACATACACCATCCGAGAGGTTTCTTGGATGCATTTAATACTATGATAATAAGACTCTTTTGACCCATCAAGACCTCCTGCTCCAACTTATGTAAGTCTTTTAGGACTCTTTCAGACTTCTGTGAGACTTCAAGGATCTTCCGAATTTGTTCAAGACATTTTCAGGCTTCATTAAAACATTATACCTTAAGAAATGAAAAATTCAAATGAACAGTTTCAAAATTGGCCGACTGTCAAATTATTGGGTCTTTTTGGATCCTTATCCTCCAAGCACTCACATTTGCGCACATGAGCATACCCTAGTCTGGGAGGGCAAGCTGGAAGGATATTAGGAATACTTGAGAGGAACAACTACTCCTTTCACACAATAAGGTGATTGTTATTTACTCTTGGTGATTTTTTTTCTTCTGAATTTCCTCTAATTTGTTTCCTAAATTGGTTCCAATGAAATCAATTTTAAAGAAAGAAAAAAACTACAAAATTTCAGGTCAATCGGATTTAGAGGTATCCGTGCCACAAACTAACACATGAAGTTTAGACTTTTGTTCCAGACTAAATTTCCCTCCTATATACGCCAGGACTAAAGCACGTAAATTAAATAATAGAACATTTGCTATCGGATTCAGCTTGTGACATTGGAAAATAAGCCTTTGCCTTCAACTTTCAGACCCCCCCCCACTAGACAGAGACACCATTTTAAAAAAATCATTACGCCAGGCCCCTAGCCAGAGTAGTGCTAGGGGATACTGAGCAGCCTCTAACGCTTGCCGGAGCCTCCCCTGGAAAAATTTCATAAGTAAAAATAACAAATTCCTTCTATTTTTCTCGCTAGTTTTGTTCGAAACTTTTCGTTGCACTACATTTTAATGTTTATAAACTTGGCAACACTAATTTTGCTTTGAAATATAGGAGAACCGTATGTTTGTCGTTCGTTCTTTATATGTGAATTGTCACAAGAAAATGGCCCAAGTGTCCATCCAGCAGTTTCGGACACACAGGCCTTTTTCTTGTGTCACATTACAATATTCACAAACACAGCGATCCAATTCACATTGAATATCGCTGGCTAAATGTCTGAATTGCGGTTTGAGAACTGATAACTTGATAAGTCCACAGAGATAGAGTTTTTTTTTACTTCCAAAATTTCGAAAATTTGATCGTTCCAAGGGTTATTTTTTTCTCGCGATCTATTCAATTTTTTTTCCAGTGGATTGTCGATAAGTTGAATCAACAGTTTTGATTATGAATTTTGGGACCAAATTCAATCAGTGGCGTAGCTAGGATTTTCCGGAGAGGGGGGAGTAAGAGTTTTGAGGGAGACAAAGTCGAAAATTGAAGTATTTTTTAAAAATTGCCGATATTAGAGGACTATTGTGTAAAAATAAAGGTAAAATTACTACTCGAGCGAAAATTTTTCGAAAAAACGTGTTTTAGAGCAAAAAATTGCTCATTTCTGCATATTTTACATTTAATTTCAGGTGCCTTGAGGCATTCGCCCCCTTTGACCCCTTGGCTATACCCCTGCCTCGTAGAACTCTTCACATTATATACTATGTGTATCCTCAAGGCCTCCCCCCTGGTAAACAGTCAGCACCACCTACTGCAGATGGCTGGCTATGGGCCTGTTTTTTGATTTTAATAAAATGTTCAACTTTCTCAAATTTCAGGCTCTAGGTCAAAAAAAAGAATATAGTAAAAACAGAATAATAGTCATTGAAATTCGAAATTCAACGTTTGCTACCGACTCTAAGATTTTAGAAATGTCTTCTACATCTCAGCTTTGTTTCAACCTTTCAGATAACGTTCGATACTCAGCTTGAAACCTTCGGCTTTTGATTGACTAGTCTCTGACAGGAGTCATCCCGGGTACTCTCCTTTTCCAGAAACGAAATTTGACTTTCAGGTTGGGGAGGTGAAGAAGAAAAATTCGCCGACAACTAGGTATTTTTTGAAAACTAAAAATTCGCCGGCAAAATCTTTTAAGAATTAAAAATTTGCCGATTCTTTGATCGAAATATTTTTTGATTGAAAAAAAAATAATAATAATAATAATAAACAAACATTCATAAAAAATGAAAAATTCAAATAAACTGTTTCAAAATTTGCCGACTGCCAAATTATTGACGGGGGGGGGTCGTCCCTCTATAGTTTCGCCCCTGGTCGGGAGGATATTCGAAGTTCAAATTTTCCGCCGTCACGTAGCGTGCGTTATTTGCAATTTTTACATCCATTAAAAGAAATTGTCTGTGTCTCCATGCCCCCTTTGCCCCCTTGTAAATTTTTCACAAGGGAGAGGGCAAATGCCGATTCTACCCCTCCGGTAGCGACGCCGTTGACTGGGGGCACGCCTCAGTACAGGTTCTCTGAAATGTACGACGTGGAAAATTTGCATATCTTATTTCCTATTTCTACAATACACCTTTTCAGTGGTTAGGTAGTGCCATCATCGCCCTACTTTAGCTTAGTATTCGCCTAACCATATTACGGTCTCTACTTTTTCCCACGTACAAAGCTACATAATATAACAACCGAATACACACATTACTTTCTTCGAAATATTCACACCTCTTTGAACACGACGCCGACAACAGATAATGACAATGATGTTCGCGATCGAAAAATGTTTGTAAAAAGCGAAAACGAAAACGTACAGATAGTTATTTCACGCGAACATCATTCTCGTACTTTTTCAAACTCGCAAGCATGAAGTGGAAATGGTGTCGATGCAGATCCGTCCTCTTGTTACCTTATCATTATGAATATTTCTGCGGGCTGAAAAATACCGCAATAACGTGTCCAACAGAAGTAAATACGAATATATCTTTTAGCGTGCTAAGGAAAGAAGCAATCTTCAGGGGGAAAAAAAAGAAGAAAGAAGAGCGTCAGATTTTATATAAATATATAAAATGAAATATTCAATCCGAAAGGGTATGCGCTTCGATTATACCCGACAGCAATCTCCTCAAATAATCTGTTTCTTTGATCCGAATCCTTCTAGGATCAAAGGAGGATCCGTCCGGCACGTTATCCGAAGCAATGGAGAAAAAAAATTCGTTTCGAGGATGGAAGGACTACTATACAGTTTATTCTCACCGAGCCTCTCTGACACGTTCTGCAATTGAATATCGCGAAATCGCTTCCGTATATTTCATGCATCGAGGTGAAGATATTTCAATTAGCGGAATTCACGGTACTGCTTTTTTCAAAAAAAAGAAAAAAAAAAGGCAGATACCTTTGAAAACGAAGAAAACTTTATGGAAGTATATATTAAAACCGCATCTGAAACCGCGGTGAACGCGCTCCAGTAATGACGTCCAAAAGATGTACTTCTAAAGAACCCCGGTGTAGGCTATCCTCAAGAACTCGCCAACTTTAATTACACACTCGAATAATTCCTGTGTCGGGCGAGTTATATTTAAAGTTTTCGCGTGCCTCGACCCACCCGACGACGAGTATTCAGACAATTTTCTCGAGCTCGTATACACGATGGACAAACAATTCCACAGAATGCGATTCTGCACGCGCGAAATGAGCGTAGCGAATTGAAATTAAGAATCTATGGCACAGAATGCGTTCGCAGCGCTCTCTACTGAATGTGGCATTTTACAGTCGCAGGTTGTGGGTGCTCTGTGGTGCCCCAGCTGAACTTCGTTAAACGTCGGGTCAGAGATACCACATACATTTTATCAGCTCAGTTGACTTTACATGGGAAATATTGTCACGCGGTTTCCTCATCGCTCTTCCCCGCAAGATTTCGTCACAGAATCATGGGGCCCAATAAAATGAACATAAGACTCCAAGTTAAAAAAAAAAAAAAGAAGAAAACTTTGCATAATAATAACATTAGCGTTTATTCGGTTATTATACATGGTTACAGTAATTTGATTACATAATCACTTAGTTTTTAAACCGAGTCCACCTTTGGGCATACGCCTCACCGACCCTTGTCCAACGGCTACGTACCCTCGCGTCTTTTGGCCAAGCAAAGCCTGCATGTTGAATCACCTCGTCCTCCCATCTTCCCATCTTCTCCTTGGACGACCTATACCTTTCTCGTTTCGCCCCGAGGAACCCATGTTATTATCGAGCCACGGAGCTACACTCTCGCACTATGGGCTCGAGAAAGAGACATACATAATAAAAGCTAGATGACGAACTCTCCATAAGGCGCGTGTTAAAAATGTGCGCGGAATTATAGTATCACTTGCGCCTAACGCGTAGGTCATGCATTCAGGTATGCTTTACTACGCATACAGCGTTGACAATGAAAATACGGGTATCTTCCTGTTGTTTCATTTTTCTTGGTGAAACCAAAGGTTCAGAACAAAATTTTACAAAGAACAGAAGTTACTAGAAATCGACGCTGTTCAGCAAAAGGGAACCGACTAGCACCATCCGCTTTTTGAGAACACGTGATTCGAAGTTCAAGAGCCGTGTAGAAACTATATGGCATTGCGTCTACTGATAAGTTTTTTTCATCGTGAGTACATATTTTTGAATCGGGCGCCCAATTTTGAAAAATTCTACGTTGTATGCTCTTTCCAAAGATACTAATAACTTATTTTGTTTACAAATGTTAGTTGGTTCCCTTTCGTTGAACAGCGTCCAAATGAACGTTATAGATAAAAAAAAAATAAAAATAAAACAATGTTTTTTATATTTTAAAAAATGAAGGAAAAAGGAATGAGAAAAGTAGAAAACTGAAGAAGGAATAAAATAGAAGAAGTAACTACGCCATTTGAAAGATTTCTGTCATATACGAGGTGACCGAAAAGTCCATTCAGCTAAAAAATTCGGATGTATTCAAAATTTTTAATTTCATGTTTCACGTTCACCTACACAAAATTGAAGGCGTACGGATTAAAATGTAAGATTGCGAGTTTTGATTTTGTAGTGAGTATCAGGTCAGTATTTAGTCATGGGCTGAAGGGGCTTCAACCCAGGGCGGCAGATTTTTAGAGGCCGTCTGGGGCGGCAAACGAAAGTCGATTCTTTTAAAAAGAGTATAGTTCATTTGAAAAGAGATAAACGATAAATGAAGCAGAGACTTGGCAATTTTACGTTTAACAAAAAAAGGGGTGGAATTGGTGAAAAAAAAGCTAAGTGCGGCCCTGGTGAGCATAATGTTTATGAAATACATAATGAATAAGATGAAACGTGAAACCTTTGAAAGTGACAAATTTAATGTCATCGATGTGCTTACAGTCCTAAAGAGATGTGTTCAAATTCTCAATCTGATTCGAGAAAGTAAAAACGAGTTAGAAACTTTTATACATGCCGTTGCAATTGTTGCAAAAAAAAAAAAAAAAAAAAAAAGTTGATATTGATCCGGAAGCATAGATTCGACACAAGTAATGAAAATTAAACGGAAATTATTTTTTACCAGTTCTATATAGATCCAAATTTTACAAAGTTTTAGACCATCTGACCATGAAAATGGATGAAAAAATCGAAATTTTGTGTAAAATGTTGAATCCTTTTTCATAAACTTCTGGAAATTTCCTTGAAATGAGAAAATTTCTATTGTATTTGAAATTAATTCGACGAACAATAATTTGCGAAACAATCACTCTGAATATTATTAAATTTAAGTATCGCCAGTAAAAAGTATAATTATTCCTGAAATGGTGAGCAACCATTGGCATACTATTAATAAGTAGGGCTGATACGACGACCTACCTGTAAGGGGCACATAGGCAACGAACAGCGACGCATTTTTCCGTGAGTTCGTCATCTAGCTTTTACGAGTATTATGTATGTCTGTGGTGAGGGTGTTGTGTATGTGCTCGCGGGAGTTGAGGAAGGCCAAAATTTGACTATGGGGGTCGTAGTGAGAGTTACGAAAGCGAGTGAGGGAGGGGCATGAGAAGAGGCGGTCTACAATGAGAGGGTTCTCATCTTCACCGGGTGTGCAGTTGAGGGGATACAGGTTAGCGAGAAGATGCGTATGTGTGAGGCGTGTATGTCCGATTCTTAGGCGGATGATGCTAACTTCCTCGCGGTGTGAAGAACGTTGGGACGTTGACCAGAGGACAGGTGTAAGCTTGATTTGTGCGAGTTGTTGTGTCGAGAGGCTTGATGCCGCCACTCTTTGAACCACTTACGCAAAATGGTCTGGCGAGTGGCGGAAGTGAGATCTGTTGAGATAAGAAGTTGACGAGTGAGTAAGAGCTGTGTAGCTCGCTGTGCTGCTTGATCGACTGCCTCATTTCCTGGGATACCAATATGACTTAGGATCCAGATGAGTGAGATTCTCTTGGTGGTGAAGGAAATGAGATGGAGAGAGATGGATGCGTTGGACGAGAGCGTGCATTGAAAAGCGGTCGAAATAGACCTTAAGAAGGAAACTGAATCTGAGAGAACCAGATGGTGGATGGGTCTTCGAGAGAGGAGATTGTGACTGTGCGCTGTAGAATAGCGTATGGAGTTAGGCTGTGTAGATGGAAGCTGTATTTTCAAGTCGGAAGGTGTGTAATAGACTATCTGTGGAGTAGGCGTAAGCGGTGCGTCGGTTGTACTCTGAACCATCAATGAAGCATAGGATACGGTCAGGAAAGCGGTGAAGAATTTTTTGAAAATGAAACTGATAAACTTGGGAGTGGTGTGTATTTTTTTAGGGAATTCTGTAAGTTCAAAATTGCATAGGGAAGGTTTAACTACCAGGGTGGGGGTGATGTATGAATTGTTGGTAGTGACTTATAGGAAAAGGTACGGGACAGTGTCCCTCCGAAGTGTGACCGTAAGTGTAGTGAGGATTTAGGAACATGGGTGTAGTTTGGGGGGTTAAAGAGGAGATACCCATTGGCAGGAAGATTAGGATTGTGTGCTATCGTAACGAGAAGTTTGGCAGTGAGTTGCATTCGGCGGTAAGAGAGAGGAGGAATTCCAGCATCGGCACACATACTCGAAGCTGGGCCAGTGCGGAAGGCGCCAATGGCGATACGTAGACCCGCATTTAGGACAGCGTCAAGAAGCTGTAAGTATGAGGGAGGGGCAAGTCCATATATGGTGTGGGTTTTTTTTCTTGTTTTTCTCGTGTCCGGTTGCCTCAGATTCCCTTCCTACCCCAGTACTGGAGGAACTTTACTCCCTCGTCGTCGATTGTATGGTTCAATCTGTCCGCGTCATAGTCTGCGTATCTTCTTTTTTTTGCGCTGCCGTACTCCTGGAGTGTTGGCGGTTACCATGACGTCGACGTCTTTTACGATGAGGCGAAGGGAACGCGTTTCTGCCGCTCGGCATAGCTCTCCGAAGTTGGATATTCCTGTCCAATTACCCATATATTCCGGAGCCACGACATCGATTTTCGACCAATTCCCCAAAATATTAAAAATTAAAAAATAATATTTAAAAAAAAAACAAAAAAAGAGAAAAAAAACAAAAAAAACGCAACAAAAGAAAAAAAACAAAAACTCCCCGCCTTCCCCTCTGTATCCTTCCTTCGATAATCAACCAGGAAAGTGAGTATTCCTCTCCACGCAGTATGTGGCCGAGGTAATTGGTCTTTCGCTCCTTTATGTTGCTGAATAGTTGCCTCTCAACACCAGCCATCTCCAGAACTGCCGAGTTTTTCAGTTTCTACGTCCGCGGTATGCTCAGCGCTAAAAAGTTTCAAACCGGGAAAAGGGTAATGCATTAACAAATTTGAAGATCTTTAGATATTGAAGGGGCTGCACCAGTTGTAGAATTTCAATCATAAAATTTTAACATAATTTTTGAAGGACACAATTTTCAATTTGTGTAGATCTTTGGGCATTATGTAGACAGTGTTCCCCAAACAGAGACTAGAGAAAAATACGCTTGTGAATTCAAGCATAGGTACCGTATATAGTAATTCTAGGATACGGGAAACAAAACAAAGGCGACGAATTGGAAAAATATACATAAAATATTATTTGCAACTGTTCATTCACCTTGATACCAAAATAGTGTGCGAATACTGTATGTACTCTTAAAAATCATCTATCAAGTGCCACCCACGTAAACAATTTCCTCGTATAAATCAAAGTCAATGAAAAATTAATAAAATTCGAATACAATTCCAATTTCCGCGAGCTACATGCTCACCAAATCCATGCACGCGCAGTTGGCAAATCTGTAAATCCTCTTTGAAAAGAGAAAAAACAATAGCGCTGAAAATATTAACGAACATTGACGGGTGTAGGGTGCAGTGACGCGAGGGAGAGGGGGGTACATCACGTTATTATTGCGACAAGAAAAGTCAAACGAAAAACATGATATCGCAGTCGACTGAAACAATTTTCGAAAAGTCAATTTTTATTATGGGGTGTCCGCGTTTCATCAGCGTTGGCCACTTGGTCTCGTGTTGAATTGTTGAATCGTCGAGTCGTGGACACCCTAGAATTCACACTTTGCCGGATTAAAAAACTTCAACGTTACATTCGAACTGACAAGACGAGATACGCCCTCATCTGTATTACATTTTTTTTTTTTTTTAACCATAGCCAGCGAAATGAAACATCCTAAACTTTATAAATCACCCGACCAGTTTTAATCTCATAAAAAAAGCACGGATTAACTTTCGATTCGCTATCCATTAATTCAGTTCCCTTTTCGGATTTGCGATTCAACATTTAACAAGAGGCGAACGTTTCATAGAGATATAACGCTTATGACGTCATTCTTTTTGTTCGTGATCATTTTTAATTTGATGGGACATCGGCGCCACGAATAGCTTTGTCGAAACAGTAGTGAGTTCAGGATTCCTGTTTCGGGAAGGGAGTGGGGCGTGAAAACAAAATTTCTCGCCTCACCCTATTACAGGTGTTACAACAGGGTGGTCTTTAGGTATAGATGGTGAAAAACAAAATTCGAAATTCAAAATGTGCGCTTTGGAGTGGGTCGAGTAATATGAAGTCAGAAATTGAAAACGCAAAATGGAGCGAAAACGGGTATTATAACGAGTAAAACTACCATTTCAAATTTTTATTGTTTCTGAAATTCCAGTTTGTAGGAAGTGCTAGGCCTATAATAGAGAAGCCAGTTGGCTATACTTCCTAATCACAATATTTTTCCTAACAAAACATTCTAATAATGCTACGGAAATTGGGGCGGAAAAGAGCTTTTATTATTTTTTTTAGTATTATTTTTTTTTAAAGCGTAAATTCCAATGAGATTCATCGAAATTTTCATCCTCGAAATCTAAAGCAAATAAGAGAGTAAGGCCACGGTGTGGTTTTTAAAAGTATAAAGAAAGGAATCGTTTACTGTGAAAAAAAATGTCGGAGAACATTGTTATTGAAAAGATCTGAAAATTTGTATAAAAATTTCTGAACCAAAATTGATTTTACGAACACCCTGTAGATCAGATAATGTTATATTATTTTCTTTTTCATTAGTTGCTGTAACTGTCTTCTGTGACGACCAAAACGTGCCTCCAGCCTATCCATCAGCAATACTGAGAAAATAAAGTTGAATTAATGCTGAACACAATTTCTTCAAATGTACATATCTGCCCGGCAAATGAGAAAGCAGGCAAATATATCTACACATTGGCAGGATGAGTTGCCGTACCCAGTTTAAGTGGAGTAATATATACTTTAAAACACTCAGTGTTTTGAAAATAATTTACACAGCGGTTCTTTGCGTTGCTGAGTAAAAAACTGAATTCAAATCCCCTCATTTCTAGGCTCCACAGGGGGCTAATGTTGAATAATGGCCATTTCAACACATTTTACCCTTCAAAAATAATTCAAAGGATCGCTGAATTCTGATGGAAAATTGTTTTATGCATATTCCTTCATATCAGTTTCACATTGTGCGAATGTTCAGTGGTGTCTGTTTCAAAATATTGTATTATTTTGAAAATAGTAGACAGGGGATGTTATTCTGGTCGCTCATTTCACGTTTTTAATATTTTTATTCGCAACCTTTCATCTTTAAGTTGTTCATATCTGTACTTCTATAGATGAGGTCAGTGAATCCGATAGTAGCTGAAAATTAGTAGGACTGTTGTACTGATGGGCTCTATAAAAGTGACTGTGTTCTACCCGTCTATTGTGCGTGATCGTACTTGGTAGGAGAAATGCGTACACACACTCTCCCTCCTTTGTAACCAATATTAGCCCGCCATGGAACCCAAAAATAAGGGAATAGGTTCAAAATAACCTTACATTTATATGTTATCCGTTGAAATACTTAATACTCTTCCTCAATATTGGCCTTCTGTTGAACCCGCAGATAAGTGTAAACGTTCAAAATGACTTCGGATTTGAATTCAACGACCCAAAATTCCACATTTATAAACATATATACTTTTAGGTGGTGGTTATTCAATATGAGCGTTCGTTAGAACATAAAAGTCAGGGAAGAGGTTTGAAAAAAAGAAGAAAAAAATTGAGATTTAAATTAATTGATCCAAAAAACTGAGTATTTAACTATTTGCAACCTCATGTCAGTTGAAATCATGACATAGCCCCGTAATAAAAATGAAAGAATTTGTTGGTCGATAATAGTCGGCTCTGACAAAGGTCAAAGCTAAAAAAAAAAAAAAAAAAAAAGTAAAAGCCAATATTATTTGTCATAAGAGAATTCCAGCCAACACCTCTGCAGTCTGCAGCACGGCTTCACTCCAATTTTTTTCAAACTTTGTAAAATGTTTTCTGCGGTGGCCAACTTGAAAGAGCACATTTCGGAATTCAAGAGTCACAGAATCGGAATCCCCGTACAACTACAATTTTTATTTTAGCGTGAAATTGACATTAGAAACGAGTTCAGTGACCTTGAAAACCTACCTAACAATACCTATACTGCACTACATGAATATTGTTTTCCCTTTCCTCCGTGAGTGCGATACAAAAGTCAGTTCTGATACTAAGAAAAACAGTGAAGGAGAGCAGATGAAAAAATTCCAAGGACGGGTAAATGAAAATGTAGAAAAACGTGTTTGGGAATTATTTGCATTTTTATGTTAGCTGAAGTCGGCAGAACTACCAAAATTTAGAAAGTTGTTTTCCTACATGAGGTCTCTGTAAATGTATGGTAGAGAGAGTGGTAGTATTGCACCTCCCCTTTTCGACATTTCTGGTGCAGTTGGGAAAAATTGAATTGAATCTTTCGTATGCATAATCTCACGATTTCGATATGAAACATTTTTTCCTAAATTCAATATTCGATAGATCTTCGAGTTTATGCGAAAAACAATTTCGAGTGTTGACACCCCCCCCCCCCTTCAAAGAATTAACAAGCCATTTTGGAGCTGAGAGTTTTTGTGGCAATTAATGCGAACAATATCAACGATACACTACAAAAAATCTGTGAGAGCAATTTTTTCCTTTTTTGTCCAATTCTTGACCTAATTTTACCAAAGCTCTATCATAAGTCATTTTTGACACTAATAAAACAAAAAAACACAAATTTGAAAGTATGGTATGTAAAGAGTGCTACTGCTACGCCTTTACCGAAAAGGCTGTGGTGATGCATAGCATTAGAAGGGGCAACTTTGAGCTCCCTCCTTAGGGCATTTGGATATTGTTACGAAAAAAATTTTAAACCCTTCTTATGTAGGATTTTACAAGAAACAGTTTTTCTCTTTGAAATATTTTTTCCGATGATAGTGCTCAATAGGTTCGTTAAAAACTGATTTTTGTAACTGGGAGGGGGCGAAGCAAATCCGCTATTTTGGGGGACTTTTAGTACGTTTATGCAAGAATAAAAACAGATAAATTAAGTAGCTATTTCGATATTAAATAAGGGGTAGGATAGGGAAACTCCTTTCCCCAATTCTTTTCAACAGTACTCTGGAACAAATATTTAGGAAACTCAAATGTGAAAATACAGGTGTTGACATCAACTGAAAAAGGTTTACGAACCTGAGATTTGCCGACGATATCGTTCTGTTCTCCGAATCGCAGAGGGAACTAGCAGAAATGATAAGGGAACTCAACGAAGAGAGTGCGAGAGCAGGTCTCTCGATAAACATGCAAAAAACAAAAATCGTATCCAATAGCGCAGAGGAAGGGACAACAGAAACGGGTAACAAAGAAATAGAAATAGTTCGCGAACATACATTTATCTCGACCAACTACTCGTACTTATTTTTGAAAATGCAGCAGAAATGGAGGTTACTCTTTTCTAATTTTACTCTCAACCCGAGCCCTGGAATCCGCCTTTTCGAGCATTACCTCAGAGACGTTGGGGAGGCTGTTAGGGCTGTCTTAGCCCTTTTCGCTTCTCGCCAAAAAAACCTGCCTAGGTCGAAATGTAGCGAGTTGCTACGTGGACTCGAACCAGGGACTTCTGGATTCCGAGACAAGCGCGCTATCCACTCGGACAACCAGACCTCCTGATAGAAGAAGAGGTTAACGTAAGAATTAATAAATCGTTGAAAAAGTTCTGGAGTCTAAAAGGAATATTTAAAAGGAAACTTTAGCTATAAATACAAAAGCGAACTTTTCGATACTTGTGTTTTGCGTGTCCTAACATACGGATATCAAATATGGCCATTGAGCGCAAAAATGTTGAACACAATTAGAGTAACTCAAAACACAATGGAGAAATCAATACTGAGGATAGCAAGAAGGGACAGGGTAAGAATCTCAGGTTTCAGAAGAAAATGAAGATTCAGTAACGATTCAGTTTGGTAGATCAAAAGAATAAAATGGGGATGGGCAGGACCCATCTCCCGTCTCAGACACGATCGATGGACCCATAGGGCCACCTTTTGGCAATCGCTGGCGTTGGACGGCAAAAGAAGAAGAGATGAACAAATGTTCAGATGATATTAATAAATTTCCAAAGGGTAATAACTTCCAAAGAATAGTGAGGGAATGAATGAGAGCGTATACAGGAAACCTTTGCCCGGCATGGGTCAGGGGAGGGAGCAAGCCCCACATTGTGGCCGCTAGAATAAATGTACTATCCCCTTGATAAAGATTTTATGAATTGAATTCAGTACGTGCATTAAGGTCAAACATATTCACATTCTTCCTCGAATGTTTGCAAATTTATTCTCAAATATGGCGTAATTTGCCTGAACTACTAAGTAAATATGTATCACGATTTCTGGTTCTCGAATAACCTGAAGCGTGTCTCGATCCGATACCCAACCCCTCGGGTACCCACTACTGTCAATCAGGAAATGTTTGGCAAACAAGAAAACTTTGAAAGCGAAGAGGAAATTTTGAGTGTAAGCCTGGATTAACTATATTTGGGTATTAAGTAGCGAGAAAATTATTAAAACAGATAATGCCGAAATGAACGTTGGTAAAAATGAGAAACGAGATCTCGCAAAGACGACCGAGTAAGGAACTTATTAATTTATTTACATTAATAAAGATGATTCAACAATTGCCGGTGACATTAATTTCCATCGTTAAACTGAAATAGCGATTTAAATTATTTACGAATGTTTATAACGTTGCATTAAGATTATCCCGAGTTATAATAAACTTTTATACACCCTTTGGTAGAGAATTTTCACACCGCTTGTGAATAAACGCCCTGTCAAGAATAACGATAACTTCATAGTCTCTGTGCAACGGCTGCTTTTTGTTTGGGACCGCAAAAATAACACGGCGAATTCTGGAAAATCTTTTCTACACAGCACCCATTATGCTGAACTACCGCTTACGGTAAAATAAATCTAATTTTAATAAATATTAGAATTCCGTTACATTCCTTTTCGCATAAGTTTCCCAAGTTTCCAGAAAGGAACATTTAATTTGGTGCTACTGTAGCATTATTCCTCTCTCGGGTGCTTTATATCAACTTTACTTTCTCGATATGCATCTAAACGCTGACAGCAGAGGTTTTTTTCATACCTTTACTTGCAAGGATTCGATGTTACTCATTTATCTTTTGAGGTAATAATTATTCTGCGCGGGAAATTTACATAAAAATGTGCTTATTTTAGATCAGATGATAAAATTGACCTACAAAAGCTAACTATACGGTTCTCTAACAAATGGGCCGCGATGGGTTCGCTTTATCGAACTTTCCGAAATGTACCGACACTCACAGTGAGACAGCAAGGCAGGTCCGATATCAGAGGAAGGTAGAAGAGCACTTCTACATGGCCCAGCTATGTGAAAGGCCGAAATAAAAGCTGCAGGGTGAGTTGTTGGAAGGAAGTTGAGGCGTGTAGAACTATAAGGTACCTGCGACAATGAACACCATGTGGGTAGTAACTTCATATCGCTCAAAAACATATTAGGTATAGTAATTCAACATTTCAGCAGATGGCGTGATATACTATATGATTCCTAGCATAAAATAAAGTATAACCAGGCCAAATTTCAAATCCATAGATACATCTATCGGTATTTTTTTTTTCTTTCAAAATCACTTCTTGTAAAACTTGATGTTTTTACGCAGCGAGTGATCAGTCCGAAATTTCAACATTAATTATGAAATCGTGAAGTGAAGAAAGTAAGATAAGTCCAATGTTTTATACATACATATTTGAAAACTTATTTCATCTACTTTACGATGCCATTTCGTTTTTTTCAAAATATTTAATCGGTGAAAAGTTCTAGGCGAATTTGTAAACTAGTCTATGTACTACTAAAACGAGCTGTATCACTTCAAATATCATTTTTTTAATGAAGAACCGATGAAGAGAACAAGAATGTCAGATCTTGTTATTTCCTCTTAGATGAACCCAACTTCAGGTTACATTTTCATCGCTGATCATCTTTTCATCCAAATACACCTATCAGCGAGCCGTATTTAATCAGCGACTTTCCAGTGTTCAAACGCAAATGGTTTTTTCCCCCGCATTTTATATTACGGCTGGAGTTACGATTTTCGCTCACGTATACCCATGGGGCTGGAAGAAACTCTCTCCAATCTCCCCAGGTACCACAACTTTCATTTCAGGCAAAACCGATGTCAAAAACGAGTTCAGCGATCTTCAAGACCAAGAGAATGATGCCATATTACCTTTTGTCAAATTGTTTCTTCCCCCTTTCTCAAGTGCCACAGTCTTCATTTGGGGACAAAAATTATATCAAAAATGGGTTCAGTGACATTGTTTCAAGCTAAGTATCGAGCATTATCTGAATGGTTGAAACTAAGCTGAAATATGGAAGACATTTCGAAGAAAGTCACTAGCAAACGTTGATTTTCGAATTTCAATGACCGTTCTGTTTTTGCTAGATTCTCTGTTTGACCTAATGCTTGAAGAGTTTGAGAAAGCTGAACGTTTTATTAAAATTCTAAAAGTTGAAAGCAAAAGACTTATTTTGCGGTGTCGCAAGCTGAATCCGATAGCAAATGTTCTATTCAGTAGCATGTAGTGATTTTTCCTAGAGGGTAAGCGATAAATGTAGAGGTGAAGTAGAAATCAGAATAAAAGTGTGAAACATGGTACGTACTACCCGCTGAACATTCCACCACTAAAACGGGAAAATAGTTGCGGCACCCACCACTCGAAAACTGTGGTAACGCTGTGGAAGTCTCCACTAAAAACACATGTAAAAATAGTGGCTGCGCAGAGTTACGGACTGCCTGTGCGTAGATCTCACCACAGCAGTGTAAATTTACGTAGGGGCGAAGTAGCTGCAGCTCCACTACTTCTCCACTCCACTCGAGGGTTTTTTTAGGGACTTTGCGTATTCGTTGCGTAGTTGCGTCACCACAGCGCTGCAACAATACTGCGTATACGTTTTTCCACTGGGTTGCGAAGGGACTTCGCGTATTCGTTGCGTAGTTGCGTAACCATAGTGCTGCAACAAAACTGCGTGTACGTTTTTCCACTTGGTTGTGAATATCATTCCACTCATCGGCCACACATGCCTTCTGGGGCGTCTGGGATACAGAAACACTATTTTCTCTAAGAGAACCTTCATAATCATACTGAATTAAGGCAATTTATTGCAAATTGGACAAGAAATGCAGAAAAATAAAAATTCAATAGCATATGACTACTGTATCTACATGTTATTATCATTCACATATACAATTATTACTTGTATAGTTATTACTATTATTATCAGCATCATTTTTGAACATAATATTATTTTTTACAATTTCCTTTGAGCAATTCCCACAACTCCTTTTGGCTTTGTGCTCATGGAATCTTTCTCTCGTGCTATGCGAATTCCGAATCCACTCCAGGACAATATGTTTGCCTTGAGCTGAAGACAGTTTCGCTACAGCATATTCTGGAATGATGAAATACAAAGTTAAATCCCTGTTGGAAATTACTATATAATGACACATTATACCTATTTGAAAAGGAAATAGAATAATTAAGTGGGGCAATGTTGGACTGTCAGCAGTTAGAAAATCAGGAGGGAACACTTCAAAAAGAGAAGGAATACTATCAGGTGATAATGGGGACTTCAACGCAAAAGTAGGAGGGGAGGCAAACTCAAAACACTGCGGCCCATTTGGTCTGGGGGAGATAAACGACAGGGGGGGAGGGAAAGATTAGTAGAAATGGCCCAAAAATTAAACTTGCGTACTGCAAACACTTTTTACAAAAAAAAAGTCAAAAGGAAATGGACATGGATATTGCCAGACGGGAAAACTAAAATGAGAATGACCACTTACTAATAAATGACAATGGAAAAGCTACATGTAGGCGTATGCCCGAAAATGGGCGGAGGGGGTGGCCCCAGAGAGCCACAGCATTCACTCACAAACGCTGAATATATATGACCTAAAAGTAAATTGCGTTTCAAGTCTGCGGTTCCCACCATACCAAAAATAGCATAATCGTTGGTGCAAACTAAAATCAGCTGAAAAATGACACTAACCTAGTGCAGAATCAACTGCAGATCAAACTGATAACTAAAAATTATTTCAAAGTAACCTGAAAATGAATAACTATAAATTCTGTTGCAGCATCATCGGCATTAAGTGAAGGGCACAGGGAAAAAAGGTTCAATGTCACAATTTTGTGTTTTAGAGAAAAATCATTTTCAAGTTTGACACTCACCTTTATTTCCCTGTGCTATACTTTTTTCTCTGGCTATTTTCAACCTTTTAAATAGAGTTTTTTCGGCGGATGAGTGCTTAGGATGATTCTACACCTCATTCTGAATCCAGCGATGCCCATATCTTCATTTTCAAAAAAATGTGACATTGAACCTTTTCCCCTGTACCCTTCAAGTCTGATGGTATCCACCATACCAAAAATAGCATAATAATCGTTGGAGCAAATTAAAATCAGCTGAAACGTAACACTAACTTATTGCAGAATCAATTGCAAATCAAGCTAAAAAGAAAAATATCATCCTGAGGTAACTTAAAAATAAACTAAGTTCTGGTAGAGCATCATCGGCCCAACGTCTGGTACCCACTCTATCCCAAGCAGAAAAGTAAAATTACAGTAACCTAAATATAAACCAAATTCCAGTGATGCTCCTGGGGCTCGGCTGAAAAAATAAGTGGATCCTTCGATAGATGAGCGAATACACTATTCATAATTCGTTAGTTTGAGAAGGTTCAACAGAGACCACTTATATCGCAAAATGACGTGTGATCTTGAAATTCATAACACCAACTCTGCTTTTAACTGATCGATCGCCATCACAGGCGGCGTTTCTGTATTTGACATCTCGTTGACGTCCTTAAGCTTTTCTTCATCACTGTCGAAAAGCTCGAAAGTGTACCCTTGTCTTCTTCTACTTAGTTACTGCATACGTGTAAATTCCTATACCTCATGTTGACTCATCGTCACGATGCAAGGGGGAAAATTCTTAAAAATAAACGACGCCGGTACTCTTACCAAAACAGAATCCGTCATCTTCAATTTCACTAATATCAGGCACCTTATCAGAGAGCTGTTCTGAGACATGAGCATAATTTATATACAATTGTCACTGGTCTTGGATAATTCAGCATCAGGATGACGCACCAAAAAACTCGTTGATGGTGTACAGGAAGTTTCTCCTTGATACGTATCAGTAGAGTGACTAGAACTTGTTATTAAAGTGGCCATTGTGAATCTCTCTATGAGTAGCCTATCAAGTAAGATAAATTTTGAATATTGTCAATATATTCTATGCGATCGCACGCGAAATAAATGCTAAGCATGTACTTACTTCCTTCTGTAAGGCTGATTTTGATGCTAATAAAATTCTGATTTCTTTACAAAACCCACGCCTGGGATGAAATAATTTCTCTTTCGTTGTTCATTATCTCCTTCCATTGCGACAATGGATTACGTACTCACTATATTCAACATTAATTTGATCTTCTGAACTATACCACAATATACAGAATAAAACACTGCACTTTTGAATAACTGACAACTGCTAAACACTGATAGTGATAGGTAACTGGTAATTCAAATAAAACGGTTTTCTTCGGCTTTCAATTTCGAGGACCGCGCATGCGTGGCGAAGGTACCGCAACGTAGCTGCGAATTAGTGGAGTTTCAACTACGCAGGATCTACGCAGCGTAGCTGCATGTTAGGGGTGCGAGAAATAGTGGCCTTGCAACTATTCTGCAGCTACGCGAATTTACGCAAGGTTGCTGCACCTTAGAGGTGCGAATGATTGTGGAGCTGCAACTACATTGCAGCTACACGACACGTATATTTACTCATGTATTTATGAGTGTAGTAGTGAAGTGTGGAGCTGCCCCTACGCAGCCACAAGTTTGCAGCACCCAAAATGTTCAACGGGTACAAAACGGTATTGATATAATTATTCGAATTATCGTATCCCTATGTAGGGTCATTCCATAATGCCTACATTTTTTGTCTGTGACGAATAATAGACACAGGGGCGTACCACTGAAGAGTTTTTCATGGGAGGGAGGGGGGAATTGTGAAAGTCCCGACTGACTCAACTCAAAATTACCAAATATCTAAGCAAAAAACAACCTTTTGACTTGTTGGATTTCTCCAACTGACTCAACTCAAAATTCCCAAACATCACAGCAAAAAAAGAAACTTTTGACTTGTTGGATGTTCCCGACTCTGCCTGACTGAAATTGTAAATTTTCCCAACTACTGAGTGAAAAACTTGTACAGGGGGAGTCCCCCCCCCCCAATCAAGACATCCCTAAATAGACATGGCCATCAAAACAGTTTTCCGCCATCTTCATAACAGATTAACCACAAAATGTATTCATATTGCGATACGTGGCAATGTCTAGCAAAGCTCGAACCACTTCTCTTTTGCTCAGTTTTTAAAAATGGTAATTCTGGTTTAGGTTTCCCACTATTAATAATTTCTAATTGTTCATTAAGAGTAAGTCGCGAAAATGGTTTTTCAATAAGATCTCGAATATGCATTTTGTGGGCAAAAACACACGGAGCATTGAAACATAATGCGTTGACTAGTAGAACAATATAATCACGTTTCACTGTCAACCTCGACGTTCCTGTGTAGCCAAGCCGAGCCGAAAGCGCTTTAAGAAGCGCTTCCAAAACGCAACCAAACCCACAGGTTTTGTCGCGTTGAACATGCTAGTGTGTTTTTGTGTTGGTAATTAACACGGTGGCAAAGCGTAAGTCATCGTGCAATGTTACATGCAGTATGGAAAAAAACAAATAAAAACGTTAGATTCGATACACATATATTGCTGGCCTGTCTGAATATACTTACATGTATGAGGATTGCCAAATGTTGAACAGTAGACATACATCTCCTGTGAATTTATTATATACTTGAGCGTACACGTTGTAAGCATCAATACAGTGGTTGTTTTGACCAATGTTTCATTATGTTTTATTCGTTATAAGTTAAAGTTGATATTGTACATAAAAACTTAGCTTACCTGGAATGCACGCCACTGGTTTTATTGTTTGATTTATGAGCTTTGGTCTTGGTGAATATGGGAGGGAAATGTAGTCTGGAACAAAAGTCAAAACTCCATTAGTTTTTCCCATAAAGAGGAAAGGGAGCTTGTGGCACGGGTTCCCCTAACCCAATCAACCTGGAACTTTGTAGTTTTTTTCATTTTATTAGAACCAGTTTAGGAAACGAATTGGAGGACATTCAGAAAAAAATATCACCAAGAGTAAATTACAACCATCTTAATGTGTAAAGGAAGTTGTGTGTTCTTCTCAAGTATTCCTAACATCCTTCCAGCTTACCCTTCCAGGACTAGGGTATGCTCATGTGAGTGCCTAAGAGATACGGTTCCAGTCTGCATTTGCAGGGACGAAACATTTGGGGAGGGGGCGGGTGAAACACCCCCAATAATTTAGCAGTCGGCAAATTATGAAGCTGTTCATTTGAATTTTTCATTTTCTAAGAACGTTTGTTGGTTTGTTTGTTTATTTTTAATTTTAAAAAATCGGCTAATTTTCAAATTTAAAAAAAAAATTGTCGGCGAATTTTTAAGGTTTCAAAAAATATTTGTCGGCAAATTTTCCTCCCCCCCCCCCACGAACTAAAATTCAAGTTTCGTCTCTGGGTACCAACACGGTTTTCGCTCTAGTATACGCAGTAGTATGACTTCATAGTAACAAGAGTATTATCATACCCCAATTAAAAAATTTCCACTGGGACTCGGAATCAAAGTGGCTGACATCTATAGCGGATGTTTTGTGAACCCTCATTGAGTGATCATGGAGAAAAAATAAATATACTTAGGTCGCGTGGGTCGGACCGGCAACTGATAACGTACTTCTCATTTTTTACTTTACCCTTCGAAGACTTCACTGCACTTCTCTTAGTTTTATTACCTGACTTATTAAATTTTTAATCGCAAGTTTGAATAAGTAGCTCCCTACAGTTCAAGTTTGAAGCTATCTCCGTTATTTTTCTTAATAATTTTATAATGATTTTTTTGAAAAACCCGTATTTCTCATTTACGGCAATGTTATTTCCATCTGTGATCATGATCACTCAACGTTTCATTAGGAATAGGAACTAGGAAGTGCACGTTTGCGTTCCTACGGCTGCAGACTACAGTCGCGCAGCAAAGAGCAAGATCAATGAACACATGGTTGGAAGAATGTCGGGTGTCGGGTGGAGCGTCGAGCGCATCGGGAGGGGGAGCGTTACAGTTTTCGTTTAAGTATACCCATAGCTGTAAGAAAAAAACACGGCTACATGCTGCAGTCACGCAGCAAAGATCAAGATCAATGAGTGAATGGCTGGAAGAGTGTCGGGGGAAAGGTAACGTTCATACAAACACGGTTTTCGCTCAAGTATACCTAATACTCAGGTCAGTAATACGACGTCATAGTAACAGGAGTGTATCATACTCTAATGGAAAATTCTATTAACAACACGACTGCAGAATGCAGTCGCGCAGCTAAGAACAAGATCAATGAGCACATGGTTGGAAGACTGTCGGGTGCAGCGTCGAGCGTCTCGGGAGAGGGGGGCGTTATTGTTTTCACCCACGTGTGCCCATGGCTGCATTATGTCAAACTTCTAAGCATTGCAAATTAATCGGCTGCAGAATGCAGCCGCACAGCAAAGATCAAGATCAATGAGCACATGGCTAGAAGGAAATATAATTTCCATGGAAATGTGGACCACTGAACTACAACCATGAAGAGCTAAATCATTTTGATTGGCTTCATGCAAGACGCATAACTGAACTGAACGGTGAACTGAGCTATAATCAAGTTTTGTTTGCGTTGGAATTGGTAGATATCCATGTCAAAATATGGCGGCAAAATACTTAAACCCGCTGATTCTGGCTGCTGGCAGGGCTGGCTCAAGGTTTTTTGGCACATCATGTGAGACCCCCCCCCCTTATAAAAAATAACTTTTTACTTTATTTTTTGAAATTTCAAAAAAAAATCTGTTTGACTGTTTAATATTTAGTATTTACAAATACATATCGTATCGCCAGCCTTTGCTGCTGGTGAAGCAACCGCTTGTTGGTTACATGTTTCTGAACGCACCACTGAGGGCGAACGCTGTAAGTTACAGCTTTTACTTTTGACTTTAGCTTTCAATTTTAACATATAGAAACCTTTCCGCTTTTTGATTTTAACTAGAAATACCTATTTTTCAGCTTTCAGCTTTCAACTTTTGGCTTGCCAGTATCAAAATGTCTCAACTTTTGGTATAAAATTTTCAACTTTCGACTTTTGGCGAAAAAATATAAAAATTTTGAGGCATTGTTCATTTTTTGTAGTTTGTTTCTGTTATGTGACAGTCAGTGATAGGCAAGATCTCAAAAAAATAATCTAAATCAAGTTCATAGATCTTGCCGAAAAAAAGATCTAGATCAGATCTAAGATCTGAAAAAAAAAGATCAAAGATTAGATCTTTTTTTCCTTCAGAAATATAGAATAATAAAAATAAATAACCACAAAATTTTTGAATCAAATACCTATAAATTTAATAATTATATTATTAATTATTATATTATCATTACAATTTATTATCTTTCTTTGTTGCTGTGAGAAAAAGCAACCTGTAAAACGTCTCATCGCTCATTTTCCCTCTCCTGGGAGCATTTAAATAAGTTGCAATTCTGTACTAGTACTACTACTACTACTACTACTACTACTACTACTATACTATCGCGTATCGCATAATAAAGCATTAACCTAATAAACTTTTTGGGGCTTATTAAATTGAATTTTAATGCTTATCAAATATCATTCAATTAATCAATTCTTATTTCTTATTCGAATCATTAATCAACATCAACATTCAACATTTCAACGGCAACGCAAAGTCGCCAAGTCGCCAACAGAGAAAAAATACAGCAGAACAAAAGTTAAAAACAGAAATATGAAAAGATCTAAAGATCTGATCTTTTTGAAAAAATCTAAAGATCAAAGATCTAAAATATGAAACAAGATCTTAGATCTAAGATCTTGAATAGATCTAGATTGTGCTTATCACTGGTGACAGTACATCTTAACTGTTTATAATGCGTTTTTATAATTCTCTATCAGTATAATATCTATTGTTATTTGTTAACCTGGTCATAGCTGAACTTATTTCTCAGAGGACCTAAAATAAATGCAATTACGAGAACAATTCGTTGATAGGGAGAGGGCGAAAAAATGACAGGAAAAGCTGAATAAATAAAACGTTTAGCTTTTCACTTTCCATCAAAAAATATTTTTCAACTTTTGACTTCTGGCTTCGTGCCGTCAAAATCCTCCAGCTTTCAGCTTAAGACTTTCAGCTTTCAGCTAGCCTTCCAACTCAGCTTAACATACGTATTTCAGCGAATTCCAGCTCGTTACCCATTTTATCATTCGAAATATACCTTGCTTGGATTTATTTTTCTGCACTACGAAGATACGTCGAGTGGATGAAACATGCTGGAACAGCACGGTGATAGCACGCCACGAAAGCGAGAAAATAGATGTGTTTGGTAGTTGGTCTCTCGGTTACCTACTCTCGGGGCTGAGGAAACCCCGAAAAACGTTCGAGGATAACTCAATAACCGCAGTACGCAGGTTCGACGCTTCATGACTTCGGTCGCGACCGACTGTACTCGAAAGCCGAACGGTTCCGCATTGAGATCGGGCAACGGGCATTCTGATGTTTAGTTCTGTGGCACAGAATACAAGTTGCACGTCGCCAGCAGTTTCACGGGCTCGTTGTTTACGTTCGGTTGTTATCGCACGTTCTGTAAATACGATATCATTCCGAGTGCGATAAACTTGATAATCTTCTGTTTTCAATTAAATTCGCCAAATTTGTGCGGTATTCGTGCGGTAATTTGTGTGCGTTTCCGTCGTGTACTTTTCGCGAGTCACGAATGCTCGCGACAGCAATCGATTTCGAGTGCTGGCTTTTGTACGTGTAATGCCAGTTCGCACACGTAACGAACTCGCAAAATTAGCATTCATCTACTCCAGATAGCTGTACTACCCTTTAAACTACTCGAAAACTACTCGTATACGAGAGTTGGCTAGCTGTGTTCTAATAAAACTATCCGAAAGAACGTATAAATCAACGTTGATACTGAGTGGGCTTCATCGAACCAAAATTCGGTGGTTATTCGATTTCAGTAAACATTGATAACGATCCGGGCAGTTTCAAAGCTGCCGCATGCGTTGCCTTCGTTCTGTAGCTATTTCGGAGAAATACTGGTACTGTTGAAACTGTACCGACAGCTAGTCAAATCCGCGAATACGTGTAGGATATTATGGTAACCGAGCAACTCTCGAAGCACAGCGTACAAGAGCCGGTATCACGTCGTAGTCCGTAGTGCGAAGGATCGTGCCCGTCATTTCGTAGGCAGTTATGGTGATCGGTGTTAACCGTCGGTGAACGTTCACACGGTGAACGCGATGCTGAGAACACTAATAAATTATTGCAAAACTAATAACACGTGATTATAGACGAAAATCATGCGCGAAATGCTTTGAAAATATTCGGGAACACGATGTCGAGGACGTTTCCCCGAAGTATCCTAAGCGCGATCGTGGTCGCCACTTGCGCTATTTGCTATTACAATAGCTGTCAGTGCGATTTCGTGTTCGATGATATCAGCGCGATCAAAGAGAACCGCGACCTGCGGCCGCATACTCCGCTGTCGAATATCTTCGTCAACGATTTCTGGGGCACGCCGATGCATAAAGTAAGTTATGGCCAAGTATCTAGTGTCATCGATTGTATAGTTGTGGTTCAAATGTGATGTTGTTGCCCCGAGATAGATTGAAACTCAGAGGCAACCCGAATCGAAATCCGTTTTAGTTCGATAAGGTTACTGAACCCAGACAGCTAATAATGTATTCACCCGCGTATTCTGAGATGCGAGGATATGTACATCTTGATACTTCGACTTAGAAAACTATGAGAATGAATTACCTGATCCATCTGTGGGCTTGCATTAATTGAGCATGTGTTCTTTGGTAATGCTACTGAGTGAGAACTGAATCATGTGACATATTGTTCATTCCTGACGAAAGGAATTATGATTTTACATTAGCAGTAGTGGATCTGTAGGTTTGTACCTTCCATTTGGTATATTTCTTCTACTTGGTCACGATTTCACAATTCGTGTACTTTGAAGTATAAGTGGTACAAATTGTGCACGCGATGTTGGATGAACTAGTGAACAGTTCTGCTGATAACGTTGTCAGCTGCAACCGTTTCCCTATTCAGTTCGATATGGTATTGAGAATTACAAGATCACGACCTTACTAGATCTCTTCTGAAAATGAAGGGAAAAAGTCTTTGGAAATCAGCGTTCTAAATTTTCTGCTGTGTCATATGCATTTTTATAATGTTATATTTCCCACGTGAACAATTCTTTTGCTGGTATCTGATGGAAATTGTAATGAGCAAATCCCAATTCTGGGGCAAGGAGCGATAGAATAAAGTTACCACCGTTAGGATAATTTTTTGCTTCTTGTTATTAAATAAAAAAAAAAGTAAGAAAAACTGTTAGAATATGAACAAATAATAATAAATTAAAGAAAAAAATAAATCGTGTTCAATTTTTTTGGGTTCTGTCTGTCTGCAATGTTTTATGAATATGAAAACATTCAGGCTTTTGGGCCTGTACACTTTCGAGTTTTTTAGTTTCCCAACTGGATTCCAGTAAATTGAAAAAACTACCACGAGATAATAATAAATGTCCAAAGATACAGTGAATTTTTTTCAATCATTTTTTGTTTTTATTTATTTTCTGTGTAAGTCCCTTTCTAAATGTTGAATTCCGGGTGAACATTTTCATTGCTGATATCTGATAAAAATTGTTGTGAAAAAATCACAGTCCGAGAGCATGACTGATGCTGTAGAGAAGAGTTAACAACGTTGTCATAACTTTTTGTAGTTTCTTAAGGGCGGAAAAATCAGTTAGAATATGAATGAATGAAAGAAAAAAAGAAAATAACTAACATCGTGTATAATTTTTTGGGTTACGTTTGTTATGGTTAATAAACTTTGATTCCTTTTTTTACAAATGAAAATATTGAGGCTGTTTGACCAGTATGATTGTATACTTTTTGAGTTCTTTAGTTTCCCAACAAAATGCCAATAACTGAATAAATATCCAAGGATATAGGATTTTTTTCTGTTTTTTATTTAATTTACTTTTTATTTAAAATTGAGGAAATAGTGATAAAAGTGAGAAAAGCTAACGTGATGTGAAAGCAACAGGCGATACAGAGACTGTGATAACCCGGTACCTGATGGTACATCAAACATGGAAGTGATAACTGATGTATTTGAGTGGCACAGTCAAATCGTCTTCTGAGTGGAAGAGGGAAGGATAAAAATTCTGGGGAACATGAAAATATTTTTTTAAATTTTATTATTACAGGACTTATTGCCTAAAGTACAAATAAATAAATTAATATCTGGAAGAAGAACAGGTCGCTTACCCCATAAAAATATGATTAAAAAGAAAAGATCATGTCCTCACGTCAACTGCAGTCCTCAGCCTAGATCACTCTGTTATAGTCAGGATAACCATTATTTGGAGCACTGTTTATTATTAAGTCTTAGGAATACGTAGTCCTGAGTCACTTTTGACTGGTTCTGAGCCTGTGGTGTCACGATAGTAATCCACTAATGGGTCATGATTTGATTTGTCCAAACTGGACGTCAGTTGAATTTTGAGGAAAATGGGAAAGGTAGCAATGATAAAGTGTTACTTCTAAATTTGACATGAATAATCAACAGTTGGTGTCAATTATCTCTATCAGCAGAGTTGTGCTAGTAAATGTAAAAATCTTTCTTAAGTAGCAAATTGAAATTTTAAAATGGAAAAATAGATAGATTATTTGAAAATCTAAAATACTCTTTAATCAAACTAGGTTTCCTTGCAAAATTTTGGACTTTTTAAATGTTTTTCGAGATGGTGGCAGAATTCAGATTTTGTTGAAAAATTCGAGACCCCCTCCCCCGCAAAACAAACAGCTTTGAAACGGCTGTGACTGTCCCCGGTGACCAAACTGTTAGAAAAATTCTAAAGGAATTGAAGAACTTTCATTGAGAATGTAACGAAGTTCCAAAACGAAAATATTCCTGAAGGTAAAATTTAATCCATTAGAATTTCCAAATTAATTGTTCACTATAACATGTTCAGTTCCACTTCCCAAATTCGGGTTTTCTGTGAAACTGATCGCACCTGTAGATAGATGATTGGACTGGGAAACCTTTTTAACAGCAGTTTTTTAGTTACATCGTCAATGTTGGAAATTTTGATTTTCGACATTTAATAATTTTGATAAAATTTGCAAATGTGGACAGGATTGGAAGTTTTGAGAAAGTTGGTAATTGTAAGAAAGGTCGAATATTTTTAAAATACTTGAAAATCTAAAGTCTAAATATTTTGGCAAAAGTTCAAAATTTTAATAAAATTTGGAAATTTTGACAAAAATGACAAACTGATTGAATTTTAAAATTTTGAGAAAATTGAAGAATTTTGGATCAAATTTTGACAGTATTCAAAAATCTTAATAAACTTTAGATAGTTTGACAATATCATTACAAATTTGGGTAAAAGCTCAAAGTTTTCACAAAATTTTGAAATGTTGGTAAACTTTGAAAAATTGGACGAAATTCAAAAGTTGAATATTTTGACTAAATTTGAAAGTTTTGATAAAATTTGAACGTTATGACAAAATCTTGAAATGTTGGTGGTCTTTAAGAATTTTGACAAAATTTGAAAATGTTGACAAATATTTACAATTTTAACATAAGTTGAATATTTTAATAAAACTTAGATATTTTGACAGTATTTGCAAATTTAACTCTGAAATTATTGTAATTCCATACCGAAACCATAGCCGTTAGGCATTAAATGTCTCGTTAATACAAAAAATAATAATAATAATAATAATAATAATACATAATAATAAAAGTTGAAAATTCTGACAAAATTTGGAAATTTTACAGAGGATGGAAATTTTGGCAGTATTTGAGTTTAGCAAATGTTGAAGGTTTAAATGAAAGTTAATAATTTTGATAAAAGCTGAAAAGTTTGATGAAGATGGACAAAATTTATACATTTTGACAATATTTAAAAATGTTAACAAAAGTTGAAAATTCAGATGAACGTTAGATATTTTGACAAAATTTATTCAACAATTATGATAGACGTTGAAATTTGACAAAATCTTAAATTTCTGATCAAATTAACAAAATCTTGATATTCTGATCCTATTGACCAAATCTTGATATTCTGATCAAATTGACAAACTTTGATAAAATTTCGAAGTTTTGATAAAATTTGGGAATTTTGATTAAATTAATAAACTTTGACATATGTATCTTAAAAATTGTTACAAAAGTTGAAAATTTTAATAAATTTAAACTATTTCTACTATATTTGTAAATTTTGATAGAAGTTGAAAATTTTGACAAAATTTAAAGGTTGTGATAAAATTTTGAAATTTCGACAAAATTCACCAAATTTTGACCTCATTTTGATAAAATTTGAAAATGTTGAAGAAATTTGGAAATTTTGACAACATTTGAAAATATTATCATGGTTATAAATTGTGACAATATTTAAAAGTTTTAACAAATGTTGAAAATGTTTATAAATGCTGGATATTTTGTGACAATATTTGGACGCTATTCAACGAAAGGGAACCAACTAGCGCAATCCGCTTTTTGAAAACACTTGATTTGAAGCTCAAGAGCCATGTAGAAACTATATGACATAGCGTTTACTGAAAAGCTTTTTTCAACGTAAGTACACATTTTTGAATCGGGGGCCCAATTTTGAAAAATTATACTTTTTACGCTCTTTCCAACGATACTAATAACTCATTTTGTTTACTAATGTTGATTGGTTCCTTTTCGCTGAAAAGCGTCCATTTGCACATGTTGATGGAAATTAAAAATTTCGATAAAGTTAGACGTTATGATAATATTTTAGAATTCTGTCCAAATTTATAAACTTTGAAAACATTTTTAAATTTTGATAAATTTTGAAAATTTTGACGAAATTGATCAATTCTGCAAAGGTTGTGGATTCTGACTAAATCTGAAAATTTTAATAAATTTTTAAATTTTAAATGAAATTTGAAAAATTTGACAGTATTTAAAAATTTTGACAGAAGTTTAAAATTGCGACAAAGGTCGACCATTTCTGGAAAATGTGATGAAATTTGAAAAATTTGGTGAAAGTTGAAAGTTTCTGAAGTCGAAAATCTTGAAAGCATTTAAAGATTTTGGCAAGTCTTAAAAATGCTGATGAAATGTAGTCAGAATTCGAAATATTTTTTGATATTTCGCTAAACAAAATTATATTTTTCAAAAGTTGCATAGACTTTGAAGACGAGACGAAAGCATGAATGTAGTTAGTTCCTTACATTTAATATTAAGTGGGCTATAGTGCAATCAAGGTTCTTGATTTAATTTGAAGATTCGAATTGTTAAATTGGTTCAGTCCCTTCGATATTGAAGGCAAGTACTCGTAATAAAGAATTACGGTTAATTGAAACAGTTCTAACATCCCTAGTATGACCTCAGTAGGTATTCTTGTGTCGTATTTATAAACTGCTGCACTAGCTGTTGAGTTTTAACAAAATATCAAACTGAACGTGTATTTGGTGATATCTTTAGCATGAATGATCCACAACTTGTATTCCTTCAATTCGAATAAAAACAATCGGCTACATGAGGATAACTACTTTCTTAATTTTATTCTACCCTAGACCAGATCGAACGTTTCACAAATCCCTAATTAAAATGCCCGACTTGATTGCGTATTCAGAATGATTTCAAATTGTCGAATTTCTGTCGCTTCGATGTCTCTCAGCTTCGAGAGAAAGCAAAAACTCGCCCAAGACCTTCGTTATTTCGCTGTAATTTATATCGTTTCACATTTCGAAAAAATATATTCGTTTCTAACGATTTCCTTTTTTACATTTTCTGTTCTCTCGTGTTCTCCAATTCCCTCCTTTTGATCGTTCGAATTTTTTTGCACAGTTTTGCTTCTTTACGTCTACGTCGTTAGTTAACGAAGTTGTAGCACGGAGAGCGATATGCCCGTCTATGTGAACGTTGGCAAGCGTCTGTAATCAAGCTGAAATATTTTGCGTGAAACGATTGCGAGTTGCGACCGTATTAATCTGCGCATCCCCCAAAGTAAAAGCATTTTCATTTACCCCGCTTCAGCGCGGTGTAACTTCCCGCAACAATGACCTTTCGTGAATTTTTAAATTGACCGTTTCGCGGCCGCAGCAGTTGCTTTTGTTTTAGCAGCGTAAAAAAGTATCTGAGGCTTCATGGCACCCAAGAGAAGGATTTTAATAGACTAATAATCCTTGGAATTTTCGATCGCTGCTAAATAAAGAGACGTCTGTGGTCAGTGGCACGTCTGGTATAGATTTTAGATTTCCTGTAGATCGAAAACAGAATTTAGAAAAATTGAACAATTTAGACCAGTGTGATGTATGGATGGATGAAAAGGGCGAAGGGACCAAATGCTCCTCCCTGGATTAAAAAATTTGTATTGAAATTACTTCAAAATTATGGTTGACAAACGGAAACGCTCAATGAATCCTGATAATTTAATGGCAGTTAGTCATCTTTTGTTAGTATACTAAAAACCTAGCCCCTTTTCAAACGCCAGGCTGACTGTCTTCCTAATCTCTGAAAAGTTATAATTTCTGCTCGCAGATCTATCCAGACTGAATGACAGATAATCAGACCGAGAGATGAATAACAGTTAGCTATTTCGCCAGATAACCAGCTAGCTAACATGCCAGTCGAACAGACAGCAAGCCAGCAGGTTAAGAGTCAGGCAGACAGATAGATAGCTAGATAGAAACAACGGTGGCAAGTGAACAGACTTTCTTTTGCGTTTTTTTTTTCCTTTTCATTTTCAGTATTTTCATGTTTGTTTCACTACGAAGGTCGTTCAAAAAATAAGGTAACAAGGCCAATGAAAAAATTACAACGAATTAGAAAAATTTATTCAAATGAAATATGTTTACATATATCCATGTACTACTGCTCGACATAATTTCCCAGTCGATTTAAACATTTGTCCGACCGGTGGATTAGTTTATCTACACCACTAGCATACTACTTTGCCGCCAAAAAATTGAACCAGTTTGACACATCCTCGGTCAGCTTATTGTCCTCGTCGAATCTTCCGGACAAATACTGTTCTAGATGCAAGAAAGTATGAAAATCGCCGGGTGCTAAATTTGGTGCGTGGGGGGTAGAGGTTCCAAAACTTCCCATCCGAATTCCTGCAGCAAACTCTTCGTTACATTTGCAGTGTCATGGGTTGCATTCTCTCGAAGGAAAATCACTACCCGCATCACAGGGTGAATACGGAACGGTGATGTTGTTATTTAAAAAGTTAAAACGGACCATACAAAATTAAGGTCTCGGTTTGTTGACGCGAGGAGTGATTTTCTTTGAAGACAATACGACCCCTCACATAGTGAATGTAACGAAGAGTTTGCTGCAGGAATTCGGATGGGACGTTTGGGAACCTCTACCCCCCGCTCACCAAATTTAACACCCAGCGATTTTCATATTTTCTTGTATCTGAAGCAGTATTTGTTCGGAAGGAGATTCAACAACGACGATGAGCTGAGCAAGGATGTGTCAAACTGGTTCAATTTGATGGCGGCAAAGTGGTATGCTAGTGGTGTAGATAAACTAATCCACCAGTCGGACAAATGTTTAAATCGACTGGGAAATTATGTCGAGCAGTAGTACATGGATATATGTAAACATATTTCAGTTGAATAAATTCTTCTTATTCGTTGTAATTTTTTTATTGGCCTTGTTACCTTACTTTTTGAACGACCCTCGTATCTTTCTTATGGGTCATTCTAAATTGACCTATTTTCTCACGGAGTATTCGGAATCGATGGACCGAATTCTACCTGAACCTCCAGTTTTTTTCTCAAACGCCCTGTTGAAGTGGCCAAAGTAGCCATTTTTGTTCGTAGGCTCATAAACATGAAAAATACTTGATTTTTGAACCAGTACATACTCGTTTCAAGCTTTGGCCCGGAAGTTAGATGTCAACCTGGACATTTTTTACATCGGAGCGACCCACCGGCTCTCACCGAGGAACAACAATCACCCAATTCTAGTCTGTGTGAATAACAGCGAGATTAAAGACTCTGGTCAGGAACTCAAAAAAGAAACGAATGAGCGGTAAGGCGATCGGATTCGGAAATGATCCGATCTTTGTCGACGTCCATCTCTCGAGCCAGTCGGTGGCTATATTCAAGGAGGCGAAAAAATTAAAATAACAGGGAGTGCTGGCCCATGCGTGGAGTCGAGACGGTAAAGTTCTGATTCGAGAATCAGCGACTGGACCAGTAGAACGCATCACAGCTCCGGAGCAACTGAAGTAGCTGAGAGGTAAGAAGAGAAATACGAACGAAAGCTGTCGAATTCTTGTCCGTCATGTGCGTTCGTTCGTGTTCGTTCGCGGATGTTGGTGATGTCTGGATCTAGCTTGAGGTTCTGTGGTGTTTGATCCAAGGTCGAATGACCACTATCCGCCAGGAGTCAGTAATTCAAAGAGAATTGGGTCCGAATTCGTTCAGATGTGGACGTCATGTTGTTGGAGATACCATCGAACCCTCGATGGAACCAGGCCCGTAGCCAGCCATCTGTGGTTGTCGGAAAATATGCGTGTCAGAAAAAAGGTCAGTCAGGAAAACGGGTTCGGAAAAATAACCTAGAATCCTGTGGTAGGGGGTGCTGCTGCTTACCAGGGGGGCTTGAGGATACATACTATAGTATGTAGAGTGATTTCTACAAGGCAATGGTATAGCCAAGAAGGGGGGGGGGTGTGGAGGGAGCTAATGTCCCCCAAGGCACCTAAAATTGAATGTAAAATGTGTAAAAATAAGCAAGTTTTCGCCTTTAAAACACGTTCTTTTGAGAAGTTCTTGCTCGTGCAGTAATTCTACCTTCATTTTTTCTAAAATAGTCTTCTAATATTGGCGATTTTTAAAAAATACCTCAATTTTCGACTTTTTCTCCCTAAAAATCATACACCCCCCCCCCCCCCCCCCGGGAAAATCCAGGCTACGCTACTGAATCATGGATAGAACAGCTGGGCTATACATTCGAATCATTCGATGAAACTAGAGGTTCGTTGTTCAGGCTCGAATTCGAAGAAGTTGGAGTCGAATCTTCATCGTCGCATTTTTTGGATTTTACCGTAAACTTTTTCAGCCACTTATCCGTTATGTTTAAAATACGTAAACCAAACACTCTGGAAGAAAATTAGCAAATTTACAGTGTTACAATAAGAACATCGTATTTGGTCTCAAAATTCATAATCAAAACTGATGATTCAACTTACCGACCACCCATTGAAAAAAACAAAAAATGAATTTATATCGCGTGAAAAAAATTAACACTTTTACAGCGATCAGATTTTCGAACTTTTGGAACTAAAAAAATGCTATTTCTGTGGACTTATGTATCAAGTTATCAGTTCTCAAACAGCCATTCAGGCATTCAGCCATCGATGTTCAATGTAAACTGGATCGCGAGCCTACCTCTGTGTTTGTGAATTGTAATGTGACACAAGAAAAAGGCCTGTCTGTCTGAAACTGCTGAATGAACGCTCGGGCCCTTTTCTTATGAATTGTGACACGTCACGTATGAAGAACGACAAACACACGATTCGTTCATCTTTCAAAGCAGAATCAGTGTTGCCAAGTTGATAAACATTGAAATGTAGTGGAAAGAAAGGTTCTTTATCTTTATTCACGAAATTTTGCCAGGGGGGCTCCGGCAGGTACTCTAGCACCCCTCTGACTGCGGGCCTGGATGGAACGTTGCCGAACGTTACCTCCTCTGGAGCTTCAGCGAATGCCAAATACATTTACATTGTGCCCACACCAGTCATTTTTTCGGCCTCGGTTTACCTCGTTCGCGTTCGCCTTCAGATATGGACCCACCTTTACCCAAAACCTGATGGGGCATATTTTCTTAGTGTTACCAAACTAATGGACTTACTAGTGATGCGATAATATCAAGCGCGCCCAGGAGTAAACGTGCGTTTGGATCTTTCAATACAGTTTTGTGTCCAGTGTGTATTTCAATCACTCATTTTCAGGACAAATGGAGAAATGTTACAGTATTCGACAAAAATTGACAACCTTTGGTAGAATCTTGAAACTTCACCACCATGGAAGGAAGACATGCCCATTACAATACGTACAAGTTGAAAC
Source organism: Acanthococcus lagerstroemiae (assembly GCA_031841125.1). Classification (NCBI taxonomy): domain Eukaryota; kingdom Metazoa; phylum Arthropoda; class Insecta; order Hemiptera; family Eriococcidae; genus Acanthococcus; species Acanthococcus lagerstroemiae. The sequence goes on from CM063113.1 coordinate 49,013,190, forward strand.
CGAAAACATATTCTGTTCTTTTACTGTGATCTCTCAAAAAATATTAATTTCTTCCTAGAGGGTCAACTACACTATTTGCAACGCTTTCTGTTCTCTGAGTTTCATTTTGTTGCCCAGCATTCCAGCAAACACATTTTATTTTAAAGGGAACGATTTCCAAATTTCAGCTGTCCATCAGATACGAGTGTGTTCAGTAAGTATAATGCCTTGTTTCTGAGACCGGTTTGGAGACTGCAGATCACGCTATCTATCCCTCTCAGTTGGTACTACATCGCTGTTTGCTAGAATTGAAACCTGTTCGCTAGCTTTTCCGATGTCGGGAATCAAACCCCACGGCACAGAGGTAGACGCTAGACACTGTCTCAGCGACCTCATCGGTTCAGTTGTGACCATTATCATGAATGTCACATATTGGTACCTAAATTTTCTAAGATGTCACTGTGTTCTTGAACAAGCTGTCCATACTTAGTAAAAACCCCGACTTGCCGTAATTTCGACTTATATTTTTGATCGAAACAAAATGCAGGTCAGGCTTTTACTCGTATTTGATTAGGACGTCATATTTTGATTTAAAAAAAAATGTCCAAGAGACAGTACTAGACAATGAGGTTACTCTCTAATGTTTTCTTGTACCCTTCCTCTCCTTCATTCAGGAATTTCCAGCTACGTCGATATAGAGTAATTCTCCAGAATTTGAGAGTATTTTGTTACCAGCAAATTTTGAATCCTAACAAATCTTTTTAGAAAAGGGGTGACTTGGGTTTACACAATTACATGCGCAATAAATTGCACCAATCCAATTCATCAGCATGACAATTACCATCTTTTGAGTGAAAAAAACATAGAGGGTGTCCATCGTCGTGGATGTTATCATCTGGTCTCAATACATGTTAATTTTTATTTTTTCAAATAAAGTGGTATTATTATTGAAAGATTGGACATATGTGTTGAGAAGTTCAGTTTGCTGTCATTCAGTGACTTCACAACATTTCCTGAAGGGATGGCGTTAAGTTCTGTTACCGGCTTTTCAGTCCATTATCGTGATCAGTCTTTGGTGCAAAGATATGTGCCTTATACATTTTTCAGCACAACAAGTGGAGTGGCAATAGCGCTACCGTTGTGATCCCTGAACACGATCCAGGTGCCAGATTATAGTCATTGACGCATGTGATCGCGCAAGTTTTCACAAAGAGAAGGAAATTCTTGAAGCTCTTTAGTCTGTAATCGTGGGTATCAGTGCTGTGTACAAGATGTCTATCGTCGTGGACTAAAGTCATCTCCCTCCCTAAATTTTGGTTTCTATGCCTGCCGCTGAAATTGAAAATGTGACTATATCCATTTTGTCGTGAACTGAGAAAGAGAGCTAATGAAAGTGGAGTTCTAGTTCCCTTTCCCGGGACATTTTCAAGGGCGTGTATTCACTTTCAATGTGTAGCCGGTTACGTGTTCGCGTGTAAGTTGACTGTATGCGCTAACCCAGAACGTAGAAAACCTTCGGTCACTTTATCGCTGTTTCCTTAAATTTATTCCTTTTTTCTTCTCTTCGTTTCAGGAACAAAGTCACAAATCGTACAGACCATTATGCGTGTTGACATTCCGTTGGAATTACTATTTTCACCAGCTCGATCCGATGGGCTATCACGTGGTGAATGTTTTTCTCCACGTCGTCGTTTCGCTGTTATTTTTCAAGTGAGTTCGGTAACTTTTCTCAGATACGCCTAAGTTACTGTCGCGCCTCATAAGCTTTCCTTCGCTTTCTTTTCTTAACATCGATGGCGAAACTTTTTCTTGTTTTAACCGCGAAGTCAGCTAACTGTTGCGGATTGACCGAAAAGGATATTCGCACTTGCTGTGCTGTATAAGTTGCTGATGTCAGCAGATCAGACATGTCTCAACGAGTTAGGACCTTGGCCCGCAGCCTGCGCGAAAGAGTCTATTAACGCGAAGTAAGCAGCCTGAAGAGAGGAGTCTTGGCTGGAAAATTCATCGGATGCGTAATTACCGTTACAGCGTCTCTTTTTCACTTCCGGCTTAAAACGTAATAATTAGCATTAAGTTAGGTGCGAGTATTAAACCGTTTTAAAGTTACAGCGACATCGTTCGCGTGAGCTGTGGCACCGCAGGTAGCGCAGCTTAAGTTGCAAACGAATTTCGTATATCAGAAAAGGAAATTGGAGACGACGCGAGCGATACGATGCCGTGCCATTGGTACACCCTGGGTCCAGAAATTTGCGTCAGATTTACTGAACTGTGAAAGCGTGAAATGGATGCGAGTTAATTATTAGCAGCGTGGAGGGTTTTAGCGAAGGTGACACATATCGTTGATGCGAAGTGAATGGGGATGGAGACGGATTTGGGCTTAAAACGTGGCAAGTGTAAGGGTTAGGCGGAAATTCAGCGGCGGTAATGTTTTATGTATCGAAGGTAAGGGCGAAAGCTGGTCTTTTCTCTCTACTGGGTAATATCTGCGTGAAAACTAGTTATGCTATGGAAGAGCCTGAGCACACCAGTAGATAGCTTTTCTAATAATTAAGGAAACTGGAGAAGACTAGGTAAGAATATAATATGGGAAGATGCTAGAAACTTGAGAAAACTTCTCAAGCTCCAAAAGATTTTCTCCCAGTCTTCCAAAAGATCATCCTCAGACTCGAGAATCGGTAGGTAGTCTTGAGAAGCGTTCAAAAGACTCGAGTATGGTAGAGAACTATGAGAAGGACTGTTGGGAAACAATAAAGGAAACGCTTTTCGAAATGTAGGCGAGATTACCGGACATTTTCCCGAATGGACATTGTCACGAACGGCCATTTTCCCGAAAATAAATATTCTGATCAAGTTTCCCGAATGGCTTTTTCCCGAAAATAAATATCCCTAATCAAACAAACTTTCCGAATGACTTTTTCCTGTAATTCATGGAAATGGAATAATATTACTGACTGACCAGCAAGAGGTCGTAGGGTAGCCGTCGCCCCTTGCTACCTACCTTATATTGTACAAGTGTGTTTAAAAACGGCGAAATGAATCAGAAAGACTAGTCCAGTTCAAGAAGAGAGGTCTCGGTAAAGTAGAGAATCATCAGAAACACTTGAGGAACCGGGAAAGACTCACGGAGAGTTTAACACTATTGGGATGAGTCACAAAGATATGTGAACACTCGAGAAGCTTCCTTAGGCTCTTGAAGATTCTTCGCCGACTCCAAAAAAAAAAAATGCTAGGCTGGAGCATAGCTTACAAGACATGTACCTGGCCGATCGATATAGAAGAAAGGATGATGAATCAAGAGAATAAAAATAAGAAGAACGTGGTTTTGAAAAGATCACGTACGGGACGTGCAGAACTGCAGGAGACAAAAGACGTTTGTTAGATGCTTTCATCGTGCTGCACAGGAATAGCCAGGCTGAACAATTTATACAAAAAGGTACATTCTCAAGGAAAGGGTCGCCGCACAACTATTAATAATGATGGAGAAGAATCGAGAGTACCCGTCTAAAAGTTGAAGAAACCAAAGAAAACTCAAAAAGCCTTTAGAAATGTTAGCTGCAGCGGAAAGATTTTTCCTACTTCTGAAATTCTAAAGCTTTTTTCTCGAACTTGTAAATTGATAAGAAGACTTGAGAAGTTCGTAAAGACTCAAGAATAATAAAGAATTGTCAGGAACGGTCGGGAGAAAAATCAGGAACACGTTCCTGAGAGTCAAAGGTACTGAAGAAGAGTTCAGAAGTGCCTGAACTAGTCTAAACATATCGATGAAGATTTTCGAAGTTTTTTCAGAGCCGAGGAAAGTGGAGAAGACTTGGAATGAGTGAGTCTACCTGCGTGTTAGATTTTTCTTGTGGTCAGGTCGATTTTAGAAAAATTTAGGAGGAATATGTATAGGCGTGCCGAAGAAAAAGACTACAAACGTTCTAAATTGAAAGTTGTCAAGCTATTCGAAGAAATCAAGAAGGCTTTCTTAATAGTCGGAGAGACTGAAGAAGACTCAAATGGAGTTGAAAACTGTTGGAATGATTCAACGGATATTGAGATTTAAGGAAGATCTGAAGAAGTCTAAAAGTGCAGAGTACGTTTTTCTGAAAGTCCAGTCAAGTTGGAAAAACCAAGAAAAATTAAGTTTAGAAGATTATACGACGTAAGAGTCTTGGTCGAAAAAAGTCGAAACAGTTTGAAGACTTTTCAAAATCTGGGAAGTTGTATAGGAATGAAGAAGGGCAAATAAATTTTGAAAAAGAGAAATTCAATAAGGCTCTTTCCAAACTAGAAAAGACTTGAGAATACTCGTCACAAACATATGAGTGTACATAGGCTTTTCAAAAGCTTGATTCAGTCTCGTCTTGAAGTAAAGAACTTCAGGTTCGAGTATTTCTTTGAGAAGGGGGGAGGAGGGTCGTTTTCTGATTTTACGAGAGAAAAGACAGAGAATCGCAAAAATAAAAGTCTTTATTTTTCAGTCTCACTAACCCGAGAACTCGATTTTGCTATTTAATAACGAATTTCTGAAATGATAAAAAAGTTTTCTCTTTTTCAATTTTTCCATCTGAGCAGGTTGATAAGAAAAACCTCAAACCTTGGAAACATAGAACTGATAGCTATGGTGGAAGGGATGCCGTCGGAGCCACAGGCTGGAATCGGCTGAAGAGTCCCAATTTTAACGAAGTCAAAGAGTCCTTATTTAAACTGATTTTCAGTTGAAAGTCGTAGTCAGCTGGAATTGATATCGGAGTCGGAAACTAGTCGAAACCGAAGTAATATTTTCAGTGACGAGTCGAAGTTGGAGTGGAAGTGAGAACGAATTTTTCAGTTGAGAGTCGAGTCGGAGTTACAACTGACTATAAATCAAAATTTGTAATCCGCGATCACGAGTCGTTAATGAAAAATCCCGCAACAAAGTCCCGTTGCGAAGTTCATCGATTCAAAATAGGATAGTTCTGTTTCATTGGCTGAGATTTAGCATCTTGAAGCCAAGGTGTCTTTTGTATCCAATAAGGTAAAGTGCAAAATGTTGATCTACTTTTCTCAAATGACTCTTGCTTCCCCCCCCCCCACCAGTATCCGTATTCTAGGTGTCTACAGGTTTGGAAAATTTGGAAAGTTTGGAAAAAGTCAGGAATTTGAAAAGTAGGTCAGGAAGTTTGTAAATAGTCAGGAAATTCAACAATATTTGCTTCAGCACTCCCTAGAGTCGTATTCTACTATCTCTGAACACCTTCCTAATGCTTTCACCCAAAAATCAACGTCAAATTTCAGTTCATTTTAATCATAGCGACTAGTAGAGTATAAAGAAATACATATATACTGTCTATACTGTAAAGGTTTAAAGAAGAGAAAAAAAAAGTTTGGAAAAAGTCAGGGATTTATATTTTTCCATTCTTGTAGACTCCTTGGTATTGATCCCCGAAATCGTGGTTATAATAAATTTCCACCTTCTACTTTCACTTTTCTCAGTTGAACTTTTTCAAAGTTCAGCCAGTGTTAGCCTATAGGGATTTTGAAAAAGGTGCAGAAAACAACATTTGACACCCGGAATCAATATTGATCCCTTGATGGATTTCAATCTCAAGCTCGTTACACTTACTTACGCGCTGACACATTTCATACATCTCGATCTGGATAGTAAAATGTACAATAGATCCTTTTCCAGACACATTAAAAGAAGAATCAAATGTTGATCCTTTTTCAAACCCCGAAATCTTGAACTTTGACGCCGAAAATATAAATTATATCAGTAACACTGGTGAGTTAGCTCATAAAAACGGCAGATTTTTGAAAAACATCAGATTAGAACCCTTATTATTATTATCATTATTATTATTATTTTTCACTCGGATTCGTGTGACTCGCAAATAGCCGGTTCAAAGTAAAAATTTCAAAATCTTCCGAAGATATTTCATTTGAACCCATCAGTACATATGAATACCCATACATGTCGAAAAATGAATAAATTATTTACCACGTCCATATTTCCAAATTACTTTTCCGTACATTCGAAAATTGTTGAATTTTAGCATATTTTTCCACGCAGGAACTTTAAAATTACCACGCAATAACACAAATCACGTTTTCACAGCCAAACCTATACAGAACGGTAGGAAAGTTCACTCTGTATGATTCACAAAAAAAAAATAATAATAAAAAATAGTTGCGAGCGCTCCCATGAAGATTTATTGAACCTTGAAAAAAGGATTGATATTCGATACCTACGTAGATCAACATTTGGCGCTTTACGTCAAATGTTTATTGATGACCGCATTCTGGAATCTTGCCCCTATGTACTTACGTTTTATTAACTTTTGCTTGTTTGTTTGTCTGTCTATCTGTCGGGCTGATTGACTAGCCAGCTAAATGGCTAAATAGTTCGTATGTGTCTTTGTCCATCGTCTCTGGCTGTCTAATCTTCAACAATTGTATGGCGAAAGTTCAAAGGGTGCGAAGTGCCGAAAACGTGTTTTCGAGATAAATGAGTTAAAGGTTTGTGTGATGTACAGGGTCTATATAGCTCTATACTCACAGCACTATCTTTGGAGCAGATTTTGAACTATTTGGACGTAGGTACTGGGCTATGTGTGGGGACATGAACCTAATATACCATGAAGCAATAACTCAATTTTGACCAAAGTGGCACTTAGCCCTCTTTAAACTTTCATCATACGTTCATATTCTGTTCCGTGATTTAACTGATGGAAAAGCCGAAGCATAGACTATGGAAATCTTGCATTCAATTTCAAAGACCTTTGCATTAACATTTTCATTAAATTTTCGGTAGTTACTCCGCAGTGCTGTCATGACTATGTATAATAACTATAACATAACAACAATGGTTATTGAACAGGTATTCAAAGTTTTTAACAAGATAAGCACAACCATATCACGAAAGTCGTCCCATATCAGTAATACCTATAACCATGACTGATGAACTGGTATCAGTTATGTTTTTAAAAACGCTAAAATGACCGGTTGTTTTAGTTTTTTGTTTTTTTTTAGATTATAATATTATGTTATGTCAGGTCATTTTTAGATTATTTTACGTTACATTTGTTTGAGTGACCGTATTATTACCCTAGCCGTAACATGAAATTAGGAAGTTAACACTGTCTAGGCAGCGCTAGTGTAACACACTAACACAAACTAAGTAACTCTCAACTCATTGGAAACGTCTGGGGGATTATTTCAGCTTCCCTATTCTTCTACATCAAAACTTGCGATTTTCAATTTCACGTAATTTAAAAAATTTCATTGGCGGTAATTCTTTTTTATCCTGATAGCTCAATGCTATTGCTGAAATTATGTCAACCAACTTTCTTTCAAATACGATTTTTATAACACGCCAAAGGCGTTTAAAGATCACTCCTTTTACTCGTTTTTTATGTGATCGAGTAAAATTATCCCCAAGTTGTAGAAGCAGGGCTACCAAACATAGGTACATTTAGTTAACTTCCCGATTGGATAACCGTAACATAACTGTAACGCATAACGTGAGTTATGTAAATAGCATAACATACATACTCTCACACTAATGAGAACAATTTTTCATGTTTAAATCAATTTTTTCAATCGAATTCGATATTCTGGAAACTTCAAAGCGAAATTACACATTTCCATATAGGAAATCCTGTGTTGAATTTAAATCAAACGTAACCCCTTAAAATCGTTCGATTTTTTTTCCAAATTTTTACGTTAATCTGCCTTATGAGGCAATAAAAGGTAATTTTGAATATTAGCGAGATCACGGGATCTAGAAAAATGCCCAGAGGCAGAGACTTAGCTAATCACAGTAAAGAGATAATTAAATAAATAATAACAATAAATATAAACAAGCAAAAATAAAGATAAACAAAGTAATAACAAATAGGGGGGGGGGTAATATAGAAAAAAAAGGGTACTCTCTAAGCGTAAAAAAGAAAGTTAAACTCGCGAAACAGTAATAACAAAACAAAAACAAAACAGACAAAACAGTGAAGTAATAGAGAAATGGTAACTAAAGAAAATAGGGAAAATTAGAAAAAAGAAAATTTATAGAAATCGTGTAACCAGGTCGATCGGGTGATGTCTATGGAGTCGACGTGGGGTATTGGTGGTGTCGAGCAGCTCTAGTGCTGTAGAATTCGGGTGCTTGTGCAGACGAGACTCGTGTTTTGGCTGCATACGTTGAGATTACTTCCGCCACACTTGGAATATTGAGGTCGCGTCTGATATCTACATTTTTCTCGTACCTGTAGGCGTTGACTATGGTGCAGAGAGCAATATTTTGTCCAGCTTCAATATTGTCGATGCTGGTTTTGCTGGCACAGCATCCATATGACCATATAGGGCGTACTATCATTTGGTAGAGCAGTTTTTTGGATGCTAGGTTGAGTGACGAGTGTCTGCCCACAAGCCAGTATAATGAGCGCATTTTCTCTTTCATTTGTTGGCGCTTCATTTTGACATGGACTTTCCAATTCAGGCGACTGTCTTGGTGCATTCCCAAGTACTTTGCGGAATCACGTTGCGGAATTGTTTTTCCTTCCAGAATGACAGGAAGAAATGCAGTCAAGTTGACGTGGTTGGATTTCTCAGGATTGAGACGAATTTTCCAATTTTGTGTCCAATTGGACACAGCATCAAGGGCATGCTGAAGTTTCGATATAGCTACACTTCGGCTTGTATCAGTGGCTAGAACAGCTGTGTCGTCCGCGAATAGTGCTGTAGTGGTATCAAGGAGTTTAGGAATGTCGTGTGTATAGACAAGATACATTAGAGGTCCGAGTACACTGCCGTGAGGGACTCCAGCTTGTATATCGAACCAGGCAGTAGTAGCAGTAGCATGACGAACTCTGAATTGTCTTCTGTCAAGGTATGATTGTAAGAGAGTGTAGAATGCCTCAGGAAAGTGATGATATAATTTATGGAGTAGGCCTTGGTGCCGTACACGATCGAAGGCCTGGGCTGAGTCTAAAAATACAGCAATTTCAAAAAAAATGTTGGCTGGTTGGTTTCTAGAGCCAAAAGGAACAGGTTTAACAGCTGGGAGCAAAACATTTCGAAGCCAAATTTTGGACCATCGCAGGTCTCTGAAATCAAATGGGGAAACATTGAAAATTACCGGATTCCTGTCATCTGTGTCTGTCCTAATGCCTTACATCTTTTATTTATTCAGCGTGCCGCTGCGAAAGTAACGTCTAGACTTTCTTTTCACACTTTAATTTTCGATACTAAAGGCAGCGTTTCAATTCGGCTTATTTTACTCGAAACAGAACTTCATTTTCTGTATATTTTCGAAAAGAAAATGCGATTAGATGAAAGCGAGATTAGCAGGAGAAAAACGAAGTTTTCGTGAAGTGCGACGACGATGTCGGCTCTTATCTAAAGTTTAAATTTCGAAAGTATTTCAATTATGAAACGCGAAATCGAGTAAAAAGACAATCCAAACGTTTGCACCCCCTTTGATATTATATATTAAACGTATATTATATTTATGCTTCTTATTGGCTGCGTGTAACGAATTCCAACAGCATCGTTAAATCATCGCCGTAATCTCTCTTTCGAAAAGAGCCCTTTCTAGTTCGTTAACGAAAATCGCGAATTCTCCAAATAACCTTAAAATCGACGCTTTCAGTTCTTAAATTCGCGATGCTAATAAATTAAATACAATCCCTTTTATCCAGCGTGTGTCTTCTCGATTGCGATATAGAAAAAGACTAAACGTTCGAAAATTTATTCTTGCAAAAAACTAATTCGAGTGGAAATTTAATCGCTAGTAACAAGCAGGGAAAAAAAGCTTCAGTTTTGTTCCAAAAAAGTAGGAAAAAAATACAGTAACACTATGAAGGGTTTTCAAAAGACTTCGAACCGTTCGACTGACCGGCATTTGGCTAATGCATTTTGGGAGTTATGTGGTGTAAATACATTACCCTGTCAGAAGGGTGTTCTCTTCTTCACCCCCTGCACGCGAGGGACGCACGGCCACGGCTTATCGGAATTCGCTTCTCCCTTATCAAGATGCGAACCTTTTTCTTTTTGCTGCGCACGAGTATGTGTCACAGTACTCGCTCGTTTTATGATTTATTCTACTCGTTACAGTTTAGTATAGCTCTGTGAAAACTTTTTTTTTTCCAGCAAAGAAAATCCTGTATACGAAAATGTTGAAATAAGTTAATTTATCGTTCAGACGCGACAGTACAGATGTTGTATTTTTTTGTACTTTTTGTAACTATTTTTTTTTTGAATTTGCCTTTTTGCAGAATGTGTCTCATGTTCTTATCGGAAGCATCTAGTTTCGTCGCAGCCATGCTATTCGCCGTTCATCCTGTGCACACCGAAGCGGTAAGTTTCCGTTTTGCATACACGTATTCTGTGCGAAGCGTTTCCGACGTATGTCTTCTCGGTTTCGAGGGCCACACTAGAGCGTAAATACACCGTACAATGTATACGAGTATCCTGTATGGTATCAGCCAATCGAACACTTTCAAAGAGCAGTGCAGAATGGACCCGCATTTTCACAGCTACGTAGCAATGCAGTGTGCTTGAAGCGTAACACCAGAGCTCAGGAAAATGTATTAAGCTATTGGCGAAATCCCATAAGTCCAGAAAACAAAAAAACAAAAATTCGAGAAAACAAAAAAATTATGCGGAGTGTTCCAGGATGGATGAACGAAGGTGATCTTGTGCTCGGTGCATAACCTGACATTCTCCAAACCTACCCTGCATGGAAAGTTGCTGACTGACTGTTTGAAGGCGGGCAGTAGCCTCACAAGTTGGCGGACCTGAGGGATTTTGCAATTAAATAAGACAAATGATCGAGTAAGACGACTAAGTTGCAAGAAAACACGAGTATGTCGAAATTTTATTCAGAAAAGACAGTATGTTGAAATGGGCGGTTCTGTGTTTAGTCCCGTTGACCTTTTGTTAACCGAGTTTAATCCCACGTTAAAGGCCGAGTTCAGTCCGAAGCTATATCCGAGTTTAGTTCGCAACGATGTCCGAGTTTAGTTCCTCGCAGTTTTGTGAGCCTGTTAGCCTTATCCCAGAAGATACCACGAGGAGGTCGGCTTACCCAGTCTTCCAAAAATAGAATTTTGTAAGGAACGTCATATTAGCTGTTGCATCGTTATGAAAAAATATTAAAAAGGAAAGCACATACAGCGTGGGGGTGGAACTCACAGGAAACACGTTTTAAATATTCCAGGTGCGTCAACTCTATTTCGCGCCGCGTAATGAGAACTCCTACACTCGACTCCTTGTCAATAGTGTTACGTCTCCTCTGTGGACGGTGTATGTCGAACATTTTCTCATAAACGTCACATTGAATTTCGAGGAGAATATGGTGCAATTTGAAAATGTTGGGACGGGCAGCATAACACATTCTGGAATGATTCGCACGCATTTGTAGTTCTAGTTATGGTCGCATTGAACTCTGCCCACATGCTCGGTGGGAAGCTACAATCATCTGCGGTATAGTACTCCAACACGTTATCGCGGAACTTGTGGATCTGGGTGTTCTGGGGCCGAATGGTCGTGAGGTCTTACATGAAGTAATCCTGTACTTCACGTGGATCAAGGAAAGGCAGACCTTCCGAGTCTTGGTCCGTGTACGCTGTAGTCAGACCTAGCTTTTGATGTGTCGCCACCAGTTTTGAGCTAGGTTGAAGCGACAGCCGCGAATCTGTGAAGAAGATAGCACCCTTCAAACAGCCTTGTGGATGTTCGATTCGAAGTCAGCGTACACCGAGGGAATAGCCTACTACTTACTCGCAGACGCCTATAAAGTTGCGGGACTAAACTGGACTACTTGCGCGGACTAAACTCAGCTATTTGTGTGGACTAAACTCGGAATGACTCTCAGACTAAACTCGGCTGCGACATTACCCTTTCGAGACTAAATTCGGATGCAGCCGTTAAAATTCTGCGTTAATAATACGTCGATTGCTCACCGGCTGCCATGAGCTAATACCTGGACTCATATGGGGTTTTATTACTTGATCCGTGTTTCCCGTAGCACAATCGGATCCGGTGTGACAAGTTGTGGCCGAATCCACGACAGCGTCATTTTCGCTAAAAATGTGACGTAGGGAGTGCAAATAGCTCGTTCCATTAAAATCAGACTTTGAAAATAGGCCCAACAAAGATTTGTGTTCACAAGTCTCTTTGAACCAGCTCACTGATGAACATGTCAATAGTTCTCCATCATAGCTGTAGAACTTTCTCTCATAGGGAACTGAACGTTTAATAAAACTTAGTTTTTCCCAGGAATCTGGGGAACATTCAACTCTAGATAGAAACTTTTCAGGAAAAAAAAACTGGTTCCCCATGAAACTCCGCACTAAAAAGATATTTATGATTCTATCGTATAATTGCCTCCAAGTGTCCTAAATCGGGGGTATAAACGGACCCTTAATTTTTCCACGTACACATAGTTGATGTTGTGAAACAGACCTCCGCCTCCGGAGTTCCTCCAGGGAAACAGATGTTTACCAATACTTCTGACTTTGCTCCATGGAAATTTTTGAAAGCTTGCCTGGAAATGGGATGTTGCCATTTACATTTACTAGGATTTACACAACATGAAGAATTCACCTAATTTTCGATTTTCTTAAAAATTTCCAATGAAAACCTATTCTGGAAGTATTGATAATCGAACCAGTGAACGTCCTTTCATCTTAGGTAGAATTTTTAACCCACCGGAATTGCAACAGTGATTATGATACTGAGGGTACTTTGATTTCCCCTCTGCATAGACTGTGATCGGATCCAAAATAAAAGCCTGGGAGGGTTGTTACATTTTGCATCAAATTTATGTCATTAATCAACAAGTGATCAATTTCGTTCTTATATCCCCCCTCCCCAGCGATTGCCAAGTCCATTGCAGTTTGTTTTTTTCGGAAAGTTCGTGTTTGCAATTTTCAAGTTGTTTTTAGCATAGAATTCGACTAATTTTTGCCATTTGAATTACGAATTCCCAAGCCAAAATCACCTGTATTTTCTCTACTGTCTATCTTTTTGCCAATAATTGCATTCCAGTCTCCCAGAACACAATTATAATATTCTCCATGTTCTTTGAGAGTTCCAGTACCTCATAGAAGTTTTCTTCCACACTTTCCTCGGAGCCCAGAACGAAACGGGGGCGTACACTAATACCACCAACATTTTTTATTTTTTGTCCACCATTAATTTCAGAAAGGAGAATCTTTCCGAAATGCCCCTAATTTCTACAATATTCTTCATTATACTATTTTTTATGTCGAATCCTACCCCTCTGTAGCCTTTAAACTGGCCAAAGTGGTAATAGGCATCCCCTGTTGTTTCATGACTAGATAATTCCCCTTCTTTCCGTATTTCTGACAGCGCGATGATGTCCCATTTTATGTTGTCTGTTTTATTTTCAAATTCGTATATCCTGTCCGCCCAACTAAACTCCAGCAGTTAGAATGCAAAAGTCTAACTTTTGTTTGTTGTTTGAAAAACAAGGAAGGGTTGTGTTTATTTTTGCACTTTTTTAGTTTTTGTTTAGTAGCCCCATGTTGCAAAGATTATCAAAAACTCTCTCCTCTGTATCCTTTCCCCTTTCACCTTTAGCCTTAAAATGCTTACCTTTAGGGAGGGGACCCGTAATAGTCTGATGTAAATGCCTGATTCTTGTGGAATCCTGCATCCCTCCTCAGCCGCACTGAGTAGCCTCCTCGTTCAGCTACTAATTATGAGTTTTCAAGCTGGACAGCTTAGGCTGGCATTGTCAACACGTTTGTTCTGATTTTTGAAACAAGAACACTGGGCAGCAGCACCATGTTGCCATCGTGTCAAGTTCTCTCTCTCTCTCTCTCTCTCTCTCTCTTCTCTTTCTCTCTCGCTCTCACTCGCTCGCTCGCTCGCTCGCATGCAAAACAGTGCCGGCTGAATTTCAGGACTTATTTTCGTGTTCGGAGTCGCGAGACGCGGCTATGGATCCCGTCGGTAAATAAATTGGCGAGATATCGTCTTTCAAAGGCGCTCTGCTGCACGCTTATCGAAAATGGGGGAGGTTATTTGAACGAGCCGAACTAAAGGAAAATACGAGCCCCGGTTAAACGCCGGCTGAGTATCGTTTGATAATGGTCGGCATTTCAAATGATTTAAATCGGCGCGGCGGCGGCGGCGAAATTTCCCGGCTTAGTGGGGCGTGAAGTTATTTTTTCGATTTAGGATGGGATGGGATAGGATGTGAGGCGATGTGATGCGAGTTTGGAATATTATTATCGGAGTTCGCGTAGATAAACGTGACCGGCGGGGGGGGGGGGTGAGGGAGAGAGAGATAGAGAGAAAAACAGTGAAAGTGAATTTGAAATCGGCGAAGGCGTCGTGGGACCCTCGCTCCCGTCGTGAGTGTAGGGAAGGCGACACTTTCCAGGGTGGTTGCGACGACGAGGTGGATTTGTTGGCCCGACGTACGGTGAACCGTATAGGTTATGGGGTGGCTGACGTCGTATTCATTCATACTTCGCTTTTTGCGTCTCATTAGACAGACGGCTTTGTTCTTTCGGGTTCTCAGAGACTCTGTGTGTGTGTGTGTGTGTGTGTGTGTGTGTGTGTGTGTACTTGTATTCGTGTGCCCGTAGGTATACAATGAGACCTTACCAAAGTATAGAACCGGTGGCACGGAATACTGAGAAGGTCAAAAAGGTCGTGTAAATTGCGATAACAAATTCATATACTTTCGGCGGTGATATCCGCCTGTCAGTTTTCCGCTTTGGGGCCGGATTTAGCATTTCGCTACTCGTAGCATCAGACAAACGTTTATTTATCGCCTGTGAAATTTAATGCGAAGATGAAAGCTGTTCGGATTTTGTTATGGAAAATATTTCGTGTAATTTTTTCGCAACTACCTCAGAAACATCGTAAAAGGGGAAGGAGTTAACAGAACCCCTTGAACTTCATCTCATCAGTACGGGTTCGGCGGCAGGAGAGTTTTTTCTGGGGAAGGAGGGGGGAGGGGTAAAAATTGTGACAAAGTATCGAAGCAAAAAAAAAAACCTTTTGACCTGTTGGATTTTTCCAACTTACTCAACTCAAAATTCGTAAGTATCAAAGCAAAAAAAAAAACTTTCAACTTGTTGGATTTTTCCAACTCGCCTTACTGAAATAGTAAATTTTCCCAACTGCTGAGTGAAAAATTCCTACAGGGGGTGTAGGTTTCCCCCTCTCCCCGCCCCCTATCGGTACGTCCCTGCACCAATTCTAGTCATCAAATTCGAGTGTGATTTTTGAAGACCACTACTTTTTTTTTGTAGCACCTTCAATTTTCGAGATTGGCAAATGGTGGTAACTTGATAATATTTTTGTTTCATTTTCAGTGTACTATCCGCTATTACCCTTTAAAACGGGTCGTAAAGAAGATCCCACGGGAAAAAATCGATTCCAAAGTTCGGAAAATTTCATAGAACTTAGCTGAATTAAAAATGAAATAAAAGTAATGAAAGTCTAGCTAGTAAAATATCATTCTTGGTCAAAGATCGTGGCTACTTTGAAAACAAAACTAAATTCTTATCACCGCGTATTGCCAGCTTTAAAAATTGTGAGAGCTGCAAAAATTGAGAAAATTATGCATTTCAATAATTTTGATTAAATTATATTGAAATTGTAAAACTAGTGAAAACCCTTCCAATATAAAAGGTAGGCAAATAGTTCGGTAAATTTCTTCTATCAGTGTACTATTTGTTGATTACCCTCGAGAAAAAAAATGTTTAAAAATGTTATGAGTATCATCTCGCGGTGAAAATTTGCTATTTTTAAAGTTTGAAGTCTTGTAACCCCTTCAGTTTTGAGTATCGGCCAAATTCGTACATAACATTGTTTGTTCCTCTGGTCGAATACCATCACTTCCTAACGATTTGGCATACTGAGCTGAAACACCGTTTATTTAAAATTTCAAGAAGTTGGTGGTACGCTCGAGCTCTTCGTTTATCGAGAGAGCAAAATCTTCATCTACGAAGAAACTAAGAACCTCTCTGTTTGAAAAGTGCCGGTCGAAATCTAAGCGGATGGGGTGGGGAGTAATTCGTGAAACACCCTGTTTATTTGGGTTGTTGATTATTTCAGTTCTCGTTTTCGACCATAAAAAAGGTTAAAATCGGACTGTATTGTGAATCTTGAATGATTAACGAATTGGGACAGAGCGTATCCGTTGCGGCACCTTCTTCGGGCGGCCAGGGAACGGGGGTGGCTCCGTACCCGTGAAAATTACCGATCGTTATTCTGCCGATGCTGGTCCGGATGGACATAAAAATAAAAATAGAATTTTAATGTTTTTCTCTCTCTCGCGACTCAATAGCGTGGAAATTTTAATTCCCTTCCGCCGAAAGGAGATTAGGTTTGTTGTTTGGCCACGGATGAATGATGCGTAAAACGTGATTTTCCTCTATTCCGTCTCCCATTCGGTGCTGTGTAACTTTTGCCTTTTCTATTGAAAATCACATTTATATCGTTCGAGACCGGGGATTATACAGCGGCGGAAAAAAGAAGAGAAAAATCATCCGTCATTTTTAATTCGTCGCTGAATATTCCGAATGGGCGAAAAAAAAAATCTGAAAACTCGTTCGTGTCGGGGAGAAGAGTTTTTTTTTTGTATCTATGAAGCTCGACTTGTTGGGGCTCCGAGCTACCTTACTAATGCTCGCAAAATGTGGCATATCGTTCGTTATATATTCGCATTTACTGTTGACACGTGTTAAAACATCTCCGTGCACCGCTTTCGTCCAGAAGGTCTAAATCCTTCGCGAGTACTTAATTTAGCTTTTACACGTATTCTTAATTAATGTTTTAAACTCGGCTGCGAAAAGGTATGCCCAACTCGTAGACAAGTTTTTCGCGTATAACGTTACCCGGCAGGTGCGAGGAGTGAATACATTTGTGGTGCAATCGAATAGACAACACAGGAAAACGGCTGTAGTCAAGTCAAATCAAACCAAAAACGAGGGTTTTCGAGGAAACGAGGTAAGAACCGGGATTTTTCTGAAAACAGTCGAGGATGGTAGCCTGCAATGTGTGCCGAAAATTTCATCTGTCACTTCACATTCCACTTCTATCAATTTTGTAAAGGAGTTCGAACTCCTTTTTCATAGTTTTCTCCTAAAATGTTTGGACAACTTTGGCACTGAAAATAGTCGAGGATGGCTCGTTCATTAGCATACAGAGCGTTGCTATCGCTTACTAAAACAATGCAATAAAAATAAAGATGAGATAAATCACATGATGGGCAATACGTTAGTAGTATTTATCATGGTCGATATTCGTCGTAAATTTGATCATTAAAAAATAAATCTTTAAGTATGATGATAAAGTAAATATAGCTTTCGTAGATTTCCAAAAAGCCGTTCACTCCTTAAGACATGATTTCATAATAGAAGCTATGAAAAACCAAGGATACCCACGTGCCTTAGTTCAATTAATTCAAAACATACATCATAATCTAGAGGCGAGGATAATAACCGACAGAATAGTAGAATACTTTAAGGTTAAGCAAGGAGATCCATCATCACCCATGACATATAATATTGCTCTGGAAGAAATATTCAAGAAACTGGAATGGAAGATAAAGGGATACCAATTAATTGGGAGTACTTGAGCAGTCTGAAGTTCGCAGATGATGTGGCACTAATATCAAAAAGTGGAGAAAAGCTCGAACTAATAAGTCCAAAATATGGTGGATTAAAAATAAACATTAGTAAAAAAAAATCTTCAGCATCAGCCGAACACCACCCAAAATCGAAATTGGAAACCGAATCGTAGAACAAGTTCATGAATATAACTATTTAGGATAAATTATATCATTAAAAGAAAAATTACAAAATGGAGTAAAAAGAAGAATGTCCATAGGATGGAAAAAATTCTGGAGTCTGGAACATATCATGAAGAGACCCTACAAATTGCTCTCCTAGAGCAAGATATTTAATACCTGTATTTTGCCCATTCTCACTTATGCATCACAAGACTTGGCTAACAAAAAAAAGAAGATAAGAACTAATAGTAACCCAAAACAACATGGAAATGCCAATTTTTTTTTGCATAAGCCTTTATTATACTACCAAATTGTTACAATAATTATGTAATATTTAAAATACTTACATCAAGCCCGAGTTTTGGGCATAGGCCTACCTCAGCCTGCTCCACTCGCGCCGGTCATATGCTACCCTGTGATACAGCTTGTTTCCTTCAAGGAACTTGACGGTGTCATCATCTCATCTAACTGATTATTTGCCCTTCTTCCTTCCTCCTTTTAAAAAACCAGTTTTTTATTTTGTATTTCCACCTTCCTTCATTTTGCCTTGATATGTGTCCCGCTCAGTCCCGTTTCAATGTTTTGGCTGCATACAAAAAATTATTATTATTATTATAAATTTGTTTTACTGTTTATCATACTGATTTTTACCCTATCTTTTAGTTTTATTCCCAATGCTAATCTTTCGATTGCGTTCTGTGTTGTTCTTATCATATTTTCTTCTTTCTTAGTTATTGCCCAAGTTTGTGATCCATATATTATGGTAGGAAGAACCCAAATATCCATGATTTTTATTTTGTCTGATCGAAAAGGGGTCTTCTATCACATGTTTTAACGACCAGAATTTCTTCCAGGCAATTGATATTCTACGCTCAATTTCTTCCCTAGTTCTGTTTGAATGTTACATTCTTCCCCTGGATATATTATATCTTTTACAACCTCTACTTTTTTCCCGTCTATCATTGTATCGTCCAGTGTGTTCCCTTTGCATATTATTTTAGTTTTACTAATATTCATGCTTAGTCCTTTAACTTTTCCTCTTTCATTTAATTCTTGCATTATTTCATTCAGTTCTTTGCTTGAATTCGCGAACAGAACAGCACCATCCGCATATCTTAAGTTACTTAGAAAATCTCCATTCATATTTATCCCTTTTCCACTCCAGTCTAGCTTCGTGAATACACTTTTCTAAATCGCAATTGAACAGTAATGACGATAACGAATCCCGCTGTTTCACCCCCTTCTTAATTACAAATATTTCGCTATTTTTGTCTGTTTTTACTCTCGCCTTTAGCTTATTGTACATTTCGGCTATTATTTCGACGTATTTTATCTCAACTCCTTGATTTATTAATGCTGCTATTACACTACAATGTCTTATTGAGTCAAACACCTTTATGTGATCTATAAATGCTAGAAATAAGTCCCTCTGGTATTCTTCACTTTTTTCTACAGCTTGATTTATTACAAAAAGGTTGTCAGTTGTCGAATGATTCCTTCTGAAACCTGCCCTGTTTTTTGGCTGGTGTTCTAACGTGTTTCTAATTCTGTTTACTGTTACTTTTGCAAACATTTTTGCTGGATTGGATCCCAGGCTAAGAGCTCGATAATTTTCAATGTACGTCTATCACCCTTTTTGTGCATTATAATTATATCAGACAAACAGCAGTCCTTGGGAGTTGTGACAGTTTCTAATACTCGATTATAAAGTAGAGTTAAGTATTTAATTACCTCTGCACCGCCATATTTGATATGCTCATTCGTTATATTATCCGGTCCTGTGGCTTTTCCATTTTTTAGTTTTTTGACTATGCACTCCACTTCTTTCTCTGTTATTAGAGGAACCTCTTTCATTTCTCCCTCTTCCGTTTAATTTTAATATTTTTATTTCGCTCTTGTTATCATGGGCATACAATTATTGCTTATAGAAGTCAGTGGCAATCTTATTTATTCCTGTTCTGTCATATATTTTTGGGGAATATCATACGACACGACAAGAAAAAAAGGTTGCACGAGAAGAATTTTGCATACTAAATAATGGTACATAACGACAACATTAATAACAACTATTTCATTAGTAGGAACGACAAAAAATATTTTCGAACGACTTTTATTTTGAACGATAATTCATTACATTCCCCACCAATTATATTTTTTCTTCACCGCATCGATATTAGTTTGTGCAAGTTCTATGGCTGGAGAAAAAACGATGGATGGTAGAACTGGGTATTGGTCGCATACGAGTATGGTTAGTATTCTGCGAAGATGAGCTGGATTGTAAGTTTAGCTGTTGCAAATGGAGCAGATTGGTGACTCTAGATGATTGAGCGAGAATTCATGTGTAGCTTTGCTGTGGCCAAGATAGATATGGTTAATGGTTGTTCCTCTTTGAAGCAGTGAAGTGGTGGAGTTATGTTTCCGATTGTAGTAGTCCAGTTGAGTACGCCTGATTTGATATTTTGCAGTTTAATGGAAAGACTATTCCCCTCAATTTATTTTTCCATTTACTTATAGTTTTCACTTAAATTGACAGCTGTACAAAAAGTCGCTTATAACATTTAATTTATCGCCACCCATGTTACTGTGGTATTTAATATTCAGCAGTTCATTGTATATTATTGTCGTGCATCATATTTCGTGTAGTTTAATTCATTTTTTCACCTCACCCCTCTTATTTTTTTGCCGGGCACTCATTTTTTTATTGTTTGCAGTGGAAATTGTCGTTAGACCCATTAAATAGTCGTATGTGCATTTGTTCCTGTCATTGTATCCCTTTGTTTTGTCGGGCCATTAAATCAGACCCTATATTTTTTCTCCATCCTTATTTCTTAAATACAATATCCAGTTTTTCCCTATTGATAGATTTTTCCTGACTCGCATTGTGCTTGCAGTATCATCAAGTATTTCTTTTTATCATCCTGTTCCTCCTGTTTGCATCATATTCTCTCAACTGCTGTTTTATTATCTTGCAGATAATGTTTAGTTCTGTCCTTTCTACTTTTGTTATCGAAGCTTTTCTTTTAATTCTTTCTCTCTCTTTTATCAATTTTATGATCTTATCAGGTATGGCCTGCTCCCTCTTCGCTTCTCCATGATTCTGCTTATCCATTTGAGTTTTATCAGAGGCTTTTTTGACTTCATATTTCAATTTTGAAGACATATCTTCCACTGATCGTCCCTCAATTATTCCTTCCTTCAATGTTCTTTTTAATTCCTCCGCATACTGTAATCGATTACTTTCTTCTGCGTCTTCTAAATGTACTGTTTTCTGACTCTTAAAACGATTTTTATTTATAGAGATAGTACATTTAATCAATCGGTGGTCAGAATGGAATCTAAAGCCGCATACTATATCAAAATTTGTAACAGTAGTGTTTGCACTGGAGTTATCATGTCAGTTTGATTTCTGTACTCTAAATTGGGGGAGAGCCACGTCCACATTCTTCCTACTCGCTTCTTAACTAGGGAATTTACTCTTTTGAGCTAGTGTTGCTGACAGAACCTGATGAGCTTCCATCCCCCATCGTTTCTTTTTCCACCAAATTAATTTGCACATAACCTTTTTAGTTCTACTATGTAAGCGTAACACGAAGGATTGTATTCAAATTTTGCCTATCTGTGAAATTGAAGGCGCTATATAGCAACGAAATATTTTGAGTGATTTAGTGCCTTCAATATTGCGGGTAAGCAAAATTTGTACATCATAAGTAAGTTGGTAATATTTAAATTTTGCCTATCAGCCATACTGAAGACGCTGTAAATTTATTTATTTATTTTTATTTATTTACACGCTTTTGTTCGGTTATGCGAAGAGTGCTCACGCCACCGAACGCGGCCATAGACGGGCATGTGCTCTTATCGTCCTTCTCCACCACCCCCTATCCCTTCCTAATCTTCCCCATAGGATTCCAGAAGATTTTACAATTTCGTCTCTCCATCTTGTGGGCGGCCAACCCCTTTTTCTTTTCCATTCCCTAGGCAACCATTCTTCTGCTCATCTGCTCCATTTTTCTTCTCCCCTCACCATATGTCCTGCAAAGCTCAGTTTCAATTTTTTGACCCTCCAGCTTATATCCTTGGCTCCAATGGCTTTTATTATTTCTTCTAGCTTAATCCTGTCCTTGATTCTAACCTTCATTACGCTACGCAACATTCTAAAGTACGTTATCCTCAATTTTTCGTATTGCCCTATAGTCAATGACTAGGATTGGGCTCCGTAAGGGAGAGTGGGTATCACACATTACTCTAATATTTTGATTGTCGGTTTTAGTGGTAGGTTACCTTTGAGAAGTGTCCTGAGAGCCCAAAAGTTTTTCCATGCTTTAGTAGTCTTCACCCCGAGCTCCACTTTTCCTCTGTCTTCAAAAGCGATCATTTGGCCCAAATAATTATATTCATCGACAATTTTTCTATATCTTCTTCTCTTACCTGAAACCCTTCGCATCATAGTTAGTCTTGGAGAAGTTCATTGTTAGCCCCACTCTCTCGCTTTCAATGCTGAGCTCCTCTGCCATATTTTTCAGTTCTTCCAGATTCTTATTCATTAATGTTATATCATCGGCGAAACGTAGGTTATTCAGTCATTGACTATTTATTTTCACCCCTTTTCCATCCAATTTCAATTTTTTGAAGATTTCCTCCAGGACTACATTGAATAGGTTTGGGGAGAGTGGGTCCCCCTGTTTTAAAACCCCGTTCTCCATATTAAAAACTTCCCCAACCCTGTCCAATCTTACGTACTCTTTTATTTTCCCGTACCATCTTCTGAGTACTCTTATGATATCGTTATTCACCCCCTGCTTAGACAAAGCATCCACACTGCCCAATGATAAACCGAATCAAATGCCTTATTATAATCTATAAACATGAGCCCCAATGGTACGTTATATTCTCATGTTTTTTCCAAAATCTGATTCACTCTGAAAATGTGGTCAGTCGTTGAATACCCCTTTCCTGAACCCGGCTTGCTCCCTTGGTTGGTTCCAGTCCAAAATTCCGTATATTCTGTTTTTCATTATTTTACCGAAAATTTTTCTTATATTCGAAGTCAGGCTTATTGGTCTATAATTATTCAGCTCGCTTCTATCGCCTTTTTTATGTAGTAATATTATTTTAGTTTGATGCCATTGTTTCGGTGTAAAGCCTGTTTCGACCAGTCCGTTGAAAAATTTTGTCATAAATGGTACAAGAGCGTTTGCTAGGAGTTTCAGTATCTCATTCTTCCATTCCATCTGGCCCTGAACTTTACCCTTCTTTGCTGTTACTAGGACTTTCCAGACTTCTTATCATAAGACATGGAGTATTTTCTTCTCCTCCCCTTTCTTCGTCCACTTCTCCATCTTGGTTTTCCCCCTCTTATCTCTATGTCGTTCTCCCCAAGGTTATCCCCAACTCCTTTTGCTTCTCTGTTTTTTCCGCTTGAGTAAAGTTCCTTGAAAAATTCAGTGGCCTCTTTAATTATCTCCTCCCTACCATACAGTTTAATTTTGGAGTTTTTTGCTTCGATAGCTGGGAGCAAATTTTTCCCGTACATCAGAGCCTTGCGCGCTTTCTTGCTTGATCCACTTTCTTCCAGTATTCCTGCAATCATTTCCTGGTCATATTTTCTTATATCCCTTCGAATTTTACTTTTAATTAGTTTCTTAATTTCGCACAATTCTATTTGATCCCTCTGAGTCAGGTTGTCTTTGCACCTTAATTCAGTTCTTTTGTCGATAAGGCCCTTTGTTTCCACGCTGATCTTATCATTGGTTGTTGGCCTGGTTTTCCTTTCCCCAACCAACTTTACCACCTCATTGATGGCGTCCTCCATCCAATCGTATTCCTCTTGTAGTCCAGGAAAGGAGGTACCTTTGGCCAGCTCCAACTTCTCGAGTATTTTATTCGCTTCCTCCCATTTGTACACTGGTATAATCCATTTCCCGTTCGCTTCTTTTTTCCTGCTATTCGTGGGGTGAGGGGAGAGGTCCACGTTTACTCTTATCAACCTATGGTCTGATGAGAACTCAAATCTGTTCAAATTTTGCCTGTCTGTGAAATTGAAGGCGCTATATAGCAACGAAGTAATTTGAGTGCTTTAGCGCCTTCAATATTGCAGGTAAGCAAAATTTGTGCATCATAAGTAAGTTTGTAATGTTTAAATTTTGCCTATCAGCCATACTGAAGGCGCTATAAAGCAACAAAGTATTGTAAGTGCTTTAGAACCTTCAATTTCACAGATAGGCAAAATTTGTATATGAACTAATTCAAAGTTCGCGATGAATACTATTGAAAAGGTTATATAAAAATTTTGCATCACCGACATTTTTTAAGGCGCTGCGTGACATTCTATTTTAATTTCTATAGTACATAACTTCAAGGTCAAATCCCTTAAGAAGAATTTACGAATTAGAAAAAAATGTAACACTTTTTTTTTTTTTACCAAAGGCGACTTTCTAACAATTCGGAATTTTTTTTAGCCTATGTATGACGAGCCACCTTACTGTCTATCTTCATATGTCTACGTCAGTCTGGTGATGTTTGTCGCCCTTGGTTCCACGAGAGCTTTCTGGCAACTTCCGCCTTTCTCCTCCATTTCCCCTTTTTGGCGTGTACCCCCAAAGCGGGAGGTTCGCTGCTGCCTCATTCGTTAAGACGGTTTCAGAAGACTTCCACCTCCACTTCCCTGGGACAACTCAAGAAACACTGATTTTCGAATACCATTCCCCCCTCATGCAGATCACTGTGCGTCATCCTCGACAGTTTTCAGGGAATTCCCCGTCTCTCCCCCCAATGTTTTCTCTATATTTTCTTCTTTTCCCGACTATTGCATAGTGTTGTCGGTGCGCAGCCAGCGAGGTGATAAAAGCGGGCCCCCGACTGTAAACAGAGAAAACGTTGGCATATTATTCGTATATTTACCTGCGTAATTTTAACGGGTAAATATACAAAATACTTATACGTGCGCGTGTAAGAAAAGCTTTTACATAAAGAGAGTTAAATTTTAAGTTTACTTGGCAACAAGTTTAAAAGCACCAACTTCCATTAGCGGTATTATGTAATTTGAATGAAAGCCTGCGGAATCAAATTAATATTGACTTCGGGCTCGTGAAAAGCCCTTTCTTGGGGGGGGGGGTGAGCGATCCGGAGCGGATGCCCCGCCGTACTCGCGTTTATTTGCCATCAACGTAGTGTGTGTGCGCGTGTACGCCGGTTCCGTGTGTGCGTGTGTACGAAACGCGCGAGACGGCGTGTGCTCGTCGCGGGAAAAGGGCTTTTTGAAATCCACTTTTCCAAATGCGCCCGCCGTGTATTCGAAATTACGGGCGCGCCAAGGCACATTTTCACTGCGAGTACTACAAGTTCGCCCCAACCCCTCTTTTGGCTTTCGCGATCGCTTTCTCGCGTATAACTAGCGTAATTTACTAATTTTGTCATTGCGAAGTGGCGACGCTGAACTAATATTTGTGGAAGCGATATCGAAACATGAGTTTTCGTAATTGCGTCACGTTTCGTCGGTTTGTTATTGTACACCCGTGCCCGGGTGATGTA
This sequence comes from Acanthococcus lagerstroemiae, assembly GCA_031841125.1. NCBI lineage: Eukaryota > Metazoa > Arthropoda > Insecta > Hemiptera > Eriococcidae > Acanthococcus > Acanthococcus lagerstroemiae. Next base: position 49,038,439 of record CM063113.1, read on the forward strand.
CGCAATAAATTTGTCAGACGGAATGAGCGATTCGCTGGAATTGAGAATGTGTAACCCCCTCTGCACATGTGAATACGTGTGACATGCGAGCTTTCAGCGACGGTGGAAAATCGGTTTAAATGGGCGGTAATAAATGAATGGCTCAGACTTAGGTGTAGATATGTTTCTTCTGCCGTGCCTGAAAGGTGCTGTACGAAGAATGATTCATGATTCTTGGCTGCTGTCGAAAAACAAATCTATCGGCGAATACGCGAAAATGGAACGGCATTAATCGTACCCACATTTCTATAGAAGGGGTTAAGAGACATCTCTCTGAGGATAAACAAATATCGCCGCATACCGAAAGCATAATGGTTGTGGATTATTTTCGAAAAAGCAAACATTCCGGAATTCAAAGGCTACAGCCCGGTAAGATAGGTGAATCGGCGTAAGTCGAGTTTTTTTTTTTTCAAATTGTTCTTCAGCCCTCTGCTCGCAGCGGTGAAAGACAATTTCTGAGCCCCTTGTCAAAATCCTATCCCCCTCTAGAAGGGGATGGCCTCGGAATATATTATTTTCACTCTTTCGGCTCTATCTTGGGCATTTTTGGCTTCATTGGTTCGAAATTTGGCCTCAAGGAGATGAAGGGAATAGTAAGAGAGGGAGATGAAATGACTTCAGCATTCGCTGAATTTTTTCATTTTGTATACGTGTTGGAAGATGTCGTGTCCCCAGTCACAGTTGCACCATGTCCCCCCTCTTGCGCCCCAATCTTCATTATCCGTATTTTGCCAAAAGACGTAAAGATGGCAATTTCACAATTAAAAGTAAAACACTCCCTAGGCCCGGACAATGTTCCTTCATACGTTTATAAGGGGATCGGAGAATTTCTGATAGAACCCCTAAACTACTTGTACAACCTCAGTATATCGAACTGTGTCTTCCCTACAGCATGGAAATGTTCTAAAGTAGTCCCAATCCCGAAGAAAGAGCCATATGAAAACGTAACCAACTACAGACCAATATCCTTAATCCCAATGCCAGCGAAAGTTTTCGAAATGATCATTTACAACTATCTATACCCCAAATTAAAATGCCTTATGGGTAATTCTCAGAAAAGTGCGATAGTTTGCGTGTCAGCTATTTTCTCAGCATTATACTCTTTTCAGAAAATTAAAAATAATAGATTGGTATGTTTATGATTTTTTCTGCTCGACGCAATTGTGTAGAACTCTATACCCCTTCCCCCTTTAGCGGAAAATGAGCTCAAAGGGCAAAAACTTCCATCAACGTGGACGAGACTAGCATTTCTTGAAATCATTATTCATTTTTTCACCCTATGCAGAACGAATATTTTTTTGAAATTAAAGGCCAAAGTTCTTCTCAACCCATCACTCTACACGTTGACATGCATTTGAGCGGCCTTTAGTACATTTAAAGGTCGCCTCAAAAGCCAAGAAGGTTTATGGCTGGTGTAAATTCCATCTCCGTGGTCATTTTTTCGTTCTTACGCATGGCCACCCTGATTCCATATCTAATGTTCGAAACTAGCTGCTTAGCTTCAAATCTGTGTCGAGAACTTCGAGCCATGATCGAATTCAACGTCGGAGTTGAGTTAACTTGTCCACAACGAATTATCTGTGAAAATGAGCGCATTTACAATTCTGCATATCTATCACCGTGGCTTATCAGTTCTTTCCGGCAATTTTCGCTGTCAACCTGAAAATGCGAAAGAAAACTGTTAAATGTAAGTATAAAAGAAATATATAGGCGATTTAAAAATAAAAATTATATTTGCGAGTCTCAAATGAGAATTCTTAGGAATTATTCTTTCAACGTGGCTAACTCTTTCTTTTCCTCATCCGTGGTCATTCGGAATTTTTTAGTTATTTTGAATTTCTAACATCGGACATGGTTTTGATAGGTGATTGATTGTGTCGCTGATACGCTGAAGGATTATTTCATAGTTTAAATAGAAATACAAATAATACAATCATTATATACATGAACTTACTTTCATGTATTCTCATTGAAGAAGTCATCATTATTCTTCTGCAGGAAACTTTTCATAATGATTGACTGCAGTGAAAGAAATTCCATCGAAAGGTTGGCCACGGATAAGGAAATTCCATCAACGTGGCCAAATAATGTTGGCCACGGATAAAGAAGTTCCATCAACGTGGCCAGTATTATCAGCCACGTTGATGGAAATTCCATCAACGTGGTCAATGAATCTTCAAAACGTTGCCCCTCCTCCCCCCTTCAGTATGACCACAGTTCAATGCCACCTTTTAATTCAAGGACAAGTACAATGGTGATTCCAATGAAAAAAAAATTCAAATTGCTCAGAAAAAATTAAAAGTTTAAACTGTTGCACTTTTCAGAGAATTACCCATATATCATCTAGTCAGCATGGTCTTGTAGGAGGAAGATCGATAAATACGAACCTAATAAATTTTATAGAATATATAAATCGAAGTATGGACGAAGGTATATCAGTAGATGTTCTTTATACTGATTTTCAAAAAGCATTCGATTCTGTAAATCATAAGATTCTGAAGAAAAAGCTCAATGATTTAGGATTTTCAGATAATTTATGTGACTTCTTTTGGTCATATCTTACTGGTAGGGTACAGTATGTTTCGTACAGGGGTCGTACATCGGAAAAATTTGCATGCCCATCTGGAGTGCCACAAGGCTCAAATCTTGGTCCCTTGCTATTTTTACTATTCGTCAACGACTTTTCTTCAGTGATCCAAGACTCGGAAATACTGATGTACGCTGATTCAATAAAGCACCACACAGATTTTGAAAGCCTGCAAAAAGATTTAGATAGACTCGCGCGCTGGAGCATTGAAAATAGGCTTTCGTTAAACTTTGGGAAATGCACTTATACTACTTATTGGGAAAAAACTAACTAGGTCAGATAAGATCAGAGATTTGGGCATCCTTTTGGACAGGGAGTTGACCTTTCACGATCACATTGAAAGTGTTATGTCTAGGGCGAGGAGAATGGCGTACTTCATTGTCAGGAACTCTGCGAACTTCAAAAAAACGAGCACCTTGAAAATACTATATTTTTCTTTTGTTAGATCACTTCTGGAATTCAGAGTTTTAGTTTGGTTTCCACATACCCTCAAAGTCATTGAAAAAATAGAAAAATACAAAATAGATTTCTGAGGTACGTTTATTTTAAAGATTTTGAATACCACCCTGACCCTGAAAACATACCCTATTCTGAAATTCTGGCTGGATATGAAATTGAATCTCTAAGAAAACGAAGAGAAAAAACAGCAATAATGTTTCTATATGATCTAATTCACGGTAACATTAACGATGAAAAATTACTTATAGAAATAAATATTTGGGCCCCAAAAATACAATCTAGATACAAAAAATACTTCTCTCTGAAAAAATATCGCACCACTAAAATGGAATTTTCCCCATTAAACAACATCATGAAAATTACGAATAATTTTTTGGCAGAGTGTACTTGCGCTGACATGTGTAGTATGCCTAGATCGGCGTTTAAGCGGTTAGTGGAGGGAGGGGAGCTGTGGGATAGCGGACGAGCGGCACATTTATTATATTTATATTATACATATATTGTTTTATTATTATTATTATTATTATTATTATTATTATTATCAGTTTTTCCTTCGTTTATTATTACTATTATTTACTTTTATTTTTATTTACTTTTTCATTTTTTATTATTTTTTACTTTTGTTAGTTCTATTCCATTTTTTCTCTTTTTTAATTTTTATTGTAACGGTCTCTCCTATAATTGGCTTCGGCTGTGGGAGAGACCTAAATAAATAAATAAATCTTATGTACGTGCAGGCTACCAGTATAAATAGAACCAAATTTTTCGAACGTGTACTAGAAGAACGAGAGATACCGGAACAGTGGAGGGTGGCCGAGATAATCCTTCTTCACAAAAAGGGAGATAAATACCAGCTGGATAACTATAGACCCATAAGCCTCTCCTCCAGTGCGTGCTAGATATTATGTATGAAAGTGTTAAAGAACAGAATCTATCCACAACTAGAGGAGGCACAGCCGGTCGACTCGCATCCATCCAGCGAAGCATGGAGAGAAGCAGGGGGTTGGTTTGTAGCATCAAAAAGCTGAAGATGGATTATGCAGGTCATCTAGCTCGAGCGGAAGATGGGAGATGGAGTAGAAAACTAACGTTCTGGGTGCCGTACGGGCATACGAGGAGGAGAGGCAAGCCAGCGACTAGCTGGAAAGAAGAAATAATTGGAAGCGTAGGACTACCCTGGTGCAGGGCTACCCAAAACAGAAAGGCATGGAAAAGAATCTAGGAGGCCTATGCCCACGATACGGGGGCTCGATATACGGCATAAGGAAGGGAAGCGGGATATGGGGATTAAACTCAATTCTTTTTGTTGTATAACTTATCTGTATAATCAGTAAAGGCTTTTCATTCATTCATTCATTCATTCCTTGACTTATAAAATCGATTTTAAAATTTTGAAAATGGTCCCCGCCTTTATGCTAATTTTCAGCATTTTTAGAGTGGTGGCACATAGCTAAACGCTGAAAAACTTTTTTTTTTCATTGATTTTGTTCATGAAGCTGAAAAACCAGATCCAACACCAATTTCTTCTCAAGTAGGAGCTACGAGGTGCGATCCAAAAGTTCCCGGACTGATGCTCTAAAATACGAAAAATTTAATTTTATGCTTCGAGGTGCGCATCACCTTCGAAGTAATCCCCTTCTGCATTGATACACTGGTCCTAGCGTTTTTCCCACTGCTGGAAGATTTTCTGGAAGTCATCTTCTGTAAATGTGTCGAGTGCAGCCTGCGATTCCGTTTGAATTTCTTCGATCGTCTCAAAACGTCGACCTTTCAGCCGCATTTTCAGTTTGGGGAATAGTCCCATATCGCACGGAGCCAAATCAGGTGAGTAGGGTGGGTGGGGAACAACAGTCATCGAATTTTTCGCGTTTAAGACGATTTCCTTGAGCTCGGAGCAAACGTCAACCCGTTGCTGCTTTTGATCAGCTGTCAGCAGTCTTGGAACGAATTTCGCAGCGATGCGATGCATGCCCAATTCTTCGGTTAAAATTCGCTGGCATGTTCCATAACCGATTCCAAACTTACCAGCAATGTCATGAATGGTTTGACGACGATCTTCACGGATGCATTTTTTGAATTTGAGCGATTTTTTCCAGTGTTGTTGATGTTGAAGGTCGCCCGGATCGTTGGTCATCTTCGAGCTCCGTTCTACCGGCCTTAAATCACGCGTGCCATTCAAAAACTTGTGTACGACTTAGGGAACGATTACCAAATGCTTTTTGAATCATCTCGTTCGTTTCGCTCGCAGTTTTACCCAAATTAAAGCAAAATTTAATGCACGCACGTTGCTCTACTTTTTCATTCATTTTAAAAATCGCAGAACGCTATAAACCTTATGTCACATAAACACAGTTAGAGCGGCTTCTGATGAACGAAACTAGTTGAAACTTGTCACGTACACTCCCAAGACGTCTACCTACCCCCACCTATCGGCATGTATCGGTACTACTTCGCGTTTTCATTTTAGAGCATCAGTCCGGGAACTTTTGGATCCCACCTCTTATGTAAAGGGTGAAAGTTTAGCTACTCACGTGCTTTTCCCCTGGGTATATGATACTTCTTTATCTTTATTGTATTGATTTTAGATGGATAAGAGATCGAAATAAAATTTGAAAAAAAGAAAGAAAAGAGTAAATAAAATAAAGTCTACCTAAAAAGGCTTTGGATAATATTGGAATAAGCAGCGTTTCGATTTTCTAATTTTTTTTTTTTTTTTTTTTTTTTTTTTTTGTTATACGTATAAGTTTCAACGAATAGGCCCTATGCGATACAAGTACTACAAATTGAACACGTACGATTTGATTCATGATGAATAAAAGAATTTGGTATGAATCTACAGTGTGATAAGAAAACCGGCATTTTGAGGAAATGACGAAATAAAAATATGAAAATAAATATTTTCATCCTTTCATGGTCTGTACTTGGGTGATTCTCAGATTTGGGGAACGATTTAATATCGCAAAATTAAGATATTTTTTTTGTTGAATTTATAGAATTTTTTCCCTGGAACGTTTTTGAGACGGTGCGCTAGACCCTGAATATATGCATGGCCCATTGACGTGGTCATTAGTTCGTTGTATAAAGAACTTTGAAATGTTTGCTGTCCACGCGAAAGACACATTCTGAAAACTTGACTTGAAAAATCTAGTTTGGTGCCGTAACCAAAGCCTTATTTGTGGTCCATAATTTCGTTTTCGGACGGATTCATTTTTAGTCCTACTCTTTCTCCTTAGTTACTCTGCCATTCTTTGGAATTCCGTCAAGTTTTTACTCAGTATAATCAGGTCGTTTGCAAACCCTAACATTGCTCAAGTACTTACCAGTAATTTTTAAACGTTTTTCTTCCCAACACAGCTTCCGAAAAACGAGTTCAAGAACGGCATTGAATGGGTTAGGCGGCAAGAGGTCGCCCTTGTCTTACACCTCTTTCTATCGGAAAATTTTTGGCTTTCCTATCTAGCTTTATATATGCCTCCGTTTTTTTGTATAAGCCTCGCAAAATATTCATTAACTTGTTGGGAATTCCCTGATTTTGAAGAGCTGACCCAATTTTTTTATGTTAGAGAATGTCAAATGCTTTGTTGAAATCTACAAATAGTCCGTATAACTCAAAATCGTACTCTCTCGCCCGTTCCAGGATTGTATTCAAAGTTTGAATGTGGTCCACAGTCGAATATCTCTTTCTAAAGCCTACCTGTTCGAAAGGTTGGTTTGCTTCTAGGATGGGGTGGGTACATTCTGTCTTCAATGTCTTGAATAATTTTGAGGAAAATTTTACTAATATTTGAGGAAAGATTAATTGGTCTCTAACGAAATGAGTACTACTAATATATCAAATTTGAAAAAATGAGTGTTACCATTCTGGAGATATTCAATTGGAACACAAATCGTTTCCCAAATTTGCATATCACCCCCTTTGTTTCTCATTTCCTTGCTATACAGATATTTTGAAAATTCATTTTTGGTGCTGGTGGCACGTTCAGAGGGTCTGCTTCGCATGTATCACATTTTTTTCTTCGAATTTCTTTCATTTTTGTTCTTTGAAAGGAAGTGAAAGTGAAAGGGTTTTTACATGTGTTCTTATGGGGATTTTCGTAATGATCATACGTATTAATATTTTGACCGCGTCCGTAGTTTATTTTTGAGCATATGGACCTTACGAGTCCCAAATGGTGAGATCGGCTGAGATTTTCAACCGGTTATTCAACACCGATCAGACTGAGATGGTGATCGTATGGTGTACATTCAAGGGTGCAACCAAGGAGGGGCTAAGCAGCTATAGCCCCCTCCCCCCCCCCAAAAAAAAAAGATGAAAAATCAAAATTTTTTCAAAGTCAATTTTGTAGCGAAAAAATAATTTATGCCGATAGCCTGATGCAGTTACGTTGCGTCGTAGGTTCGTACAAATTTACAGCTCATGAAAATAGTAGGCTTCACCCCGGTCCCAGTTTTTTTTTTCTAGCTTCTAGCCCCCACCAAAAAAAGTGCTGGTAGCTCCCCTATGTACATTTGTATGCATTACCTCGTTTCTACGGAAAGTTAGGTGGTTGGGGTGCTGCATAGGGTCATGCAAAATCTCAGGGGAGTCTGTACGTTTTGTCCATGGTCTTGTATTGAAAAAAAAGCAGGCGTGTTGAATCTAAATATTGAATCATTAATGTCCTATTCCCAATAAAATTTCCACTTGCCCTTCGTTCTTATCAATTTTGACCATGACCCCTCTGAAATTTTTTTTAGAACAAAATATATGTTATTAAGGGGCCTGAAATACACCTAAAAATGTCAGTTCCATTCTTGTGTTCGTGTATTTTCATTGGGAAAACCTCAACAATGTTAGGAAGTGTCACTTGGAGGGTGAAGTATGAAGAGAGAGGGTTGTTCGCGTACTAAAAAATCAAGAAAATCAGTCAACTTGTGCTTGAGAAAAAAAAGGTAACTGTATTCCAGAAAAAAGGGGGTTTCTTAAAAATTAGCGGGGTGAGGGATCCGAAACTTCGCCACGGATGTTTCTTCGTGGTACTCACCTGCTATCCATGTATTAGTTCGATAGCTCTCGGGGGGGGGGGGGTGTTAATTTACCCATCTTATCCGTCTATGGCCTCTTCTATAAAAGTAATTGATGAAATAATCATTAATTGAAATAATCAACACTTAGAAAAATTGATATGTCAGTCATTGAAATAATAATACAACTACGTGCTATTAAAATAATTGATGTATCGATAATCAAAATGATTTATACATTGACAAACAAAATTATAGATAATCAAAGTAATGGACAATCTAAATAACCAATGGTCGAAATACTTGGTAATCGAAATAATTGATAATGTAGAAAAACTCAAATCAAAATAATTGTTGCGGGATTTTCTGATAACCGAATCTCTCCCTAATTTCGGAATGAAATCCTCGGAGAGATAATGGTCTCTCCGTGACTCTCACCTGTGAAGGCTTACTGGTAGTATAATGGCCAACGAGGGGGCTTATAACTCTCAAGCTAGAAAGCAGGGAACGCTCAGCGTACTGCCACCATAATTGGCGGGGTGTTGAACTCAGGACCACCACCAAGCCCCGCGTAGGTCTGAGCGAGCCCATGATGATTCACACACCCAGCACCATCCACTACGCTGTGCCCGCCTAGGCCAAAAAGACGTATCTCAAGTCCGAATAATTTTTCAGTAGTGCAGTTTATCACGCTTGCGCATCTACTTGTTACCTACAATTATTTTTTCTTTTTTGTTAGCTGATGCAATCACTGGAGTGTATAAATATTATGTGCAGAATTTTCTAATTTTTCCATGTAGTCTTATTTCTAAATGGGAGGTACGTCTTTATCCTTTGACAATACTGACATACGTCCAATTCGCTTAGTTTTTCATGATGATACTGAGATACGTCTTTTTTGTTTTCTACTTTTGCAACACTATTTTATCGAGTTACATTGGAATCTTTGCCGGCCTACCCAATTCTTTCTTTCCACCCTTCCTTCTAGCCGCAGTGATATTATTCCTGGGTGCCTCAAGTTATGCACTGTTGGTTTATCTCTCCTGTTCAGACAATTCCAAATATCTATTTTACTTCCTACTCTGTTAAGTACTTCTTCATTTCTTACTTCATCCGTCCATTTGATTCTAAGTATCCACCTATAGCACCATATGTTAAAAGCTTCGATCCTTCTCTTCTTTGGTTTTCCTATGGTCCAAGTTTCACATCCATACAAGCTACCCGCCAAACATAAGTTTTCAAAAATAATTTTTGGATTTCCAGATTTAGAATTAGAATTAAAGGTCGAAAACTGTGGAAGCTCGAACTTCTCTGAACAGCTGTCTTCACATCCTGGGAATTCTGTGACGGTCTCCTTCTGTCACGATCCACCTCGGTATAGTTCATTCATGACACTACTTCTGAAGAACTATCCAATCAAATCAGCAAGGTAATAGACTTCTCCGTGATGTCAACGCACATAACCGTGTTCCTGTCGGGTTGACAACTTTCTTTTTCAAATCCCCGCAGGGGAGTAACCCATGAATTTTGTTATGAACTCTTCCAAGCTGTCAGATCTCGTATGGTGAATCAGTGACCAATTGAAATCAAGGCAATTTCCGCATATAGGGAAATAATTTTGACATTACAGATGCCGAAGTCAAGTAATAGCTTGGCTTATCTCGCGACACGTATCTCAAAGTCAGCTAAGAGGAGCCTTACTCAGTTTTCCGAGTCTTCTGGAAGAGTTTTGAAGAAATTTTCTATTCCTAAAAAGTTTAGAAAAGACTTTATAGAGTTCAAAATACGTTTAAGAAAATGTCTTTGTGAGTCCAAGAAAATCTTGAAGATGTTAAAGCGTCTGAAATTTGAAAATTTTTATAAACGTCTCAATCAAGCCTGGGATAGTCTTGAAGGAGTCCGGAAGAATGTAGAAGAGCGTTAAACGGATATCTGTATGTTGTACTTCGAATTCGAATGCAGCAGCATGGCTGGAGTGGTAATTTAATTGCATAATTGCAACGCCGTGAATATTCCACAAATAATATCCGCATCACCTCAAAATGTTAATAAAATTGCATACTCAAAACGCCGCAAATCTGTCATGACGTTTCCGTTCGTTTAAAATTAATGAGATTGAAGCGTGATCAACGCGTGCAGGATGAGCCACGGATGTCGAACCCCATCGATTTTTATCGGGACCTGGTTCGGTTCTTCATCTAGTGTAATTGCGGTCGAATTCGGGTACTTTCTTTTTCAGTTTCAAGAGTTTGGGTTCTTTGGAAACAGGATTTCGTGTGTAGACGGTTTAGTTACACTTGTTTTTGAAGATCGAGCTCAGTTCTAAATCCAGACTTTTGCGACTCAGGTTTCCTCAGGTGTGCACGGAAAAACGTAAACCTCGCATCTGAAATGAAGTTGCCCGACAAAATGCCACTAGGAAGTTCTATGAACTTATTATTGCGCGGACAAATTGCTAGTATTAATCAGCTACGCCATAGTTGCGTACGTGTTGAGATTTTCTCAAGTGAAAGACACGAATCAACACAACCCCAACTTAATTTTTATATTACCCGAAAAAAAGAGATGAAATTATCATCAATAAACTGTTGACGAGTATCTACACTGCATGCAGATATGTCGGCCAGAGTGGCCACTTGGTCATCTCTTCAATCTCAAATCATTTTTGGTCATTTTTTATTGAAAATATCAGGGTGTCTGCTGGGCTAATAAGTCCAATAAAAGTGCAATATTTGAAAAATTGTTTAATAAGTCCAATAAAAGTTCAAACATTTTAATATAGGCTCCATAAAAATTGAAAAATGAGGAATTATAATAATGTAGTGTTGTCGAAAATTCAACTTAGATCACTATGTGTCTTGCAAACTCAACTTTTGCGCATATAAAAAGCACGAAAAGAATCCAAGTCCAATGAATGTCCAATACTTTTAATTTTCAAATTTGTTAGGCAGTCTGAAATATGATCATCAAGTCACCTTTTTCATTTTCCTCCTCTAAAACATCAGTGCTACTCGCAGTCGAATTAAGTGTTGAGTCTGTCAGTTCAGTCGAGTCCAATCCAATCAGTCAGTCAGTCAGTAGTTTTATTATTATTATTATTTTTCGTAACACTTTATTCATCACACTCCTAAGTAATGCTTTTTTCCATTGTGTGCCAAAATAAAGACATAAAAATGTTAAAACGATTTCCAGGGAAATGATAATTCCTTTTCGTTACTCCTTTTTGTTCCTCCACAAATATAACGTTTTTCCCGTTGGATGTACCAAAGTAAATACAAGAAAATGTCGAAATAAACTTCCATGGAAATGAGTATTTCATTCCTCCTTAAATGTAACGCATAACGCGTGAAAATAACGTGTTTCCGGTTTGTGTGCCAAAGTAAAGACATGAAAATGTCAAAAAACGATTACTATGGTGAAGAGATATTTTATCCAAAAGTTGGGCGAGTCTTAAGATTTCCTTTGCTGGTCCAGAGATTCCATTTTCCAGCCCATGAAACTTGATCTGTTGAGGAATTGCCCTTGATCGTGCTCAAATATTGCAGCTTGTTTATCTCACATGTTAATTGCTTGCTAGTTTTTCGTCAGTTCTTCGTTGATCCTTCGACGTCAGGGTCGTTTTTAGGGAAACAAAGCCCCGCTTAAAATTTCGTTTGTCTCTTCTGATAAATTATGCTTATTTAGACCTAATTGAAAAACAAGCTTCATTTCTTGATTGTAGATTTCTATACTAACTCCGCTCACAACTGATACTCCCAGGCTAGAGATGAATCTGGCCTTGAGGACCGAAGAACTCTGAGAAAGCAAATACCGTAGACCTACAAGTTTCTCTGCTGAGTACAGCTGTCGCGCCATTTACATTAATATTATTAAAAAGCGGTTCAGACTCCGGGGCATGAGACGATAAATTTATAACTACCGTAACTCCGTTGGACTGTGTAGAAACGAAAAACAATATTTACATTCGATTCCGTCGAATCATTTATTTTTCAATAGAGTAACGTCGGGTCAGCGTTCGGTTGTACAAAAATTGAATGTATGGTAGTTGGAATAGCGAACTAATTAATTATTGAATGGAACATAACCAACGAAAATCAATGTAACTACTGTTCTCGAAACTTCACGTTGCACGATATTAATAATTCTAGAACATTTGGACTGAACGCGTAAATACTCAGTTATCAGGTGCGGTCAACGTCCGCGTTTACTTCTTTTGATAATCAGACCTTAGAACTTTTCTGAAGTCTGAAGAACCTGTCGACAGTCCAACCGTAAACGATGTCCATACTCCGTACCAGTTCGACAACGTGTGGAATCCTTTGGTGTTCATGGTTCACTACCCTTTATATTTGAGTCATTCAAGTATTTTCCCATTACTTCGTTTCGAGATTGATACCTGCGTAGTTAGAGACCCACAATATAACATCCCGCCGTGATACAAGAAAGTACATTATATTCTCTGTAGAAAACTACACTCGAGTCTTAAAATGCACTACTCGGTACGCTAATGGAACCTTTGTGAATGATAAGTACGCAACTTCTTTCGACGAAAGCGAACTTCAACAACACGTATTGCAAACACTCGACAAAAGAGAAAGACTTTTGTTATACTTCGCAGCGCAGTGTACGACTTTCTAAATTAGTTCGTTTTCGTACTTCAACACCGAATGTCGCGTATCCGTTTTTTGCCTCTTTTTTGGTTCACGAGGGAGGTATCCGTTTTATTACCCCCTGCTGCATATGGGATTGCGCCACCGTTAATGGGCGTGTGTCAACCGAAATGTTCTCGCTTATGTAGTATAAACTGCAAAGTGCGTTATAAACTGAAATCTTCCGAATAATTTATGAATTCGATATTCGTCTCCTGTCCTGATTTTTTGAACCTTTTGGATTGTCGCTGATGATCAACGTTTATGTAATTGCAGGTTACTGGAGTTGTTGGCCGCGCTGAAACACTTTCCTCTGTGTTTTTTCTGCTGGCTTTGCTATTTTACAGTCACGCTTCCAGAAGGAAAAGAACAACGAGTAAGTAATCCGCCCTTATGTTTAACCTTAGAATCGCAACGTGTAATTTTCGCAATAGATGTAGTGCACAGGGTGTCTCTTTTGCAATAATCTCTCCTCCCTCTGGTAAGTAGGCAACCTACTCCGACACTATGTAGATATGTTTGCATATTATTACATTTGAAGGGGCTGAGTTATGGCTAGATTCTCTAAAGTTTTCTATCTTTGAAATTTTGTTTTCTTCTCACGACTGGAGTTAGACAGAAAAATGATCAGTAGGTAATAGTAGAGGGCAGTTTTGGTAACCACAGAAAAATGGTCTGAATCGGTTCGACAGGGTGTTCATAAAATCAATTTTAGTACAAATTATATCAGAAAATTTTACGTTTTCCCAGTTTCCCGCGAAACTTGCCCTCTTATTTATTAGGGCGATTGGTAGACCTCTCAACGATCGAGTTGTAGAAGCAAGCAAACTCTTTCAGTCGGATAAAATTTCTGTAAATACTCTACTGTGTGGATGGCACCGTTCTGGAAAATCTTCTGCATAAAGTCGAGCTGCTTCCTTACTATTTTCTCCGCATAAACCATAGTAATACACTTAAATCCTTTGTTGGGAGTAGGCTCACGCGATGGTTTCGGTACTCTGTAGCCCATATAGGGCGAAGGTTTCCTGTACGTGACCCCATTCTTTTCTATTTTCTGCAATTATTTTGTAGTTTTTTGTGGTTATAAATTTATGCATGTCGTCCCCCCATTTGGTTTTTTGATGTCCTCTTTTTCGTTTTCTGTTAGGGTTCCGTCAGAATGTTCTATGGTATGTCCATCGGTCGTCCGTAAGTCTGGCTATGTGTCCTGCCCAACCCCACTTTTTTCTCCTGATATACCTCACTGCCTCTTTATTTTTTAGCTTTTTCTTTATTTTCTCGATTGGTACTATTTAATATTGATCTCTGAATTACATTTTGGGCTACTCTAATTTCGTTTAGGTTTTTTTGGCTTAGGGGCCACGTTTCGCATCCATATATTATGATTGGGAGGATACACATATTAAAGATTTCTCTTTTTTGGGGTATCTTATACGGGCCTTTAAATATATTTTTGAGAGTCCAGTATTTTGCCCATGTTTTTGTGATTCATTTTTCTATTTATCTTTCAGTTCAATTAATAAATGAAATTTCTTGTCCTAGATAGGGTGCTTCTTCTACTATTTCTATCCCGTTTATCTTTTCTCCAATTAATTTCTCATTATTTGTTAGAATTTTGGACTGTGTGGGTAACACCGTTCTGGAAAATCTTCTGCATAAAGTCAAGCTGCTTCCTTACTATTTCTTCCGCATAAACCAGAGTAATTAGCTGTATTGGTGCAATCTGAGTTAGAATATCTCCCCCCCGGCGTTGTATCAATATGAGTATACCAGTATACTTTTAAAAAAATTATTGAAATCAGAAATATTTTTAAAATTTCAGTTCACAAAATTCTTTGCAAAATAAGATAACTAACTTTCAAACTGTAAAGGAAAAGAATAACAAGAAAACCAAAACAGTCAGCCAATAATAAGTGAAATTTTCGCGTTTATTTAGTTGGTTAGCAATAATTTCGTGATTCTGCCGTATAATTGCGTATTCATCCATAAGGCCATAACCCAGCTGGTTCTTCTATCCATGTCAACAGCAATTTATTGGGCCTAGATTCTTTAATCTACATAAATAACATTCCTCATCACTAAATTAATACCCCCTCCCCCGAGTGTTACAGTAAATAGAAAAAATACCAACATTTCCCTATATAATTTTGTACTAAGTGAAATTTGTTTTATGAAAATCATGTTCAACCACTTTCTATTATCTTTAATTTTTTTTGTGTGGTTACCGCAACTGTCTTCTTATACCTCCTTCCCATCGGTATGCGCCACAGTTCAGGGAATATGGCTAAAATGTTACCAGAACCGACTTTGGCGACCTTTTAGAATCAGTTATTGGATACCCATATCAAACTTTACAGAATACTAGAACCCCGCCCCTCATTGCATGGGTCTCAATTTCAAGTATGGGGTAAACAGATGCAAGGAGGGAGGTGAATAAGCCCCATAAACGGTATAACTCTGTGGAGTGGTGAAGTAGCTGAAGGAGATTATTATTATTATCTTCATAAGGTCTGTGCATCTGTATTAAAAAGTAATAATAATTCTTAACGGGGATATCTTGAACTCCATTTTGAGCAGTTCTAATCCAGATATAAAAAAATTGCTGATGACTTTTTTCATGGGAAATTTAATGTATAATCTATTGAAAAAAAAAAAAAAACAAAAAAAAAACAGTACCTTAAGGGAAAGTTTTACGAGAAATTGGAAAGAGGTGAAAATTTTCCGATACAATTTGTACTAGAATTGATTTTATGAACACCCTGTTGAACCAATTCCGACCATTTATTTTCCTAAGGTTACCACAACTGCCCTGTACTATTATACTAGTACCATTTTTTGTCTGTCTGCAGTCGTGAAAAAAAAAAAAATTAAAACATGAAAAACGTTTCAGAATTTGACCATAACTCAGCCCCTTCAAAAGTAAGAGCATGTAAACATGTCTACATATTGTTGGGGTAGGTTGCCTATTATCAGGTGGAAGGGGGTATTGCAAAAGACACACTCTGTATGATTGATACGCAACCGAGGTTTGTCATCTGCTTGGACAAACACATATGGTATGGTCTGAAGGGGTAAATTTTTTTTGCCTTTTTTTTTACAACTTTACCATCATCAAAGTTTGGATAATTTCGATTAGAATAGTGTTGGTTAACGCAAAAGACTTGTATATCTCTCTATTCTGCAATTTATACATAATATCAGCATTTACTACCACCACCTTTTCCCCAATTGTGATTCATGACAAAAACCCATTATATTGAACGTTGTTATACTTACTGTCACACCTTCCCCCTTGTAGTAATAACACGATCCCATTTTCTCGGAAAACAGTTGGTAAACTTAGAAACAACACAGTAATCTATTTTGGAAGAACACAAATTATGAGCACAAATTTAGACGAGCTGAAACACAATATCCGGAAGCAAAATGTAAAACCGACCCAGATTAGCACTTGTAGACATTACAAGTTTCCATGAGAATTTCCCTTCATCTGGAGCACGATTAGTACGTACAATAATTTACTACCCTTTCCTTTCAGTCTCCTCAGAACTCAAAAATGTGGATAGAATTAGCATTCTCCATTCTTTCAAATATTCGAATCACGTCTATGAATCCCGAGTTTAAATGATATCATCTGAACCCAACTGAAGGCGTGGTTATTCATTCTGAAAAGTGATAAAATGGATGGAGGGGGTATCCCTCTATTATTTTTCCACCAGGTATCGACTATCCGACCTCTCGTGCCATCGCTTCTATATGTGTACCTTTTACACGAAACCTGAGGAAGCATGCGTTCTCAGTGTTGCCAGTTTGATGCATTTGCATACAAATGATGCCATGGTGACTACCATCTACTATGCGCAAGAGTAAATTTGTTTGGTGTCTTTCAATACAGTATCGTGTCCAATATTTACAGTCACTTATTTTCAGATCAAAAGGAAAACTAAGTAGATCATTAAAAAGTAACCACTCCTGGTAAAATCTTGAAACTTCACCTCCAAGAAAGGAAGATTACATTGCATACAATTTCAAACCTGAAACTTATTCCCTTCATTTACAATACTCTTTCGAAAAATTGTTTAATTTCCTGGTTTTTTCCTAAGGGGTGGAGTACACTATCCCTGAAAACGTACACTATTGCTTTCTTTAACCTGGATTTTTTTTAAATTTAATTTTTAGATGGCTATTTCCCTCTCTACATATATTAATATAATTATATACAGCTGAAAAGTGTCGTTTTCTGAATGCCAAGCTGATGGAATATTATGAACTTTTTGATGAAATGGAACACAGTTTATGTTATTCAAAGGAAGAAAGAAAAAAAAAAAAATTCAAGTTTGTAAAAGTTTTATCTGACGAGGTAAAGTCAACAGCCCACGCATTCAGCTCGCAGTTTTTCGTAGGAGTGTAGAGTGGGCAGTAGTGAGGATGAAGGGCAAAGTATAAATTTTGGAATTGGAAATAAGCTAACGTCTTAAAAGTTGTGTTTTAATGTCTATAACATCTGCACGAAATATCAATTGAAAATTCTGGCTCAGAATTTAATGTGGGATTTCTTTGAAAAAATTTCTTCGCATAACTGCCTTTCAAAATTTGTTATCTTGTGAAACACCATGTTCCTCAATTGTACGAGTGTTTATTACGTATTTTGTGCCCCAATTAAAAGAAGTGGTTCATAGCTTCCAAATTCATCATTTTCTGACTTCGCGTGAAAATTTAAATTCCTAAGAAATTCGATTTCGAAACTGAAAAATGTTTTTGTTGATATCTTGAGAACGTTATTTGCAAATCAAAAAATAATGTGATTCGTGATATTATTCTTTATGGGTAGTGATCTAAAAAAATCGACTTTTATGGAAATCTGGTACATGCCATCTTAAACTTGGAGCTCTATGCGCTAACCGACAATATTGGAATTTTATATTGATATTTTGCACAGTTTTTACACGCACTGAAACATAACTTTTAAGGGGTCAGAGATTTAGCGTTATACCATGTATAATACTTTGAGAAAATAATAATTTAAAGTACTTATCGATCGTTTTTCACAAAATTGAAATTATACACACATGAAAAATACGGCATGTTTTGAGAACGACTTTGAAAAAAAATTCCATCACGACAAACACATTGAGTTATGAACTTGAAACCAACGTGGATAGTGTAAACCATGTTGGTCTTTTGAATAGAAGAGGTTTCGCGGTTGTCCGATGCCTCATCGATCTAGCGAGAAAACGCGTTTGAAAAAAAAGAACCCACAATTGATGCTAAACCCAGAATTGGTAGTTTACCTTATGGTGAAAAGATACACTTCTTGACTGTCCTATACACTTTTAATCTGAACCAGATACCATTCTGAGAGACTCTAAAACAAGTCTGGAAAGCTGCAAAGAGTTAGAATCCCAGAGAAGCTTAGATGAGCCTTTAGACGTCTCAAAGAATCTTTGAGTTTGGTAGGGTTTTAAATAGTGCGGGACTAGTTTGGAAGCGTCAGACTAAGTTTAGAAAAGTTTAAAATACCTGTAAATGTATTATGGCGAGTCTTAACGAGTTTTGAGGGGGTCTTAGATAAATTTAAGGGAGCATTGAACAAAACTGAAAAAGCCTTATTCAATCTACAAGAGTGGTATTCATACATGGAAAAGTTATAAAAAGTTTTGAATACGTCACGTCTTCTTCAGGCGCCGAATCCGATGTCGCATGTTGGTGGTCGTGGTTTCTGACGCGCGACTGTCCTGGGCAAGTTAGTCGGTGGAGTTTGCTGTTGCTTTCCTCACGGGTTTCGTCGTATTAGAGTTTTCCTTCTCCATGCCGAAGTGTGTGCAGCCGTAGTTCGCTTACTAGCTACGTGTTTCATGGCGTTGAGTAAGCTGTCCACGAAATGCGTACGCACATTACCAATTTTTCTGATCTGGTGGTAACACGCCCTGCAATTGTAATGCTTTGTCCATATGAACTGGCGGGGGTTGAAGGATGCACTATGTTTCCATCTCGATTGATACTGTAGTTGCTGTGTTCGGTAGGATGTTGACGGGTGTATTCGAATGTCACAAGTTCTTTAGCGTTAGTAAGACTCGAACCAGTGTTGCCAGATCAGAAGTGTTGAAGTGGACCAGAGCCACAGGGAAACAGGACCAGATTGGACTAATTAACTTTTTCGACTACTAAAAAGAGTAACAACTCTAAAAAAATTATGCTTAAACTTTGCTCAATGAGATACGGTGTAATTTTGATTTCAATTTTCTTTCTCTTTTGAGGCGCAGTAACGATATGATCGACCAATGAGTAAAGGAAATCAGGCATCGTAATATTCTACCTTTTTTTTTGACGCTGAAATCCAAAGAATGAGTCTTCCAAACTTCACGAAATTTTGTTGTTGTAATGTTTTCCCTGTTGACTAGACTTTCTTCTTATATTTCTTAGCCGTTTTTAAAATCTTAACTGTTGTTTGGGAGCTGGCTTGCAAACTGCAGTGCTGCTTCTCTTAATACCTTACTATATTTTCCAACACATGACAAATTGAGAATTGATCAGAACTAGAAGTATTAGGTGTGGCCTTGAAGTGAACCGAGAAAGGACCAGAAATTTCGATGGACCGACGAGATAGACCAGGTGTTTTGATCAGTACACAAATGGACCAAGTCTGGCAACACTGATTTGAACCCGAGACGCATGGATTGCGAAGCGGACACGTTACCACTTGGCCACACAGCGACCTAAATGAGTCACAGTTCAACATAAATCTAGATGTTTGAGAAATGTAGCCATGTAACAGAACATTAGGAGGGTCCTCATTTGAAAAATTCTTTCGAATCTGTGCTTCCGCGCATGAAAATTGTTCCAAATAGTTCAGATTCTTGAAGCAGTTTGAGTTCGATCGGATAAGATTAGCCGCTTGATTGGGTCAAAGGTCACCTTATCTAATCCGTCTCAAACTGGAATTTCATTCTATCTCATTGGAGCCAAATAGGGAACCACGAGGACACAGGACATCTTAATCATTATCGATCAAATTTTTGAGTTCAAATTGATATTGGTTTGGAAAAATTTCTATATTTTTGGCTGACATTTTACATACATTGTTTTCGGAAAGAAAAGCAATAAAATCGCCTTGGTTGCTGAAAAATATCGGAAATTTTTGTTCGAGTCCTCATGTGACTCTCCTAAACACCTTGAAGGTGAGGGCTGGACAGTAATTCATTGCGGGACGAGTGGAGATTTTAACAAAATTTTGAAAATCAATTCGCTACATTTCATCTTAGGCCGTTTTTTCGGCAAGTCGAAAAGAGGGCTAAGACAGCCTTAACAGCCTCCCCGACGTCTCTGAAGTAATGCTCGAAAGGGTGGATTCCAGAGCTCTGGTTGAGAGTGAAATTAGAAAACAGAAGATTTAAGGGACGAAGTAATTTGAGAAACCTATTGAGCAAGTGTGGTCAAAAGTGAAAAATTGGACTAAAAATATTTACCAACTAGAACATTTAAATCATATAATATGTATTTATCATTTTTAGTCTACTTTTTTTCAATATTTTCCCTTACTTAGTCCGTTGTAAAATACGTCATTCGAAATTTGTAAAAATTCGGTTGAAATGTACATTCTTTGCTCTGTAATCTGTACAGTGCCGTTCCGCCCTATCTCTAAGTTGATCAAGGTAGAGGAAGGCACATGGCGAACTCAAACTTTGCTCAAGAAAAAAAACAAAAACATTTTGGTGTCATTGAAATAGGTATAGAAGGTATAGACTCGAAATTTAAGTAAAATTTTTGCAAAAATCATAAAAATCGTATAACTAATCATCAGTTCGAATGAAACCAACCAAAAGAACAGACAGGATTTAGAAAAAAATTTTCAACAACTGATCACCTATTCACTATGAATCAAATTTATATCAAATTATAGAAAAATCCAATGAATATAATCGGTTTACTAACTTCTTCCTCATTGTTTTTAAGAAAGTATTTGCCTCTATACACCATTCGTTTCTATGGAACGCTGATGGCAAAGCAGGGGGTAAATCCAAAATTCATCAGGTTAATCAGAAAGTTGTATGAAGGCTCCGAAGCATACAAATGCTTGGATAAGAAGCACAGAAAATTTAAAATAGAAAAAGGTGTAAGGCAAGGAGACCCTCTCTCCTCTAATCCATTTAACTGAATGGGAACAAAAAGGCTTAAAAATCAATGGTGAATATCTGAGAAACCTCAGATATGCGGATGACGTGGTTATCATAGCTGAATCGATCGATGAACTGGAAAAAATGAGAGCGGAACTATGGATAAAAAGTAAAGAAGCAAGGTTGGAGATAAACTGGGAAAATCCTTCATTTTGGCGAACGACAAGAAAAGACCCATAAAAATTGGAGGATATGAAGTAAAATGGAAGGAAGAAGTAGTATATTTGAAACAAATTTTGTCCTTCAAACACCTTGGGCTTAGTCGCGGTGTCAAAGAGGGGTACGCTTCCCTTCTGATATCAATATCGACTACAGCTGTAAAATAAAAAAATGAAATAAACGCACGCCAGATGATGACAGCTGTGCAAGTTGCAACAAAATGAAGAGATTCTTTTATTTATTATTATTTTTTATTCAGTTTTTTTTTAAAATCATGTTTTTCGGTATGTTTCCCAAAATGGCTCCTGTTCAAAACACGAGTTCTAAAATTTCAAAATTGTTTTGAAATCTATATTTTTGTTTTGTTGAATGCCTTAGATTGATACTCTGTATTGGAGGCACATTGTGAGTCCAAAATCTTGCATAGCCAAGGAAAGTATGTTTTTTACATTTAAATTGTTCCTGTGGCAACACTAGTGAATATAAGTGGACAAAATAGTTCCTGCACGATGTATTAACCATAACATTCTTGAGTTTCATCGAAATCCGTCAATTTCTTGGTATTTTTCATTCTAAACAGCCAGTTTTGACTACTAAATCTGAACTTCGATCTCCACGGAGCTCCGATTATACTTATCCGATCGAGGTCAAACTTTTCCGAAGTATTTTTTTTTTTTTTTTTAATTAATTATATGGAATAACTTTCAGGGCTGGAAGCGCAGATCCGAGAAAATTCTTTAAATTTGGACCACCGGGTAGACATAAGACCGTTTACCTACCTCATCTTCGCCATGATGAATGTGGCATGGTGTGCCGTATCTCGCCCTTGTCATTGACTATTGTTACCAAAATGACAAAACTTCAAATGTCTTCTACACACTTCAGCCGCGAAACAAAACCCGAAAAGACGACGTTTCGACAATACTTTCCGAAGGGAGAAGAGACAGTGAGAGATAGATAGATAAAATATCGCTCGAACTGTATACCTGTTCCGCAGAACGAAACTATTTTCAAACTGGCACTTTATAAAGAAAGCAAATTTTGTAACTAAATTTTTTTATTTTCGTGAATCGATAAAAACTGATACTTGGTAGGAATACCGCTGAGACGGAATTCTTTATTTCACGTCATGTTCGAAATTTCCTTTCATATTTTTTCGTCTGTTCGCGTTACTATATACGTATACATCTATATTCTACTTTCGAGAATATTATTGGCGAGCCAGATCCGGGGTGAACAACGAAACGAAGTTCCCGAAGTCGTTCGAGCATATTTCTTTCATTTTCGAATACGAACCGCGAAAGAAAGATGTATGAACGGAGGAAAAATACGAATAAAAGTTGGGAAATCGCGCGGGAACGTCGCTGTAAGTGTGAATTTGTACCCCGGCCAACTCATTTTGGTGGAACCTCATTCGGACTTTTCCGGCCTTCAGCAGCTGGACGCTCACAGCAATCGAACATTGTATCTTGGCCCTATAAATACCGTTTCTTCGCTTGCACAGCGCTCCAAAACTGTCACCCTCTCCTAGTGGCACTGTCTTGCTGTAGCTATTGCCGCCTGTGCCTCTTGGACTGTGCTAGACTCTTCTATCCCTCAGACCAGTATGTCAACCTTCTTTTTTGGACGCGAGATCATGATTTGATCCCGGAGCTCAGTCTTTAGTTTGCCGGCTAGGAGGTTAGCCTTCTCGTTACTTGCTACTGTGATTAAAAAGCCTCCCGAAACGGAGTACCTTACCCTGGTGTCTTTAATGCCCAAAATGGCAAGATCCACCTCTATCTTGGCTAGTTGAAGTGCCTTGGTGTAGCTAATCCTTTCTGCATTGTGTACCTTGATGGCCTAGTGTCTGGGGGCCTTCCAGTGGGACACCATAACGTGTGATCCAATTCTCCGTCAGCGTCCTGGCCACTACCTCTGCGTCCTGTGTTGGCATTGGGTATAGTTCAGGCCATTTATTAAAGTAATTGCCTAAACACAGTACACACCAGTTTCCTACATCCGAGACCGGGAATGACTGCCATATCCAATGCGACCCATTCAAATGGATATCCGACATTGTACTTTTACATTCTCCCGCAAGACCGAGTTTGTGAGCCTTTCACTGCAGCACAAGTTATGCAGCAGCGGCACCAGTCTTCTACGTTTTCCTTGTACATTGGCCAGTAGAAGCGCTCTCGAATCTTTTCTAGGGTTTTTGTGGTGCCCAGATGCCCTCCGACACTTGGCCATGTATACCTTGTAGGATTTCCAGAACCTTCTTCCATGGAACAATGGACTGCATTTGCACTGTTGTGCCACCTTCCGACTCCCAAGCGCGCACCAGAAGGCCGTCACTAATGCGCAGCGAGTCCCACTGAGCCCACAGAGCTTTCAACTCTTGTGACTAATCCGAAATTTCCTGCCATGGTGGTCTTTTACCTGCTTAATTGGCTTGTAGAATCCGACCAACGACTTCATCCTCTAGCTGATATTTCTTTAGTGCATCACTAGACTGCAGCAATATCTGCTTAACAGGTGCGAGTTCTTTCATCTCCCTGACAAAACTGGCTGTCTACCGGGTACAGTCGCCTCAATAGTCCGTCCACATTTTCATGTCTTTTGCCTTTCCAGAACTGTATTTTGCAGGAATACTTCTGCAGCTGCTGAAGCCACCTCACAATCTGTCCCTTAGGATATTTGAAGAACAGGAGAATGGTCAGTCTGGAGAGGAAATTTCTGGCCATACAGATACTTGTGGAACTGGTGCAAAGTCTTGACCACAGTAAGGAGCTCTTTCCTAGTGATACAGTACGTTCACAATAAACAGCTGCCCTGGTTTTGGGACAGCCAAGACTGGAGCCATACACAGCAGCTTCTTCAAATTCTCAAAGGCTTCTATGCACTTGTCTGTCCAGACCAATTCCCGGCAATCTTCTATTAGCTGAAGCAGTGGTCAGGCAATACCAGTAAAGTCTCGGATGTACCTTCGGTAGTAGGAACGGAATCCGAGGAAGCTCCTGGTCTAATGCTTGTCCACTGGAATTGGCCACTTTTCCACTGCAGCCAGCTTATCTGGGTCGGTACTGATTCCTTCCTTAGAGTTGATGTGGCCCAAAAATCGTACCTCCTTCTGGGCCAGGGAACACTTCTTGGGTGATAGTTTCAACCCAGCACTCTGGAACCTGAAAAGCACCTCTCTAACCTTATCTAGGTGTTGCTGCAGGGTAGATCCTCCGAAGATAACCACATCATCGAGGTATACTAGGCAGATCTTGCCTAATAAGTCTTTCAGGACTGTCTCCATCAAATGCTCAAATGAAGTTGGCGCATTACACAGTCCAATGGGCATCACTGTGTACTACCAGAGTCTGGAACCAATTGAGAATGCTGTCTTCTCTTTATCCTCTGGATGGAGGACTACTTGGTGG
Organism: Acanthococcus lagerstroemiae; assembly: GCA_031841125.1. Classification (NCBI taxonomy): domain Eukaryota; kingdom Metazoa; phylum Arthropoda; class Insecta; order Hemiptera; family Eriococcidae; genus Acanthococcus; species Acanthococcus lagerstroemiae. The sequence continues at coordinate 49,062,920 of CM063113.1, forward strand.
TAACCACTCTTCAAATCCACTGTGGTGCACCATTCGCTCCCACCTAGTTGATCCAGTGTGTCGTTGATCTGTGGCAATGTGTAACTGTCTTTCTGAGTCACATCATTCAGCTGTCAATAATCCAAACACAAACGCATTTTACCATCCTTCTTTGGTATTAGCACAATAGGTAATGTCCAAGGACTTAAAGATGGGTTGATGATACCCGGTTGGTGTAGATCATTGATCATCCGGTTAACATCCTCTTATCTTGCCAACGGGGCTCTTTGTGGGCATTGCTTCGTGGGTGGACTGTCCCCAGTATCAATCCGATGTTGCACCAATTCTGTCCGTCTGTAATTGTCACTGTTCTCAGCAGAGATCTTCCTGAAGTCCTTCAGAAGAATCTCCATCATGCTCTTCCACGTTGGATCCAAATCTTAGACTACATTTCTGGCCCACTGGTCAAATTCTCATAGTCCTGCCTTGTTTCCTGAGGTTGAAAGTGTCCGTCTCTTTGGCAGTTTCCTGGCCTCTGTCTTCTGTAGCTGACTTGGCCTAGAGTGGGTAGCCTTCTCGAACTTTGCGACCCAATCTTAATACTTCAGTATCTGCCGCTCAGGATCGATGATCAGCCCATACCACACCATTATATCCCAGCCAATGATCACGGCATCCTGAATATCAGCCACCAGATACTCTTGCTCAAGGAACACTCATTAGTTGAATTTGCCGCTGAACTGTTCCATACATTGGCACCATTTCTCCAGTGGCTGTCCGTAGAACACACTCTTCTTTTAGTCCAGCTTTGCTGGAACCAGCTCGCGTTGAAGGATCAAGTGTGATGCCCCTGTGTCAACACAGAAGAAGTACTGTCTTCTAACCAAGTTTCCCTCTCATAAAGTTACTTGAGGCATCATGTTTCAACGTTCTCTTGATGGCAACAATTGTCTGGTCCTCTTAGGAAACATCTGCGGACGCTTGGTAAGCGACACTCCAGTCCTTTCCAGCCGCGTTCTGGCTCGGGGGGGGGGGGGGCAGCTAAGACGGATGTGCCCCTGTTTATTACCCTGAAAGCATCACGGCTTTCCAAACTGGTGTTGGCGTTCAATATCTGGTTGCATTTTTGTCTCCATCTCCTGCTCTACTACTGCCTCCACAGCTCTCTTCAAGCCTGCCCATTCCTCTTTCATATCATGGGCCTGGGCTTGACGCACAGTGGCCTTCATTCTGGAGCTTTCCCATGCAACCTCTAGCTCTAGAGCTTGCGCCAAAACAGTCCGAGAGTTTTTTATTTTTATTTTTATTAAAGATTTTTAATATCCTAGAAGGATTATGGTGGTTGCCAACTCTGACTATCATCTGGATTTGTTCATCCTCAGTTCCATTGATGAAGGCTGAGACCGCAATTTCCTCTTTGAATTCTTTGGGGAATGTTGGATAGGCAGCATAGGTGAGGCGAACTATCTCTGCATGAAAAGCTTGAAGCAATTCATTCCACCTCTGTGACCGCTATTTTAGTTCCCGCTGGAACACTGGCTTCATATTGACTTGCCCATATCGGCATTCCAATGCTTCCACCAGCTTCTGGAAATTCCTCTGGTCCTTCGTTGGAACCGTCTTCAGCACATTCATTGCGGCTCCTCGCAGGTTGACAACCAATGCTGTGGCCTTTGCCGCCTTGTGCCAGCCATTACTAGCAGGCCTCAATGAGACGAGGTAGGTCTCTCAGGAATACTGACCATCAAACATTGGCAGTTTCATTTTCACGGAGCCACTACCACTTGAAGTTAGAACCATTTGGCGTGGTTGACTGCCTGAAGCCTCTACTAATGATGAACTGGCGGCTGGATCCATATGGATAGACGGCTGGCTTATTGGAGGTAATGCAACTGACTTTGTGGTACGGCCTGACGTAAATTTTATAAACCTGAAGAGGATTCTGGATCGTTTAAATCTAGGGGGAGTTACGTCAATACTTAAAGGGGAAAAGGCCCTGACTAAATTAGATCCACTATTGAAAACGTTAACTTGAAGAAATCGAAATTTTGAGTACAGATTAAATTTATTAAACGTAAAATAAACGTTTTAAAAGAAAAAGTACAAAGAGTAAACTCAATAAGTTTCTTCGCTACACGGTCGACTCAGCTTCGGGATCCTGACTTCTATCAATTATTGGATTCGGACCTAACGACAAACATGAAACAAAAACGTTTGTCGTCAGTCTAAGAAATAACGAAAAGGAGAAAAGGATTCGGCCCCATTGGGCGAACGTTCGAGAAATTCGAACGGAATTCTAGCTTGAATTCTAAAGGCCCCAAAGGGCGAATGTTCGAGGAAATCGAACGGAATTCCGCGAGGAATTCGAATTATTACAATCAACACGAATTTGCATCGATAATTTTAACTCAAATTTTGTTGACTGGTGACGATGACTTTGGCAAAACTTGTCCGAACCGAATTACGAGAATTACATAAATACGAGAACTACACGTTCTAGATTTCTTAGATGTCAATACATTTACTGACTATACTACTGACCTGTATATAACTTCTACCTCCTCGTCGGTCATAATTTCCAAAGTTCGGCCCGGAATTCGCGTACTATACTCTATGTAACTCAGGAAAGCAATTGACTCGAGAGGCTCGATATAAGCTTAAACGAAGATGTTACTTTCCCTTGCTAAGCGCAACCAATTATTTTTCCCACCCTCAGATCTATACCAGCCAAATATTTTCACTATCACCGTCAACCTGACGTATTCTTCAACGAAGTGAAGGAAACGTGAACGGAGTTGAAGTCGAAGATTTGAGAAATTTTCGACACTCCGGTCCCCAAAATTTTCACTCACTAGAGTGAACAGATTCGGGGCTAGGAGGTGAAACCTCAAGGGGAAAGAGATGGTTCACACTTCGTTGAACCGTTCTACCGTTCGTATGAACATATGCCACTGCTAGTCTCTGGTCAACTTTGACGATCTTACCAAATTTCCAGTCAGTCCTGACTGCTGAAGGCTCTTTGATAAGAACTATATCTCCCTTTCTGGGAATAAAAGGAGATGACCTTTTTTGTAGGAGGGTGAATAGAAGTATGTCTTTCATATAAAGATAACCTATTCTCCTCAATGGTTCAGCCTGTTCAGTCCTTATTTCGCCCAACATTGCCATGAGATGCTGAAGTGTAGCTGTTGCTGTCACATCTTCCAGATCTGGTTCTGCATCAAAGACGAAAGTTTCCGGGTCCTTACCTTCGCCTTGCAGATAGGCCTCCAGCCCCTAGATCAGTTCCACTTTTGCATCCGATGGCGATCCTTTCAGAGCTCTTTCTGCGTCAGTTCAAATAACTTCTTTGGAGGTATCGCGAATGGAAAGTTCCAATGACATTCACTTCTTCAACGGAAACGCCGAATCCACATAGCGAATGTCCAAACGAATGTCCAAATGAGATTGTCTTCACGACGCGTATTGCCGAATCCCACTTCTGACACCAATGTAACGGAATTCGCACTGAAAAACGCACAAAAAACATGTGATAACGACTTTAACGCACAATTTATCGCATGCAAAACTAGACAATACGACGACGGCCAGCGGCCTTTATATACCCTGGCGTTATCGGCGAAACTCCTTATCGCTCTCGTTATCGATCTTCTATTCTGCTGCTCGAAACGTGTCGATCGTTCTTCACTCATCTCGAATGTTCGGGAGCGTTCGCCACAATTCATATTACTGTCAATAGTAAGGTGTAAATCTGCAAATTAAGTGCCAATGAACTTGTAACATGGCTGAAATTAATAAATAAATACCGTGCCACCATATTGTTGCAACTTCGCTCCATGAAACGAAAATTGGTCACGTGGTGTGACGCGGTGTTTACCGGCCAGCCGATTTTCTTTTGACGGACCAAAGTTGCAACAATATGGCGGTCCGGTATGTCCGGGTAAAACTATACTGCTCTACCAGCACATGAATAGGGTTGAGATGTTTTAAAACAATAAAGGTTCTTCATTGGTGAAAATGAACCTCCAACTCCTCATTTGTTGCTTATTTTTCAAATATCAATCGGTTTCTAAAAGATTATCTGTGGACTAAAAAAATACCAAAATTTTTTAAAAGGACCAGAATTTGTCCTAAAGGACCAAATCTGGCAACTCTGTACTAACTGAGTACCCGCAGAACGTCGTAGGATAATTAGAACGTCCGCTAGAGGGCAGTCTGCAAAACTTTTGGGACAACCGTCGTTCAGTATATGTAGTGTACGCGAATTCCAAGTACCTATTCCAAATAGTGCTCATAATGAAATAATAATAATTATATTCCCGGACGATTTTCATTGACTCCCTTCCCTCCCGGTGCTGTACTTGTTCTAATTTGTCGTGATTTTCTCTTTCATTCACAAGTTGAAACTTCGCTTTGATATACTTTTTTTTTTTTTTTTCCTTCACCCATCAATATGTAGCAAAACGTATAGCGGAAGAGTCAGTTCATTTATTATACGCCCTCTTTGATATCGAGTGAAAGCTGCAACCGTTTGCTCAAATGATGTATACACTTCTGTACATAGTAATATTGCTAATCGTTTGCCCCTGTATGTACGCGGTTCCCTTCAGACGACGTTTTCAAAATTGCCGAGCGCGCACTGAAAGTTTGCGGCAGCGTCGGAGTCGCAACAGCGGTGGCACCGTCGAGTAGAAATTCCTGTATACTCTTTAATTAATGAAGTGGCGGAGTTTAAAACGAACAACTTTCAAACCGAAAGTGAAGTAGATAACTACCTGATTCGTTCTCCCCTCAGAAACCGCACTCGTTCACCTTCGGTGTTCGACTTTTGGAGGTTGCGAGCTGCGCGAGGACTGGAGGAGCTCATAAAACAGCCAGTATCGGAAAAATGTCTGTAATGAATTGGCGTGTACAGAAGCAGCCCGCGAAATGGTTCGGCACGGCAGCGTCTGATTTATGAATTTCAGCCGAGCAGCTGAGCCGATTCGGGGGAGGAGAGAAAGCTCGCCCAAGTTAATGGCACAGATGCCCGGGCCGGAGCGGCGCGGCGTTGCGTTGAAGCGAGACCGGAACAAGTGTACTTCGGTGTCTATATACTTCACCTGTAAAAACAGTTAAAAACATAATTACACAGCGCGAATGAAAGCTTTCCTGCGTTCGTATCTAATTATACAAATGGACCGATGATTGAATGCTCGTGATATCGCATTTCCTCGTTTTATTCATCGCATTCCGCAGTTCTGGACACACACGAAAAAAGCAATTTTCTAATGGCCACGGCGTTGAGTTTTCGTTCTGAGTGAGGCGTTTCTATCGGTGCTCACGTTCAACTCGTGATTAGGGCGGCTGCCGGTCGTCGCGCCTAACAGATGAACATTATTCGTGCTTCGCAGCAATTATGGTACTCGAGAGCGTCGTACATAATTAAAGTTACGAAGGTTGTATGTGTCAGAGTGCGAAGTGCGATCCGAAAATAACTGTCCAAATGTCGCCATACGGTATGCGTACATCGTGGCTAGCTTGGGCTGTGTGTTGCCGAACTGCTGTATATATTATGTAAACGGAAAGTATATAGGGTCCTGTGTGATGCGTATGAGTGAAGCCAGCCTGTCAAGAAGTCGTAAATGGTGATACTACAGGACTTTCAGCGACCTCATCACCAAGCCCAGGTGAGCCCGGTCAGCTAGAGCTTTGCAGACCACGCCCGAATTATCAACCCGCCCACAAATCTGTAAACAAAAACAATCTCGAGCATAAAAACATAAAATCCTGCACTTTAAGACCATCAAAGAAATTTTCTATTTCGAAACGACACTGGTACCAGGGCTAACGTTTAAAAATATTCTCAGTTGCGATACCCTTAACAATTTCGAATTCCACTCTTACCACAGACCAGTTTATGTAAAATCAATACGGGAAAAGAAGGATACCACCCAAAAGATCGGAATTCGATACCTAGAATCTCCCCGGACTATATACGTCAATACCAGGCTTTACTGAACCAGAAGCTGGAGCAGGTGTTGACCAAAGGAGAGGTTCCAAGCTGGGACCACCTGCAAAAAATACTAAATGAGGCTTCAAACGAGTGTAACTCCACTAAAACTAACAAAAAAGTCCAATCTCTTCCAGACAATACGAGTATATTAGAGATAATCAGAAGAAGAAAATCCTTAAAAAACAACCCAAATTCACAAAAAACAAAATAGAATTTAATTTGGTCTGTAAACTACAAAGGGTGGCCCGAAAGTCATCGCGCGACGCTCTGTACTGACTATGTGCGCGATCTAGCGGAGCGCGACCGAATTAAAAGTGAAGTCTATTCAATTTCCAGTCGAAAGAGATCAAAACGATCGCGCTTGCGTACATAGTTTCCGAGTTACAGCAGTTTGAAGTTGATGTGTTCTTTGTGTTCCGATGTCGCCCACAAGCTAAACACGTGCTGTATAAAATGTGCGAATTTAAGAACGGAACAACGGTGGGTGGTCCGGTACTGTGTTCATTGTGGTCTGACATCCGCTGCGAGATGTGAGGGTCCTCGGCAGTCGAAGCTGCCTCTGTGTTCCGGTTTACTTTGGTTACACTTGTTCGCGATTACCCAGTTTGCGGAATCGACGAGGCTGATGTACAGCCATAGCGAAATTCCTTATGCCACCACTGAATTGTTCTCTTCGGCATCAGATTCATACCATACACACTTTCCATTTCATCACCCGTCTGCTTTGATGTCAGCCGGATCACCCACCGTTGTTCCGTTCTTAAATTCGCACTTCCCAAACTCAATTTATACAACACGCGTTTAGCTTGTAGGTGATATCCAAACAATTAACTTCAAACCGCTGTAGCTCGGGAACTATGTACGCAAGCGCGCTCTTTTTGGTCTCTTTTGACTGGAAATTGAATAGACTTCACTTTTAATTCGGTCGCGCTCCGCTAGATCGCGCACATAGTCTGTATGGAGCGTCGTGCATGACTTTTGGACCACCCTTTGTAATTAAAAAACTTCTAAGGTTTCATAACCAAGACAAAATGCATTCTCTTGTATCCTGAATTATGGATTCGGTGTTTTGCAAATCTGCCTTCTAGCAATATCGCCTTCCGCCAAAAATGAGAGAAAAAAAGGGAATTCCCTAGCAATATCGCCTTCCGTTTCTGTACCGTTGTACTATACGGCAACGCTGCATTGTCTGAAATCAGTTTATTTGAAAGCCATTCCCAATAATTAGGAATAGTTTGATGGTTCCTCTACATCTACAAATACAAAAAATAATGAGTCCGTGGTATTTTTCCAAAAAAATATGGATTTTATTTGCAAATAGAGTGAGGTCTTACGGGAGGGCAGGGTGAATCTTTCTGCGTTGGTAACTCAGAACAGTTTGGAAGGATTTAAACTCTGGAAAAACCGACACTTTTTCACTGTCTACAGGGAACTGTTTCAATTCAGCTTTATACACGGTGGATATTGACTGAAAAACGTCATCTTTGGCCTTTCTCTTGGCTACAGTAACTGCACATTCAGTTGAGCGGCTGTTTGCGGAGGATGGTTGTGCTCGCCTCTAGATGAGCTCAGGTCACCACCATTTCTAGTGACGATGGATGTCGAGCACCCTTCACGACATTTCCAGTACATTGCGTCCTTCTTTCGATAGTTAAGGCGATATAAAAACCCTTCGACCACAACAAGAGTGCCTAAATGTACACATTAACGAACGATAAATTCTGAAATTCAGTTATAACTGTAATCTAATGTGACTGTAATCATAGTTTTTCAGATGAAGTAGGACTCCTGTTTGTTCACTAATAGATTAGTATATGTACTAGTGATATAAAAGTTGTATACCTTCCATAACTGCTCTTTGGTGGCTATTAGATGTGTTCGAACAAAAGTGATAAACAGTAAAATAAAACCTGCATGCTGATACTTTGCCACTAGAAATGAATGAAAAACATAAACACGAGGGATGAATGAATATACTTCTGCTTTAAATCCCCCCTGGTGAACTGGTTCTTCGCCGTATGACTCTGATGAAGAAATGTGCCTTCCGGCCTTTTGTTTTCTCTTTTTGCAACCGTGTCCCATTATGCTTTGAATCTTATTGTAGTACAATGTTGTCACATATACTAGTAGTAAATCAGAAGGCTATTAGGCGATATTGCTTCATTTTTCCCTTTTTCACTTTTTTGCGGAAATTAACAGTATTCTACAGAATTCTATGCGAACTATACTCCGACAGTAACCCTCCCCTTCCCTTGTCCTCACCAATCATGGAGAAGAGTATCCAGAACCTGAGTTCCTAGAAGTAGAAGTAACAAGGGCGGTTAAGAATCTAAAAGAGGGCAAGGTAGTAGGACATGCATCAGTAATCAACACATCAAATACAGTGGAGACTTCCTAACTCATCGTTACAACGACATACTAAAAATAAAACAAGAAAAATACCTTCGAATAGGAAAACTTTAAAAATAATACTGTTATTTAAAAAAGGCTGTAGATACAGTATCAAAAACTATAGACCAATTAACCTCACACCAATCTTGGCCAAAATCCTTTCCATCTGAGAACAAAACTAGAACTTCAACAAACTCCATGTCAGACGGGCTTTAGGAGGGGCTTCTCCGCGGTTGATCACTTCTACACATGTGTAAATATACTCATCCAAAATACCAAATTCCCATCCACGTGGCCTTTATAGTCTTTATTAAGGTTTTCGATCTCCTCAAGTAAAATTTCATGCTTCAGGCACTTATTAACCACGGAATAATCCAGGATTTTGTAACTCTAATTCAGGAAATATGCTTGGACTTAAAAGCACAAATAACTACAGATCTGGAAGGGAAATCTTTGAAATCAAAATGGGGGAAGACAAGGAGGTCCAATCTCCCCGCTGCTATTTATCAGCGCCCTGGATGAAATTTAAAAAAATTTAAATTGGGACAAAAATGAAATCAAAATTAACGGAGAATTTTTTAATAACTTAAGGTTTGCAGACGGCGTGGTGATAGTAGCGGGGAGTGCGGACGAGTTACAGGTGATGCTGGAGGAACTCAGTTGTGAAAGCAAAAAGGCGAGTATGGATATCAATCTATCCAAAACAAAAATTTTGAGCAACTCTGATAATACAAAATTAATAAAAATGAAGAGGGAAACTTTGGAAACAGTCAACAACATAATGTACAAAGGGTGGTCCAAGAGTCATTGCGCGACGCTCCGTATGGACTATGTGCGCGATCTAGCGGAGCGCGACCGAACTATAAATGAAGGCTATTCAATTTCTAGTCGAAGACCAAAACGAGCGCGCTTGCATACATAGTCGCCGAGCTACAGCAGTTTGAAGTCGATGTGTTTGGATGTCGCCTACAAGCTAAATGCTTGTTAACAAAAAATGCAAATTTACGAACGGAACAATGGTGGGTGATCCGGTATTATGTTCGTTGTCGTCTGACATCCACTACAAGATGTGCGGGTCCTCGGAAATCAAAGCTGCCACTGTGTGTTCCGGTTTACTTCGGTTAAACTTGTTCGCGATTGCCCACTTTGCGGAATTGACGAGGCTGATGTGCTGCCATCACGAAAATCCTTAAGCCACCACTGAATAGTTCTCTTCGGCATCAGACTCGTACCATACACGCCTTCCATTCCATCACACGTCTGCTTTAATGTCAGACCATGACGAACTCAATACCGGATCACCCACCGTTCCCACCTGAAATTCGCACTTTCCTAACTCATTTTATACAACACACTTGTAGGCGACATCCGAACACATTGACTTCAAACCGCTGTAGCTCGGCGACTATGTGCGCGAGCGCACTCGTTTTGCTCTCTTTCGACGGGAAATTGAATAGACTTCACTTTGAGTTCGGTCGCGCTCCACTAGATCACACATGTAGTCCGTACAGAGCGCCCCGCAATGACTTTTGGACTACCCTTTGTATCTAGGTCAATTGGTAACATTTCAAAATCAAACCAAAAAAGAGGTAAATAGTTTTGGAGCTTAGGATTTATTCTAAAAAACAATTTTTCACTATCTTACAAAAGCCAGCTCTTCAATAGCTGTGATGGGTGCCAAACCAAGACAATTTCAAAACGAATTGAGAACAAACTCCAGGCTCCACAAAACTCTATGACGAGATCCATGCTTGGTCTCAAACTAAAACACAAGGTAAGGCTAACAAAAATAAAAGGCAAATTTGGACCCAACAAAAATGTGGTACACTTCGTCAAAAGATTAAAATGGGACTAGGCAGGGCGCATTCAAAATATTACACCGACTTACCGATAGATGGGAGCAGTTGACGGAGAACAAAACTGAACTAAAACTGAACTATGATTGATCTGCAAACAATTCACTCGTATTTAAAGGGAAAAAATATGAAAATTCGATTGCAAGGCTCGGCTACTCGTAGCCGACCCTAAAAAACAACATTCATTCTGCGTGTATATTTAAATGTATTTTTGCCCCTTCGAATGTAAGAGAGGCAAACATATCTACCCATTTTCTGGGTAAGTTGCCTATGTACCCAGTTGAAGGCGGGTATATACCCTGAGACATCCTGTATTATATAGGTCTTGGTGTGTGCTTAAAAATTATTGCCACGTATAACGAGAAATTTGCTGAAATGTCGAGGAATAGTCAGGGAATTACCTTTTTTAATTCTCGTATGCTGCGTGAGTCAAGTTGATCTTTGATCATCTTTAAGTGTCAAATGGCAACATTCTGACTTTGTACCTTGGAAACCCCTAACGATGACTGAAAAGAAAAGCTGTGTTTAAATAACTTTTTGTGTAGAAGTTTACTTGATCTTGAAGTTCTTCACACATTTCCCGAGACTCGCCGTGTATAGCTTTCACGTAGTCCATTCTCAACGGTCTCATACAACCATTTCGTTAGTAACGTGATGTATATGTCCACGTGTCAAGGCGAGATATCTTTTACGTCCATCTCGCACCCTTCAACTGTAATCTTTTATTAATAATCTCCATTATCTATTCGTCTTGTACTTACACAATATACTGACCATCAGTCGTGCGTTGAAAGCTTCTTTTATACTATGTTTTTAGTTACCTGCGAAGTGTACTCAAGTTTCATTTCTTTCCCTTTTTATTATTGTTACAGGTTGGAAAGCGTTATCACTCTCAATGATTTCCATAGCAACGGCGATGCTTTGCAAAGAGCAAGGGATTACGGTGGCTGGCGTTTGTGTGCTGTATGAACTTTTTATAACGCAAAAGGTTAGAAATGTTAATACAACGTATTACGTCACCAATTTTTTTGTTCCTCAGCCGCATTTTTCAGTCTGTTTTTCTTTTCTTTTCTTCCTTCCTGGCTTCGGTCGCACGTATACCGGGTATATATATACTTTCTCAGCGCCTCTTCTCTTAATTATAGCGAAGGTTTTGTTATTGCGAAATACCAGAGCATAGTCTCTGTATACATTCTCTGCTCGTCGAGCGTAATTCTACTTCATTAACCAGGACAACAAATAATTCGACTCGAAATTTCTACTCAACCTTTTTTGTTTCAAATTCTTCGCCTTTTCATTAAGTGCGAATCGGTCTCGCTTTTCTATTTCTTATTTTTCGTTCGTGCGCCGTGTATATACGTGTTATACTCGTTTTTCACGAGTTTCCTCTTTTTTTTCTTTTTTTTTCATTTTTGTAAAACAGAACCAACCTTTTTTTTTTCCCTAGTGAAACGCCGCGCCGGTCCGGTACACCGACGCTATTCGTTTTTTCCAAAAAAAAAAAAATCGTATTTCGTCGTTGAAACTACGTAACCATTTAATCATTTCCGAAAGACGTTCGACGGCGTATCGAATTCTCACAAATGGGGAAGGGGAAAACACTAAGCGTTCGTGGCGAACTCGATGCCTTTTTCCTTCTTATTTTTCCTCGAGAATCAACGTGTATAAATGTATATAGATATATTGTATGTGTAAGAGAAGTCAAAAACGAAGATTGCGAAAAATATGGCGTAAACTTTTCGCGCCAGTTGAAGCGGCATGGTGTTGGGGGAGGGGGATCTATAAATTTTCGATACTTAGCAGACGCGAAACAATATTTAAGAAGTGTACCTATAACGGAAATGTCGAGCGTTTTCTCGGGCGTATTGGTTGGACTTACTTTATGAAGAGCGACGACGACGGTTTTGACCCTGTCTAGTGCATTGCGTTACACGAGGTGCACATGGGTCAGGTCAGATCAGGTAATGATGGGACTGGTCAGGGCGGTATATGGACGCTGCGAATGAATTTTGCACGCGTTAAGTATCCGGATTTAACTCTGTACAGGGTGTTCCAGCTGAGTGTGTCAAGGCGGTAGGAGGTGATAGTACTCTTTAAAAGGGACAAAAAGCGTTATGTCAGCAAGGTGGTTCTTATCCTGGAAATTTTCTCGAAAAATTGCCCCACTTCAAAAAGTTATTCCTAATAATTAGAAAAAGAGATGTTGAAAAAGTTTGAGATGGATCAGATCGTATTAATCCGTGTTTCACGGGGGCCACACTTTAGCTTTTTCAGTCAGAATTGGCCAATCGAATCAAAAATACCTGAAAATTAAAGCTCTACTGATTTCGATGAAACTATTGTCTGAGATCGGTAAATTATGCACGCAACAAAAGTTTACACACTTATATTCGCGAGTCTCAACGCTTCAAACTGTGAAGCTGCAGACTTCAATCACGCAGCAGACTTTAATCAACACAGGACATACTAGAATACATTTCCATTTTCCATTTAATTCGTTCCAAGCGGCAAGCAGAAATCAAACACTCTACCTTTACAAGACAGATAAATTCAAAGGATATAAATCCAAGGAATTTCAAAACTCACTAGTTTCAGTGAATATGAACTGATAACTGGTGATAACAATTCAAAGAGGGACAGGAATTTTGTTTCGATTCAAATAAATGAGGAATTTTACTTCGATTCAAATAAAGTTATGTTCTCGCTTCTGAAAACGCACATTAATGTGTTGTCACTCCTCATTGCAATGTTTATAAGACGCAAAGACATTAATTAGCTCCACTCCTGGTCACACAACGCGTGAAATATGTGAAATATTCGTGAACCGTTCAAATGCGAGAAAATAATATTTTATTTCAAAAACAAAACGTGATCTGCCAATTATTTATTCACATTTTTTGTTAATTCCGCTCCACAATTATGATAGAAGTTCAAATTCGTGGTTGAAGACATGTTGATGGTTTTGGATGATTTGTCATTCCTGATAACGAAAATACGAAGGTAAATAGTGAAACAAGAAATAAAATATTCGTGAAAGACCTGAAACAGACTACCAAAATTACCACTTAATACTGCTAACATATTTATGACTTATGAGACATTACTAACATCGCATTATTCCTCGGAAAATTTCCTGATAAGAGTACCACAGAATGTTGCATGCACTCGGTTCGATTCAAATACATTATACGGTAATTCAACTGAGAACGCATTTCATACAAACAAATAATGCACTTAGGTATCTCTTCCAAATCCAGTTAATGTCTTCACTTTCTTTAAGGAAATGGTTCCTTTTGTAGAAAAGTACGTTTCTTCTTTCTCCGCTTAGTTTTTTTTTAGCAGTCTCCATGAAATATTCAACTCTTGCGTAATTCCCACCCTTTTGTACGGCTGTCAAACATGGTCCTTAACTAAAAAAAAAGAAAAGAGACTAATGACTACTCAGATCTCTATAGAACGCTCGATACTAAACTACCATAAAAAAGACAGAATAAGAACTAACAAAATAAAAGCTAAATTAGAACTAAACAAGAACGTCACTCACTACTCAAGGCGTATGAAATGGAACTGGGCAGGCCATGTAGGTAGAATGACGGACACAGGATGGACTAACAAACTAACTTTCTGGCACGTAGCCCAACATAACAGGTAAACAGGACGACAGAGGGTTAGATGGGCTGATGACTTCAACATCTTTCTGAAACATAAACTTTACCGTCGAATAACTTGGGAACGAACCGAATGGGAGTGATTGCGTGAAGTTTTCGCCCCCAAAAAAGTGCACCTAGCACGATTACTTGCGAATGTATATGTATGTATTCGGCTAATAAAGCTTTATTATTATTATGCCTTAATGCTACTATGTTTCATATCTAGTGACTCCATAAGTGCGACTCACTTGTTTCGTTTGCTTTCACCAACTTTTTCCATTAGTTGAGCTGTGAGTTCTGCGGTGGTTTCGGCAAATGGCGCTTTATCGTAGCTGCGGATGTACTCTTCTAGTTTTACTTTTGTCTCTTTGTCCAATCCCGGAATGTACTGTTTTCGGTGTCCCCTTGGGATTGACTTTTTTGAACATTTGTGGATGGTTTTAGCAAATATGTCGTAGTTCTCTTCTTTTGGTTTGATATTTCTGATTGCTTCATCGACAGAGTTTCTAAAGTTTCTCCAGTTTGCTTTCTCGAAGTTGAACCTATTTCGGTCGATTGATTTTACTGTCTGTATTGCTGCATCTACAGTGAGCTGGATCGGTCTATGCTGCGACTTTGGGATCGGATCCAGTACATCTTTTGAGCACATTGAGCATATTTGGTCCGAGGCAAAAATTATGCCAGGATTATGTCCCCGTTTCCAGTAGGCGCTATTGAAAGAATAGAGTAACTGCGTCGTGCACCGATTCCAGCTGGTTGATGTCTGCCCAGTCGTTTACCGCATTTCCATTTCGGTCTGTCGCTTCATACTCGCATTCGTTGAGGTCTCCCATCATTATTTTCTTCTTGCTGTCGGTTTTTAACGTTGGACCTTCGAACCGGGTTCCTGGAGGGTTGTATATGAATGTGACGCTCTTTTGTGTTCCAAGTACGTCGGTTCCCGAGCGGATGTAGACGGTACTTCCATGCTTTTCATGCGGGATATTTCCGACCATCATCATTCCCGGGATGTTCATGGGGGTCTTGCGGTGGGTTTCCTGCAGTCCGAGTACGTCACAATTCTGCTTCTTACATAATACGGATAGTAGTTCTACTTTCTCACGCGTCAGACCTTCTGTATTGACAGAGATCGCCGTCAGTGTTGGCCTTGAAAAAAGGACTCTTTGAAGGTTGTTTATTATTCTTGCTGTTTTTGCGCGTTCTGGAAATAGTAGGATTTGTCAACGAATCGATTATTTTGAAGCTTATTGCAAATGTTTTAAGCTCTAGTATCTTACTCATGTTAAATTTTGCTGTTCAGGGGCACCACGTGGAGATTCCTACCGTGCCCCCAGGCTAACCAATGGACATATCCATGTCAATTTTCTTGCCCCGCTTTCTGAATTGGCGTTTTTCACCTTTGCTGCTTTGCACAAAATTTCTTGCAGTGCTCTCGCTCTCCTTGCTTTTCCTGCCCAGTTGACACCGTGAACTGATGGGAAATCACTCTATGACGCCAATGCAATTGCTCTTCACCATCTACCTGATCCCCTAGAAGGCGACACAAATTTCTGTAGTTTCGTTTCTCTCACCTCAAAATTGACAGTACCACAAGGCAGATGGTACTTCGTCGCCACTGCAACCCGACAGCTCCGCATTTTCTCTGAATCGGATTGTCGAGGAAATGCTAGCTTTTTCTTCTTCTTCTGATTTATTTACGCGGGCGATCGGGGAGGGGCGGATGCCGCGGAAAGACATTATTTCCAGCGGCCCTGGTCGTTAATAACGATAACGCGAATGTAACTCTTCCTGCGCGAAACTGTGTCTGCATCTATACATATATGTACATAAATACATATACGGAGGTGTGTATATATGACTGTGCAGAGCTTAAAACGCGCGTACATAATAACTTTTCTTTTGTGATTACGACTCGGCATCGCATCGTATTACACCTGAATATACCACTTGTAGGTGCGCGAATAAATGATATTATTCCGTCTGTTGTTGAAGACGTTTTCAAATAGCGATAAATTATCCTCTTTAAAAGGAAGCGAACACACGCGCACGTCCTCCCAAATATATCACTCGACAGAATTTATCTGGAAACGAAATTCCAGGTGATACTTCTCGCCGGTTCGTTCTCGTTACATGTTACACCAGATACACACGGTGCTCTCGAATGCGAAACATCGCAGATAAGCGGGTGTAGTAGGTGTTGCTGTCTTCCTCGAGCTTAACGACCTACACGAGCCCCCTCACGCCGTGCCCCTCAGTGTACCCGTATATAATTATACGAAAGTCGTCGATTTGCTCGAAACAAAATTTCGACAAAGATACGCCGAACAAAGTACGTATACGAAATGTGCTCCGTGCATTCTGCGAAAAAGTTCTGTGCGTCGACTTTCGCGTTCACCACGAACTGGGCCTCTCCTAACGCCGCACACGCTCAACACGGAGAAACAACGATAACGAAGTCGAGAACCACGATCCGGAGTTTTCAAACCCACAAGATGTCTAACGCTATTCTTCTGATCAAATATGTACCTCGTAGAATATCAAAGGAAAGACTCCCCTATCACCGGCCGAGTTCAGCACCAAACATCAGTACGATCTTTCTTTACTCGGTGGCCAAGTCATCCTCCCCGTTCTTCAGTGGCGAACGAATGAAATCATAACTTGAGGGGAGGAGAGGTTTAGACACCGAGCAAATGGGTTTCAGTTCAACACAGAATTCCCGATAAGGATGTGTACGCAATTCAGCTTGATACTTTAAAAGCAAACATTTGGAAAAATTGGTCTGGAAAGTGCTGTTCAAAAGTTCCAACATGCAACCCAAGAGATGACCTGCGGCTTTCCACAGAGATCAGTGCTCGGACCTACCTCGCGGAAGGTCGCCTTCAACAGGCTGCTAAGGCTGGCACTACCACCAGGCGTCAAGCTCATCCGCTATGCCGACGACACACTGGTGGTGTGCCCAGCCGAGACGACAGCAGAGATCACGCAACAGGTTAACCAGGCGTTGGAGATGCTGACACACTGGATCGAGTCGGCAGTGCTATGCTTGTCAGTACAGAAGACGGAAGCGGTACTGTTTACGATGCAATGTAAGTACAGCCCACCGACCTTCGTTCTAAAAGGTGTGGAGATTGGGTTCTGTGCAGCCCTGAAGTACGTACCCGGGGCTCTGGTTCGATGGGAAGTTGCTGTTCCGAGAGCACTTTCAACGGTCAGCTGAGAAGGCGGATCGAGTAGCTGGACAGCTGTTAGGTCTGATGTCGAACCTAGAGGGCCCGAAGGAGAAGACGAGAAAGATGTACACGACTGTCACCATGTCGATCCTCCTATACGGGGAGCCAGGTATTTGCCGACGCCATCAAGATTCCCTATAGAAAAGCGGAGATGGAAAAGATTCAGGAAAAAACGGCGATGAGTTGTGTCAGTGCATACCACACTGTTTCTTCGGAGGCAGTAGGCGTGTTAACGTATATTACCACCGATCGAATTCAAGGTCGGCGAAATAACGGGGGTATACAGTGGGAAGAAGAGAGCGAAGACGAAACGGGAAACACTTTGGGTCAAGCAAGACATCCAGCAGTCTACGTTTCGGAAGTGGAAGTACGCGCTCGCCCAGTTGACCAAGGGAAAGAGGACCCAAGCGCTGATACGCGACCTCAATGTATGGGCAGGCAGGTCTCATAGAGAGCTGAATTTCCACCTGACACAAGTCCTGAGCGGGTAGAGATTCTTCAGCATGTACTTACATGGGATGGCGATGGCAGGACACCACCTGGCACACTCTGTTTGAATGTGAGGTCTGGGAGCAGGAGAGGTGGGGGACGGCAACAGCAATCGATCCCGGAGGAAACACGAGCGACAGCGATGGCGTGATCGGCCGCCTCGCGCCAGACACCTTAGTTCCGGAAGTGTTAAAGAGCGGAAACGGATGGAACCGGGTGTCGGTTTTTTCTCGATCGTCATGAAGAAGAAAATACAGACAGAGTGGTCGAGGCAGAGGGCCAACAGACAAAGTTCGACCTACACCATCGAACACAGTATCTCGGTATCATTCTAGAGTTGCTGCAGCTGCTGCAAACCCCCCGGCAGGGCTCGCCCACCGTCACCACCTTCCTGTGTCTCCACACGTACCAAGACAAGGAGGTGAGGGGTGAGTGAAGGAAGCGCGTCCGTCTGTGGTGCATCCGAATTCCAGCGTAATGCTAGGTGAGCGTTTACATCGGTCAGTTGCTGTGTCCCATGGTGGCCCTGGCAGGACAGCGCGTACCGGAAGCGGACAGGTGAAATGAAGGCCCGGGCCAGCCTCGATGCGTTCTTCTGGTCACTGATGCGATACTGGGTAGTTGCCGGGGCCAGGGTTGCGGGATGCGGTGTCTGGAGGAGCCAATTTGGCATGCGTACATCGACACAATGGAGCAATTATACTTTTCACCTTAGAGAGAAAATTCTCAAAAATATCCTCGAAGTGAAAATGCTCGAGAATTTGTCCCTCTTGTTCCCAGTATGCCGGTATACTTTCACATTCGTTTAACATTAAAAAATTAATATCCTGTCCACAGGTGGGCACAGATTACTCACAAAAGATCGAAAAATGGTTCAGTGACTGCACTTTTCCTTGGAGGGTTAGGGGGAGGAAACTATGGTCGACAATTTTACGCCAATTAAAAAGATAAAAACTCTCTTTTGGAATAATACAAATTGAAATTATCAGGACTTTCGATTTCTCTTCAGCTTTTTCATTTCTTTTGCGGCCATTGCTGTAAGGGAAAAAAAGACAAGACCGTGAGGAAACAGAAGATTGATTCATGGGACGATGCCTTTAATATTCCTCCCCCCCCCCCCCCCCCGTTGTAACAAATTTGAGAAGATCGAACCAGAACAAGGCGAATGACATCGACACGAAAAGAGGAAAAGAAAAGCATAAATTTCCATTTGATCGGAATTTACACAGTTATCACGCGAGATAAAATTCAAAAAGAAATTTAAAAATGGAATCTCATTGAGTTTCATGTTCTTAGCATTTTGAGATGTCTTCTAGCGCCCGTCTGTGTCACGTATACTCGTAGAATAGTCCAGTGAAGTTGTGTTTTGAAAGGGGAAAAAAGTGTAATCAAAGGTTTTTCTTCAGGATTGTAAAGGTACTGGTCTCCAAAATATGGGGTGAAAATGCACGACCCCTACCTCGAGTCAGCCCGCATCCACAGGGAGCAACAACGTCCAAATTTCAGTTTTTTCATTATTATCTCGATAATAACGCGTGATGTGAAAAAATATGAAGAGTAATAAATTATTTAACATAAAATTCCTTACAAAAATGGTGCCTCACATTTTCCTCATAAAACGCATAGTTAATCTGTTATATAACGTTGAAGCTGGAGGTACCACCAAGTGAAGGGCTGTGCGGTTGCATGTTGTTCGGCAGCCGCGGAAGACACGTTTTGTGACGAATTCGCTCTTTCTCACGCCCGGTACATATATTCACGACATTTAAAGACCATTTTTGCAATTCTGTTACTTTTCCTTCTATTGTATGCTATCACTCATGAATTCATAAAAATTTAAAGAAAATTACGACTGAATGAAAACAGCAGTGCATGTAGATTCAAAAATGTATGCTTTGAATAATGTTCGAAATACAGCAAGCGACGAAATTATATTAATTAGTGTATAATTCAAAACATAAGTCGTCAGTCGGACACCTCATATTTTGAAATGACTGCGGCATACATTCGTAGTAGTTACAGCAGCTGTACACCTAATTTATTAATAATAACAAAGTACAATATTCCGCGGTGGGCGTAATAAGCGTTTTACAGAAAAATGTATAGAACATTTCTTGTAGGAAATTTTATTTAGAATTATTTTGTACTGCTCACTTTTTTCCGTTTTTTTGCTTCATTTTTGAGATAAAGCGGGAAAACTGCATTTTGGACGTTGTTGCCCCCTGTGGATGCGAACTGACTCGCGGTAGGGGTTGTGCATTTTCACCCCATATTTTGGAGACCAGTACCTATACAATCGTGAAGAGAAACCTTTGATTACATTTTTTCCCCTTCTGACCCTATTTTTGACGCAACTTCACTGGGCTAGAATACGAAGAAAAAAAATGTTTTAAAATAAAATTTCTCGCCTTTCTCTCTCATACAGGTTGAGTAAAGAATTCTGGTTAGGTAAATCGTTCAAAAAATTTAGAAAAAATTTAATTTTCTTACATTATCGCATACATTCCTGTTTAAAAGCGGGGATCAGGCTTCGCGAGGCTCTCGCAAATCATCAGTTTTAAGGCTCCAGTGCCCTGTATTTTTATGAATGTCAAGCAGTTAAGAACGGGGGAACACGAACACTGACTTATTCGCCTCAAATTACATTATTCTACATTCACTGGCCTCAAAATATAAAGGAGGTAAGAAGTTTGTTAGTCACAGCAAATTATTTGAACTGGAATATAGAGCAAATAGATGTAGACACAGATTTCTTGAATTCCACGCTTGAGAAACCAGCATTTATGAAAATACCAGATGGTATAGAGCTAAACAGAAAGTTCAAGAGAGAAAAAGTTTGTCTAGTAGAAAAGGCATTGTATGGACTAAGAGTTAGTCCCAAACGGTGGTATTTGCGTTTTAAGGAAGCTATATTGAAAATGAATTTCAATACGTATGATATGCGGGCTTGCATATTCTTCTGGAAACGTAAGAATCCAAAAAACTAGAAAGTTATCTATGGTTGTAGTCCTGTTATACGTGGATGACATGTTATGGTCAATGACGACGAGAAAACGTTCGTGCCAAGCTCTATCATGTGTGGTTGTTCTTGCAAGACGATTTATACAAAAATATGGCCAGTTTCGAATCCGTACTGACTGCTCGAAATCGTCTTCCGCTTCTGAAAGTGCTCCTCCAGCTCCAGCCTATTGACGATGGTACGCTCGAACACCTTGCCAATGGTGTTAAGCGAGCATATTAGGCAGGTACAAGGACGGCTAGACATCTAGCTTTTCAGGCTTCTTGATCAGTGCCAACCGCGCCCTCTTCCATCTCCCCTCCTGCAACGCGCGATTGAAAACGTTGGTCAGGAGGGACGCGTCTACCCTGTGGACTATTTCCCATACAAAGTTGTTGAAAATGTCCGGACCAGGCGTCTTCCTGTTCTTCGTCCTGATCCAATCGATCGCGCTGTCCACTTTCCAACACTAAGCACGGGGAAATCCTCTCGTACTTCGACAGGTGCCACCGTTAGCGGCGGGCACTGGGGGAACAGTTCTTGAACCACCTTTTTGTAGCACCTCCCGCCCAATTCGGATCGTCATCAACGGCCTCCGGCTTCCTTCATGATCACCTTATATGGTTTGCCGAAAGGGTCGTCGTCCGCTTCCTTGCTTAGCTCCTCCCTAGCTGCCTTTTTGCTTCTTCATATGGCTGACTTGAGAGTACGACGAGCCTGCTGGTAACGCTGCGAAGCCGCTGCCCCCCTTCGTTGTCTCGTCTCATTCGTTGGTACCGACGACGAAGTCGGTTATACTTCTTCTACAGCTCGGCGACGTCCTCGGTCCACCAATAGGTCGGCTTTCGCTTACACGGTGGATCGACTCGGGGCATACCGCTACCACCGCCTTCATGGCGTTCGCGGCCGCGGCCTCCGCGCGCTCTTCTGCCTGACACTGTCCCGTTCCCCAGGTGAGGGCCAGGAAGCTCGCCTCCGATCGATCTGCTCAAACTTCCTGATCACCCATCTTCCCAGCTTCTTTGGAGCAGTGACCTCGGTTCCTTTATCCAGCTTAAAGGTGATGTACCTATGGTCTTTCTTTGATTTATCATCCAGCACGGACTAGCCCTTGATCCAGCGGGCCAGTCCGGCTGACGTGAAGGTGACGTTTATGATCGACTCCCACCCTTGATGGAATCGGATTGGAGACCGCTCGTGTTCATTGGAACCAAATCTAGCCGGGCGGCAAGCTCCCCCAGGGCATATCCTCGGGGGTCGGTCCGGCCGAAGTGCTATTCTTCGGACTTGGCGGTGTAGTCTCCGGCGACGATGACTTGTCATCCTTCTCGCGATGCTCTCTTTGAGACGGAGGTTGGTCTCGAAATCTTTCAATCTTCTCTTCGGGAGAGGTAACAGCTGTAGACGGTGTGTCACACACTTGGACTGCTGCATACCCCTCCCCTCCCTCTACCTCGCAGGGAGCTATGCGACAGTCAGGGCTTACGCCAACGGCTGTCAATGCATTACGATCTCTATATCGTCCTCGTAACTTCGTCCTGCCTGTGGGGCTCACTTGCTATCACCAGGTCAACCCGCCTCTCTCTCACCGTGCTCCACAGGAGATCCTGGGATACTACACTGAGGTTTAGGTTGACCTAGAGGAAGGAGAGTGGCCTATTCAGTGGTGTTGCTTCGGCCACTGAATGCGGCGTCTCTCTCCTTGGGCGCTCACGTCCCGGCATCCTCTGCCGCCCAGGACATGTATGGAGTCGCGCTCCGCAGCCTTCCTACACAGCGGGCATTTAGGGGGTTGCTGGCACTCTCGGATCTTGTGGCCGGTCTGCCCGCATCTGTAGCACACGTCGCCTATGCTAACATTCGCCTCGCACTTGCTGGCGACGTGGCCTGTCTGCAGGCAGTTGTAGCAGCGTACCAACAGCCCGCGCTGCGGTCTTCGGGTTTCCGCGTCAGCGCCTACAACTTCCCTGAGCTTGCTAGCGAAGTTATCAGCAGCTTTTTCCTGCTCTGCTCGGAGCTGTAGCAGCCTTGGTGTGCCGGGTCCCCGTCATCTGAACTCTGTACACCTTCTGACCGCCACCCAAGCCCTCCAAATCAGAGCCGCGTACTCCGTGCTGCCGTTCTTGCGCACTTTTACGAGCGTGGCCGTACGTGGTCTCCTCCTTCGCAACAACTCTCGCTCGCGGGGGTTCCGGGCTTGGACGGGGCGGCTGACGTTAGCTGCGGCTCAGCCTGACGCCTATCACACCCCTGCTACCATTTGTCAGAATAATTCAGTAATTCATTTTAAACGACAGAACGAAAATGCATGACGATAAAAGAAAATAAATGTATAATAATTATATGAACCCCGTGTAGATCATGGGCACTCAGCCATGAATGGTGGGGACCTGGGAACCACGAAGACATGAAAGATGCGACCATAAACTAAGTTGCTGGAGTGAGACAGTGATACGTGAAATTGCGCACGGTTGTTTTACTGTAGCAAAATTCATCTCCAAATGCTCCCCCTTCCTCCCGAGCATTAACTATTGTGCTACTTCAGCGTTTCGAAATTATTGTACGTAATTTCGGATAACAGACCTCCGCATCTTTAAGCTCGACCTTTAGACCTAAATCTAGTGCGCTAGAATTGAGCCAAAAGAATAAAGATTGTTACCGTTTGAACTTTCCGTTATTTTTTTTTCTGCTCCGTTTCATCCTCTCCTTTCATTACGTCCCTCTTTTCCTTCGATGAAAGTTGGTGATTAGGTCCTTTTTACAGTCGAGTAATGATGTTATCCCTGCGAATTGATTGATAGTGTTAAAAGTTTACGAAGCAAATTGAGAGTAAGGTTACACGGAAACGACAGTGGTCTGGGCGTAGGGAGTTTTCCCTCATGTATGCTCGTATACAGGATAAGGTTAGGCGGCAGCATTTATGCCGGATAGATGTTGTTTGGTTAACATGGCTTATCAGTAGAGGAGCGTATAACAGACTAACTTGAACCATCAATCACCTTCATCAATCATTCGCTGGCTTCCTCTACCTAGTATTGCCTCAGTGTTGGAAAAGTATCCCAGCCGACCCGAGCGAGCAAGAGACGATAGTTTTTCAACGCCGATGCCGCCCGAAAAGTATTTACAGCTAATCTGATTTTTTTTTTCCTACTGAGTTCACTCGAAGATCGCCTTTCTGACGCAGTCGAACGTTAAATGTACCGTTGTGTATTCGTACTATCGATGGTAGCTCGAATGAATGATAATTTTGCCAGGGCCTGTAATAATATTTTACTTGTTGATTTCAACCGGAGCATGTAAATGAGGAGAGTTTGTCGGCGCGTGAGGTGCTCGTGCGTGCAATAGTTTCAATTTGAGGAAACTGTGGAGATGGGTATGTGTAAACAACGCGGAGAGCGAAGCCTTCGGAAATTTCGAGCTGTTTACACGAGTGCACATTTCTCAAGATCGTGGCGAAAGTTATGGTAATCCCAGATTCGAGCGTGTCTTTTTATATACACTAGCCGCGTGCCGGCATATTTGTTTGTTTTTGGATAACGAATAAAGAAGGGTTCGGTATCGCGATTTAAACTTTTCGCTTCGAGTAGTTAGTATATGAACTGGGGCTCTTTGGATTTCGGGGTGATTGAAGCTACAAAAGTTCTTGATACTAAACTTTTGCATTTGAAACAGAATGAAGAGGGAGGAGCGGATTTTAGAGTACAAATATCAGCCGACAAAGCGCTGTAAGAAACGGGTCAACATCATGCGTGTCCTTTTGATGATTGCTGGATAGTGTCTCGAGCTCTTGACCATTTTGCAGCAAGTGTATGCACGATATGTGACAATAACCCAGACTAATTGCAAAGAAACACGTATGTTTAAAAGTTGAAGTATATCGATGTGATTCCCTTTAAAATACTCCCCTTGAACAGCTCTACACTAATTCCACCGCTTTTTCCAGTTTTCATAACAAGTCTGGATCGCTTCAACTGGCAACTTTTGGAGTACCCTCGTCACGGACCTTTGAGTGTCAGGTGACAGTTTGAAATGTGTTTAACGACGTGTTTGATCTGAGGGCATAAGAAAAAGTCGCATGTGGCCATATCCGGTGAATATGGAGGTTGGGGTAGTACTGAAATGTTTTTTGATGTCAAAAATTGCACGATAACATGGGGCCTTGGCATGATGATCTCTGAGCAAACTCTAATGATTTTTCTTCGTAATCGTTTGAGCACTTCGACTTGAAATTGTTGATTTGCTGTCCACCCAGGTGACACAAACTCCTTACGAACCACTCTCTTGCTGTCAAAGAAGCCGTTTTGACTTTGAACTTGCTCATTCGTGCCTTTTTCGGTCTGGCGGTCCGGGGACCGCTGGGTGATTCTCAAATTCGGGGAACGATTTAACATCGCAAGATTGACACAATTTTTTGAATTTTCAGTATTTTTCAGTGGAATGTTTTGAGAGGGTGCCCTAGACACTCAGTATATGCATGGCCCCATTGATGAGGTCACTAATTCGTTCTATGAAGATAGGGATAAAATTTAAAGAAACAAGTTATTTTAAACTTAATAAAGGACAGAAAGCTACATTGAGAATAGAAGGAAAGAACGGGGAAGCTAATATAGAGAAAGGTGTAAGGCAGAGGTGCTCCTTATCTCCAATATTATTTAATCTGTGCCTAGAGTAAGCCATACAAGAAATAAAAGAGAAATTTAAAGCAGGTGTCACTATACATGAAGAACGATTGAAGATGCTCAGGTTTGCAGATGATGTTGTCTTATTAGCTGAAAGGAGTATTGGCTCCATTTTTGTGACCCGCACCACATTCATCAGTTTAACAGAACGACACAGCTGGAGAACTAATGATCATACTGAGGTCGTAAAGACATCAATCAATATCAGAAGGTTAGGTTATCAACAGATTTGAAGGTTCACCCCATGTGCGGCAAAAAATCAGCCCGATCACTTAATTTTCAGATCTTGTGGTTCATGTAGCAAAGACCAGTGGATGAAAAATACAGTTTTAGACGAGTTTTTCGAAATCTCAGTACTGGAAACCAGTTTCCTCGTCCGCTAGTTTTTGCCAATGCATTCCAACCTGGGATTCTTACCCATCAGTTATAGCTCGTGCATTCAAAACTGGTTTTTAGTGATGTACTAGGAGGCTTGGGCCGCTTCGCGGCCCAACCCCTGCCATCACTTGCTTCGCTCATGCCCGCCTGCAGTAATCCCCCCCCGCTAGAAATCGTGGGGCCAGCGTCAAATTTACGCCAGTTTGGCGCTAGCGCCTTCCCATTTGAAATACTTGCAACCACATTTGCCGGAATTTTGGCCCAGTTGGGGCCGGCGTATATTTGTCCCGACTATGGCGCCTGGCGCCAATCGAGAGCCAATTTTCGATTGGTGCTCGATTTGCGTCAGAATCGAGGGTAGATTTGGCGTATATCTGGCGCCGATGTCGGAATTTGGGCTGGCCCCACGATTTCCAGGTGGGCTGTAATCTAGCGCCCTAGGTACGTGCCTATATGTAAATACGGCCCTGGAAGTCATACTAATACAAGGTGTCTACAGGTTTGGAAAATTTGGAAAAAGTCTGGAATTTGAAAAGTAGGTCAGGAAGTTTGTAAATAGTCAGGAAATTCAATAATATTTTTAAGAAGTGTGGAAAAAAACAAAGAATGAACTCACGGAAAATTTTCTTCGTCGTTTAATTTTACTTCAGCACCTATATGTATATCTGTGAACACCTTCCTAATGCTTTCACCCAAAAATCAACTTCAAATTTCAGTTCATTTTAACCATAGCGTCTAGTAGTACAAACATAAATACATCCTGTCTATACTGTAAAGGTTTAAAGAAGAGAAAAAAAAGTTTGGAAAAAGTCAGGAATTAAAATTTTTCCATTTTTGTAGACACCTTGTAACATACGTGTATCTTACCGTACATTAAAAGATTTCTATTGAAATTATATGAAAACCACACGGCGTTACACTATCCAGGAGCACTCTCCTCCACCAAGGACCTCCCCCCTGGTGTGGGCTACCCTCTGCCAACCCCCACCACAGCTGTCCTCCATCACAGTCACTTTCCCTCCTATGCTCCTCCTCGCCCACCGCGACGCCCTTCCTCACCATAGCCGTCCTCCCTCTCCAGGAGCTCCCACCTCCACCGGGGTAGGGTACCTGTTATGAAACGTGAAATTCAGGCACAGGGGAGACAACCAGGAATTTATTCCCACGAGTGGAAGGCGGAGGTGGCTTCAACTGTTTAGTTTATGGAGAGCCCTCCCCCACATCAACTCCTCGTCCTTCACCGCAACCTTCCTCCCCCAAGCTCTCTCCTCCTCTATGAATCCCTTTCCAAGGATAAGCTACCTCTGGAGAAATGTGCAATTAAGGGGCAGGTTAGGCAACCCGCAAGTGTTTTTTTTCTTTTTGTTTTCTCCCGGAGGTGGTGGCTGTTACTGTTTAGTGTATAGAGAGCCCTCCCCCACCACAACTCTTCCTCTTCCTCGTTCTTCACCGCGACCTTCCTCCATCATGAACCCCCTCCCAAGGGTAGGCAACCCCTGGGGAAATGAACAATTAAGGGGCAGGGTAGGAAACCTGCAGTGGGTTTTTGCAGAGGCGGTGGCGGAGTTTATTAAGCTTCCCTCCTTCACCATGAATCCCCACCCAAAGGTTGGTTACCCCTGGGGAAATGAGCAATTAAGGGGTAGGGTAGGCAACCCGCAAGGTTTTTTTTTCTCCCGGAGGTGGCGGTGGAAGCGACGGATTTTATTTTTTTAGTATATACAGAGAAACAATGTGAATAAATGGATACTTTTCGGTACTCTCTTTTTCCATTTTCGCACTCAACCCGAGCCCTGGAATCCGCCCTTTCTAGCATTATCTCAGGGACGTTGGGTAGGCTGTTAGGGCTGTCTTAGCCCTCTTTTCTTCTTGCCGAAAAACCGGCCTAGGTCGAAATGTAGCGAGTTGCTACATGAACTCGAACTCGGGACATCCGGATACCGAGACCAGTGCGCTATTCACTCGGCCAACCAGACCCCGCTTTTTGATACTCATCTATGAGCATAATACGTATTCATTAAAGCGATTGTACATAGATACCTGAAAACTGACAAATATTAGCCAAAACCGGCCACAGATACCCGAACATAACCGAAATTCCGAACATCTTTCTCTAAAAACTTTTTTCCCCCTACAGCAAAATTGTGAAACCTATTGACAAGTATTAATGCTTAGCAGTAACTGCCCTGAAGCATTGAGATGTATGGATAACTTTTCTTAAAGTATCGCTATTGATCAATGAGAGCATTAAAGTATCGGTACTCATCAATAACTGCCTTGAAGTATTGATAATTGTGAGGAATGATTCCTGTCAGTATTTGATATCAGTTTTTACTGACGCTTTAAGAACCAGTTTTATTACAAGCCTGTTTTCACTAGTCCACTGAAAACCAGTTTCCTCAGCCACCAGATGTAACCAGTGCATTTAAAACTGGTTTTCTCACCCATCAGTTTCTACAAGCACTTTGAAAACTAGTTTTGTCGCCGGCCAGTCTTCACTAGTACATTGATAACCGGTTTCCTCACCTGCCAGTTGTAATTGGTGCACTCAGAACTGGTTTTCCCTTCCATCAGTTCTCACCAGCGCTTTAAGAATTGGTTTTATCACCGGCCAGTCTTCACGCGTGCATTGAAAACTGGTTTTCTCATGCGCAGTATTTGCCACCGCATTTAGTGCCAATTTTCTTCCCCCGTCAGTTTTCATCAGTGCATTCAGAAGACGTCTTTTCACTTGTTAGTTCTTGCCAATTGGGTATGAAAGTGTGACACCAAAGCAGTTCCATTAAGTTATTATCACATCATTGTCATCTTGTTTTGTTTATTGTTACTGTTATTTAATGTGAAAATTGGCAATGGTGGATTACGCAGTAAATTTATCCGAAAATTTTCTCATAAATTTCCAATTGCAGCTATTATTGATTCATTAGCTGTTTGTTCCTTCCAATTTCCACTCACTCTTGGAGATGATGGAAAAATGACTGATTGTAATTTGATCAGTCAGTCCCATAAATGTGACTGCTGTTTTTCGACGAGTTTGAAAAAAATGATTGATATGTGACTGAAAAGTGATCAAAAACTGTCTCGATTGATTACGTTCTCCTCACATGAGAGGAGAATAGTCTCAGGTTTTCGACATATTAGTGATAAGTTATTCTACGTGTCAATTGAGCCCTGTAATCACAACCTGACTTGCGCAGTTTGTCCCGCATCTTTACCAGGTGAAACTATTCGCGTATTTTGTTGTGTTATTCAGTGTTTTGCTAATGTTATTTAGCTTTATGGTAAATTTCACCGACGTTATTTGCAGGTATTCCTTGAAGTTCAGCAGTATCACACTCCTGTTCTAACCACGCTGTAGGGAGCTATTTTTTTGGAATGTAATGTTCATTGAGGAGCTTCAAGACTGAGCCCATTTGTACCGAATCTCCAAACCACTAAAACTAAATATCATTGATTTTTCTACCATTACCGCTTTCTGGAAGCTGAGTCGGAGTAATGATATAACACTACACAACAATTTGAGATTTTTTTTAAAAAACAATGATATAAGAATATATGATTTCATATGTATTTTCAACGAGGACTTTAGTGCCGATGATAATTTTTTGATTATAGTTCATTTTCCCCCCTCTCCTATCTTAAATGAAAATTCTAGTATCATCGAGATAATACCACTGATGAAATAACTAAGCGTAAGCGCGTTCAGTTTCAGTATTGTTATCAGTATCAGTGTAGCTATTCATTGACGACAAAGAAGAATCAAAGGTGAAAAATTGGATAAAATTTTTATTTTGAATATGGAAAACGAGAGGTTCTCGAGAAAAATTATTAACGCCGTCATATTCAGCATTCAAAATATGTATACCTAGCTAAAATCATTTAATCTCATGCCATTATTTGTATGCTGTTGTGTAGTGTAATAGTCAGTCTCATGCATAACCTTCACGTACAGCATTATCATTTTCAATAATAACACCGAAAAACATGCCTGCTATCGAATAACCGTTTTTTTCATTTTTTCACAGTTAACGCAGTACCACGGTACCTCGTTCAAGGTGAAAATGAAAAAACAAAAAACCAAATTGTATCCTCGACTATATGTTCTAATTTCGAGTAATTAATTACCCTCGTACGATAGATACCTATCCGTGATATGTAGAACTCGACCCTTTACCAATCTATCGTTTTCTGACTAGTTCACATTATAAGAGGTAATTAATTAAAAGCTTGTTAATGACAGTATCCTGTATCCGCCGTACAATGAAGTAAATCTTTCGCCCTCGTATTTGTCGATTATTAGGGCGTGAAATTGCGCGATAACGATATCCATGTACGCGTATTATATAAACGTTCTTTTTAGCCAATATCAGCGGGGTAAGGGGGACTATACAGATATATTTCGCCTACTTCCATCCTCGATTTCCTGTCCAAAACGTACATTGTTCTCGAATTACACTGCCGTGCAAAACTCTGGGGCACCTTTGTTTCTTTTAGCTCTTGACGTCATATTATATCCCTTGGGCTAGTAGTAGTAACCGCCTGAGGTTGTCACTTGTAAATACAGAAAATGATGCCGCTGTTTCTCTCAGCCCTTGATGCTAAGTATCCCTTCGACTAGTGACAGCCTGAGGTTATGACTTGTAAATGTAGGAGATGATGCTGAGGGTTTCCATCAAGTTTTTTGAAATTTCGTTTTTTCCGAAGATTCGACCTGTGTGGATGTCTCCTTGGAAAAGTTACGGAAGAAGAGAAGATTCTTACCCGTGCTAGGAGGGAGCTGTTTTCCCCCTTCTCCACTTCCCCTCAGGTGATGGTAGTTTTGCTGTTTCGCTTCTTCAGAATGAAAAGAACTTGGGAGCGAAGGAATTTTCTTAGAACTGAAGAAAGTGAGTACAAAGGTTTCTTTTATTCAGTGTAGGAATAACTTTCTTCTGCAGCCCCTTATAAAGCGGGGGGTCTGGTTGGCCGATGGAT
Source organism: Acanthococcus lagerstroemiae (assembly GCA_031841125.1). NCBI lineage: Eukaryota > Metazoa > Arthropoda > Insecta > Hemiptera > Eriococcidae > Acanthococcus > Acanthococcus lagerstroemiae. Next base: position 49,093,539 of record CM063113.1, read on the forward strand.
AGCGCGCTGGTCTTGGAATCCAGAGGTCCCGGATTCGAGCCCACGTAGCAACTCGCTACATTTCGATCTAGGCCGGGTTTTCGGCAAAAAGAGAAGAGGGCTAAGACAGCCCTAACAGCCTTCCCGACATCTTTGAGGTAATGCTCGAAAGGGCGAATTCCAGGACTCACGTTGAGAGTAAACATGAAAAAGAGCCCCCTATAAAGACAGTTCTACTCAGTCAGAAATGAAGAAGAAAAAATGTCGTGTTGTCGTTCTTCCGGAGAACGAACAATTTTATTCGGTTCCGCGGAAACGAATAATTTTTTTTTTTTTCGTGATTCAAAAAAAGAAAAGAACGAGTTCCTGTGACAGTGCAGAGAATAAGGTCCCACTTTATCAATATGGAGTTATCAGTACCGATATATACTAGATAAAAATTTATGACAAAATGAGACCTCATGGAATTGTCCATCTCCAAATAACTTTGCCGAGACACGGCTGATTATAGTTGAAATTTCAAAAAATCTGATTTTAAGAAAAATGTAATTTTAAAAAATGGTTCGAAAAACCGAAAAATTACAATTTCAAAGAGGCATATCTCTAAGGCAAATCAAGCTGGAGAGCTCCGCGAGGTTTCATTTTGTCGAAAATTTTATAAAGAATTCAGACCTTCTTCAGAAAACTAATACGAAATGAAGGAGTTTAATTTCCAGTGATAACAAAACTGATTAGGAGGAGGGAGCTTACTCTCCGAAAAGAGGTACGAATCCTGATTTCGACAGTCTTAACCTTGATTCACAAAAATCGTTGTCTCTCGAAAACTCGGATCGACAAAGTGGGACCTTATTTCCTGCACTGCCACAGTTTGTTCTTTAAGAAAGAAGAAAGAAATTTTTCACCCCCTTTTTGCTCGAGAAAATACCAACCCAGGGTGTCTACAGGTGCTGAAAAGTCCTTCAAGTCCTGAATTTTGAGAGTAGGTCCTGAAAAGTGCTGAAATTAAACTAAATAAAAAAACTGAAAAAGTCCTTCATTTTTGTTAAAACATATTTTGAAACCACATCCCTTAAAAATCAACGTTCGTTGTAAAAGATTAGAATATTCAATAATAATAATAATAATATAATAAATTTGTTTCCAATATTCTAGACCTATTAGCTTATCCTCAAATATAAGTAAAATTTTTGGAAAATTACTAAAAAACAGAATATACAAAACTTTAGATTGGAACCAACCAGTGGAACAAGTCGGGTTTAGAGCAGGTTAACTCAACCGTCGACCATATCTTTACACTTAATCAAGTTTTGGGGAAAAAACAAGGGAGATGTCTCTTGTTTATTGATTTCAATAAAGCATTCGACTCGGTAGAACACTGGGCAGTATAGGTTCTATAGAAAAACAGAGGGTGGAAAGAGATAAATATAGTGAGGGTACCGAGAGAAATGTACGGGGAAAAACAACAGCATTCGTATGGTTAGACAGAGTGGGAGAAGAATTTGAAATACCGAAAGGAGTAGAAACAGGGGGACCCTCTGTCCCCCAACCTATTCATTGTTGTACTGGAAGAGATATTTCGGAGACTAAACTGGGAGAAAAAAGGCATACGGATAAATGGTCGATGGCTGAATAACCTGCGATACGCAGACGATATTGTGTTGCTAAATAATGAAATAGAGGAGTTACAAGAGATGGCAGAAGAACTCAATACCGAAAGTAAAAGGGTGAGACTGTCAATGAACATAACAAATACCAAGCTGATGTCAAATACTCAGGAGGGAAAAATTAAAGTTGGGGGTACCGAAATCGAAGAAGTGGAGGAATATAATTATTTAGGACAAACGGTAGCTTTTGGAAATAGAGGAAAACTGAAGCTGAGGGCAAGAACCGCGAAAGCCTAGAAAAGTTTCTGAGCTCACAGAGCGATTCTGAAGGGTAACTTACCACTAAGAGAAAAAATTAAAATACTGGACTAATGTGTGATACCCACCCTCACCGTACGGAGCGCAAACTTGGTCTTTGACTAAGGCTTAATACGACAGGTAGAGGGTAACACACTTTAGGATGCTCCGTAGTACTATGGGAATACGCATCAAAGATAGAATAAGTTTGAAAGAAATTCTTGGAAGAACGGGCTCGAGATATTGGAAGAGAGAATAAAAAAGGTAAAATTAAGATTCGCAGGGCATATGGCGAGGGGCATAGACAAATGGGGAAAGGTGACAGAAGAATGGTCACCTAGAGAATGGAAAAGAAAAAAGGGTAGACCACCTACAAGATGGAGGGACGAGATTACGAAGGAATTTGGGATACTGTAGGAAAGAGTGGGAAGGGACAGGTTATGGTGGAAAAAAGGCGATGGATGCCAGTGCCCGAAAATGGGTGCATTCGACGTCACAACGGCCCCCACACTCCAGGGTCTAATGTTTGTACGACAAATGAACGGCTGTAAAATTAAAATTTCCAATGTTCAAAAATAAATTTTTTGCGATTCCTATGATTGATCATTAAAAGTGTAGCGCAGAATCTATATTCACAAGGAGGGGGAAATGGGGAGTAGAAGGGAGGAAGGATACAGGGGGTAAAACAATTGGAAATAAAAAAAGAAGATTTGCACACTCGGGAAAAATAAGGAAAATATGCCGGCTACAATCTTGCAAAGGGTTCTGAAAAAGTACTTCAGTTTTACTTTTCGATTTCTGTAGTAACCTGCGACCGAATTTCTTCTTTTGAGGGTCTTCTTTTCCTGAAGAAAGGCTGACCTTTTCTTGAAAACAGAAAGAGAAACTCGTTTTTTCCTGGAGAAACCGGGATAAAGAGAAAATCGTATAACTGAGAACTTGGTTCGAGAAAAAGGTGAACGATCGGTCAGTAAGTCAGTTTAACTATTATAGGGTGGGGAACAAATAACTTCTGTCATTTTTCGTCATTTGAAAAAAAAAGTTTTCTAATTACTTTTTCTTTTGATTTCCCCCCTTTTTTTTCTATCGTTTAGTTTTTAATTGGAGAAATACAGATTAGCGAGATCGACTTAGCAACAATTTAAAATTCCATGCGAGAAAAATGATTGGAAATTGTCTTATAGTCTATATGGTCTCAAATGACTCCAGGTAGGTTTTAAAAGTGTTTGATGTTCCCGGTCGCGGAAGAAGTGACTCAAAAATTAGTAAGACTGCAAGATTTCAAGTCCGATTTACTCGTCCCCATAAAAGGCTTGAGAAACCCTCCTAGGTGCCACAGTTTTAAAACTAGGGGTGAATCGTTATCAGGAATGAATTCATCAATCCTTATGAAACCCGTGAAAAGATAACTTCATTGCATTATATGAAGATTTTAGTCCCCTTCCCCTACCAGATACTACAGTTTTGAAGTTGCAGTCGAATTTATATCAACATCAGATTTTTTAACCTTGAAACCTCCACAACCGGTATTACGGTTCGACGTCACGGGCTGATCAAAGCTTCAAAAGTTGTAATGGAAAATGCATTTTGTATGCTGAAAGAAATATTGAAAAACACAAGTTTCAAAGTGTGGTATCTAAAGACAGGGTGGAAGCAACTCCGGGTATGTGTCGGAAGTACTGTGCAGAAATGAACCCTTTCTGTTCACTGAAGTGGATGTGAACAAAAAAATGTTGAAAACACCGTGTTTTCCAACATAAGGCCCACGTGAATGCGTGGTAAATTATAGAGGGTCATTTTCAACCCCCTGTTTTGGGGTCTGGTTGGCCGAGTGGATAGCGCACTGGTCTCGGAATCCGGAGGTCCCGAGTTCGAGCGCACGTAGCAACTCGCTACATTTCGACCTAGGCCGGTTTTTCGGCAATCAGAGAAGAGGGCTAAGACAGCCCTAACAGCCTCCCAGACGTCTCTGAGGTAATGCTCGAAAGGGCGGATTCCAGAGCTTTGAGAGTAAAATTAGAAAAGAGGTCCCCATGTTTTGGCCATTTTGAAGACAGTTATGGAAAAACTGTTAGGAATCTTTTTAGTGGGGAATCGAATGAGGAACTTTTTTATTTGAAACAATCTGTCCTAAATTTCATAGTTCACGACATTTCCGCGAAAAACCAATTTTGAGAAGCTCCTAGTTACCCTAAAAAATTTAGCTAGGCAAGTGTTATGGTTGTTTTTGATTAGGGAGAAGACCCATGTCAACAATATTCTACCAAAAACTTTTGATACTAATTTTTCTTCCCGTAGAGCCATTTCTGATTTTATTTTACTGGGCTACATTGTCTAGGCTTTAGAAAAACAGACTACATTATTTTTTATTGTTTTTTAATCGAACAAACTATAATAGCTGCGGTTTCTTATTCGATGGTTAAAGTGAAACGATCGAGAATCAAATTTGAGACAAACAGGTGCACTTTTGCCACGTAAAGAAGATGTTTCGATTCCTTTAATAGCTACGGCCCCGGGCTATTATCCAAATGTTGCTGAAAAGTCCTAATTTTGGAGACGTCAGTCAAAAATTTCATCGCGAAAAACCATTTTTCTCCTAAACTTACCTCTTGGTCAGTGTTTAAATTTACTTAGTCACGTTTTTGGAGAAAAATTCTGTTTCGCCCTGCTTTTGTGTATAAAAACAGATAATTCGTGTGAAATGTAGAACTCAGGTATCGTAACACCCTCAACTTGACTGACTGTAATATTGTGCCACACGTTTCTTTGCCTCGAACGTTCTTCAGTTTACCTAATCTACGATCTGACTTTTCGACCTTAATTTCTTCCCTCGTACTTTTTCACCCCAAGCTGGAGTTTTCGGGGTGAACTTTGACGTTAACGACTCTCTCCCTGTAAATACCCGTTGATTCTCCGGTCACCCCACCCACCTATGGTGGAGAACAGTTAGCTGTAATATCTTCACTTCGTTACTGTTGGATCCGTATTGTTCACTAGTTACAACCTTAAAGCGACCGCCGTTGCAAAAAAGTGTCCGAGGTATTTTCGTAACTCCGGATCACGACAATTAATTTCAGTCAAAAGCACGTGACATTATTCCCATCGCATTCGATCGCGAATATTTAATTATTTTGCCGTTTGTCCTACTGTTCCCGGTTCTCTCTTCCTTTCGCGTGTTTTTTTCCCTCTCGTTTCCAACCGGATGGTAATTACATTTTCGAACACACGAAGAATGCACGGTGAAACTTTTCTTTTTTCGCAACGATGTTTCGTTTTCCCCAATTCTTACTTTCTTCTTTCTTTCCATCTTGTTTGTTTCTTCGAATTCGTTTAAAAAGTTGTCGTGTATTGTTCCGATGTTCAGAACTATATTCAGAATTTTAGGGCTCCAGAAACCTAGCTTGGTGGAGCCTGTCTCCCTCCGGCCGAAAAAAAACCAAACGTTCAGGCTAAAATATGTAATATATTCAGTATGTATTTTTATATCAAAAAGGCCCACTTTGTCGGTCACAGTTTTTAAGATGTAACCATTTTTTATGCAGGGAAAAAACATTGAAATCTACCGAAAATGAGGTTTCTATTGTTTCGAATACTTTAAACCTTGGTTTATGATATATACCCTATGTGGAATTTCGTTTCCGCCATTTTTTATCCAGTGATAGGACAAAACGGGTCATATGAGAAAGGACCCACTTGTCGATACCGGTTCCCCCCTCTCTTTGTACAACGGTAGCCTGTAAACCAATGTACTGCAATTGAAAAATTCAGCTTCGGTTTTTGGCTTAAACTTTTTTGACCTTGAGAAAATGTACGGCTTTACACAGCTTTTAGCTTTCGGCGTAAGTCTTCAGTTAAGAAGTTCATTAGTTTGTCGAAATAATTTTGGTATGTCTTACTCTGAAAAAAAAAAAAAAAATAGTCGAAGTTGTCTGACATAAAAGTAGTTTGGTGAAGCAAACGATTTTTCTTTCGGAGGTTGCTTTTTAAATTCATTCTTATAAAAGGGCCCATTTTGTCGTATCGCTTTTTTTTCATGAAATTTCTCAATAATTTCCAGCATCGAAGGAAACCGTTTTCTGTAACGTTTTACATCGAAAATAACCTTAATTTTTCATTTGCAGAGCAAACATGTTCATAAAATATGATTTTTTTCTCTTCAAATTTTAGTGCCAAAACTTTACACGCATTTTCCTCAAAACTTCAATTTTCTACTCTTAGTTTTCAAATGAACATACGGTTTCCAAATTGCCCTTAGTCCAAAAAAAATCGAAATGCGGTTTTCAGCGCTACCTAGTGGCCAATGCGAGCACTACAAAAGTAACTTTATAGAATCTCGATACCTCGTTCGATGGTCATTACGCGCATTCAAAGAGCAGCGGTGAGCTGACAGGAAGAAAGGGACCTTCATGTATTACGTCCAGTGCCAAACTGCCCTTTGTCCACGACTTTCGATCACTTTTCCTTCAATAATTCTAGATAGGCTATATTCTCATTTTTGTGCGTCTTTGGTAGTATGGTAGAGGATTCAGGCTACTCGGTTGTACCATTTACAGAAGTTTTAAATGAACTGGTACAGTGTAGCACAGTTTTTATCGATTTCCCCAAAAAATAATTTTTGGACTAAGGGCAGTTTGGAAACCGTATCTTCAAATGTCTGAGAAAGGCTGAGTATTGCATTTACAAACCTTTGGTTCGACTCATTTTGACTGGAATTTCATGTATTATTACACACTGATTGTAACTGCATGTCGATAGAGTGGGTCCTTTCAATATGAAAGTACACATATGTATGTATACAGGGTGGCCACTTTTCTCGAAATCCTCACATTAACTTTTGGACCACATTTTATAACAATATAGAGAGCGCTTTCAACTGTAATTTATCTTGGTTCTGTATCCGTGCTGGGGTGCAACCAGCACTTTTTTGGTGGGGGCCAGAATTTGGGGGGAAAAACTTGGGTAGGGTGAAAACTCGATTTATTACCTACCCGATTTGATATCTACCTATTTTCATGAATTGATTTTGAAGAAATTTCAATTTTTTTGTTGGGGGGGGGCTATAGCCCTTAGCCCCCCCCCTTGGGTGCGCCCTTGTTCTTTGTATGCGCAGAGAGTCGTTTACAGCATCTACTGTTTTCCACCCTGTACTACCTTTAGTTTCACCCTATGATTTTATGAGTATTTTTCCCGTGTTCCACGCCATCGAATCTACCCAAAACAATTTTCATTTTTCAAAAAGTAGAAAATCACACAGTGAAGGGTTTGAAGGACTTTCAGTTTTGACATAGATATGTCTAATGGCTTGGTATACAAAGGAGACAAATTCCGCAACAAATGTTCCGCAAAAAAACGTTACCATTGTGATGTAGTTGCGTATTTCTCTTTATGCGGTCTTCGGTTTCATCACGTTTTCACCGGCCAACACGGAGAATGCCGAGCGACGCCGAGAATAGACGACTAGAGAAGGCATTGGAATGCGAGTGTGCGCGTGTCAACACAGCAGGCCTGCCAATCCCTAGGATTTATCTTCAGATTTGAAAATATTTGGGATCCGTGAGAAAGTTTAACGATTTTTTAAAGGATTTTTACAATATTGAAGATTTTTTGAAGATCTTTGAAGTTCAACGCTGAAATGCTGTAGGGAAATGAAATTCTTTAACAGTATTCAGGCATCATGAATGTATTCTCAAAGAGTGTAGGTACTACATCATACAACTTCGATAAGAAATTTAAAAAAAAAACACCTGGAAATGCTGAAAAATAATGTTTGAGTGGTCTGTTTTTTCAAATATTGGTATCTGCGGATTTTCGTGATCACGTTCTAGAGGAAGAGCATTCTTCTTCGACTCGGTGCTGCAACTTGTGCCCTCGTCGGCAATCACTCGCTTAGTAATCTAGTCTCTAGTGACGTTATTATTAGTTGCCGTTTTTTGTCACCTTGCCCTTATGTGCTGGAACTGAAGGATTACTTTCAGTGGTTCCAATGTAAACAGAATACGAGGTCCTTAAGTGCTGTTACTTACAGATTTTTAGTTGTGGTGTGTAAATTGACGAGCAAATATTTCATGTACTGGTTTCCTTAGTTAGGGAACTTGAGAATTTTTCGGCATTAACAGTTAATCAGTTTGATAGACTTTCGGAGCGAGGAGATTCTAGTAGACATATGAAGCCAAAGAAATACGCTCATCTCGCGTGAAGGCAGCCCTGCATGAGAGTTTCTTTGTTTTTTAACTCGCCCAAAATTGTACTACATCAGACACGCTTGAAAACCAGAACCTGATTTTCGTGGTTTGTGGTTCCTTTTCCCGGATCACATGCACGACCTCTTCTTCTTCTTCGCCCGGTTTCGGGCATCGTGATCAGGTAACCGAGTCGATCAGGCTCCTTCAGTTGTCTCTGTCCTCGGCTGTCCTGTTACATGATTCCATCGTCTTGCCAGTGATTTTCCGTATTAAATCTATGTATCGCGTGGGTGACCTGCCGCGCGACCTGGTCCCTTCTAGCCTTCCCTGTATAGTCAGTTTCTCCCAGATTGTCCCTTCTGATTACGTGACCAAAGTAACTGAGAATGCGTCTCCTGATGACTGTGGTGAGTCTGTCTTTCACGTCAAGTTCTTCGCGTATCGACGCATTCGTCCTCTTCTTGGTCCATGAGATTTCAGCGTACATCTATAGCAGTACATCTCGAAAGCCTCAATTCGTTGTATGTCAACGTTTTTCACTGTCCAGCATTCTGCTGCATACACAAAGATTGGAAATATCAGGGACTTGATTAGTTTCAGCTTGGTGTGTTTTATGACATCGTGACTTTTTCAGATTCGATTGAGCTTTCCTACTATTTTTGCGATTGCCGCTCTTCTTATTTCTCCTTCTGAGCCGCCTCTGTTGGACACTATGAAGCCCAAGTATGTGAAGTCGTGCACTACTTCTGTTCCATCCACATCTGTGATCCCTGGTTGGTTATCATTCGTGCAGTCGACAATCATAGTTTTAGTTTTGGACTTATTTATTCACAGGCTCGCCGTGCCACTAGCTGTCTCTACTCTCTTCCGTAGTTCCCTCAGTTCTTCTATCGTTGTGGCTAGCAGAGTGGTATCGTCAGCATATCTGAGGTCAGATATTCGTTTCCCTCCTAGCGATACTTCTCCTTCCCATCGATCCAGGGCTTCTCTCATAACCCACTCACCATAGGCGTTGAAAAGGATGAGGCTGAGTATGCATCCCTGTCATACTCCTTTGGCGGTTTTGAAATGTTGCGTGAGTTCTCCTTCTACTCTCACTTGAGCAGATTTGTCTTCGTATAGACTCTTAAGCAGAGCAATCAGGTGCTTTGGTACTCCTGGTTTTTCTAAACAATTCCAGAGTATCCGTCAGTTGACATTATCGAACGCCTTTTTATAGTCAATGAAGCATGAATACACTGGCTTGTTGAACTATCGAGCTTTTTCTATCGCCGGGCGAGTATTGAGAATTAGCTCTCGCATGCCTCTGCCAGGGACGAACCCGGCTCGTTCTGGTGGTATCTGTGGGAGGATGTACGTCTTAATCCGTTCGTACGAGATTTTGAGTAAAACTTTGCTCGCGTGTGATATTAGCGAAATGGTTCTATAGTTTGAGCAGTCCGATTTTTATCCTTTTTTTGTGGAGAGGGATGTATACTGAAGCAGTCCAGTTCTTCGGCCATTTCTGCTCTTTCCAAATTTTGTTGCAAATGAGGTGTGGTAATTTGGTGCTTTCTTTCGGTGCTGCATTCCCGAAACCATGCCATCTGCGGCTGCTGATTTACCCTTTTTCAGTTTTTTGACTGCTGCTTCGACACCTCCGATAGTAGGATATCTGGCTCTGCCTTGCCGTCTGGTCCTTCGTTTCCCTGTCCAACATTTCCGGTTTCGTCCGGCATCATGTTCTCACAGTATTCGCGTCATCTCGTTTTGACTTCCTCTGAGCTTGTCAGCATTTCCCCATCGCGATCTTTCAAAGGTAGAGCTTTCAGAGGTAGAGCTTTCGCTTCAAAAGTCCGTGTGATCCTTTTGATTTTCTGAAACATGTCTTTAGTCTCATTTTTAAACTGATGTTTCTCGATTTCTTCGCAGATCCCTTCTATATACCTGTTTCTATATTCTCGGCATTTTCCCCTGACTTCTTGCTTTTCTGTTTGTACAGCTCCTTTCATCCTGCAGTTCTCCCTTCAGGGCTTTCCGCTCCTCGATTGTCCTCCATGTATCATCCGTGGTCCATTCCTTCCTCGTTTTGGCTGGTTTTGGTACCATCCTTGCCGCTGTTTTTAGGCTCTCTTTCATTCTGAGCCATGTTTCCTCGGCATTCAGGTCCGGGATTTCTCTTTTGGCAGCGAGTTTTTCCAGGTTTTCTTTGACTGCGGTCTTGTAGGTATACAGGGTTCTTCAGTAAATACCATCTAATTTCAGTCGCATTGGGCTGTCCTTCGTTCTTAGTCTTGGAGCTGTTTCTGCTACTAATAGCTGGTAGTCGCTACCTCAGTCTTTTCCTGGGTACTTTTTAACATCCCATATCGATGTTTTCCAGCGGTTGCTCGCCACAAAGTAATCTATTTGGTTTCGATATACCTCATCTGGAGACCTCCAGGTGTACAATTTCCTCGGATGATGTCGCAAGTTCGTGCTGGCTATAAATAGTCCCTTGTCTAGGCCGAAGTCTATTATTCTATTGCCGCTCTCGTTCCTCTCGCCGATATCCCATCTTCCTATTACGTGGTTCAAATCTGCGTCGTGGGCGGGTCTGCCTATTTTGGCATTGAAATCTCCCATGAGTATGGGGATTTCTGTGGAGCATACATTTCCTAGGATTCGGCTTAATTCGCTGTAAAAGTTCTCTGTGTCATCTTCCTCGGAATCTCCGGTTGGTGCGTAGACTTGTATGAGACACAGGTTCATTGGTTCAGCTCTTATTCTCAACATCATCATGCGTTCATTAATCGTGTCGTAGCCGATGACTGAGTCCGTCCATCTTTTCGCTATGATGAAGGCTACGTCGCGGCGGTGCAGGCCGTCACTTCCCGAGAAGCACAGCGGTGTGGAAATGTCCGCTTCCTTCTCAGCGAGTCTCTGAGCCCAACGGTGTGCAGCTGCTCTCTTTTTTCACGATTGCGAGTTTGGCTGTTTCTTTCAGCCCCCGCACACTCCATGTGCCGATCTTCAGTGGTCTTGTTCTGCGGCGACTTCCAATCCCAGTAGCATTGATAGTGCCTAGTGCCTGAGATTCACTCACACTAGTCACTCCGGTCGCATATTTCGCACGCGCAGACCCCGATCTCGGCCAGCGCCGGTTTACGGCCAGGTCGCATGGCCAACTGCAGTACTTCCTTGTTGGACTCCATTTTGTACCGAAATGAATTTTTCAATTAAGGGACTGTACGTGGGCTCATTTCGTATGTTGAAGTAATTCCTGGATGCGACCTAGACTCTAAACTTTGCAATGCAATCCTAATATTGTTCGTTATTTGTTGCAGGTGCGGTTTAAAGACATACAGCAGGCGGTCGGATGGACGCTGACCGGGAAGTCGGGATTCGCGTCGTGGCCAGCCGAAGCGACGAAGCGGCTGATCGTCATCCTGCTAACTACCTGTACATTACTGATTATAAGACTGCAAATTATGGGCTCCAAATTGCCCGTGTTTACAAGGTACGTGCGCGTTCGTTTGTGTGTCCACATTATTTTACGGCCGCAGGAAATGAAACGCTGTAAAACAAAGCGATGAAAAGGTAATTAGGGGTTCTAATTATAGCCCCCGGCGTAATGCCGCGAAAATGGCGGTAACGTTATTCGATACTTAGGCGACGTGGTGGCAGGTAACAGTCTTATACGAACAGAGGGAGGGCGGAGCAGAGTGAGGCAAGGGTGCCTCAATGACGCTGTCGAAAAGCGCCGACGAAAATGCTATAACGACTCGGGCCCTTTTTATAGTACGCCAAGATTCCAGATTTTTTTTTTTCTCGGTCGAGCCGTCGTTCTATCCAGCCGACGAAACTTGATCGCGATTTTTGGCGGCGCGAATGCGAGGGGAGCAGGCGAAACGGGGTTGCGGATTGTTAGGGGACATTCAACACACGGAAATGAGTCCCCGGTTGGTAGTTTGGTCTCGTTTGCGAATGCGAGTTGCAATTATACGAAATGGCGCGCCGCGTCTTGTCTGTCGAAAAAGAAAAATAAGCCCCGTAATTCATTACAATTGGGCTTGTATTTCGAGAATTAGCGGGTCAGCCCCGGGGAAGTAGAATTAAGTATGAGCAACACGCTGCAGTGGAGCATCTCGAATAATATGATAGGGGGATGCTAATGATTTTATGTCTCGTGTTGGGGTGCAAAAATCATCGAAAGTAACTTTTCGCCGTAAGAAGGATGTCGAACTTGGGCCCGAAGATCCAGCATCGCGTAAAAGTCGCATCTGATGCTGATTGGTCTAGAACTATCTGCATCGTGTTGGAAATATGAAGACTCTTAATCACATTTATGAAGGGGGGGGGGATTTTGCGTAGTTGATTGTCGAAAACTTCTAACGTATTTTGAAGCCGAGAAAAACATTAACAAAAAAATTTTGTTTAAAAACCGCCGCCAAACTTCATGTATTTTTCCGATACGGAGGAGAGGGTGCTTGTGGAACGGGTTTTTCTTATCCAGTCGACCTAAGACTTTGCACGAATTTGCTTGGGGGCGAGGAAATTTCAATAGTCGGAAATAACGACCACCTTGATGGTTTGTGAAGTACAGTTTAGAAAAACGAAGTCTGTTCTGAATGCTTCTCATACAAGAAAACGTACTCTTTGAACACTCCAAAAACTGGGATCAACTGGGCCATTATTTTCAATATCTTTTATAACTTTGTAAACATTATTTTTACATTCTGAGCGTTCCTGTCTTACTTAAGTCAATCTTGTATTCATTAAAAGCATTTATTTTCGAAATTTGATTTTTGGGGTGTGTTTTACAAGATACATACTCTATTTTCAGGCCTCTATAAAAAAAAAGAAACTCAGCCAATAGATGAACCCCAATTTCAATATGATTGAAGGCAGGATGTTTTACTTGATGATTTTTTAGTTACAACTCTTTGTGGTATCTTTCGGGTAAGGGTGATGACCAGAGGGCATCAGTGACCAGACTAATGCGATACTCGAGAAGGTAGTTTCCGGGGCCAGGGGTGCGGTGTCAGGAATGCTAGTTTGGCATGCGTGCTTCGCCATACGCTCCACCAATGGAGAGATGATGGTCAAAACAATACTTAAATTCAGCGATTAGAGAAACTATTTTAAACTATGATTGAAGACAGCATATATTCTACATTCACGATTTTTAAGGTTATTACCCCTTGAGGCACCTTTACAAATTATATGGGTTCAAATTAAATCAAATTTCTATTATGGCTGCTTTGAGCGATGACAGTTCTAAATCAGATAGTACTACTGAGTAGTATCTTCTCTCCCCAAAAATACAAAATTTCAAAATGAAACGGCAAACGTGGAGTAACGAATGTTCAGTAGCTAAGCACCACAGAAATAAAATTAAAAATTTTGTGATATATACCTACACCTACCCGAAACATTTGAAATCAGAGAGTTTCTCACTCCCAAAGCAACAATAACGATGTAAGTTTTGAGACTCCAGAATTTAGATTCGAAGGTCGAAAGCTATGGAGAGCTAAACTATTCTGAACTGTCCCTCCCACATTCCGCAGATTCGGTGACGGTCCCCTTCCGTCACGATCTATTTCGAAATGGTCACTCGGAACACTCATTTTGACTGTACCCCCAAAATAGATGAACTGGGTTAAGGAACCTTCTCGAGGTGTCTATGTGCGGAGTAGTTCACATTGTGCTAATCTTGTTGAATTTGGTATGAATTGTCCACCCGGGGCTTAACCAACGTATAAATCCCGCGTATATTTTGCATCCTGGGGGAAAAAGTAATTTCGAAATTTACGTCTGCTAGATGACATCACCTCCTCACTGGTACTGACCACGCTGGCGACACGTGTCTCAAAGTTAGTTGAGAGGAACCTCACTGAAATACGGTAAGAAAAAGCTTGCTCCTCTTACAAATAGCTTGCAAATTTGAAAAAGGCTTCATCTGGTTGGTCGTAAAACTTGGAAGGTTACTTGATATTATATTGTTGTAGGTAAAATAGAAATTCCTTTACAGCTCCTTCCCCGAACGAAAAGTCTCTTTTACTTTATCTTGTGTTTATCAGTAATGGCTCGACACTTTTTGTTGTAATTACAAGTTTTTATTTTTTAAATATTCGTATAATATGTTGGAATTTCGTTAATTTTCATTTAATTTTAGTACATTTCAAATTATTTGTAATTTCCAAATTAACGTATTCTCAAATTTTGCTGGAAATTTCCTTTTATTTATAATATCTTGCAAACTCATGAACACCCCAGTTAGTAAATTCCCAAGTTTTATAAATCTGAATTTAAATTTTACGAATTATATTTCTGACATTGACAATACTAATTTCCATTTTTTAAGTTATTTGTTCGGAATTCAGATATTTACTTGCATTGTAATGTTTAGATTTTAAATTTCTTTTTAAATTTAAATAGCTAATCTCTCAAAAATTTTCAATTTATTGTATATTATGCGTGAATATTTGAATATTTAAATTTTGAGAATTTTTTTTTAAATAATCTGAAGGGGGGATTTCAGAGATACCTATATTCATACATAAATTTGAAATTTATGTGATTTTTAATTTAATGGTACACTTTTAATTTTTGGTGAATTTTCAATGTCAGGGTGTTTACCGGTCCCGAAAGCTCCGGAAAACCCGAAAAAATCCCGGAGGCTAGAAGTAGGTCGTAGAACCCTCGAAAAATCTCTGAATTCGCTTAACTATTACCCAAGGTCTTGAAATTTTTTACAAATGTTGGACACAATTTTAGCATTTTATATGCTTTTATAATACTGGGTATACTTGAGCGAAAATCGTAACGCTCCCGCGACACGAATTCAGCCGCTTCATGGGTATGCTAGACCGTGGGCTTAAATGAGTTGGCTAAAGTGAGTTAGTTTAAGTGAGTTCGATACCATCACCCTCCAATTTCGAGGGATAAAGAGTGTAGAGGAGCCTAATCGTGATCCTACTGATAACGAAAAAAACGAAAAAAACAAGGTAGATATGTGTGTGAGCGTCCGAAGTATGTAAAGTACTAAGTTCAAAGCTGTTTGAGAACCTTTTTTCTAAAGCATTAGTTAAAAGAAAACACCTACAAACATTCACAATTTGCTCCTTACATTCCACGTAATAATGACCACAGACAGACCTTCTACAAATTCAGAAGAAAACCAGAACATGTTTAGTATGATGTGGTGATGACTATGATAAGGTTATCAGTCCGACCGGTTTGATTCATCTCCCCATTTCTCCGTATATTGTGCAAGTTCTTTCATTTCCAAATAAAATAACTCTTATATTTGACATCCTCGATTATCTGTTGAACATACTGGAGTCTTTGCCGACCTGCTCAGTTTTTTCCTTCCACCCTCCCTTCTTGCAGGCGTGATATTCCTGGGTGCCTTAAGTTATGCCATATTAGTATACCTTTCCTCGTCTTCAAACGATTCCAAATATCTATTTTACCTCTTACTCTGTTAAGTATTTCCTAATTTCTCTTACCTTATCCGTCCATTTGATATCAAGTATCCGCCTATAGCATCCCATTTCAAAAGCTTCGATCCTTCTCTTCTCTGGTTGTCCTATGGTCCAAGTTTCACATCCATACAACGATACATTCCAAAGATAAGTTTTAAAAAATAATTCTTTGATTCCCAGATTTCTTTTTGATTTGAATAAATTAATTTCTCGATGAAATTCCAATGTAGCTTGTCCTATTCTACTACTAATATCTCTTTTACACCTTCCACCTCTTGTTATTTTACTCTTGAAATAGCAAAATTCGCTTACTTACTCAATTTTTCCCTAACCAATTTGTATTTTGAGCTATTATGTTTACATCGATTACATATCATCACTTTATTCTCATTAAAAAAAAATATTTTCATGTAATATTCTAACTCCAAATATCCTCTCTATTCCATTTAAAATATTTTCTAAATCAGTACTTCTTTCAGTTAATAAAACAATATCATCTGCACACCTTAGCATCTTTACTCGCTCTCTATGTATAGTTACACCAACTTCAAATTTTTCTTTTATCGCCCACTTTATGTACTAATTAAATAATACTGGAGATAAGGAGCACCCGTGCCTTGCACCTTTTTTCGTATTTGCCTCCCCTTTCTCTATTTCTATTCTTAATTTGGCTTTCTGTCTGTTATAAAGCTTTTTCTGTATCCACGAATGCCATACATGTACCTATCCCACCCATTCTGAAGTCTCCCATTTAAAACTGAACCACATAGTTCAGAAACAACGTGAGTCTCAAATTTTGAATATTGGTTGAATTGATTCGCAATATTGCAAAGTCTAAATGCATTACGGCTTCGTTCTGATATACATATTAGATCTTCTGGCTCGCGGCATTCTAAATTACACAGTTTACTTTGTGGGGTTGAAAATTAATACCGGTAGAAAACTGAATAACTGAAAAAGAGTCGTTCCATATACATACGTTATGAGTAGAGACCGAATTTTTTGGCGTGTATAATCAGACAATTTGGCGCTATAAACTCAAAATTTGGTATTTTTTGGCGGAAATAAAAAAAAAATTGCAAAAAATAAATAAAATTTACGATTAAACGATGTAACATCTAACTGATTGTATGAGAATCGTGACCTATAGCGAGCTAGTAACGACAAGCCATTCGGGCCGGGCAAACAACAACAACATCGATGCAATGCTATTTTTATGCGAAAAAGAAAATCACTCGGATTTCGATAAAAATCAGCTCATCTGAAAGGAAATTTTATTTGCTACAAGGTACGTTCTGTTCAATTTTCCGTTGACCGCATTCATTCTCGAGATATTTTGAAAAAACATTGAAATTGCCATAAACTGCTGCCCTGAACTCTCCCTTTTCGACCTTGTTTCCTTATCAGTTTTTCTTCAATCGATGCTAGCGAACCTACAATTTGCCCGATCCCCATTATCTGATAATCCATGAGATCATGACTCAGCCGATGTTAGTACGAAATTAGAGTCTTACTTCATTTTCTTATTTTTCTCCTTTTGCTCCTTTTCTTTTGCATTTTTAGCACTTTTCGGCACTGCTATTTGGCAGTTATACTCATTTTTGTCATTTATTCAATTTTTGGCATCCTTGGCACAAAGTAACGTTACACAGCTGGTTAAAGTCTCATTCGAAAGGTAATTCGGTCTAGTATGACCCCCACCCCTCGACTTCATACCGACAAGGCCAAGTGGACCTTCTTGACAGAGATGTGTACAAAATATGAACATTTTCTAAGACTCTTGAAATAGTTCGAATGAATGTTACTGACTTTTCACACATACAGGACCTTCAAGACAGGTTATCACTTATGAAATCCGCGACCCCCCCCCCCCAACATGCGCGCGCGCGTTTTGAAACACAGGGTGCAAAAAGTCAAGTAGAAATCTTTTGAACGGCTGCAGGACCAGCCTAACGAGCATTTTCGGAATTTTCCCACACCCAAGTTGATTCACCCATTGAATAATTAGGAGTGCGATTTTTCATCATGCGAAAAAGAAGGGTGGTTCACGCGAAAATGAAACAGGGAAGGAAAAAACGCGACTAGAATCAGCTATTAAAAAAAAAAAAAAAAAAAAAAAGCGACAAATCACGCCAGTTTTAGGATGTTGGAAACTTTAAGGCTCTTTATCAGTTTTGGACCGTCAGTTCGGGCTAATATACCAGTTTGGGGTTTTGGTCAGATATTGGCTGTCCATCACATTGGTTGGTTTTTCAGTAGTGATTCTCAATTTCCAGATAATATTAAGCGTTTCCCGAAACATTCCTGATTTGATTTCTCTTTTTTCTCTACTTTTTCTCTTTGGACTGGGGGGGGGGCTCACATTTTTCGTATTTTTGATTGAAAACATTCTGGGAAACATCCCTGAATTGCACATGCTGCAGACGAGAGTGATCAGAGCCATAGCCAAATGATGCAGTGGCAGAAGTTCGTAACAGTCGAGCCCCTGGCACTGGTTGTTGAGGCTGACAGTCCAGCACATGACACTAGTTGTTGGAGCGGCAGTGGCAGTGGTTGATGACAGTAGCGACCTGGTACCTGCAGTATGAAAGGGTTGAGTACCCTGAAGTTGGAATTACCAAGAGAACAACTAAAATGGAACACTGGAAGTACCATTCATACATGCGACAACATACAGGTCCGACCATTTAAATTTGTGCGCCTTATTCGCGTGCATTCCGTTTGATTTCTAGACTTGTCGTTTTTCGCATGCAAACGCTATTTCTATCGCATGCAAATAATTATTCTCCAATAACTACTAATTTAATATTACATTAAATGACATGTAGATGACATAACTTACCAGTAAATTACCTTCTCAAGACAACATTCCGAACTGAACTCAAAAAGCAACGCGCAACTGCTAACTTGGAAGTTGGAAACAGAAACTGTGATATAGTTTGTAGACACACCTCGAACCGGATAGCCTAAGCCGCAAACGTTTATCTAAAGGCGCTAACTTAGCGACAACCTTGAAGCCTGAAGGTAACATCACCCGTAGCTACAAGCCATTATTTCATTCTGAATATCAACCTTAGCTGCTGAAAAAAATTGAATTATCCTCCAACATTTAACCGCTGAATGCTGCTAAGTCTCATCATCCACATCAGCAGTGTAGTGGATAATTGTTTTAAATTGCTGCGTAACGCTGCTGTCTGTATGTGTACTCTGCGGAATCATTTCAAAATCCGCAGCGGACAACTCTTGAGGTCTGCTGTTAGATCTGCTCACATCGCAGTGTAACGCTGCAGAATTGTATAAACGCTGCGTTGATTCTAATAATTTCGCAGCGGAAAACTGAAAATCCGCTACAACCAGGAGCTGAATTTTGCCCGATTTCGTCAATGGGGTAGGATTTTTGTTTTTGCTGTGTTCAGCCTCAGATCTGCTTTTTCACTCCTCTCAGCCAATTCGGTGGCCATATCCTCTAGCTCGTGCTTACTTTCTGCCGCCCGCCAGTACCACGACGTCCGCGATCCTTAAGTGGCTTAATTTTTCGCCGTCGTTTTCCCCAAAACTTGGACTGTTTCCCCGATGCATGGAGAGTGCTTGATAAGAAAAAATTGGAAAAAGGTCAACTAAAGTCAACTGTTTTCATTTTTTAATTCTGGTAGACACCCTGTGTAGTCGCCGTGTTTGCTAGGATGTTAGTGGAGGGGGGGGGTCTTCGAATATGACTAGCTTTCCGGCATTGGTGGGACTCGAACCCGAGACGCTAGGATTGCGAAGCGGGACACAGCGACTTCAGTCTTTATGATTTCGACCAAAAATCGAATTCGACTCCAATAGAAAAGTTATCGTGTGCGTTGATTAATTTCATATTCATCGTAATTTTTCTGAGATAAATGGAAACCTAATTTTCGAGTAACCTTCGGCGGCTTAGTACATTATCTAAGTGCCCAACACCGTGCCGTAAGAATATTTCCTTTATTCTTACTTAAAGGTTCGCACCACTATTATTTTTCTACATCGACGGCTCATTAACGTGCGCAGATTCGTATCGATGGCGGTTGAATCAAAAGTGAAAACAAAAACCGGCTGGAAAAAAGATCCGCGAAAATTTTTGTGTACACCGGAACGTGAAATCTTTAATGAATTCCAACCTTTTATACGCGCGTTCGCGGATGATTAATCGCATTATTTTCCCCCCATTTACATTATTTTTCTTCTTGGGAATCGCGGTTTTTTTTCGCTCGCACCCTCTTTCATCGCTCTTAATTCTGTTTGGCCGTGTAGTATTTTCCGTATACTTGTATTATTTCTCAATTACACGTTTTCATTTCTCGCCCCCTCCCCTGCGATGAAACGGCGGACCGTGAGTGGGCCGGGGCGCCGGTTAGGCTTTTCCGTTCCCCCTGAACCGGCCCCAACAACTCTCGCTGCGGTTTTAAGCGAAGAAAGCAATAACACGAGATCCGCAGAGCGCTGTAAAAGACTAACGAGCCTTCGTCGGGTGTTTTCTTATTGTTACAGATTCGATAATCCTGCATCGGTATCCGAATGGCCTACCAGGTACCTTACGTATAATTATTTAGTCAGCGTTAATTTGTGGCTGCTATTGTTCCCCTGTGATTTATGCTGCGACTGGACAATGGGTACGATACCCTTAGTGGAGAGCGTCACCGATAAACGCAACATGGCGACGTTGGCGTCTTACGTGGTCGTGCTGATGCTGGTGTACGTGGCCCTGGTGTCGGAAAACAGGCAACAAACTAATAATATTATAATGGTAATTTCGTCCACGTATTTGATATAGGTGTAAGGGGGGGGGGGTGTAATGTGTAAGCTTTTCGCTACGTGTATGAGAATTATAATGTGCCTCAAACCGTCGCCAAAGTCGATTATGAAAGGGTTAATTGCGTAAATGATCGGATAAGCCGAGCCAGATAGTTCCTTTTATTATTGAAGAAACGAATTTGGAACTTTCGAAGGGAGAAGCGGCCTGCGAGGATACCTATACATCGGCAATTTGTGCGTACGGCTTATGCGATTTTTGTGAATAAAGCGTCTCTTTTGAATGGAGAAATTGTGTCGAAATTTTCCGGCTTTTGTATCGGGAATACGAATTGAGTGCTCGCCTTCCAGTAACTTCTCTTTTCTAGCAGTATGTTGTCCGCGACACTGCAGAAGTGCGGGTGAGATGTGTACGTCCTTTTGGGAAACGCTATATGTCGTCGGTATACAGAGTGTTTCACGAATTAGCCTCCTCTTTTTTTCTTTCTTAATCGCAAAGGCTGATCTTCACGAGACGAAACTGAATTCTTATTTGAGGAGGTGTAGTTTCTTTTCTGATGAAAAATGTCGCTTCACGAAGAAGAATAGTCCAGAAGAATTAGCTAAAAAAGGGGTGTTTGATGAAATTAATTGCAGCACAGCTGAAACTTGGTACGATTGTTTAGTACCCTCTTCGGAAAAGCCCCGTGATCCCCCCTCCACCGGTGTCAGCATCACCCCTTAAGAGTCCAAAAAGTGCCCCTGGAAACAGTCTTTGGCTTGTATCTAGCGTAAAATTGAGTTATAGGTAAAAATATTCCGTACCAAAATTAAAAAGCGTAAATTCTCTACAAAAATGATATTTATGTTGTTTTTTTTTTTCGTGAATCCCATGCCAGCAAGATAATCGGCGTTCAAAATCACCCTAGCATGTAAATATGGAGTAACCTACAACGTATGCGATACTACATTGTAGATGGACCAGCTTATTTAAGAAACCGGATTGAAGACAGACAATAGATATCGGGTTGGCATCGGATTCACAAAAAAAAAACATGGATATCATTTTGGTAGAAAATTTTACGCTCTCTAATTTTGGTACGGAATATTTTTATCTATAACTCAATTTTACGCTAGATACAAGCCAAAAACTGTTTCCGGGGGCACTTTTTGAACTCTGGGGCGATACTCACACCAGAGGAAAGGGGGAAATTACGGGGCTTTTCCGAAGAGGGTACTAAACAATCGTACCAAGTTTCAGCTGTGCTGCAATTAATTCCATCAAAAATGCTGATTATCCTGGATTAGAAGGCTGAAACGAACCACCAACTTCAGAATCTTAAGAAGAAAGATACGGAAAAAATATCGAAATATTGGTTTCTTACATCGCTGATTTTAAATAGTGCACCAGAGTCTTGATGTGGCTTCGATTTGAGCCCAAAGTCAACATTAATTTCGCTTAAAAAATTGAATAAATTATTAATTTCGAGGAATTAATTTTACCTAAAAAACTAGATAAATTATCGATTTTTTTACTGTTGGGGGAGGGGGGGCTGAAGGCTGGAGAGGAGTCGCGAGTTTTTAAATATTGCATCAAATTTTTGATCTGGACCTGATTTGGGTCCTAAAGACCAAATTTGAGACACAAGAATAGTCAAAATTGTTTTCGCCTCAAAAATTAAATAAATTATCAATTTCCACTTTCTTTCTTTCTTTTTTTTTTTGGGGGGGGGGGTATCTGATTTTGAATATTGCATCCGATTTCTGATTTGAACCCCTGCCTCAGAATTTTGATCTGGGTCCCAGCATCAAATTTTTGATCTGCACCCAATTCAGATTCAGAAGTTTAATTTTTTCAAACCCTAGAACAGTCAAAATTATTTTCGTTTAAAAATTAAAGAAATTATGTTGTGTTTTTTTTTGTTTTTTTTTTTTTTTTTTTGAGAAGGAGGAGTCGCTAATCTTAATCATTGCATCAGATTTTGGATCTGGACCCGATTTGAGCCCAAAAGTTGAAATTTCAAACTCATTTATATATCCAAAATTAACTTCACGTGAAAACGATCGATTTTCTTATTTTGATGAGGAGGGGGGCGAAGAGTTGCTGATTTCAAATATTGCATCAGATTTATGATCTGGTTCTCATTATGAGATTTTTGATCTGCGCCCGATTCGGGCTCTAAAAACGAAGTTCCAGATACAAGACCAGTTAAAATTAATTTGCTTTCAAAAAATTGAACGAATTATCGATTTACTTTTTTTTTCTTTTGGGTGGGAGTGGAGAGGAGTCGCTGATTCCAAATATTGCATCATATTTTTGCTCTGAAAGTGATACAGGTCCATAAGTTCAAATTTTAGACCCGGTAATTCAAAATTAACTTCGCTTAAACAATTGAATGAATTATTATTATTATTATTTTTATTATTTGTTTGGGGGTGGGGGGTTACTGATTTTAAAGAGTGCATCAGATTTTTGACGTGGGCCCGATATGGGCCCAAAAGTCCAAATTGTAGACCTAAAAAGTTTCACAATTAATTTCACCTAAAAAATTGAATAGATTATCGATTTCCTCTTGTTGTTGGGGGAGGGAAGTCTCTCATTTTAAGTAGATATTGCATCAGAATTTCGATTTGGACCCCGATCTGGATTACAAATTTAATATTTTCTCCACAATTAAAACATTGATCAACGTTGCAAATGTGGGCCTCCTGAGGAGAGTAGATCAGTTTCACTTGGCGAATGTATCTGATAAGTTGGGAAAACCGTAAACGAAGTGTCAACCTATCAATTTCATTTATACAGATATATATGGTGTTTCACGAATTTGCCCCCCTTTTTTTTATCGCAGTCAGATCTTCTCAGAGCAAACATGGATCTTCAAGAAAAACAAGAAATACAACAATATGTATCACAAAATCAAAAACTAAGGGCATGTACCAAATAATGATAATAATAATAATAATAATAATAATAATAATAATAATAGGTAATAATTCACAAACATTACAAAAAATGACGTAAACTACTTGAAAACACAAAACTAGTCAAAGTAAAACTAAAAGAAAATAATAATAAAGATCAATAAAACGAAATTATGACCAATTATTAGTGCCCGAAGTTATACGCTACCGAATGTTAAGCTGAATGACGTACTCGTATTTACGGGGAATTGAGTATGCAATTTCTCATACATGTATACAAATAGCGATAAACTATATTTTGGTCTAGAAAAATAAATTCACTTTTTTTTTTTTTTTTTTTTGAGACAGGAAATGGGATTAACGCGGAGTAAACGAGGAATGTCACAGGCAAAGGTCTAGTTTCCTTTTGGGTAAAAAAATCTCTCTAAAAAAGGGTGTCCATTTCTTCAGTCCCTCAAAATTTAATTTACCCTGTGAAATATACCCCAATCCGTTGTATTTCATTTATACGTATTTGTGTAGGACATCCCCTCGTTTTACGCCAACCCGTCTTATCAACAGCTCAGTGTCATCCAGGGGCTGAAGAAACGAGAACCCCCACCCCGGGTAGATGGAATCTTGATTCCCTATTGGTGGCGATCGTTTGTGCTTCGTTTGTACACCAACCCTTGTTCACTTATAGTTTAGGGCAAATGCGAGGCATATTCTTCTTTTATTAACACATCCTGGCGTATTAAATTTTCTTCATTCCTGTGAGCTTATCGTAATAATCATACTCCGAATTGGAAATTGGTCATTTAAGACTCTATGAAACTTGCAGATTTTGTAAGACTTACAGACTTTAATGCCTCTCTTAACTCTATTGAAGACCCCTGAATATCCATTCCAATTTTTCATGATTAGCTCAAAATTCTTCAAAATCTTGGAACCTTATTCAGAACTATTACCGATTTCTCTAGACTTGTTAATGATTCTTTGAAACTTTTTCGGACTTTTTGAAAACTCATCGAGTTGTGTTTACGATTCTTAATGAAGCTATTCAATGCTTCACGACTTCCTTAGAAGTCTTTGAGATTTTTACTGACTTATTGCAGACTCTTTACGACTCTTTCAGACCTATCGACTCTTGGAAACTTTTCCAGACTGGGTTATAGCTCATGAAGATATTTTCACCCTTGTTGCACGATTCTTAAAACTCTACCCGATATGTTTTACATTTTTTAATCAAGATTCTTCAAAACATCAGGTTTTAAGAACTCTTCAAGACTATTCCCTAAAAATGTTCAAGTTAGTGAATGATTCATGCTCAAGACTCCTTCCGACGTGTGTGAAATTCTTAAAGATCAGTGTCAGATTTTTGTGCAATATGTTGTGAGGTAACCCCTCCCCCCTCTCCTTAAAAAAAAAGGTTTTCTGCATTATGAAACAGAAGTCATACTTACTGACTCTTTGTAACGTTTTCAAGCATTTTTGAGGTCCTTTTCACTTTCTTCTACAGACTTGTTCAAGGATCTCCAACACTGTTTAAGTCACGTTTCCTTCTTAAAACTGTCGCAGACTTTTTTTTTTCAGTTTTTCGAAACTTTTTCATCCATTTTTATGACTCTTTAAAACTTGTTCGTGACATATTCCCTTGAAACTTGTGCAGGGTTCTCTATGATTCTGATAGACTTGACTTGTTTAAGACTCTGTAAGTCCCGTAAAAGATCGGTCGATTCCTTCGTGCTTTGGATTATCTTAGACTCTTCTAAACTTTCCTAAGACTTCTGATGTTTCAGGACTTCAGACTTTTCCATTCTTACTGTGGAAATTTTCAAGTCTTCTTGAGGCTGTTCTAGACTCTTCTGTACTTACTCGTTTGAAAAAATTTTAAGTCTGTATAATTTGTTCAACTCTCTTCAGAAGACTCTCTCGACATCTTCCGGACTCTGTATGACTCTTAGACGCTTATTTTCGACTTCTTGAAAATGCTCCATCGCTCTCCAAGAATTTTTCGACCTATTTTAAAATTCTTCAAGACCAGTATCGAATGCTGGTGAAAGCACGCTCTTCCCTTGCACCGTTCAGATTTTCCTTTATCCTTTTGTTTTACTCATTTCTCGAGTCCACCTTCTCAGCCGAGAGCCTCAGAGCATATGTCCCCCCCCCCCCCTGGAACTCTAAATGAGCCTGAGATAATTCAGAAATATGTGGAAGGTTCTAAAACGCGATAACCAGTGTAGGCCTTCAACGTACAAAGCTGCCGGGAGACCCCTGCATGTTGCCTCCTCTGAAAAATTTCTGGAATAAACTGAGTGTTCACTTGTGTTTGGCTTATGCCTATTACCGCTACTTCTAGAATATGATGGATAACATATGTATATCTTCAATGTAGAACTACTGGGAGACCCCTGTATGTTGCCTTCTCTGCAAATTTCTAGAATTGTTCGTTGAATGTTCTTCTACGTACGGTTTCCGCTTTTAGAACCGACGTATTTAAAATTCCGCCCACAAATCTTTCCACATTCATCGCATTTTCAACTTGGATTACGTCGGAGAATTCAACGACACACCTTGCTGCACTGCGCCGTGTGCCAATTACTAATTCAGAATAGTTAATCATCAATTTCATACCATCTACGTATATATTTCGCAATTAATTTTAACTCCGGTCCGACAACAATAGCATTTTCATTTGGACGTACACACGTGTTGTACTTCCCCCTCGTAAAGGGCTAACTAAAGCCGGTCGTTGAGGATTAGCCTGTTAACCTGCCCATATATAGGTTGACACGTTAACGTGCTCTGGCGCAAAAAAAAAAAAAAAAAAAAAATGGGAAAAAAAGAAGAAATAAAAATGAAGGGACAATTCATTAATGATATTAATACGTCTAGTGCCGCAGATTAATTTTGCGAACGTGTGTCTACTGTACGGGACCGACTGGTACCTTATCTTTTGCTATATTTGTTTTAATGGTTTTTTATTTAATTTTTTTTTTTCAGAGCTTGGGATTACTAGTCTTTCCTTTTTTACCCGCTTCAAACTTGTTTTTTCCTGTGGGATTTGTCATAGCAGAGCGAGTGCTGTATATGCCGTCGATGGGATTCTGCATGCTGGTCGCTTACGGTTTCGGGCTGATTATCGAAAAACGGTGAGTACGGTGTCGCGTTGCTCGCATTGCCAGCAAAATTGCATTTATTGTTGTTCCCGGTCGCAGCTTCGGCGATGATACTAGCGCACGAGATTGTAGATCGAATCGGATGGAGCGACGGATTGACGTAGAAATGATTTATACGATTTGCCCGAGTGCAACTTACATGTTGAAAATTTGGGGGAAAGAACCGGTCTGTCGTAACTGCGGTACGAAATTGAAGAACACCAATTGAATTGATGTTCGAGATCGGCCCACGGCAAGGGAGCCGAGCACTGTTCGGACAGAGCGGGCCGGGGTCGTCTCGAAACCCAGAGTACTCAAGGGAGAGAATCAAGATAGGAGTACGGTGACAAAACTGCTGTTCAAGAATGGTCTCGCCTCCGAGAACCCGTCCGTGGTCGCTGGACCTTGTAGGCAGGTACACAATGTCACTAGTTTCGTCTTACGATGCGGTGGGGGGCAGCCGGGTGAAAAGTATATGTCAGTTCTTTCAGAAAAAAGTTACAAATTACCCTTATTAGAATTTCTGAATTCTCTTTGGCTTCTCCATTTCTTATGTAGTCGTTAGCTCCTGTAAAATGAACAATAGGGAGCAAAGAAAACAAGTTCTGCACGTGGTGGGTGCCTTCTATTACTCCCCCTTCCCTGTCACTCTATGCTACAGACTTATTGAAATCGTCCTGGAATAATATGTGATCAGAAAGAAAAAAGAAGAAACCACTTTCAGATCTGATCTGAATTTACGTGGTAATCATTTGAAATTATGGATTAATGGAAAAAGAGACTAGATCAAAGCACTTGGAAATAAAGGAGAGAGAAAAAAAGAAGAAATTAAATGAGTAAAGAACACATTTGCACGTCAGTAGCATCAATAGGAAGTTCCCCCGATGGAGGATAGGTAGAAATTTTGTTTATAGCGCGGTGGCGGATCTACGAATCTTGGCCCAAATTTTGACTTAGTAAGCAAAAAAGATGTTCGGGTAAAGATTTGGCCCAAATTATTGGACAGGCAAAACCTGTAATCGAATAAACTGTCTCGATTCTAATTATCAGCCAGAATAATAATAACCTTTATTCCGGTAATTTACAACTTCTTTGTTACATGCTATTTGTTTATTATCTAGTTAGCGGACGCCCATTCCTGAGCATGGGTCAACCCCCATCTTTTGCCAGATCCCTCTGTTTAATGCCACTCTTCTCCATAACGTTCCTAGTTTCCTTTCTATGTCTTATCTTCATCTCGCTGCCGGTCTACCCCTCCTTCTTTCATTGCCATATGGTATCCTATCAGTTGATCTCTTTGCTCATGAGTCTCTTTTCATTCTAGCCAAGTGTACCGCATACCTGATCTTTAGCAAACCTACTGTCTGAAATAAATGTCTTTTGTTCTTGTCTTACCCCTAATTTCCGTATTCCTGATTCTGTCCTTCATTCTTATTCTCAGTAAACTGCTCTCCATATTTTGCTGTGTTACCTGAAGAGACTGTTCGCTTGTTTTTTGTGCTCCATACGTGAGAATTGAGTACACGTGATTATAAAATTTTTATTTTGAATGCCACTTTCATTTTCCCTTTGAAAATCTGTCCTAGTGCTCACTGACGCCTCCATGCCATCTTCCATATTTCGTGTAGTTCTTTATTTAGCCCCTGATCAAATGATGTAATCCGTCCTAGGTAAGTGTATTCTTTTACCCTTTCAATTTCCATTCCATTCACTTCGAGGTTTTCTGGAGATCTATTGCTCATGTATTTTGTTTTGGTTAAATTCATCTGTAGCCCAGATTCTTCACATGCTCTTGTGAGGTCTTTCACCATTTCTGTTGCTTCCTCCCTACTGATTCCTACTGGTTCCTATCAGCACAAATATCAGTTAACGTGCTCTAAAATTTTATTTTTCTCCTGACCTCGGCAGAAGGGGAGAAGATATATTTACACCTTTACCACGTACCACAACAAAGATGGTCTCAATTTGCAAAAGCATATTAATAATCGGTGTCGGCCTCTTATTCTAAGTAAATATCGATGGTCTCATGGACACTTGTGCTTACTAACATATTTATCAAAATTGAGTTAAGTACGTAGATCTGCAGCTGAAGATGTAAGCTATCCGGTGGTAGATACGATACAGCTGATAATTTGGACCGCCAGAGAGCGCATTCTGATTGATCTAACTGATAAGTTGTGACAGGTGGAGCTCTGACTCCGCAATTTCGTGAAACCAAAATTATTTCTTCGCAAACATACGTTGCGATCTATTTTGAAGCGCTCAGAACGAAAAATCAATCACTCATTTATGGGACCCATTTATCGGCCCACAATGGTAATGTTGAATTCACGAAAGAAATATGCTGTTTGCACGAAATACATATATAAATGACAAGCGCAATAACAAGTACGAAACAGAAAAAGAAATAGTTTGAAGAAAAAATTAAATTCCAGAACGCAATATAATTCACTTACACGATAAAATAAAATACGCCCGGAATTTTAATACCGTCTACACACAATGAAAAAAAAGACACGATATTACTGCGCCCGAAATAAAAAGTTTAAATTCTCGGCCTCCATCATACTTGCCACAAATTTACAATCGCGCACAAATTAATGTCAAAATCAAATTTTGGAGCAATAAAAATCTATGAATCGATTCTCCCCCTTCTCAGGAGTCACAAATTCAGATTAAGAGCCAAACCGATATCAAAAACGAATTCGTTGAGTTCGAAACCTCTCGATGATCTCGATGGGGTCATTCGCATAAATAATAGGTCTAAAAATTCCTAATGTACTGTAATAAAGGGTAATTTTTACACGCCCACTCTTTTTTTGTTCTCTCAACCCGAGCCCTGAAATCCGCCCTTTCGAGCATTACCTCAGAACTCCCCTCTATGGCGTTTCTAGAGTACTTAAGAAAAAATTCTTAATGACCGTTTTTATAGAAAATTGGATCCCTCTTAAACTCATGGATCTCCTATCTCCACGAGTGTGTAGTGTGTACGTTATCCGCGATGACGTATAATTTTTGTGTTTAAACAACATAATATACTGTATGCAAGTCATTTCGTGATATCGATTTTAAAACTCGTCATTTAAACTTTTTTTTTCGTGGCTTCACATTTCGTTCAATCACACTTTTTATTTCGTGCTATTTAATACTTCCCCTCATTTATCGGCATTTGAACTCGTTTCACTTCGTTATGTCGCGCGTTGACCATAGATACTCATAGATAACATACGTTGCTATGTGTATAAAATATCATTTTCTTATTTATTAAGTTACCGAATTGAGCTGATCTACTGCGGATGTATTGGTACATTATATTACTGGTATCCGATACCTTTGCTCTTAATTTTGTTGGATCAGTTGACTCTTTGACAATTTTTCTACATATCGAGTAGCTACTGGCGGGCGATTTATCGCTTTTCGCCGAGTGAAAGATATTTTGCACACAGGCTTAATTCAGTTACTAGCGGGCGATTTATCGCTTTTCGCCGGGACTGAATTCGTCGAGAGCCTCGCAGGGGGAGCGGTGAAAGATCCACCACCCCTTGTGGATAAGAGACTAATTTGGACTTTATAATTTCTGCTTCTGTAATCATGATCGCCTTTATGGCTTAAATACGATTTAGAGTAGTGGTAGGATGGACTGCCGTGGTTTTGACCCCGGTGGTACCGGATAGGGGGATGGGCTTACTTCTACTTAGAAAATTTAAAGATGAGCCGACTAATTAATGTGTGGAGTTATCCAGTAGTTTGAGTTCTCTGTCATATGGAGTAATCTACCTGTCGTAGAAGATGACTGCTTATTTTCAGATTTCATTAGTTGACTATTCTGCATCGTTCCTACTGTTTTTGAGGAGATGTACCCCCTTTCAATTGTCTATACTCTGAGTCCGACTAGCTATGTGCTATGTTTACTCACTATGATGGTACTTGTTCATAGGAATATCACCTGACTCACCAAAGTTGCGGTGGAGCAGGTCGAAGTAGCGGTTATTAACAGTTTTATTCCCAACTCTCAATCATACCTTTTCCTTATTTACCTCTTCCTCCTGGGAATTCTGTCCGAGAGTGTTGGCATTGAGCTTGTACTCTGCCCCCTCGGTGGTCCACGTAATCCTGCTGATAAATACCACGATTCGTGTAGACTTGATCCTGATGTCGAATTTTCCATCACGATCTAGAGCTGTTATTAACTCCGAAAAGCCACTAGTGTGTTACTCCACAATACTAGAAGTGTTTCTTGTTATATACCTATGAACTAATATCTGAATAGAAGACCGTGTGGTAGATTGTCCTTCTAGGGCATCTACACCACGTTAAACAAACATTTTTTTTTTATAGTGAACGTGTTCAACCCCTTCGGCTGCTGGCCCTAGGATCCGGGCACACGTCTCAAAGTTATACTCGTAAGTAGAGAGCAGCATTATGCAAATCCATAATATTTTTGAAGTCATTTCTGATCCCAAAAGTGATGAAAAATGTTTACGTTTCAGAAAAATCCCTGCATTTTGAGCCTCATTTCATTTTTGCATATTTTACATATTTGGAAAATGCATATTTTTACATATTTCATGTCTTTTTTGCATTTTTTCTAATATATTTTTACATTCATTTAACCAAATTCAGAAAAATTATCCAAAATACGGCTATTTTGCGTTTCATCCGTGTAAAAAAAAAAAAAATCGTATCCTGTTAGGAAAAGAAAAAAAAAAAAAAAAAAAAAAGTTGAAGAAAAACTTTTTTGCGGTTTGAGTACTACCAGGCCGCCAAAAGAAATATTTCAGTTTGTTCAGTTTTCTCTAGCGTTTCAGTTTAGAACAAAATTTGAACAACAATAATTATTAATGGGGGCTTTCAAAAATCTGTAAGATGATACCCATATTGATTTTACATATTTTTGGAAAAGACGCATGTTTTGGTCATATTTGGGGTAGGAAAACATGCGTATTTTATTCATATTTAAGCTTCTTTTTTTTTCTGCATACCATGCCGCACTCCAGTTATAAGGTGACGAAATTTCCAAAACACTCTCCTGATAAATTTCAATTTCATTTTTGTTAGTTAGCCCAAGTGTCCATGTGAAACATTGCATTTATCTACATTTTCAAACTCGAAAACTAAAATAGGTTGGAGTGAGGCCAGTGAGTATTTTTGATGGGGATGAAGGGGAATCGTTTACTACAAAAATCGTTACGTCCGTAGCACAATTTTTGCAGAAAATTGAAAAAATATGGATTATTCTTGCACCGTTCATGAACAAAATCGGTTTTGTAAACCTTATTGATCTGACTGGAGTAGTTTTGTTTCAGTAGTTGCCATAACTGACTTTCATTCCGTGCATCGTCATATTTCCTACCACACCATTATTACCCTCCGGCCACTGATGCGATACTCGAAAGCGTAGTTTCCGGGGCCGGTGATGCGGTATCTGAGGTACTTTGGCATGCGTGCATCGCCATACATGCCATCACACCAACCTAACATAAAGTTCCACCAGTCCATTTAGAAAAGGAAAAAATAAAAAAATCCATTAATTCTGTATATAATTTCGTCAAGTGTCCGTATACCCTTCAGATGTACGAGTAGGCAAACATATTCATCCGTTGTTGAGATGTGTTGCCTACTTACTTGGTTGAAGAAGCGTCACGTACGTTGTGACACTGTATATACGCTGAAGAGCATTTTGTTGAAACATTGAAATTAATTTCTATAGAAGCTCTGTAAAGGTCTCTTTTTCTGTGTGGAAATTTTTCACTTGAAGAATTTATATCGTTGCTGGGAATTTCGAAAGCTCTTTCTCTCTTCCCACCCCTCGAATTCTTGTTGAACTTTGGGACTGTTAACTGGTGAAATGAAGTATCTGCTGCTTTTCCCCCGGCCGAATGCTTTACACACGCGGCATACTGTCTGGAAAAAATTCATGGTGATCAGTGTTTTTATTGCTCCGGCATCTCCACCAGGATTCAGCGTTCTAATTGGTTTCCTTTTCTATAAGAAAGCTTGCTCAGTTATTTTTGGGAAACGTTTGTAATATGGAGCGCTGGAGGCAGTGTAACAAACCAGTGGACATACTGACTGATTGATAGGCAGACAGAAAAGCGCGTATATAGACAAAACCCGGAGCCTTGAGTAATCAGAGAGCGAAACCCCCTTGGAGTGTCAATTAGTGCGAGTGAATTCAAAGAAACACGTGAAATCAACGGTGGCGAAGGGAGAGAAGACAAATCAGGAGGAGAAGAAGAAAACAGAACGTAAAAAGTGAAGAAGCTCTCGAAAACGATAATTAGTATACCTTGAAAGTTAACACGGCATTTTGTAGTTTCAAGGGATTCGTTATACTGGAAGGGCGAAAACCGCGA
The DNA here is from genome assembly GCA_031841125.1 of Acanthococcus lagerstroemiae. NCBI lineage: Eukaryota > Metazoa > Arthropoda > Insecta > Hemiptera > Eriococcidae > Acanthococcus > Acanthococcus lagerstroemiae. The sequence continues at coordinate 49,126,216 of CM063113.1, forward strand.
TAAAAGCGACAAATCAAAATTAAAGAAAAAAAAATAAATAAAACAATTTTCAAAGAAGTTCTTCGCTTAAAACGTTTTCAGTGAAGTGACTTCTCTGTTTTTTCCTTTTTCGTTCCTCTTAATTTTTTATTTTTAGTATCTCGAGAAAGTGCGGCTCAGTGGTTGGAACTCGTTAATATTGTCTGATCTTCGAGAGAACAAGCGAGAGAACGAGAGAAGGAAGTCTCATTTATTTTTCTACGTTGATGAAGGTAACAACGTCTTTTGTTGGGGAACTTGAAACATTTCGAATTAGAATGGTTTCGGATCCGGGTAAAGGGCTTTTGGGACAAAATTTCGGTCGCTTTATGGTTGATGGGTTCGCAGTTTGTTTACCTTCTCCATTTTGTGACAGTCGCACGGTATTCGCAGCTGCGGCTTCTGCCGCGAAGGATTAAAAATAATTAGACGAATGATACGTACCTATTGCCGGAATGGGCAGGAGTGAAGGTGTCGTTGTAACATTCTCTTGTCCGGATCAAATATAGCTAGGCAACGTATCAAATATGATATAAAGGAGCCCCCACCCCCCTAAACATGAATTGTTGTGTGAGTCGGCAAACTTGCTTTTAGTTGGAAATTATGGGTCTCCAGTTGACAACATTGAAGACTTTATTCGAAAAGCGCTTTCCCAAAGTGGTCTGAATCATGTATGGGTTCTACACCTTTCCCTCTCCATACAACTTCTTTGGTTTCTGGCCCTTTGTGTAATTATTGTAGGATTGTCAACACCCTCCCTCCTCGGGTTTGGAACCATACTGCTAGAGATTGAGCGGGGGGTCCAAAGATGTATGCTCTACGTTGATGAGTGGGATTTTCAAACATTTTTAAAACTTCGCATTTTTAGTTAGACTTTCGACATTTTTTTAAACCTCGTATTTTTAGTAACTTTTTCTCAGCATTTAACTTTCACAGATTGAAGCCCATACTTTTACATTTATTCTGTGCTGAACTTCTTCCTGCGGTAGAGATATTCTTAGAATGTAGTGAAAATCGGAAATAGAGTAAACTATAAATTGTCTCCCTTTAACCCATTCATAATGAGTTCAAAAGTTCTAATTATGATTCTTAATGAAGGTGAATACATCTACTGTAACGCATTGTAAGTGCAAATCAAAATATTCAAACTTTTGTGGGGCGTTGAAGTTTTGTGTAATGCCACTTTTTCCAATTTTGAAATGTCTACCAAATATCACTGAAATAATTTTTTTAATTATTTTTATAATTTTTTAGCGATTGTTTCTAACTGCCGTAGGAGATGACGCTAATTTCCAAAACAAAAACATTGCAAAAAAAAAAAATCAAATTACCAAAATCAGACCGGCCTGATTTCGGTAGGATTTTTTATCCTAATTTGGTTGTGAAACACTGTAGGTAGTGATCCTAAGATTTTCCTTATTCTCAGCGATTTGTAATCTAGCTTAATCACTTCTGAAAATACGTATACTCTAAAAGCTTACCAAATTGGGATCAAAAGAAGTCTTACCGAGTTAGGATCACTTTTGTTTGGATTGTTTGAAATAATTTTTATTTTTTATTTTTCCTATAATAAGTGATCCCGTAATCACCTTGACATTCCCTTGGTACTGACGCGATGCCTGAAAAGGTAGTTTCCGGTGCCGGGGGTGCGGTGTCTCAGGGGCCACTTTGGCATGCGTGCATCGCCATACGTCCCACCACACCAATTATCTTGACATCAGCAAGGTCTCAAAACAATTGAACAGCGCTTCATAAATCAGAATCAAATAAAAAAATTATTTGTCCAAAAAAACCAAATTGGGGGGAGGGGGTACATTTTCCGAAATAAATTTCACGTGGAAATATTTTTCAAACTATAATCAACTTAGAATGGTTGACCACGAATTTTTGTAGATTCCAATTTTTGCGAGAATTTCAACTTTGAAGTAGGCCTTGTGCATTGGCCAAAAATGTTCTATCACGACCTCATATTTTTATGTGGCTATCTTAAATTGAGATATCAGACAAGTGAGTATTCTAATTTATAGCTTAGGGATGCACTTTAGAAACAAAAAAAAATATTAGCTCATTCCGGGGGCGGCGGTAAAAGTGCTTCTATTTCGGTAGGGTGATTCTAATTTGATAGTTTAGGGGAGAGTGGGGAGTAATCGGACACGGGGAGGATTCGGACGACCCCCATTTGGAGCTTCAATATTTTCAAAAATCGCCAATTTCCAAAATGAAACTTCATTATATTGATATCGATTCATTTATGCAAGAAAAAAATTCAGACTTTTATCATTTTTGCGGATTTATAACAGAAAATGTACTTTTTAACTGTTTTTTTGCTCAGCCACCAATTTTTAAAAATGAAATCATTTTAGCTTTTTGAAGAGATATCAATTTCAATCGATTTTTGTTAGGTAAGTTGAATATTCGAAAATAAGTAGGTAAGCAATTTTTGTCGTTACGGCTGAGTGTCGCTTCATGTAAAAAAAAGTTCACATAAAAATAATAGGTTGGGAGCATTCGGACAAATGGTGTTCTCACTGATTTTTCTGTGATCTCGATGTAATAAAAAGTGCCGGTGTTTTTTTTTTTTTTTTTTTTTTTTTTTTTTTTGTGTAGGTGCCTGATCACTTTTATTTCTCGGACGTACCAGATACCTCGTTTGTGGCTTTTACTGATATTATTGAAAAACTTGACTTGGTTAATGATGAAAAAAAGAATCAGCGACAAAATCGATATTAAACGGTATTTTGTTGATAATTAATCGTTTGAATGGTTTTTATTTTGTTTACGAAATTTCATTTTCGTAATTAAATAATAAATTTGCGTTTGTGCATATTTTCTTCAATTTTTATGGAATTTTATGTCGTGTCCGAATCCTCTCTATAACTTTGTACAAATGGTCATCCCCCCTGTCAGGTTTCGGACAAAAAAATCAAGTTGTTGAAAATTAATTATCATGGTGATAGTGAAGATAAAAATGGGAAATAAAAATCATTTTAGATGTAAAAAAGTCCAAAATTTACGATGGTGGAATGCAATTGCCACAAAATCTCAACGTCAAAATGCGAAAACTGTCCGAATCCTCCCCACTCTTCCCTACTCTATTTCAATGGGGGTTGTTTTTCTACAATGAAAACCAGACGGCAGGATGTCCTAAAAAAAACTCCCATTTCATCAAAATAAGAATCACCCTGGTCCTTCATTAAATACAAACAAAGTATCGGGAAGTGGTGGAATCGAAAACAGATTTTTAAAGAAATTTTCAGAAGATTAACACCAACCCTCACGTCACTTTTTAACCTGATAGTAGAAAAAGGAGCAATACCACTACAATGGAAGTTGGCAGAAATAGTCTTACTCTTCAGAAAATAGTGCGAATCAGAAATAAACCTTATTTGCAAAATTTTCTCTAAAATCATCTTCTTCTTCGGACGCCATATCCGATGCCGGCGGTTTCTATCACCCGACTCTCCAGGTTAGGTGCGCTAGTTTACCATTGCTTTTCCCGCGGTTTTGTTGCGTTAGAGTTTTCCTTCCCTATGCCGAAGAGCTTGCAGACGCAGTTCGCATACACGTGCACACGCACAGTATCAATCTTTCTGATCTGGTGGTAACACGCCCGGCGATTGTAATGCCTTGTTTGTGTGAACTAGCGGGGGTTACAGGACGTGCTATGTTTGCGCCTCGATTGATACTGTAGTCGCTGTGTTCGCTAGGATGTTAGTGGGACTATTCGAAAATCACCAGCTGTCTGGTGTTGGTAGGACTCGCCGAGACGCAAGGATTGCAAAGCGGGTACGTTACCCCTTGGCCACACAGTGACCTAAAATTATCAAAGACCGAATCTATAATTACCTTGAATTTTAATCAGAGTATATACAGAACAAGCAGGATTTAGGAGGGGTTGGTCTACAGTGGATCAAATTTTGTTATAAACCAACTGATTGAAAAAACAAAAACAACATTTCTCTGAAACTGTAATTTTTATACATTTTCAAAAAGCATTTAATTCGATGTACGTTTCTGACCTTTGGAGAACACTATTTCGTCAAGTTATCTAAAAAAATGTTATAAATATCTGGAAGGAGATATCTGGTTATTCGTGGGGGAGCGTAGACTTAGATAAAATAGGATGAAATCTTAAAATTAGAAGGGGCGTAAAACAAAGTGAACCTGTATCTCCCACCCTATTCAACAGCCAACTGGAGGAAATATTTTGGGAAATGTGGAGGGAAAGAAAAGCGATAAAAGTAAATGGACAGTGGCTCTGTAACCTGAGATTCACAGAGTGGTCCTCATCTCACAAGATATTCAGGAACTGTAAAAGATGGCCAATGAATTTTGTGAAGCAAGTAAAAAGGCTGGGCTTAACATTAACATAAAGGAGACAATCTTTCTCTCTCGAACCAAAAATCAAATCCTCTTATAAAAAGGAGAAACAATCGAAGTAGCAGAGGAGATGACATATCTAGACCAGATAATTTCCTTTTAAGGAAACATGGAGAGGAGATATGTAAGAGAAAAGGGAATGTGGGGAAAAATTTTCATTGAAGGAAATGTATGAGGGAAAATTACTACTTGACCTACAAATAAAAACCTTGGAGTGTTACATCATCCCTGTTCTCACATACGGCGCTCAGACATGGGCTGCAACAGAGAATCAATGAGCAAATCAGGAATTTGAATAGCTATGAAACGTTTAATAATCAAAATAAAGACATCTGACAGAATCAAGAATGTCGACGTGAGAGAAAAGACAGGCGCAAAAGACTGCAAATATTTAGCCAAACGGTTTAACATGGATTATGCCTCACTCCAAGGAATCCAGATTCCTTGCCTGGGGTCACTGTTGTGAGTGAGTTGTCGGATATCTGCCTGTTCTTGAGACAGTCTGTACGATTCATGGCGTTTCCTGATGTGTGGCATTCGGCTTACTACACCTCACCATTTTATCTCCGACTGGAGAGCTAAATGCTTTAGCCTCCCTCATCGGTACCAAGTCTACCGAAGAGTTAGTTTCCACCCCGCAAGACGTGGACGCGCATAGACTCCCCTGGTTGTCGTTCTTCGCTCATCCGCCGATGGATCTGGCATCGACTGACGTATGAGTGCCCACTACCTAGAGAATTAGCTCTAGCGACGATCAACTTTACCCGTGCGGGGCTTTAAGATTATATAGTTTCAAATTTTGTAAAATAAAATCTTCACGAATTATAATTATTTCATAATAGCCCTTGTTCCCTTACTTTTTGAACGCTCCTCGTATTTTCAGTGTTTGGAGAATGACCCGTGAACAGAAAATGAAAACGAAATCGGTGTAACTGGACAAACGAAAATTGCAACAAATGTACCGATTATACGGCAAAAACAAAACGCAGAAAAGTGTTTCTAACACGTGCGAGTGGCAGGGAAATGAAATGTTCCAGTATTCGTGTTAAACTTCGACGATAAGTTCGTAAATTTCGCGAGTAATTAGGAGACCTAAATTCGTATAGAACTAACGAATGCGAAAATCGAGCACGTTGAACTCGTCAACGAGGCCGGCAGAATTTACCGACAGAACGTTTTAACCGCAAATATAACGAAAAGGAAGAAAAAAGAAAAAAAAACAGTTCCAACCAACCAAAAATGCCTACTAATTAGTCTTTGCGGATATAAAAACCGAAAGGGTCACGAAAAGCTCGTGAATTATTTCGGCGTTTAATCACCGTTTTTTGTTCGTACACGCCGAAAATGTCTAAAATAAACAAACTTATAAATATTTCCACGACAATTAACGTTCGCTTGTGACGCCGTTAAATAATCGACATTGTTTCTCTTTTGGTTTTTTTTTGTGTGTGTGTGTGTGTGTGTTATTTTATGATGTTTGCTCCGTTTTCCTCTTCTGACCGCACTTTGTCTTCGTTTGTTTTTCAGAAATCGAAAGCTAGTAGGATGGTCGGCGGTCATTGTTGTGGTGCTGGTGCATGCTACTAAAACGTACATTCGCAATATCGACTGGCGAGACGAATACAGCGTGTTCATGTCGGGTTTAAAGGTGAACCAGAGGAACGCCAAGTTGTTCAACAATGTGGGCCACGCTCTGGAGAGCCAAGGGCGATTTCAAGAAGCGCTGAAGTATTTTCAAAAAGCAGTGTCGTAAGTGAAACGCTCGTTTTATCGACACGACTCACTATGTTGACCCGACCGGAAAGAACGTATTCGAGTACTAACTGACGGTCTTCATGCTTTTGTTTACAGAGTGCAGGAAGACGATATCGGCGCTCATATTAACCTAGGACGCACTTACAATCATTTGAAGATGTTTAGAGAAGCCGAAGATGCCTATTTACAGGTGAGAAGCTTCGAGAGCTTCGATATATGGCTTCAGTAGTTCTCGGAGAATGCTGGATCCACTTCCGGATATAAATATTTTAAGTCTCGTTAAGCATTAGCATTTGTGTTGCTTCTGCGGTTAGGTTACGTGTAGCATTGGTACCCCTCTGTAGTGCCTACTCCTTTTACTTCGATCCGTCGGCCAGCTAGTGAACACGCAGAGCGAATGCCTATGTTTGGCTGCTACCGCGCCTGCCCTTGTATCCATGGGGAAGATTCGCCGCGACTGAGCAAAAGCAGGAGTGAGGGACGAGGTACACAAGTGCTGACTCCAGATAAAATTCTTGGTTAGACAAACGGTCTAATATAACTTCGTATATTTAATCGCATATCTGTGGCCTGCGGTGTCATAACATAGCGTCGATGTTTGGTGGAGCGTATGGCGATGCACACATGCCAAATTGGCTGCCCAGACATGTACCCCTGTCCCGAAAACTACCCTTGCGAGTGTTGCATCCGTGACCAGAGGGAAACATAGCGTCAGTGCGATGTATATTAACAGCTGAAGATACGGTTTCCAAACTGCCCTTAGTTCAAAAATTATTTTTTGGGGAAATCGATAAAAACTGTGCTACACTGTACCAGTTCATTTGAAACTTCTGTAAATGGTACAACTGAGTATCCTGAATCCTCTACCATACTACCAAAGACGCACAAAAATGAGAATGCAGCCTATCTAGAATTATTGAAGGAAAAGTGGTCGAAAGTCGTGCACAAAGGGCAGTTTGGCACTAGACGTAATACAGGAAGGTCCCTTTCTTCCTGTCAGCTCATCGCTGCTCTTTGAATGCGCGTAATTCGACCATCGAACGAGGTATCGAGATTCTATAAAGTTACTTTTGTAGTGCTCGCATTGGCCACTAGGTAGCGCTGAAAACCGCATTTCGATTTTTTTTTTGGACTAAGAGCAGTGTGGAAACTGTATCTTCAACTGTGTCCGACATTATCTGCGAGTTAGGGAGAGACGCCACAATATATGTACTAGGGTAGTATAGGGGTGTCCTTGGTCGCGTAAGTTTTCAAGATTTTATGTTAGTACCTCGGCCCAAGGTGGGGCATATCTACGTATATGTTACGGTGCATGATGTAAATTCGGGATCGAACGTGAATTCCCGGGCAAGTACGTTGTATCCTAGCGTCATTGGGCCGTGGTGTTAATGACCGGGATATGACGTAATTTACACAGCTACTTGGGCCATGTTGATACACGTTCAAATTATCATCACTTCCTGAGCTGATCGACCTTGCCCAGTACAGTTCGGGAAATGACGTGCGCGTTATTGTATTCCTGTCTAAAATGTTCCAAAATGTCAACTAAACTGACTAAATTTTTTGAAAAATGTCGATTCGAAGATTCTGTGTGTGTGGGAGAGGAGCTCACTCCACCCCTGCATATTTCATATAGATTATCTGTTTCGTAAATTTTGGTTGAATTTGGTCGATTTTGAACGAGTTCGGTTATTGTTAACCTATTCGAGCCAAATAAAGGAATCTCGTCTTTGGACCTCAGGCTTCCTGGTACCCGATGCGCAATCTGTTACCCTCTAGTTACCAAGTTACTCCGCGGAAAAGTTACCAATTTGTTACCCTCCGGTTACCCTTGTTCCCGTTTAGTTATCCCGGTAACTAGTAGGATTTTGCGCATCGGATACACATTCTCAGAGTTACCCGTACCTAATATGACGACAAAACTGAAGAGTTGTAAAATAAACTATTTTAGCTGTTTAGCCGGACTACTCATATCAAGATGGCCCAAAATGCCAAGATGTCCCAAGATGTATTGGGAAATTTTGAGAAAGCCCGGTCCAATTCTAATATTATCTGAATTTTACAATGCTTCCCAAGTAAATTGTAGACAAAATGGCTGTTCACGATATTTCCCGGTCTTTAACGTGCATGCCCGTTGGTTTTCGTAGTTAACGTTGTTTCCCGGCCATTAACGTCATTATCAGATTTCCATCATGTACCGTAACATATACATTATTTAACTATTCAAATAAACATTTTCTTAGATACGATAGGTAGATGAACCCTCATCCACCAGCTCCACCTTCGGTCACTTACTGATGGGTAATGGTCTCAGTTACGCGTTTTCATTTCGTTCTATCTTTGGCCATTCTTTGCCAGTTTTTACCAAAATACGTTTCCAATTCATCTCCCCATCTAGTTGCTGGCCTTCCTCTCCTCCCCCTCCCTTCATGAGGGATCTACGTCGTTATAATTTTGTTCCATTTATAGTTTGAGTCTCTCATCATTTCAATGATGGATTTAAACTTCAGCCTTTTGACCATGATCCGAACGGCTTTAGCTTTAGTTCTGTTCATGATTGTGTCTTTCAATCGGACCTGGAGTATACTTTGAAGCATCGCGTTTTGGGTTGTTTGTACTTTTTGGATTTGTTTTTTCGTAGTGGGCCATGTCTGTACCCCATGTGTGAGAACCGGAATAACAGCGGTGTTTATAATTCGTGTTTTCGTTTTTGTACTCATTTTGCCCTTGAAGATTTCTCGCTGAGCCCAGAATGCTTTCCATGCGTTTGCCTTTCGGGCTTGGAGTTCTTTTTCAATTTTACTGTTGCAAGATAAGATTTACTCGAGATATTTATATTTCGAGACTACCTCTATAGTTTCATGATCAATTCTTATTTCACCAAAATTTATGAAATTTTTGTTTTTGATTTATTAATTATTGACAGGCCTACCTCTTTGCTCTCCCGTGTGAGGTCCGCCATTGTCTTCAGATCCGCTGCGTTGTTTGAAATTATAGCAATATCGTCAGCAAATCTTAAATTGTTTAGATGTTTGAAATTTAGCAGATTATTGTTTCTTAATTTTATTTTAATCCCCTTACCCCTCCAATTTAGTTAGCGGATGACTTGTTCTAGTACAGCATTAAACATATTAGGTGAGAGTGGGTCCCCCCTGCTTAACTTCTCTTTTGATTTTAAAGCAGTCTGCTTTTTTGCCTAGTTTTATTTGAGCTGAGGAGTTGGAGTAGAGATTTTTTATAGTTTTTATAATTTTTTCTAGAACTCGTATTGCTAGTGTCTCCCAAATTCTGTCATGAAAAAGTGAATCGAAAGCTTTATTAAAATCTACGAACATAATAGCCAATTTAATTTGAAACTCGTTTGCTTTCTCTAGGATTTGACTATAAGGGCTTGAATATGATCAATGGTGCTATAGTTTCTAAAACCTGCTTACTCAACAGGTTGTTGGCTATCTAGGAGGTTGTGGATTAAAAAAATAATAATAATATTCATGAAAACTTTCCCTACATTCGAAGATAAGCTTATAGGACGATAGTTATTGGTTTCAGGCCTGTCACTTTTTTTTGTATAACAGGACGATTTCTGAAAGGTACCATTGCTATGGCGAAAAGTCGGACAAGAGAGAGTAGTTGAATATTTTTACTAAAGGTTTGGCCAAGAGGCTACTGAACATCCTCAGATTTTCGTTTCCGTCGAACGGGTTTTTATCGAACTTATTGGTACAGAGGCGAAACTTGGCTTTCAGTTGGGGGGGGGGGGGGGAGACGGAAGATTTGCCGACAAATATGTTTTAAAAACTACAAATTCGCCGACAAAACAGTTAAAAAATTTGAAAATTTCCGGTTTTTCAATCAAAATATTTCCTAATTGAAAAAAAAAAAAACAGAAGCAAAATATGGGCCCGGGGACTAATTTCTGAGAACGTCCTTGTACTCTCAAAAAAGTCTGCCTTTTTTCTACTCTTTTTCTTCCTTCCTTTGTTCCTCTTTTTACCTTATTTTTGAAGCTCCTTTTTAATAGTGAGCCGCTTGAGACATTCTCCTTCCTCAGCCCTTGGGCAAACATACACCATCCTAGAGGTTTCTTGGATTCATTTAATACTATGATAATAAAACTCTTTTGACCCATCAAGACCTCCCTCCTCCTACTTATGTAAAACTGTAGGACTCTTTCAGGCTTCTCTGGGACTTCAAGGATCTTCCAAATTTGTTCAAGACATTTTCAGGCTTCATTAAAACATTATACCTTGGGAAATGAAAAATTCAAATGAACAGTTTCAAAATTTGCCGACAAGCTCCCTTTCGTTCTTATGGGAAAAACATATGGAGTTTTGACTTTTTTTCCAGACTAAATTTCCCTTTTATATTCACCAGGACCAAAGCACGTAAATTAAATAATAGAACATTTGCTATCGGATTCAGCTTGTGACATTGGAAAATAAGTCTTTTGCTTTCAACTTTCAGATAGCCCCGTAGCCATGGGAGGCAAGCTGGTGCTGAGTCCCTTCTAAAGGTATCTTGAGCCCCCCCCCCCTGAGAAGAGATACCACCATTTAAAAAAATCATAATTACACCAGGCCCCTAGCCAGAGTGGTGCTAGGGGTACTGAGCACCCCTAACGCTTGCCGGAGCCTCCTCTGGCAAAATTTCGTGAATAAAAATAACGAATTCCTTCTATTTTTCTCGCTAGTTTTGTTCAAAACTTTTCGTTCCACTACCTTTTAATGTTTATATACTTGTCAACGTTGATTTTGCTTTGAAAGATAGAAGAATCGTATGTTTGTCGTTCTTTATGTGTGGCGTGTCACAAGAAAAGGGCCCGAGTGTCCATCTAGCTGTTTCAGACACGCAGGCCTTTTTCTTGTGTCACATTCAAATATTCACAAACAATAGTGGTAGGCTCGCAATCCAGTTCACATTGAAAATCGATGGCTAAATGCCTGAATGGCTCTTTGAGAACTGAAAACATGGTAAGTCCACAGAAATAGAGTATTTTTACTTCCAAAAGTTCGAAAATTTGATCGTTCTAAGTGTCAACTTTTTTCACGTGATCTGTTCAATTTTTTTTTCAATTGGTTGTTGGTAAGTTTAATCACCAGTTTTGATTATGGATTTTGAGACCAAATTCAATCAGTGGCGTAGCCAGGATTTCCCGGGGGGAGGGCAGAGTAAGATTTTTAAGGGAGGCAAAGTCGAGAATTGAAGCATTTTTTTAAAATCGCCGATGTTAGAGGACTATTGTATGAAAATGAAGATAAAATTATTACTCGAGCAAAAATTTTTCAAAAAAGCGTGTTTTAAAACAAAAAATTGCTCATTTCTGCATATTTCACATTCAATTCCAGGTGCCTTGGGGGCATTCGTACTCTTTGTTCCCCGAACTATACCACTACCTCGTAGAACTATTCACATTATATACTATGTGTATCCTCAAGCCCCCCCCCATGGTAAACAGTCGGCACCACCTACCGCAGATGGCTGGCTACGGGCCTGCTTTTAGATTTTAATAAAATATTCAACTTTCTTAAATTATAGGCTGTAGGTCAAACAGAGAATCTAGTAAGCACAGAGTAGTCATCGAAATTTGAAATTCAACGTTTGCTACCGACTTTCAGGATTTTGAAATGTCTTCCACATCTCAATTTTGTTTCAACTTTTCAGATAACGTTCGACACTCAGCTTGAAACCTTTGGCTTTTGACTGATTAGTCTCTGACAAGAGTCCCGGGTACTCCATTTTCAGAAACGAAATTTGACTTTCAGTTTGGGGAGGAAATTAAAAATTCGCCGACAAAATCTTTTAAAAATTAAAAATTTGCCGATTTTGTAATCGAAATATTTTTAATTGAAAAAAAAAAAATAAGTAAAAAAATAAATAAATATTCATAAAAAATGAAAAATTAGAATGAACTGTTTCAATATTTGCCGACTGCCAAATTATTGGGGGTGTTTCAATCCCTCACACCCCCTATAGTTTCGCTCCTGTATTGGTATAGTCTTGATATTTAGACTCAAGCTCCTTCTTCATGCCTGGAATGTATGTATACATAAATTCCCGAGATCTCATTGACCGCTGCCACAAAGGTATCGTATTCCTCCGGTTCCGAAGGGATGCTGCTTACTCTGTTAAGTGCTTCCTTGAACCCCTTCCAGGGTGGTGGTTGGCTTGATTGTCGGCTCGATATCGCATATTATTTGGCCGTGTTGTGTGTGTGAGATGGGTTCTGCGACTCTATTATGACTAGAGACCGGATTCCTCGGCATTTGTCACTTTTGTTCCTCAAGGGGCGGGAGCGTAATTTGTACATATGAGCACAAATCGAAGTGAATGGAGCTCAGGAAAAAATTTTTATTTTGCCGAAAAACGCCGAAAATGAGAGAAATGCCGGAACATACCGAAAATTGCAGATTCTGCTAATTCCATCACACTTTTCATTAGAAATCTTCATTACATCACGCATACAGTCATTGACAGTGAAAAATAGCAAGAAAAATATTTCTGAAATATCCTGCCCGTGTTTCGAAGTACTCGGAGATCATGAAATGTGAATTACCTCCCGACGTTATTATCACGAGATGGGGCTCATGGGTACGAGCTGCAGTATTTTTCGCCGACAGATTCCCAGCATCTTCTGCGAGCTCATTTCAAACCTTCCTGACAACTCGCAAGAGATGAGTAAAATAAAGGCGCTGATGACGGATAAGAGTCTACCAAGCGATTTGACCTTCATTAAAACGTATGCTTCCTTCTTACCAGACGTCATACAGAAATTAGATTCTCGCGGCTTGTCCCAAAGTGCGCAAGTGGAGGAAATAGAAAATGTTCGAGCTAAAATAGCCAACATTCCTGGACCAAGAGGGGTCATCCTGAAGAACAAATGCGACTCCGTCTTCACTAAGAATGTCGGCTTCTCTAAGTTACGAGATCTTGCTGCCTCTCTCATCGACAGTACGCTTCTTACGTCCGACATTTCACAAGATCCGGTTGTACTCAGCTCCTATACATATGCGCCGCTCGTCTCAGTTGACGTGGAAAGGTATTTTTCCGAGGATAAAAATCTTTTAACCGATAAAAGGTTTAATTTGAAGGAAGGGAACATCGAGAAGCACCTCACCGTGCTGCATAACGATAAATTTGTCTAAAAATGCATTTTCCTTTATCTATGAAATAGAGTTTCATTACTTCTTTACTTTTTTGTTGCTTTTGAGGGGTTTTTGTAGGTTACTGCCGAATAATGCCGAAAATGAAGTTTTCAATGCCGGTTTTTTCGCTTTTTCGTGCCGAGGAATCCGGTCTCTAATTATGACACATGTGATGTATGTTATCAGTATCGAAAATGTCAGGATTATAACCTTTCCTTCATCTACTACTGTTGAAGGCGGCCGATAGCTTTGAGTCATGTACCAAGTTTAGGTCGTTTCTTTCTGCCCAGTCCTCCACCAGGATGCCGTTTGGATCAGTTTCCTCGTATCCCCGTCTTGTGCTGTGGCTATTGAAGTCCCCAGTCACGATTTTTTCTTCTTTTTTTTTTTTTTTTTTGTGGGGTTGGGGTAAACAAAAGTTGTCCCTGGTGGTTTACGTATACATATATCGATGTAATGAAGCAGTTCTCCAGTTCGATGGTCAGTACTTCGATGTCAGTCCCATTCGTCTGCGTTGCATTGAGAATCTGAATATTCTGAGCGACCAGGATTGCGCTGCCGTGTTTCCTATGGGTTTTTCGACCAGCTATTTTGGGTCCGCGGTGGTTGGTGTCACGATGCGTTTCCTGCATGGCCAGTATGTCGATAGAATTATTCTTAATTATCTTAGCCAAGATTACTTCTTTGACCGGCGTAAGTCCTTCAGTGTTTATCTACATCATCCTGAACGAGTGTGTCCTCGTCCGAGGTGGTCCTAAAAAGGGCCTTTTTAATTTCTTGTTGTTCTTTGACATCTATAATTTGAAAACTCGGTGATAGAGTATTGTCGACCGGGAATAAATGATTAGCCTGAGTCGGTTAGGACTCGGTTTCCAGGGGCGCCAGCTGCTTAATGATTTGTAAATCGCTTTTGTAAATCACTTATCTAATTTGCTTGTGTATATTGTGGTCGTTGCAGCTTTCGCGGAAGCTCGTTCCGTGCCCCCCCATGAAATATCATAACTGTGAGCCAGGTCGGCCCGGCGAAAAAATGGCCACGGCGTGGAAGTAAAACTGAGTTACAACTTTGAAGGTAGTCGATAGGTCATCTGCTACTTGAGTCACCGTTCCTGGCATTAACTTCTGCCCTGAAGTATTTTCTTGAAGTTTGCGTGAATTTGCCCTGAGAATTCACGTTATTAGGCAGGAACAATGATTGAAAACGTGATAGATTACAAGCCACGACGTGGAATATTAGGAATTTAATCGCGTAGTATCCACCCTTGGTGGTCTGGCTAGCCAAGTGGATAGCGCGCTGGTCTCGGAATCCGGAGGTCCCGGGTTCGAGCCCACGTAGCAACTCGCTACATTTCGACCGAGGCGGATTTTTCAGCAAGCAGAGAGGAGGGCTAAGACAGCCGTAACAGCCTCCCCGACGTCTCCGAGGTAATGCTCGAAAGGGCGGGATTTCGGAACAGTTCTCCAGCATTTCGCCATTCTCGCGATCATACGTACGTTCTGTCCTCGTTATTCGGTCTAATTTTGTGTCCGTATTTTGTTTACAGGCGAAAGCGTTGTTACCAAAAGCGAAGCCGGGCGAGTCGTATCAAGCTCGTATAGCGCCGAATCACTTGAACGTTTTCCTCAATCTGGCCAATTTAATCGCGAAAAACGAAACTAGATTAGAAGAAGCGGACATGTTATACAGACAAGCCATCAGTATGCGGGCAGATTATACGCAAGCTTACATAAATAGAGGGGACGTTTTATTAAAACTAAACAAAACGAAAGAGGCGCAGCAAGTATACGAAAGAGCTTTATTTTACGACAGCACAAATCCGGATATATATTACAATGTAAGCGTTTTTTTCTTCTTTTTTTCTTCTTTTTTTCCCTCTTTTTTCTTCTACTTTCCCTATTCGCTTTCTCTCCAGTGCCGTACTCTCTTACTCGTCTGTCTTCATTTTTGTCGCAACGGTGCTCGCTCTCAATTTCTCGTGTATATAGTCTCCGGTTAAGTCGAGAGAAACGAATACGATAAACCTGTATAATTCTCGTCCAAATTGAAGGCGCACCTTTAATGCGAGCGCCGAGTATTCGCGGCTCGAAATGATCATTGGATTTTTGAGTTAGCTTTCCGTTTCGTTTCCATTTCCACTTCCGCCTTGTTCGTTTTCATTTTCGTTTTTTTTCCCCCACGTATGTAGTACTAGACCTCATTTTTAAATCTCGTTTTACGTTTTCGCAGCTGGGTGTGGTGTTCCTGGAACAGGGTAAAACATCGCAGGCGCTGGCTTACCTCGACAAGGCCCTCGAGTTTGATCCGGACCACGAGCAGGCGCTGCTCAACTCGGCTATCTTGCTGCAGGAGTTCGGCCAAGAGGAATTTAGAAAAGTGGCGCAAGAGAGATTAATGAAATTGCTGCAAAAGGTTACTAACGTTCTCGTACTCCTCTTTATGTACGCCGTGCTATGCGTACGAACGATTCGGATCGCCGGTCGGGCGTGCGTGGAAATCGGACTCGCTTGCGAGCGATGCGTCGGATGAACGGATCTCGTTAAAATTTCAACTCAACCTTTGTTAATTAGAAAGTCCGGCTTTCGAATTAGTTCCGGCTCCGCGAACGCCCGCCCGTTTATTAATATTTCCTCGGCCGTGTGCTCTACCACTCTCACAGGTGTTGAAATGGTGTGGTATCGTGTTGGCAGGACGAGACGAACGAAAAGGTGTATTTTAATCTGGGAATGCTGGCGATGGACGATAACGATTCGAAAGCGGCCGAACACTGGTTCCGAAAGGCGATCCTGCTGAGAGAAGATTTCCGCTCGGCTCTGTTCAATCTGGCGTTGCTGCTGGCCGACGATAATCGGCCTTTGGAGGCGGCTCCGTTTTTAAATCAACTTGTGCGCTACCATCCGAACCACATTAAGGGTCTCATTCTACTCGGTGATATCTACATTAATACTATCAAGGATTTAGACGCCGCCGAAAATGTAAGTTGCTTGAGTTTCAAGTGTATGAAGTGTTCATCCTTCGCCCGTTGCTTGGTTTCAGCGGCAGCGACAGGTGAACGGGCTGTAGGTAGAGAGCAGTGAGCAGTGAGATACAAGTGATCTTGCAGCACTAGAGCCCTATAAATACAAGCAAAGACATACGCCATTTTGGAGCACACCGTGCCCGTGGATGCCGAATCCGACTATGCGAAGCGTACCGCGTAGTCAATTCGGCATCCAAGGGCGTGGCTGAATCCAAAATGGCATATTGCCGCACTCGTATCTATGGGGCTTTAGCAGTACAACTGTGGAAAAACGAATCCCCCTTGAGCCCGGTAATGTTAGACCAAAAATAGGATAATGAAGGAGAATATTTTGGTATCCGAGGTCGTTGATATTGATCATCTTAATTACCACAAGAAACCCTCAGCTAGTGGCTTGCTGATTGTTTACAGCAGGGCAGAAGAAGGATTAAGCCCTCCAATTTTTTTCTCTGCGAAAACAACAAAAACGGTCAAACTTAGGAGAAATACGTTTCGGACCAAAATTGTTCCTACTGAGATTCTACTTAAAAAGGTTCTATACAATTTTCTCGTAACTGTCCTAGAAATGTCGAAACGAGAAAGGTGCTGTGTGATCCTTTTTTTCATACATTTACTCAGTCCTTACGGAAAAATCGTAGAGTTTTCAGGATTTTTCTGATCCTACTAACTTCGGCAAACAGAAAGGATACAAATCATTCTCGGAAACGTTTCTCTGCGTCTCCATCCACCAATCCCTGGAATCCCCCCCCCCCGTTGTCCGTAGATACCACACTTCGAAATTGTTGTCCTTCTGTGTTCTCATCATCAGACATGACTTTACACTCGCCCAGTTAACCAAGGGTGCGTGTAGTGACGATGGGAACCGAGCGGGGCCCCAGTGCAATCATTTTGTTTTTGCTTGTTTTTTTTTTTATTTATTTAGTTGGGAACTTGCCTCTGATGGTCGTCCTTCACTTTTTCCAGCCACCTTTGAAAAATTTTCACATCTCACTCCACGTAAAAAAAAAGTACCTAAATTTTAAAAACGATTTCTTAATTTAATGAATAAACTTAGAAATATGAACATACAACTATGTAATTGCAACATGAAAAGGCCTTTTCTGGTCTTTTTTGAACTGAAGTCGGTAATTATACGATCGAAGTCAGTCGTCCGGGCCTATAATTTTTCTTCCTCCGGCGTGTTTGTCCACAGACTCGTAAAATTTAACCTAGGCCAAATTTTATACCGGCCTTTGAGGAAAATCCGAGCCCGATACAAGTGCATTTTTGTACCCCTTCCCTTCTCGTCGTCTCTGAGTGAGCGGACCCGAGCGCTAATACGCGATCTCGATCAGTTGGCAGGTAGGGACCCATGGGAAACTGAACTCCACCTGACCCAAGTCCTGAGCGGCAAAGTGTGCCTCGGCAGCTACCTACATCGAATGGCGATAGCGCCGAGCCCCATGTGTACGCACTATGATCGAAAGGCGGAGACCGGCCCCTGGCATACCCTGTTCGAGTGTGAGGCCTGGAAGCAGGAGAGGCGCGAGAAGGATCTATCTCGTCGGTAACGAGAGCGACAACGATGGCGTGATCGACCGTCTCGCGCTGAAGACCTATAGGTTCCGGAAATGCTGAAGAGTAGAAACGGATGGAACCGGGTGTCGGCCTTTGTCTCGACCATCATGAAGAATTACATTACATTTGGGTGAAGTGGCGCTGCATGCGCCGAGTGCTCAGACTTTGTAGTCCATTGCACTATTTCTCAAGTTACTGTTAAGGATCAGCTCATTAGCCTCACCTTTATATCCAAAGTGAGAATTTTACTGAGTTCTATCCCTTTGACTTCACTGGGTGCTGGTTACTCTAGTTCCAGTGCTTCGCGTCTTGTCCCGGCTATTGCTGGGCATTGTTATATGATATGGATCGAGGTTTCTTCCTCGTCCCCACAGTACCTACAGGAGCCGTTTTTCACTACTCCTATTCTATACCACATGTGTCTTGTAGCTCCATGATCAATTAGTATTCCGACCACGAGCTTTGCATGTTTCCTGTCAAGCCCTAGTAAGAACTTGGCATACTTACTGGGGGCGTCCCCATCACTGTTTTGCTGACTTTCATGCCATTGGCCAACCGCTAGTGCATTTACGTCTGCTTACTTATCCAAACCTTTCCTTCGGATTTTATGACGCTGTGTGCTACAGGAAGACACTGCCTTGGTATTGCCGGTTCCTTTT
Source organism: Acanthococcus lagerstroemiae (assembly GCA_031841125.1). NCBI lineage: Eukaryota > Metazoa > Arthropoda > Insecta > Hemiptera > Eriococcidae > Acanthococcus > Acanthococcus lagerstroemiae. The sequence goes on from CM063113.1 coordinate 49,144,744, forward strand.
TTATGCCGTTCATCGCTAGCTTACCAGCGATCACGTTCCCTTTTATGCCGCAGTGTCCTGGTGTCCATAGTATGGTGACAACGGTTCTCCCGAGCGAGTATAATTTGTTAACACGCTCCGCCACCACCAAGGATGCAATTTGGTATGACGAAAGTGCCGTAATCCAATTGACTGTCTGTATAGACATAGATCTGCTTATTAACATGGCCCTTCTGCTGGCTTCTATCAATGGCCACCGTGATGGACATTACCTTTGCTTGGAGGATAGTGACTCCCTCACCCAGTGCCATTGAATAGTTGTCAGCGCCTTTTGCATTCGTGATTCCGATTCCTACACCTTGGTCATTCTTAGAGGCATCTGAAAACCGCATGTTTTATTTTCCCAGAATGCTTGGCCACCTCTTTTTCCAAGCCTCCCGTGTAGGTATCAGTACACGGTACGACTTGTCAAAGAAGTGATCCATCGCGATTCTATCCTTCGGCATCCCAAAGCATTTGTCCATCGTCGCCGCCGTATCCCATATCCTTCTGTGGCCTGTTCTTTGGGCCTGAAGGTTTGGTTGGCCTAGACGATAAGCCCTCATTATCGCAGCTGCTTCTATAGCAGTGTGAAGTGGCGGCAAGCTTAGGAGCCTTTCCAGTGCCCTAGTTGGCGCCATTCTCATTGCCCCATTGTCATCACGCATGCAAGCCTTTGTAGGTGGTCTAATTCCTCTCTGACATTGGCCAGGTGGACCGGCTCCACCAAACAATGGCCGCATATGTGATTCTGGGTCGTATTACACCGGTATATATCCAGTGCATCATTTTGGGAGAGAGTCCCCAGGTCCTGCCGACAAAAGTGCAGCAGGCCCAAAGAGCCTCAATCCCTTTTCTTATTTTCTCTTAGACGTGATCCTTCCAGGGGAGTTCTCCATCAAGGTATACGCCTAAGCACTTCACCTTTCCTATGAGGGCTAACGGTCCTCCCTTGTACTATATCTTGATCAACTCCTTGCCCTTCCTTTTGTGGGTGAAAAGAGTGATCTCAGTTTTGTCCAATTTTATCGCTAACCTCTTTTCCGCACACCATTTTCCACACATCGGAGCCCCCACTACGTTAACTCCGCGATGGTTCCCGGAAATTTTTCGGTTGCCAGTAGTAATTGGGGCACTGTGGAACACATGACACACTTCTGTCAGCAATAAATTGTGTGCATGCATCCCAAGGTGGTCCCTTGAAATTTTTTTTTTTTTTTTCTACTCCTATAAGTTGAAAATAATGTACTCTTATGACGTCAAGGGTCCCTGACCCCCGCATGCTGATGTCACAAACATCTGATTTTTTAAATTTTTTCTTTTTTTTTTTTTCCTAATTTAAAACTCAGAAATAATAATAATAATGTACTAGTACTTACCGCCAAACATCCTCAACCAACTGGTGAGGATGTTTGGTAGTAAATTATTATTATTTCTAAGTCTTAAATTAGAAAAAATTAAAAAAATTTAAAAAAAAAATCAGATGTAAGTATGTGATATCAGCATGCGGGGGTCGGGGACCCTTGATGTCATACAGTACATTATTTTTAATTTATAGTAGTAGAAGGGGAAAAAAAATTCAAGGAGCCCCTTTGAAATACCTGTGCACAACTTATTGCTGGCACTTAGCAGTCTGCCATGTGTTCCATAGTGCCCCAATTACTACTGTTACCGCCACAGCCAAATCGTCAGCGTAGCCTTGTGGGCATATTTTTTGACCACTTAACTCATCCAGGAAACTCTCCATCTCTAGGCTCCACAGTAGGGAAGAGAGTACCCCCCCCCTTTGGACAGCCTCTGATGGTCGTTGCATGATTTGTTCATGTTAGGTATGTTATCCGGATCTCCCTGCTTTTTAGCATAGATACAATCTGGCTTATTAAGCTTTCCTTCACTTCCCCGTCCCTCAGGGCTGTTTCGATTGATTCATGAGAGGTCGTCAAACGCTCCCTGTGTATTCATGAATGTTTCCAGGACATAATCTCCGCCAGTCATCCCTCTCTCAATTGCCGCAACAAGCGAGTGCAGTGATGACTCCACTGATCTGCCTGCCCTGTATGCATGCTGGTTCTCATGTAATGGAAACCTTTTCAGGGTAACCTCTCTCAGGTGCTTGTCTGTCAGCCTTTCCAAGGTTTTCCGCATGAATGATGAGAGACTTACTAGCCTGTAGGATTTGGCCTTACAGGGGTGCCTGCCTGACTTAAGCAAAAACATCACCCTCACACCCCTCCACGATTTTGGAATGTTCTCTAGGGCTAATGATGCTTTGAGGACCCTAATGAACGGTCCCATTACGGTCTCTAATCCTGTCTGTAGGCAGACTAGATAGATTCCATGTCGGTCCGGTGCTTTGTATGGCGAGAATGTGTTTACCGCCCATCATGAAGAAAAATTTGGAGATAGAATGGTCGAGAAGCAGCGGATCGACGGACAGAGCTTGGCCCACTTTCGTTACAACTAATTCTGTTCCATTCCTGGAGTTGCTACAGCTGTAGATCCTCCAAGAGGGTTTGCCCCGCCGTGATCACCTTCTTGCATCGCCACACGTACCAAGACGAGAAGGTGAGTGGTGAAGAAAAGAACCGCAGTTCGGCTGTGGGCCACCCGAATTCCAGGTTAACGCTGGGTAAATGTTGCCTCGATCAGTGGAGTGTCTCATAGTTACCCTGGCAGGATAACGCGAATCCGAAGCAAGGAGAGGCGAAGAAATGGAATCCCGGGCCAGCCTGAAAACGTCCCTTTGGTCACCGACATGGTACTCGGAAAGGTAGTTTCCAGGGCCAAGAGACGGTGTCTAGGGAGCCACTTTGGCATGCGTGCATCGCCATACGGTCCGCTAAGTGATCAGAGATATATTTTCATCTTAACTTTCTACAATTGCCATCGGCCCGAATCACCGGAAAAAGATCATGTGGATTTCTAAAACTAATTAAATTTTTGTTCAGTGTAGGGTCTTCATTAATACTTTTCGAACAGCCCTCATATATTGCCACTACTGCCATCTACATTCACGTTTCCCGCTGATTGCCGTAATTTTCATTTCAGAGTTAACTTGACCTCAGAAATGAGTTCGGAAATCTTGAAATCATGTAAAACGATACCCATATTGCCACTTATGAAATTTTTGAGAGCCCCCGCCTCCTCGTTGATATCACAACTTTGAATTTACAACCAAGCCGGTCCTGAAATCGAATTTGTGATTTTTAACCCCCCTCCCCCCTTCGGTCTTAATACACTTTCTCCACCGTTCTTGCCACTTTGAAACCCAAACGTCAGACCATCTTTCTGGAGCTCCTTGCAGCGCGCCTCCACAACTTTGGATTCGACATCTTATAACTTTGAACTCCCCCCCCCCCTTCGCAGTCGGTATGTAGTTGGTGAAAAACTTAAAAAATTGTGATAAAAGGCCATTTCTGACGTTAAAAACACAGAAAAACACAAATTCCAAAATACGGTATTTGTTGATAGTAGGGAGAGAAAAATTCTAGGGATTGGTGGAAGGAGACGTAGAGAAACGTGTCCGGGAATGATTTGCATCCTGTCTGTTTGTTGAAGTTGGTAGGACCAGAAAAAATGTTAACAAGTACACTTTTCCCTTAAGGTCCGTACAAATAAATGGTACAAAAAAAAAATATTACAGTGCTTTTTCGCCTTTTTTAACTTTTCTGAGACAGTTAGGAAAAGACTGAATAGAACTTTATTTATGTAGAATCTCACGAGGAACAATTTTGGTTTGAAACATGTTTTCCCTAAGTTTGATAGTTTCTGTTGTTTTTGCTGAGAAAAAATTTTGGAGGAACACTTAAACACGCATACGCGAATTAGTAAGCCACTTACGTATGGGCTGAAGATTTTTGGGGTTACCAATGCTGCTAATATCATAATATATTCTGCAAAAAATTAAATCCCAAGTTTTTCCTATAGTTTTCCTTATTTTACTGGACTATTTACCGAGTGATAGTATGTCAAAATGTGTCTCTTTGCTCATCTCAGAATTTTGATGGGGCAAATTAAAGTTTTTGCAGAATGATGTAAGATAGTACTACATGTTTTCGCCTCTTTTCAGAGTTGAGAATGGCTTTGCATTAGAAGGGCTGTAATGAAAATGTCGTAAGTTCAATGAAAATGATGTGGAACTTTTCCCTTTTTCAATATAGTCATTCAACTGCATCGCTTATCGTGCGAATTGAAGGAGCTGTGAAAATTTTAATTTGCACTCCGTGTTGGTGTTCTGGGTAGTGATGGGAAAATTACTTGGAAAATACTTACTGGTTATTACTCATTATTGGTAGCGATCATCCTGACCAGGAGTAAAGGAACGGAGGCGAATGTTATCGAGCTTGTCTCGAGCCTGTGTCTTGGTAAATCATACAATATTGCTTTTTCTCTTGTTTAGTGCTACAAGAAAATATTGGAATTGGAACCGGAAAATGTGCAAGGATTACATAATCTGTGCGTGGTGTATGTGGAGAGAGGGAATCTTATCGAAGCAGAAAACTGTCTGCAGAGGGTGCATATACTAGCGCCAAATGAAGACTATGTACTACGGCATTTGCAAATCGTTCAGACGCGGATTAGCAAGAGCAAACTGCAGCAGAACTCCTCTAAGGTAAGATGCGCCGCAGTGTAGCGTACATGATTTTTACTCCCAGTTGGTATGACGTCTCATTAGTTTGCCATCCAGAGAATTTCTGTCCAAAGTCAAAAGCAGTGTCGTATTATATTGTTTTTGTGTAACTTACTCGTGCTCCACGTTCAAAGAGCCAAAAGTTCGGAAAGATTTAAATACTTTTGTTGCTCTATGCGACTTCATTAAAAACCCTTCAAAATGCTTCTGGATGTGTTTTATAATCATGATAATAGAGGCGTTCAAAACAACTACAAAGAAGTTATAAAAAACAGAAGAAGAAAAAAGTGCAGTAGTTTTTTTGACACTACAGCGTACTATTGACCAATGGTGTTTACTAAAATACTACTTATGGAAATTACCACTGAAAACTAATGACCAGTAGTTTCTCATAGATACCACTGAAGCTACTACTTGTCAAAGTTACAACTGATAACTACTAAGTGGTAGTTTCCAGTAGTGACTACTTGAAACGATAAAACTACTGTCCAATAGTTTCTAGTAGTTTCTACTGTAAATTACTGTCTAATAGTTATACTAAAGCTCTAGATAGGAGAGTATAATCGTCCGCCATTTTGAATCCAACTGCGCCCGTCGATGCCGAATTGACTATGCAGTACGCTCCGCATAGTCGGATTCGGCATCCACGGGAACGGTTAAAGTCAAAATGGCGGACAATTGTACTTACACAAAGTATACAGAGCTCTAGTTATACTACCAATTACATGAAATACTAAATAGTAGGTTTTTTGTTTTTGTGAACGAAGATGTTTGACCTGTTCAAGTTTAGATTTCTGTTCTCTTTTTTCCCCCTTGCTGTAACCCTATTACCCTTGTACAAAGTTGCCAACCTAAGGATTTATCAAATCCTGAGACTTTTAGCCATTTTGAACAAGTTGGCGAATTTTTTTTGTATCTCTTAAACCTGGAGATTTTCAATTTTTTCTTATTTTTCCTCCATCTTAATTGAAGTTCCTTTCTAAGTCTACGATTTTGTTTGTTTGGGGGGGGGGGGGTTTATCTTTGACTAGGTCTTGGAGATTTTCACCATTCTCGGTTGGCAACTCTGCTCTTGTAATGAGCAAATAGCTTGTCGCTTATTGAAATTAAAAGCGGTGTTTGGAGCTACAAAGGTCCAGTGGCGTAGCCAGACTTGGTATGAGGAAGGAGGGTGGTTTTGTTTCACTTTTACAACATTACAGGTATAATACTTACTATTACCAGAATAAATTTTGATTTTTTCACATTTTCGACTAATATCAAGGGGGTTCAGACCCCCTGGTTACGCCCCTGAGAAGGTCTGAAAAGAAGAGTACTTACTCTGAACATCGAAGATATTTTGCAGTTTTAGTAGCAAACGACTCAATTCTATAGTTTATTAGCTGTAAACTATTAGTTTTTAGTAAATGTTTCAGTAGTTAGTACTACTTCAATAGTTCCCTTTTACTCAGCAGTCGTTCTCTACTTACAGTAGTTCACTGCTGAATGTCAGCAGTGAACTCCTTAGCTGTCAATTGTAACCTAAATAGTCAAGAGCTGAACATCAGTAGCATTTCTCTAGTTCCTTACTGCTCACCAGTAGTAAAATATTTAAAGTCTGTAATGAACTACTAAACTTTTGATAGTAACTTCGATAGTCAACTATTCGAACTGGACAAATAACAACAACATGGGAACTAAATCTAACTGATACGCAAACGGTGAATGTTATTTGAATAATCTCCTGGAGAAATAGAAATCGGATTATTTACATTATACGAGCGTGGAACTGTAGAGCGCGCTATACTGCGTAATGCGTGCGTCTCTGTCATGTGAATGCCCCGTTGTAAACAAAATGATTGCCATTTGCTCTCATTACGTCATTAGCATCGGGGGCATCTGCATGACTGAAAAGCGCGCTCCACAGGTCCAGCATAGGAAACATGGTTTTTATCTCTCCAGGAGATTTATACTCAAACCTCAAAGTGGTGGTTACTTACTTTGACTCCCATAAGAAAAATACATGGAGCAAAGATCATTATGTTTAGTACCTGAGAATAACAAATTTCTTAGAAACAAAAGGTATACACTTTTAATCCAGAGGTTCTTAGCTTTTGTTAATAAACGTCTGGTTGCTAACAAATTTTATATTCTCAGGTAGTAACGTAATGATCTTTGCTCCGTGTTTTTCTTATAGGAGTCAAAACGTTCATTGACCAAAAGTTGGGTAGTCCTGCTAACAGTAACCAAGAACTTAATCAGCATTTTAAGTTTACATACTGCTGGAAATTATGTTGGTAGTTTTCAGTGATAATTTCGGCAAGTGGGAGCATCAGTAGCAACTTTTAGATGCTAGTATTCAGTATAGTTTCTGGTTGTAATTTCGACGCTGTAGTCCCTGTTGTTACTACTGGAAACTATCCTGATCAGTAGTTTTCTGTGCACCTGTGCAGAACGTGTTGTTCGCTGATTGTGATCATATAGATTTGTAATAGCTGATTTCATATTATGTAAACATCTGTAAATCAAATATGTACCATCAAATGGGGTAGCTGGTTAACTTCGAACGTACCTGCAGACTTGCGTACCAGCTACCGTATTTGTTCACTTGAGCTAATCTCTAGGGATCTCTCACTTATGAATATGAGTAGAGAATGGTTCAAGTTAATGAATGGAGCTGTGCAAGCCTGTTGATGTGTTCTAAAGTTCTGAGTTACATGGCTGTCCCAAGATACTACAGTTGGCAGTACACACAACAGTAATCGACCTTTAATACACTTGTATAGTTCGTTACTACTCGCCAGTGTATACTGAACCATTAGCATAATAGCTCACTTCCAACAAACAGTACTGAACTATACTAATCTATTTAAGTAGGTACTGCTAATACAACTAAAGTTGCTACATAAAGTTAGTAGTTTATTACCTATACTCTCATTACTGTGCTCCTGGTGAGTATTAGTAAACTAACGTGCTAGTAAAGCTCTATAGCTACTAAGAGCTATAGCAAACTACTACTGAGCAGTAGCGAAGTATTTCAGCACTACCTGCGTACTTTTGATGACTACTAGAGTTACTACATAAAGTTATTAGTTCATTACCGACTCTTTATTACTATGCTACAGATGAGTAGTAACTTGTCAATTACTAAAAACTAGTAGTGAACTACTGGCTAGGAAATTAACTAGGTAGTGCATTGTAGTAGTTTACTATGGAAAGAGGTTAGTATTTGATTAGTATTTTCGGGTATCTTAGTTTGGCGAACTGAAATCATCGGATCATTGTTTCACTTGTTTTTCCTTTTCTTCCAGGAAAACAGTACGATACCAAAAGAAGAACCATTGGACAGTAATAACAGTACTCTACGTAAACGCATCCGCAACGATACCGAAGGTATGACTGAGAAGGATGTCTTAGTGCCGAAGAATATTGACAAACGTGTGAATCCATCATCGCTATCGTAGTGGTGATATCACGTATTTTACAAACACGTTTTTTACCTTCGCGAGGAAAGTGTTACAAACACAAAGCCCGCATTAAAGTTACTTTCGATCCTTTTTGGGAATGTAATGTATCGCTACACTGATGGCCAAGTGACACGGCTCAAAAATTTCAGAATAATTCGAATGCGATTTCGAAATTAGCTTTATACGATCTTCCAAAAAATGAGGTATTGCTTGTTCTTTTGTTGCGTTGTTTTGAATGTTCTACTGCGACAACATATTTACAATCAAATTGACGTGTGTTCGATGAATTTTGAATTGCGAGGATTAAGGACGGGTCACCTCTAGAGTTGAGCAACCAGTTCAAGTGACATTACACGCCCCCTTGCGTACCAACGTAAGTTATAAACGTAAACTACCGTAACATGGGTTAACATTGGAAGAAAATTGGAAAAATTTCCTAGACTTTTGACAAATATGGTGGTAGACTGAGGTGAGAGGATGGATGAAAAATTAGTTGTTGAAGAAGAACGAAATCTGTATGTGAAACCAAAATGTTTCGTGTAATGCTGTTTTGGCAGTGTTCAAGATTGAAGGAGCCTTTCAAAGTTACCGTGGAAGTGGGGTAACTTTAAATTTCCTATAGGTGATGGTTGACTAGTTTTGAATAGAATGTTATTGAGGATTACTAGTAGATGCTATATAACAAATTTGATCTCGCGGGAGCAAGAAATACTATTGTAAACAACAGTGAAGGTAAGAAATTCAGATGGAAAAACCTACCGAAGCAAATTTTCCTGATACTTTCTTGCACCAGGTTTCTTTTTCGGATTAAGAATGTCGTCCCTTTTGCAAATGGACGCCGCTATTCAGCAAGAGAGAACCAACTAACATTTGTAAACAAAATGAGTTATTAGTATCGTTGGAAAGAGCGTAAAAGATAGAATTTTTCAAAATTGGGCCCTCGATTCAAAAATGTGTACTCACGATGAAAAAAGCTTATCAGTAAACGCTGTGTCGTATAGTTTCTTCATGGCTCTTGACCCTTGAATCTCATGTTCTCGAAACGCGGATTTTGCTAGTTGGTTCCCTCTTTCTGAATAACGTCAAAATGACAGTATAAGGTTTCTTATCAGTACACCAACCAGCTTTCAAAAATACTCCGCTCGGTATTTTTGAATTTGCGTACCAAGGAAAGTACAATATAAACACTGAATAATCAAGGCCTCTCCATGTCGAATTTTGCCTACTAGCTTAAAATCAATTCGAGATTTCTTCCTGCTTATTAACATAACATTTTTACACCATTCACTTGACATTTTTCAACGATCATTTTTTTTTCATTGTTATCACAACTATTTTCACGTTATTATGTTAACAAATCATAGACACCATGCTCCGACTACTCATTCCACTTCATACCATTTACAACAATCATTCCTAGAGCTCGCTATGTGCCGTTCTTCGCTTCAAGTTTGCGATTTTCAAAATTACCCTTTGTTTTCAATGTTGCCCCATGTTACATTATGAACATTTTAACAACGGCTTGATAAAACTTTTTTTAAATAAATGTGTCGCTATAACGTTCTGTGGCAATCAAAATTTAATAATTATAAGCTTAAAAAATCATCCTACTTTCATGTGATTTTTTTTATAATTGGCCGACTTTTGAGTTTTTACTGTTTTGTTTTTTCATTTTGCATTCATTAGTGTAGCGATATAATTCAGTTTTTTCGATTTACAAAATCGATTGTATTCTCCGTACGTATTTTGGAAATCGAACTCGTTTTCCATTTTATTTTCTGTTTTATTGTTTTTTGTGTTTGTTTGTTTTTAACGCGAAAAGTAACTGAAAATCATGGTCACAGTTTTACAGTATATAAGATTAAGCGAATATAAATGGACTGATTTTAAAGTTATAGTATCAGTGTGCGTGCGATTGTGTCTTTTTGTATGGTGTTAACATTTTGTTAATGGGATTTTGTAGTATTATAGGTTTTAAAGGCGGAAACCGCGAGTGCAGTATTTTTGAATGTTGATCTCAAGATTAAAAGTATTTCCTTTTTTCTAGTTCCAAGCTCACTACTTAATTTTACACGTCGAGTAATTAACGGTCGTCTGTTTTAACTTAAGTCGATTCTAATCATTTGTATTCATTCCAACTTTCTATTTTTCCTTCTCTCTCCCCGCTCTCTTCCTTGTTGTCGGAATACTTACCTCGTGTACATTCCCTATAAAAAATTTTTTTGGAATCTCCGAAGCACTTTTTACTACTTATGTAATTCGTTTTTACGTGCCTTTTTACAAGATTAGGAACAGTGTTTACCCGTACGTTTAATGTTTTCCCTTTATTTATTTTTGTAAATATTTATTTATATATATCATTGTCTGTGAATTCTTTGATATTTATGTGTTAGTTCAAAATGTGATGTCAGTGTTTTAATGTTACAATGTACGATTTATAAACTTTAAACGAAAGCGAGAGAAAAAAAAATTAATAAAAATTTGTATTTCATAATCGTTTAACCGATAGCCTTCGTGGTTTTTTGATTAGCAGCGTGGATCTGATCGCCGGCTAATAAACGAATCGTCAGATTTTTTAGTTAATTCTAAATTCGACTAATTTACGTCGAACTGCGAGAACATTGATGCAGTATAATCGCCCGATTTCTACGAAATCGTGCAATTACCCTTATCACTGTAGCCGGTGGCGTTTACTGAGTCAACGAACTTGGTATCAATGCGCGGATTATTGACCGTTTCAAAAGCGAAAATCTCGTGGAAAATCACATACCGGCATCGTGCGTCGAAAAACTGACCTGATATAACGAGAGTATCGCTAAATGACTCGAGCCCCGAGCAGACATTTTCGAGCTGACCGATTATGAATGTCAAGGTCAATTATTAATCAACTTATTAACCGAAGTATCATACCATTTATCCAGTGATTGCTCGTTGATTAGATTATGACTGTGTATAATATGCAGATCTTTAAATGGATTCACAATAAATTACGCGCAATTTCTCGATATTCTTCAAAATTGTGGAACAAGTTTTCTCGCGTTGGGTGGACATTTTCATTATTACGATCTACAGTGAACAACGTTCGTAATAAGATCGACAATCGACCCCCTCCCACCTCCCCCTTAGATGCAAACTGGAAAATCGTGAATCGTCAGCACTGTGACTGAAATTGAACCTTAGTTATAATGTCAGTGACTAGTGCCAAATGCGCCGAAAGGAAATCAGTAGATGGGGGAGGGGCAAATCAAAAATCTGATAACTAACCATTTTGTTGGAAATCCAGTCCTTGAAAGAAGGGTATTGCGAGTTGACTTCTTTTTCACAAAAATAAAAATTTCAATGTGGACGAACCAAAAAGAAAATAGAAGCGGATTTGTAATTTTTGTTGTTTAAAATTCGTGGCCGTGATGCTAGAAACGATATTGTGTGATACGATGAGAATACGCGCAAATAGAGAGGAGACTTGGGGTAGCCTCTCTCCCAAATACTGCTTTTTAAAAAAATGCATTTCCAGCATTATTTCGCGATTTGTCAGCTCCCCATGCGCCCCGTATTCTAGGTTGATTACTTGTGCTTATAAGGGCAAGCTTAAAATTTAGTTTTCGGCGCTGCTGAGCTAAAACATTTTGATGTCCACGTTTCAAGACCAAGTATCCACGTTCTTGGAATGAATCTGCAGTGCTGCTGCTCTCTAGCATAACAGAGAATTGGGGAAGGCCGAGCCTTATACAATGGAAAAATAGTTCTACGCGACGCGTGACGTCAGTGGTTTGTGTTCGTCTTCCATTGGTACTTTTTCTCATCAATCGATGTTCGAGACACGAGAATGAATCGCGTTTGCTTTCAACATCATCAGCGCCTGTAGTTTTAAATGTAAAAGTGAACGTAATCGTGTGTAAAAGAAACAGATGGAAGATTGTTTTACATCGTGCGCGCAATCTCAGCAAAAGTGACTCGCGGTATCAACATACGGAATCGATGAAAGGAGTTCATTTTGTGAGGTTTGTAATATTGTGCATGATTCTTACTAAAATTAGGGCGAACCAACTGACATTTTTGTAAACAAAATGCGTTATTAGTATATCGTTGGAAAAAGTGTAAAAAGTAGAGTTTCTCAGAATTGGGCCCCTGATTCAAAAATGTGTACTCACATTGATCAAAGGTTATCAGTAGACGCTATGTCATATAGTTTCTACATGGCTCTTGAACTTAGAATCACGTGTTCTCAAAAAACAGATTTTGCTGGTTGCACTCTTAACAGCGTTCAAGTGCGATTGTACTTCTTGCTCAAAGTTGGCTAGTGGAATTAATAGCCGCCCAGACTTCAGCTGAAAGGTCAACCCTATTAACTAGGTCGCAAAGCGACCTGGCTTGTCATTTACATTCATATGCGGCTGAGCACAGTCCACTCCTGATGGAAATTGTGGTAGTTATTAATTTGTCATTGTCATTGATTTTAATTATAATGAATTCTACAAAACTTCAACGTCAATTTCGTGTAAGTAATATAACATTTGTAGAAAAGGTTATAAATGAAAACATAATAATGCATAGTAAGTAAGTAAGTATATATAGTTATAGAAGACGACATTTCGATGCTTCAAGAGTCCTCATTTTCACCTCAATTACTCAATGGCCATCAACAGGTAAAGAAAAAGACGTATAAATCACCGAACAACAGACAAATGTACGAATCTTTTAAACAAAATAGGTATCTACGTCAAAAACAGCAGCTGAGTAATAACCTTTGTCTCAGTTCCAGCAATAGTATAGGTAATTATTATTTTAAAGAGTTGTGGAATTGCATCCGGCCCGCATTTTTCAATCTTGCTACCTCATGGTGGATTTACATTCGAGTCGGCAACATGTCGCGTACAAATTTTTAAAGCTAAGTGTGTACGCGACATGTCGCCGACTCGAATGTAAAATCTATTACAGTTTTTACCATGACAACCTGCTTCTTTCCAGCTCAGTAGTTTTTTTTTTTAACTGTGTTTTATTTTGAGACTTATGAAAAATCTATTTCGAACAACTTCTGAAGTACAAAAAGTACAATACTGAAACCCGAGACAGTTATACTCAGAATTCACATAGGAGTATCAAATTTATCTTTTTTCTATCCACTGATCTTTCTTTTTGCATCTGTAGGAAACCGTTTGAAATTGCACAGGTACACATCCAAATGATGGCTACAATCTAGCGCAAAGTAGCAAACCATTTTATCTGCTAAATTTCAAAACTGCCTTGTTCAAAGCGAGATTTTGATAATGACGTAATAATGACAGTATCAGATGAGCTGAAACTTTTACTGCTGCTTGATGTACTTATGCATTAATGAACTGATAAGGAAATTACCCTGCTGCTATACGATGTATTTTAACATTTAGGTAATATATATGTTAAAAGTTTCTATGTTTGGCCTATTATCCGATGATTTATGTCTCCTTCTTAACATACTTATGGTCATTGAGCTTTGAGGTGAAAATTAGAACTCTTCAAGTATAGAAATTTCATCTTCCTTACTGCCTTATTATCTTATCATGTTTTCATTTGCACTTTTTCTACTCATGTTATACATGAAACTGACATTGGAGTTTCATAGAACTCATTAATATTACTGAAATTAATGACGATTGCGAATTAACATGACAATTTCCATCAGAAGTGAGCTGTTTAGTCTATCTCCATCAAGTTAATGTAGGCGAAAAAAATCTGGCCCCTAGTAACACTGAAAATGTTTCCCTGACGTCACCATAAAAAAGTCTGTTGGCAACACTGCATGAGAAAGAAATTAATCAAAGAAATTGCCGACAACTAGGAACTAGGATTATCACTACCAAAATAATCAGACTGAAAAATAACTTGTGATCCGAGATGAAAATTATGAGTATGTCCACGAAATTTTGATATCGGCATAGTAAAGTAAGTACCACAATTTATAAAAAAGTAAGAAAGCTACTCGTGATACTGAGTAATTTGTGTGAATTTGAACACATTGACCATGTTTACGCCTATCCCGTGCAGTAAAATAGAAATGCTTGAAGTGATAAGGGAATTTGTTAGAACAAATAAAATGTCTACTCGTTTCTAGAATGAGTTCCAGGTGAGTAAATCAACTGAGTTCAAAATTGATGAGTTGGAAATGATCTTACCTAATGGCATGAATAATTTACTGATTGAATAGGTGAAGATTGGTGACAAAAGGCTTTATGGAGAGGCTCAGTCGCTTACAGCTTAAAGGAGCTCAGCAATTAGCAAAAGTGTACGAACATATGAGAGAGTTCCTCACATGTGATCTCTAATTCCTACGGTAAGTTGAAAGACGTTGTGGCAGAATCTGACATTCCTGGAGATTTTGGCGATCATTTCATATTCAGTTGTGATAAGAGTGGTTTTAATTTGGACCCTACCCAGGTTCGTGGCACTGGTATAAGAGGAGAAGCTTTATATAGGAAATCTCGTGGTTCTGGTCATGACTCAATCAGTGTTTTGGGTGTATATCAGCCGGTGGAGACAAATTAGCGCCCTTCATCATCATCAAAGGTAAGTGAGTTCAAATACATTAGACATTAGACAAAGCTTTTATCCAAATACTCGGTACCTGGCCATCGAAAATGGCTAGATGGAAGGAGAAACTTACTATGACACTGGTTTTTGAACGTATATTTGTTCCCTTTGCTGAAATCACAAGAGAAAAGTATGACACACCAGACGATCAGAAAGTGATAAGTACTATTTAATGGGCATTCAAGTCACGTGTGTTAATCTTCATTTAGTATCTGCAGCAAGGTGTAACAGTATTAGTTTAATTCAGTTACCCAGTCATTTGATTGATTTGCTCCAGCCTCTGGACAGAACCGCATCGCATGTTTTCTCCCTCAAAAAGCAAGTCGGACAAAATATATTCTTGTTGAGTTTGGAGGAAAAAAGATTGGGACTGGTCAAATACGCGCTAGAAAGAATGATTTTGCAGTGTTATTAGGAAAAGCTTGGGAAAGCGCTCTTACACGCGATGTTATGGTGAAAGGATTTAAATCCATTTAGTCTATATCCAGTTGATGAGAATAAAGTTTCCGAAAAAAGTATTTACTCCAAAAGATCTGAACAAGTACGAACAAAGACTATTTTATTTTGAACGCCTAACTGAATGAAAACTTTTATACATTGCCTGGAAAGTTTCAAACACTGTTGAACATTTCTGTTCCATAAGTGTGTCTTCATCTTTGACTAACCCGTGTCTCTCTTCAGACAGTAATCAATTGTCTCCAATATCACCGCTTCCTCATTTTGAAGAAAACATGTATGCAAAATTCTGTTTAGGGCCATTATCAAAGTTCAGAAAACTTTTCCTCTTATTCCATCTTGGTACTTACACAACAAAATTCGAAAATTCTGATGCCAAGAAAGGGAAGGAGGTAAAGTTCCATTTTCCCTTGGGACCAGTTTTTTAATGCTGTAAAAAAGGCCTTGCATGTGTGGTGCTTTTCCACCTCCCCCAGCTTTGTCTAAATCACTTCTGTATGAACAATCTTCACACACACCGAGTCTTTCAAACTTTTGGATACGATTATATGTTGTATTTACCAAAATATTCTGTAACAAGATTATGTGTTTAACATACATAGCCCGAGTCTTCCAGATCCATTGAGGAGTCTGAGACTTAGCAATTTGTGGATGTCAATTATCTAGTGGGTAAAAATTTCGTATCAAGTACAGCGATTGTGAATGTCTTCTCGAGGTATTTCATCATTTCATGCATCCTATTGTCACACGTCAAATTTTTCATCAGGATAGCGCGTGAATACAGAGGCTAGCCAAAACTGTAACAGCAACCAGATCTTGAGAACAGAGGTAATTACAGGTGTCCAACCAAATAGGATTATTGTTAAGAGTGCTAAAATATTCGATTGAGGCCAACAATAACATGCCGTCTCTGATCCTCTGAATAGGGTTAAGACGCGAGAAAAATCCGATGGTTAGATATCGTAATGGCATATTGTCCACAGGAGATGGAACCTCGATTTCAGCAGTGTCAGGCGTGAAATTTACGAGATGCAAGTTTATTCTTGATTGGTCGCCAACAGACTCGATCTTTCGCAGTTGACCTATTAGAGCACTCGATACAGTTCCATGCGGTGGCCAGGTATTATATCACGGGTATTTCAGGGCAAAACGAGGCAAGATAAGGTGTGATTGAATATGAAAATGAATCACCATTAGCCGTAGTCGAACTAATGGGTATGAGAATCAGCGAGCTTTATTCTGCCGATAACAATCACTGAAGTGTTTTCGTCGCGTTAGGACTTGCCTCGAATTTTAGTCGTGTTTCGTGAATTCATTTTGCTTCGTTTCTGGTTCTTCAAAATTCACCTGTCTTGGCGGTTTTAAGTTAATGTACGAGTACATTTTTTCCATCGCTGTCCGCGTAATAATTATGATGCTCTGAGAACTCAAATTCGCTGGCTGTAACCTTTGCAACCTTACGAGAACGAGAGGAAGCTGCATGTGTCTGTCGACGATCGTCAGAGCTGGAAAACTCGTAGCCATCTCCAAAGTGGTGAATCCATCACATCCGTCCGTTGAGTGGTAATTAGTACTTCCTGAATTTTATTTTATTCTGATTTCGATTTTCCGATGGACAAAATTCGAGTTCCTCTCTTTCGCATTTTCGCTGTGGTAGCCGCCGTAAATTCACGAAGAATTTCTTTCATAAAGTCATCAACAGAACAAAATCAGAGGGCCGGGGAAATTTTTAAAACGTGGTCACCTCCCGTTGCGAGTAACACTGTGCTGTGAAACAGGAATTCGTGACGTGCAGTGTCCCCATCCCCTCCTTGTGATAAGTTATGTGCTTCGCTTGCAAAATTAATGCAGGGCTGACTCCCCTATAGGTACGCACCGTCTAGAAAATGGGTTAGAAGACCACAGCCACCTCCGGGATGGATTTATAGGCTTGCTGCTAAGATTTTTGGAAATGCCAGGCTGAGAACTTTATTTTCCGCTCAAGTGTTCCTGTATACGCCGTGAAACCAACATGACCAGGTACTGTGCAAATTTTCATTTTATTATTGTTTTGTGGACGTGGTGCGATTTGCGAGTGCTCTGTGGATATGTGATTCGTTTCCCCTTCCAAGTGATCATTTTGGGTTTCCAACAAGCCGGCAAACCTCCTGTATGGATTAAAAGGCAGGGGCCTAGAAATATGCCTTATCCTCGCGTGACCCTCGAAATCCAAAATTTGGACATTTCGTGTTTAATTTTGGGTTTGAAACAAACCCGCGAACCTCCTATATGGCCTAGAAGGCAGTATAGGCCTAGAAATAAGCCTTATCCTCGCGTGCCTCTCCGAAATCCAAAATTTGAACGTATTATTCTTAATTAATTGCATTTATTCCTGTAACTTAGCTTTCTCCTTGATTCACCCATTCAGTTTTCTAATAATTATTTTTAATTCAATCAATCAATCAATCAAAGCCTTTATTGCTCAAAACAAAACTTAATTGATATTACTAGTTATATACAGCCCATATTTTGGGCAAAGGCCTCCCTCAATCTAAGCCACTCCAGTCTGTCCCTGGCTACCCTTTCGTAATGTTCATTTTGCAAGAATTTCGAAATTTCGTCCCTCCATCTCGCCTTCTGTCTACCCTTTTTCCTCCCTTCCTTCAAAAACCAATTCGAAATTTTGTAGCTCCATCGGTTATTCTGAAGTCTTGCGATGTGTCCAGCCCAGTCCCATTTTTTTCTTTTTGCCACTTGGTTCATGTTTAAATTTCCTCTCATTCTTGATTTTAAGATTTGTATTCTGACCCTATCCGATTTTCTTATTCCCAGAATTGATCTTTCCATTGGGTTTTGTGTAGTGTCGATTAGGTTACTTTCTTTTTTTGTTAGAGCCCAAGTATGCGAGCCGTAAGTTAGGACTGGAACCACACAGCTGTTAAATATTCTGCTTTTTTGTTTGACCTTAAAAGGACCCTTCCATATATTTTTCTAATGACCAGAACTCTTTCCACGCCAAGGCGACTCTCCTATCGATCTATTTTAAATTATCTTTATTCAATTCATTTAACGTGCTGTCCAATTCAGTGTCCCAGCGCAGAAGTATGCCTCGGACCTTCCTCCAAATTCATCTTTCGGAATATCGAAATTATTAAATTTAGTATAACTTCCATCAGGATATCCTACTTATCTTTCAGATTGCTTGGGTTGTTACCCACCTAATTCACAGTGTCCAGTTTTTGTCTTGAACACTGTTCTGCCTCTTGCCTTCTATGAATCGGGATCCATGTAGGTTTTCGGGAGTCTAATAGCAATTTTTTGAGGGTGATGAGTGGGGTGGGCTTGAGTGGTGTATTTCAACTCTGACCGACACAAGGTGGTGGTCCGATGAAAATTGGAATATGGGAATCACTCTGACATATCAGACACCAGTCTAAGGTAATTAATTAGAAAATGGTCGATTTCGTTTGTTGTGATTCCATCAGGCGAACTCCACGTTTATTTATTTTTTGGTTTTTTCGTAAACAACGTTTTTGCTATTTTCAAGTTATGTTTAGTGGCCAATTTTTAAACTCTAAATCCGTTTTTATCCAATGATCCCAGTGTAGCTGAGCCTATGCATTGGTGATATTCCCCGTCGCTATCGATTTTTGCATTGGAGAGCCCCCTCCCCCATGATGATAGTGTATTTCTCTTTTTCAGTAGCATAGGTTTCTCCAGGGATTATAGAAGCTCTTTATTTCTTCTTTCGGGACAGATACGATGGGGGCATAAACCTGGATTATTGCTATTTTAGTTGATTCGTTTATTTGGAGTATTAGGACGACAGTTTGTTCAGAAATCCCTTTGAATTCCCGAACACGTTCAGAGTATCATTTGTCCTCGTAGAACCCAATCCCCTGTATCTAACCGTGGAACTAAAACGATGAGACACGTTGCCGTTACGTCTTTTGATGAGTTTCCCCCCATTTCCTTTTATTTCAGCCATCACAACTATACCAAGTTTGTCAGAAGCTAACGCATTTTCAAATTCGAACAGTCTCTCCTCATTTGATATACCTCGACTGTTGAAATGGATGATAGCCACATCTAAAGAATGTTTCTTAGCTAATTTTTTTGTTTTGTTTTTTTCTCTATTGATATTTAGATCCTCGTTTCTTCGAAGGGGAGGGATGTTCCCTCCAGGTAGCACATGGGGAACTAGTATATGACAGAGAAGCGTGGGCTAACTGCCTCCACCCCAGCGCCCACAAACTAAATTGGGGCAAGTTTATTTTCTCGGTTTAGGTTTTTGTTTGATTGTCGAAGGCATACTGATTTTCTGAATTGGTTTTCATTTTTTTTATTTTCTTCACACTGTGGATTTTTAGACTTCTGCTGAAAACCCAAAGTGTTATGGTTGCTGGCCCATATTTTGTAATTTCAGCTAGAAGGACGTTGTTTTTTTTTTGTTTTTTTGTTTAAACATTTATTACATGAACTATTGTGGTGATTTTTACATGTTATTTTGACATTTTATTATTATTGACGAGCAGGGCCAAACGAGCCATTCGTCGCTTAGGCGTGGCCTAATTCTATGATATTGTTAATCGCTCTATGAATTAGGTACCAAGAAGACTAGCAACTGAGCACTCCCTATTGGAGTATTAAGCTATGAACTGTGTATCAAAAGAGCTAGAGTTAAACACTCCCTATTGGAGTATTTGGAAGACATGGGTTTTATATCCCTTGACAAGGTTGCTCTTCCTTCTACTGTCCGGTAATATCGGCAATTGGTTTTCTCTGTAGGCGGAAGCGAGTAACTGGCGTATGTCCGCACTCCCCCTATATAGAGCTTTACCTTAAGTGGTTCGTGTGCTGAAATTTTTGTTTTATAGTACGGGCAACCTTTGTAGTTCGCTGTATGGTTGCCTTTACAGTTGAAACATTTGGGCGTAGTCTTATGAACCTTACATTCACTGTGTAGGTGTGCAGTTCCGCACCTCACGCATCTCGGAGTTTTGGTGCAGTAATTGACTGAGTGTCCATAGTCCTGACACCTTTTACATTGTAGGAGTGCCCTGACCTTTCTCGGAGGCTCAACAGTTACTCGATAGTGGCATAGGATAGTCGTATTGCAAATATCACGATTGTTGCCACTCACCTTAAGATCTACTTTGAATGGCATAACTGGATCGTGACTTGCTTGTCTTCTATATTCACTTTTTTAAATTTGAACGTTGATGATGTTCACGACTTCATGATCTGCAGCCTTCAGCTCGGCAGCAATGTTCTCGGTGTCGGTGGTATGATGAAGACCCCGCATGACGATTGTGGAAAGCTTTTCCTCCTGGAGCTTGTAGATATGGAATTTGATAGTGCCTAGCACCTTCCCAACGTCTTCAGAGAGTTGCAGTGCATTAGTAAGGGCTACACGGCATTTCCTGTAGTCATCTGAGCTATTAAGTAGTAGTTTAAGCTCACCATTTGAGAGAGCCTTCATTTCACTCAAAGTGATGTTTTTTGCAGCTAGGAGCTCTCGTAAAATTTCGCCATGGACTTTATTCCACTGATGAAAAAAGGCGGTGGTTCCTTCTTTGTAATAATTGCAGAAGACTGGGTGGTGTTGTTCTCAGGAGTAGACTGGTTTGTTTCCATCGCCGTATCGGATGGAGTCTAGGAGCAGGGGCGAAACTATATGGGGGTTAATTCCTGCCCCCCCCCCAATAATTTGGCAGTCGGTAAATTTAGAAACTATTCATTTGAATTTTTCTTTTTTTATGAATGTCCGTTTGTTTGTTTGTTTATTTTTTTAAAATTAAATATTTCGATTGAAAAATCGTCAAATTTATAATTTTGTCAGCGAATTTTTAGTTTTAAAAAAATTTGTCGGCAAATTTTTCTTCTCCACCTCCCCAAACTGAAAGTCAAATTTCGTTTCTAAAAATGGAGTACCCTGGACTCCTGTCAGAGACTAGTCAGTCAAAAGCCGAAGGTAGGTTTCAAGCTGAGTATCGAACGTTATCTGAATGGTTGAAACAAAGCTGAAATATGGAAGACATTTCGAAAATCTGAAAGTCGGTAGCAAACGTTGAATTTCGAATTTCAATGACTATTCTGTTTTTACTAGATTCTCTGTTTGACCTAGAGCCTAAAATTTGAGAACGTTGAACATTTTATTAAATTTCAAGAGTTGAAAGCAAAAGACTTTTATTTTCCAGTGTCACAAGCTGAATCCGATAGCAAATGTTCTATTGTTTAATTTACGGGCTTTGGTCCTGGTGAATATAGGAGGGAAATTTAGTCTCAAATAAAAGTCGAAACTCTATGTGTTTTTCCAATAAGAACGAAAGGGAGCTTGTGGCACGGATTCCTCTCATCCGATTAACCTGAAACTTTGTCTTTTTTTTTTTTTTTTTTTTTTTTTTTTGATTCTATTGGAACCAACTTCGGAGACGAATCAGAGAAAATTCAGAAAAAAATATCACCAAGAGTAAATAACGACCATCTTAATGTGTGTAAAGGAAGTTGTGTGCTCTTCTCAGGTATTTCTATCATCCTTCTAGCTTACTCTCCCAGATTAGGGTATGCTCATGTGAGCAAATGTAAGTGCTTGGGGGATGAAAAATTAAAAACGAATAAAGTGGGATTTATTTTAGTATATTTTTGGGGGTGGTAAAAAAATTAGCATATAGCGGCTAGTCAGGTAAATCCGGCCTCGTTAGTGAATAAAAACGCGAACTGTTTGTTCATTTTTATACAAACTGTAAAATGATAATCCCCACACCCATTTTTATTCCGAAGTCCGATCAACGTGGAACAATCTGGGGTCTTCAAAAGGCAAGTAGAGATGCTGAATTGAGGAATGCATTCACACTCATTTTCCTCTTTTTTTTTTCTTGTTCGCGAAGAATGAAGATCAGCACATTCTGAATGGGAAAAGAATGATAGTCGGCATCTCTGACGGCAAGGTCTCGTTTCTTTTTTCAGTCAAAAAAAACAAAAAAAAAACGCTCCCATTAAGCAAATCTAGAGCTAAACTAGAAATTTTTCTTGGAAAGATCACTAAAATAGGAGCTTTTGGGTCGTTGATTTCGAAAATTTCACCAGAAAATTCTTCTTTAAACCCTGAATTGACATTCAAGGTTCTCTATTCTTGGAAAATTGAGTACCGAATCAAAATACGAGCAGTTTTTCGCATCGCTGAATTCGAAAGCTTCTATGAGCTTTCTTATTAAACTGCGATTTGGGCCCCAAAATTCAAAATTGATTTTTAGGAAATCGAATAAAGTATTAGAATTTTCTGGGTTGCTGAATTCGAAAATTTCGTCAGATTCTTCTTGGACTCCCGATTTAGGCTTCAAAAGCCAAAACTGGTCTCCAGAAGTGATTAAAATTGACCTCCCGGTAACCGAATCAAATATCGAAATGGGGAAGGGTAGAGGAGAGGTCACCTGATTTGGAAATTCCATCAACGCAATAAATTTTCGATATTGGCTATCGGGTAGCCCTCAAACACCAAAATGAGAGTCGAAATTGAACGAACTTGATTTATTCTTTCAACATTTTCATAACCATCAAATTACCAAAATTCAAATTGGAGGAAAAATTTCAAAATTATCCAAGTATGAGTTATTATAAAGGGAACATTCAAGTTTTTAAAAATCAAAAACTATGAAACTGAACCAAAATTAGGAATTACAATAGTCGCTGTTTCAATAGATTTCTTGGGTTTTCAACGTCAATTAATTTTTGTCAATTGCCATTTAACCTAAGAATGATGAAGTCCAATCAAATGTCCAAGGGTCATTAATAAATTTGTAACAGCCCCCCCCCCCACCTCAAACAAGAAAATGGAAGTAAACAACTTTTACTTCGATAGTTCAATCATTTTTTATAAAATCATATATGTTGCTTTTGAAAATTCGGCATTTGACGATTTAACCCTTTCTCCAGAGATTAGTATGTTTGTAATGATGAAAATGAGTCAGCGATCTTGAGCATTTTCAAAAACAGACTGTTAATTTGAATTTATGATCGTAAGAACTCTCCACTTCAATAGTCTACTCGATTTGTAAAAACTAATTAGTGCTTGCCCATATCGATTTATGGGGTCTTTTAAGCTTGAATCAGATTCAAAATTTAGCGCATGTTCGTATTCAACTACCCTTAAGGTCAGTAATTAATGTCGATAGTCTATCCACTTTGGCATCCCATTCTGAGTTCTGGAGTCCAGGGACGTACCGAAGAGTTTTTCTTGAGGGAAAGAGGGGGGGGGGGGGGTGTAAAAATTGTGAAAGTCCCAACTGACTCAACTCAAAATTTCCAAATATCAAAGCAAAAAAAACAAAAAACTTTTAACTTGTTAGATTTTTTAAACTCGCCTGACTGAAATGGTAAATTTTCCCATTGCCCCCTGTCTCCTTATCGGTACGTCCCTGCCTTCAATAAAAAATATTTTTACTAAAAAATCGGCAAATTTTTAGTTAAAAAAAAAAATATTTGTCGGCGTTTTTGAGTCGCGTATTTCATTTCTAAGGGCCTGAGTTTTTTCCTCATGTAGAGAGTTGGCAATTTTTAGTTGTTCGATTTCATTCTGGAGCTCCTCGAGCTTCTTTAGCATTCTTCCATACTTACCGTTGATGGCACCAGGCTTAACGGTCAGCGTCCACGTGAGACAGTACTCTGGCAAGAGTCATTCCTATAAGTGCTCGTATGCGTTAAATGTGTCTGCCACTCGACGAGCATAGTGCCTTTCCTGCCCCAGCTTTATCTCGATCACTTAGTTATGAAAAAATCTTTGCGCATAAAACAATACATACCTGATGAAACAGCTTTAATCTTAACATTCAATATCTTAAGTTTGTGCACTGTAGTAGTTTTGTCCTTCCTCGGGTGCTCCACCCCTAATTTATTGCTCAAAAAAATAAGAAATTGTCAACAAAATTTCAAATATCAGATCATCTTTTAGAAGTCGTGTAGTCTAATTATAAGAGTATAGTATTCATAATTAATACCTACCTGTTCATAATCCAAATGATTGGTTTTTCAACAGAAATATCTAATTGTGCACGTGCATGTTTTTACGCAGTACGTGGCATATACATAAATACATTATATTTACATTATACGATGAGAAAGAATGTAAATAGGTAAACAAATTATATTCAAATTAGCCGAATTAAAGGATCAAGGTTGTCTGAACTCTGAACTTCAACTACGTACAAATAATCATGAATGAGACTTCAATATGGATGATTGTAAAAGGTATAATGAGCTAACTATATGAAGGTGCCGATCGAATCATATATGTACATAGTGGAGGGCTGATGAAGTGTTATGAGATGCCCCTGTCTGTAGAAAATCGTCTGATTAGACAAAATATCAGCACATAATTCATGTATACGTTATAGAAATTATATAGGATTGGACTATTGAATTGTTTAACGTTTCACCTTCCAAATCACATGCAATATAATCTTTGTATTAGACTTTCATACCTAATTATCACATTATTTGTGCGTCCGGAAGTTACTTCGCTAATTGGGGCTAATTTCGGATACCCTCGGGGCAAAGATCAGGCATGCGCTTTCCTCTCTTACACGGGGTGTTCTAGCTGAGTGTGCAAACTGTTCAGAGTTACCAGGGAACAGTTTTAAACTATCCTCCCACCAGAGTTTTGAGAGAAAGAGTTTGCTTTTTGGCTTTATAATGCTGGTTCATCGTGCCGTCATCTTTATAATTTTTGAAATACGAATGAGAACATTCTACACTTACATGTTTTTGCGTAAGTGTTGGTATATCTACATGCAGTTGTCTTTATATAACTTTATAAATATATCTATAGGGTGTTCCAGCTGAGCATGTCAGGCCAGTTGGAGGTTACAGTACTCGGTAAGAGGAACAAAAAACGGTGTTCACAGTATACTCACGAATATAATGAAGTGGCATAGTCAGCCTAGTCTTCGATGGGAGTCTGGTCTCGATTGAAGGGGGTGGTGTGCTGGAGGAGGTACTGAAATTGGAAAAACCACTATTTGACGAAATCACAAAGAGGAGTCCAGACCCCCTCGGCCTCTGGCTATACAAGTCTTCAAAGTTTGAAAATAGAGAATTTTCACTGTGAGTCTGATTACTACTTTTAATTTACCATTTCCCCCCTTTTTTTCCGAAGATATCAGTGGGTAGAATCAGGGACGTAGTGAAGAGTTTTTTCTAGAGGGGCAAAAATTGGCAAATTTCCCAACTGCTAACTCTACTCAAAATTTCCCAAGCATCAAAATTTGTTTGTCTTGATTAAAGAAGAAAAACCCTTTTGACTTGTTGAATTTTTCTAACTTTTGATCCATCTACTGAAATTTTTAAGGTGTCTACAGGGTCAAGTAAGTCAAGTGATAAAGTAAAAGTCAAGTATTCTCTCAAAATTCTTCTACAGGTCAAGTAATGTTAATTTTATGAATGACTAGGAACGATGAATTAACTAAAAAATATCAAAGCTAGAAGTAAAAACTTTTGTTCCAATTTTCAATAATTGAGGAGCACACTTCCAAAGTGACCTAACTGCAAAATTATGATTTCTTGAGTTTTTGTTTCCAACACGCTGTCTTGCCGCGCTAGGGACATCCTTTGCAAAAAACAAGAACGATAAATTTTCCTTGAAGATTGAAATTATTGATACATACCTTAAAAAATCCATTACCCACTTTACTGTTTTGCTTGTTCTTCTTAAAACTAAAATTTTGCAGTTAGGTCATTTTGTAAGTGAGCTCCTCAATTGCAATTTATTCTGCTTCATTATTTGCGCCATGTAGCATATCAGACTAACTTTGCAGTTTTACGATTTGCTGAACTGCTTGCATGTTCCTTCATAAGGCGCGCCTTTTCGCAGTCCTATATAAAGTCAAATTTATAGGCAGGGACGTACTGAAGAGTTTATCCTGAGGCGGCAGGGGGCAATAATTGTGAAAGACCCAACTGACAACTCAAAATTTCCAAGTATCAAAGCATCAAACCAAATTGGATTTTTTCAACTGATGACTCAACTCAAAATTCTCAAATATCAGAGCCAGAAAAGAACAAAGTTTTTTGATTTGTTGGATTTTCCCAACTTTTCAACTGAATTCCCAAGTGTCAAAGCAAGTTAAAAAAAACAACTTTTGATTGACTTATTGGATTTCTCCAACTGATACTGACTCAGCT
The DNA here is from genome assembly GCA_031841125.1 of Acanthococcus lagerstroemiae. Classification (NCBI taxonomy): domain Eukaryota; kingdom Metazoa; phylum Arthropoda; class Insecta; order Hemiptera; family Eriococcidae; genus Acanthococcus; species Acanthococcus lagerstroemiae. Next base: position 49,171,018 of record CM063113.1, read on the forward strand.
CGGAATTCCCAAATATCAAAGTTTAAAAAAAAAACTTTTGACTTGTTGGATTTTCCTAACGTCTTAATTCAATTCCCAAGTGTCGAAGCAAGTAAAAAAAAAAAAAAAAAAATAGAAAAAACTTTTGACTTGTTGGATTTTTCCAACTCCGCCTGACTAAAATTGTAAATTTTCCCAACTGCTGAGTGAAAAATTCCTGTTTATAGGTCAAATAAAAGTCAAGTATTTTGATTTTCCAAATTGTGTAGACACCCCGATTTCCCAATTTCCCGACTCCAGCGAAGGCTTGGGGGCAGGCTGCCCCCGTGCCTCCTTATTTTTGTCCCTTTGGAGAATATTCAGAGGTAACACAAATTTATTGAACTGAACTTTGGCTATCTTTAGTATTGAATAGGCTACACCAGTTTTAGAATTCTAATCATAAAATTTTAGTATGGTTTTTGAAGTGCACTATTTTCAGTTTCTGTAGTCCTCAACATTTAAAAAAAAAAATTAATAAATAAAAAATGTTTAATTCAATTAATAAAATTTTTTTATTAAAATATATTCAATTTGAATTGGTATAAATCTGTGATTAATTCCACAAATTTCTGAACATTGTCCATATATTATTCTTGTTTTATTTAATTTAATAATAAAATTATTTAATTGATTAGGAAGAGCTTCTATTTTAATATTAATAGATGGGATTGTTCATGAGTGAATTACGAATCACTCAGCCACTGAGGCCTCTCCTATGGGACTACAGTTACAGTTGTTTATAAATATTAGTAAAGATGATGAGGATAATAATAACAAACTTTATTTTAATAAATGAGGGGATATAAGAAAAGAAAAGAAAGAAAAATTCGTGTTAGATGTCTTAAGTTTTGACCTTTAATTTTGGATGTTGATAAAGTTTGTTCAGTGTGGTTATAAGAACCTGGAGCAAGCGACGGAAGTCCGAGACCCAAGGGGAAATAAGAGGCAGTGTTACTTTATTAGAATTACACTGTTAGAATTACATGTTTTCTTTTAGTATTTTAAGTACAGAAAGCCAGCAGTGAACAAAAACATCAGCCCCCTTGTGCCACACGCGGTCAAAAGCTTGCGCGATGTCTAGGAAAAGCCTGTAGCAGTGCTTTCGTTCCTCAAGTACTTTGCTAGCCTGATTAACTTCTGCCAGGGCTTGGTCGAGGGTTGAATGCTTCCGACGGAAGCCGAATTAGAACACTGGGATCAGATGCTTTTCTTCCAGGATAGACTCCAGTTTGAGAAGGAAGTAGCTCTTCAAAGAGCTTCCCTAAAACTGGAAGCAGCGATATAGGCCTGTAAGAGCTGGGTTGCTCCTTGGCCTTGTCTGGTTTACAAATCATAATCTCCGCTTTTTTCCACTCGGCTGGGAAGTATTTCAGTTTTAGGGCAGCATATTGTATATATTTGTGAGCTGCAGTATTGCTTTTCGCGGAATTTAGCGTAGATGTTGATTAGTTATTAGGTCGCTTCCTGGTGCTTTCTTTTTTTTGGCATATAGGTCAATCTCATGAGCAACTTTATTTGGGGGTAAATGGCCAAGTGGTTCAGATGGAGAGGCAGGTACTGGATTGCAGTTTATTCTTGTTGGCATTTCATTAGGAGTAAATGTTACCACTAGATGCTCAGCAAAAGTTTCGGCAATTTGCTGGTTCCCACGAGCTCAGGTGCCCGTAAACGTACGGATTGGAGGTATCTTGTGTTTGAGGGGAGCGTATTCATCTGCTAGCTTTCCAGAGTGTGTAATCTGCCATAGCAGTTGAATCAAGCTGCGAGAGATAATGATGGAACGTCTTATTTTTCAACGCTCTAATACCTATTTGTGAGTTCTCTCGTGATTCTATTGAGCTTGGTATTATCCCATGGGTTTCGAGTTTAGTGCCAGATCCTACGTGCTTTGCGCTTTTTCTGGACCAGTTTACGGATAGCTAGTGGATAAGTAATCAAGCGCTTTACTGTTGGTTGGAGAGGAGTTGCTAGTTGGGCACGATCTTGTAGAAGATTAGTAACGGTCTTGATTGCTTCATTCAGTACTTCCGGAGTTCCTGGACGTGTTATAGATGGGAGACGAGTATCCACTAACTCCCGGAATTGGTCTCAGTGTGTACGCTTATTAAAAAGCATTGATTTGGTTGGTCTCAGTGTTATGTCATCGCTGAGTGTCAGCAGCACTGCAGCATGATCTGAAGATAAGTCATTGACATTTTCGACCCAAATGTGTGACGATGGAACACCTTTCAAGATGAAAAAATCTAGCTGGTCTGGTCTCTTTGCCGGATCCGTCGGCCAGTAAGTTGGTCTGCGAGAAGTCGCTACCTCTAGGTGGCTGTCATTAATTTCCTTGCACAGTTCTCGTCCTTCGATGGTTATTAGCCTAGAACCCCACAACGTATGCTTGGCATTAAAATCACCACCAAGGATGAATCGTATTCCAAGCTGATGGAGCTGGTCTGAGTAGTCAATGCTGCGTAACTGGTATCGAAGTGGACAGTAGACCGAGGCTACAGTTAAAGCTCCTGAAGGTAGGTGAACTGTGACTCCAACCACTTGGTATTGTGGAAGTGGTATGCGAACTGACTTATACTGGTAAATATGGTCCCGTATTAGAATTGCCACTCCTCTGCACCGATTAGGATGAGGGACAGCTTATGCATCTGGTATTCACGAATTCTAGCTGAGGACCAAGTAGTAAAGTGGGTTTCAGAAATCAGTGTTATAGCGATCTGTTCAGAGTTGAGTAATACCTCAAGTTCATTCTGCCTTCTGACTAGGCTGTTTGCATTCCAAGTTAATAAGCGTAGGTTATGGACCATTTCTCAGCTTCTTTTTGGATTTATGCTGGCAATCTCGATTACCTCTTTCTATTTTTTCCTCTCGTTGGATTAGCTTTTTCAGCAGTGCGCTGATTTTATCGACATTGGTATTGTATGGAGCGCAGAATCTGCAGCGTAGGCAGGTTTTTCTGTGGATGACGAAGATGCGATTGGCTTAGGGTTTTCTTCGACTGCTTGGCTATATGACATATTTTGCTGGCGAGTAGAGAGCCTTTAAACTGATGTTTGGTGTTGGCGTTGAAACTGGTTTAAAATTTCGAAGGGCTTGTTTGTGCGCAGGGCAGCCTCTCCAGTTTGCTGGATGACCCCTTCCGCAGTTGGCACAGGTAGGTCTGGCTTCCTTATTTTTAGTTCACTCACTAGTTTGGCGTTTATTGCCACACTTGACACAGCGTGGAGCTAAAGAGCAATAGTTCTGCGTGTGTTCAAATAGCTGGCATCTCTTGCATTAGAGGAGCTGAACTGCTGGTCTCAGGGGTTCCACCCCAGTGTTTTGGTGGACCAAGTAGCGGATATTCATGGCTTCTTTGTTGTTGTTGTTAGATTCCAAGTCAACAAAAAAGAGGGGCTGTTTGACCACAGTATAGCCATCATTAGTTTTCTTCTTGATCGCCGAACCACGTGCCCGAGGGCTCGAGTTCCTCCTTTATCTCTAATGTGGAGGCATCAGGATGTGGCCCTCGGACAACAATTCGAAATGCTTTGTCGGACCTAAGTTGATAGTGACGGTACTCGTATTTAGCTTCGCGTAATAGATGAATGATACGCCGATATTCATCATCAGTGTGGGCAAATCACCTTCATATTACCATTTGCCAATGTTTTGGTAGTTGTTGGACTGGTTTTTGGGCTGTCTTTTACCACTAGAATAAGTAAATTTTGAAAGTTATTTACCTTATGGACAGTTATCGACGGAGGGGGCCTAGCCCTCTTCTCCGGTACTGGTAACAGCTTTCTGCATTAACGAGACGTTTTGTGGCGTCAAATGCTCACTCACAAAGACATGATTCTTGGACGGAAAACCCAGCGCCTTTAAAGATGGTTTAGCTGACCTCCCACTAGACATTAAATTGTGTTTTTCGGCCCTGCGCACGAATTTCACAAGGATAGTAGGAGGCTTGTTCGATCCTCGCTTTACTGGGAGCCGGTGTGCAATATCCACATCCTTGTCGCTAAGTGGGTACTTCACAGCTGAAGCACACTTTTGGAGTATGTCATAGACGTTTTCATGTTTCGTCACAGGTATACCGTTTATTAGCATATTATTCCTACGCGTGTACTGTTGCAGGTCATTTACCTTTTGGCGAAGTTCAGTGTTCTCAGTTCGCAGCTGACCATCGATTACCAGGATTTGGTCTAACTGCTCCTTAATCGCATTTATGTCCGCCCGTGGGTTCGCCATTTCTTCCCTTACGATGGCCCTCAGCATGTTAAACATGTTTTCGTCCACAGTCTTGTTATTACGTTTATCCTGAGAGGGCGACTTGCTTATTCTGTTGTTGATATGACCGCAGCCTTTACATTTGAGATCTGGACCAATGAAGTTGAAACATTTTTCACACTGTAAGCGATTGATTGGCATTTTCTAAATTTACGCAACTAGACAGGGGCGGAAATAGAGTGAGAATTTTTTTTGGAGGGGGGGAGGGGACTTTTCATCCAATTGCCATGAAACTTTGGGAAGTTGTTCAATACACTCCCGCTAAGGTTTTTGGGGACAGTAGTGGGGTTGGGACTCACATTATTTCTGAACTATGCGGTTCAATCATAGGTGGGAGACTTCAAAAGGGGTAAGATACATATATGGCATTCTTTGATACTGAAAAAGCTTTTGTCAATGTTAAATGGGATTAAATGTTTGCTATTCTAAAAAGGATAGGAATAAAGAAGAAAGAAGTTATTTTACACTTATATAACAGACAGAAAATTACATTAAGAATAGAAGGAGGGAAAGGGGAGGCAAATATGAAAAAAGGTGTAATGTAGGGGTGCTCGTTATATCCAGTATTATTATAATGTGTACATAGAATGAGATATAAAAAAAAATAAAAGAAAAATTGGAAGCAGGTGTAACCATACATGGAGAGCGAGTAAAGATGTAAAGAAGCTCAGGTTCGCAGATGATATTGTCTTATTAACTGAAAGAAGTACTGATTTGGAAAATATTTTAGATAGAATGGAGGAGATTTTGAGTCAGAATATTGTATGAAAATATTTTGAAAAAAATAAAACTAAAGTGATGATATGTAATCGATGTAAACATGATAGCTTAAAATAAAAATTGTTCAGGGAAAAATTGAGGAATTAAGTGAATTTTCCTATATCAGGAGTAGAATAACAAAAGGTATGGAAGGTGTAAACGGGACATTGGTAATAGAATAGCCCATGCATCTGGATAGATCCAAACTATATGTAAATGGCTCGTTGTATCGTCGTGTATTCAAGTGGGGGTAACACACAGATAACACAACCAGTGGTGGTGTGAAGTATGTGTGTGCGTTTGTGTGAGTGACTGACGTTAGTGTCTGACACTCCCTTCTCAGCTGCAGCCTGGTCCAATTCCTCAAGGGAACGACGAAGTCATTTAAGCATGAGGTGAGGAACATGCAGACCCAACACAAATAGTCAAGTACAAACACAAATTTTCTTGAGTATAGAAAAAAAAATTCTAATTTTCAAGAAGTATCAGATAAGAAATAGAAAAAAAAAATTTTTCACACTGAATACAGTGAAGAACAAAACTATTTCTATCGGATTAAGAATTAGATATCTATACTGCATTAGATGTGCGTACAAAATAATATATTCGCAATTATCAATTATTCTACATAAGTATGAAAAAAAATAATACTTATTCCCAGTAACTTGATACATCTTGTTACAATTTACGAATAGAAATACAATGATATCCTTCTTCAACTCCTGGAAGTAACTTATTCATATCGTTCTGTAAAAAATATACAGAAAACTAAGTTAGTTACAATTGTGCACTAGACGGTCACGAAATAGCTGAAACAGAGGTGCAGCTAGTGGCTTCGTGAGAACGTCCGCCAATTGTTCTTTTGAGCTAACCCATTTGAGTGTCAAATTTCCATTAAGCACTTCAAATCGTAGGAAGTGAAAACAGAGTTTGACGACATGTTTCAAGCTTTTAGCTTCCAATGATTTTGCCAGTGTGATGGCAGATAGGTTGTCATCATAAAGTACAGGCTTGCAGTCGATACGAAACAGAAAACTGACTAGATGTTTCAGAGATACTAGTTGACGACTAGCGAAACTAGCAGCAATGTACTCGGCTTCTGCAGTCGACAAGGCGACGTGTGTTTGCTTCTTGGTTCGCCAAGATACCACATCACCAAATAGGAGTAATGACATATCCTGAGGTAGAGCGAGCTTGCGGATCATTAGTTCCAAGACTAGCGTCTGCATAACACTCTAATTCGTCACCTTTACCTTGATAAAGTATTCCTCGTGAAAGGGTTCCTTTTAGATATCTAAGTATTCTTAGAATAGCTTCCCAATCTGAGGCAGTAGGATTGGACTGGGCGCGGCTGACTACATTCACTGCAAACGCAATGTCGGGTCGCGTGCCATTCGCCAAGTGTATTAGAGACCCAACTGCTTCTCTATAAAACGTTTGATTTGGTGGTACAGTATCAACAGAGAGAAGTCGTTTTCGCATAGCATCTGGAGTCACCATGGGGGTCGTGACTGGGGCCAGATAGGATGCATTGAAACGAGTTAATATTCTTGCTATGTACTTGCCCTGGCTCAGAAATAACGTATTATTTTCTTTATTTCGAGTAATCTCGATACCAAAAAAATTTTTAGGCTGGCCTAGGTCCTTAACTTCGAAATCTTTGCGAAGTTTATCAATTACTGTAGTGATTTTATCATAACAGTTACTGACAAGCAAGAAATTATCAACATAAAGTACTAGTATCACCAATTTTTCTTGTTTTCGCCACAGAAAAATACAAGGTTTCAACCAGTAAGGTTCAAAGCCGAATTTATGAATTGTGGTTCTAAATTTCTCGAACCAGCGCTTAGGTGCTACCTTAAGACCGTACAAAGATTTTCTAAGCTTACATACATGGGAGCCTTTGAGTCGATATTTCTCTGGGTGGCCGTCAGGAAGACGCATATAGACAGGTTTTTGTAAGTCACTATATAAAAATGCAGTTGTGATATCAAGTTGGCGAATGTCTAACCCGAGTCTGTTCGCCACTGATAAAACTACTCGAATATCAGTCATATCAGCGACTGGCGTATAAATTTCTGATACGTATGAGGACTGTGACGGCGGGGGGTTGGGCCGCGAAGCGGCCAGGGGGCGAAGCCCCCTAGTAAAACCTAAAACCCATGTACACGTTTCTCTTTGCTTGTAAAAAATGTCGGTCTCAGCCCCCCCCCCAAAAGGTTCATACAGCCCCACCCACACATAAACTCTGGCTACAGGGCTGATTTGGAATTGTTTGAAGATGAGGAATCATGATAAACCAATAGGACATAACTTGAGGCACCCAGAAATAATATCACTCCTGCTAGAAAGAAGGGTGGAAGGAAAGAATTGAGGTCCTCGGAAAAGATTCCAGTATGTTCAAGAGATAATCGAGGATATCAAATGTAAGAGTTATTTGGAAATGAAAGAACTTGCACAAGGTAGAGAGAAATGGGGGGAGTTGCATCAAACCGGTTGTAAGACCGATAACCTTCTTATCATCATCTTTGTATCATGCTAAACATGTTCTGGTTTTCTTTTGAATTTGTAGAAAGATCTACATATAGTCATTATTACGTGGAATGTGAGGAGCAAAATGTGGATTTGCGTAGGAATTTTCTTTTGACTAATGCTTTGAAAAAAAGATTCGCAAATAGCTTTGAACTTGTACTTTACTTACTCTGGGCACTCACTCACATCTATCTTGGTCTTTTTTGTTATTAGTGGAATCACGATTAGGTTCCTCTACACTAGAATCCCTCGAAATTGGAGGGCGATAGTCTTGAAAGTATTGAACTTACTTAAACCAACTCACTTAAGCCCATGGTCTAGGGTAACTTTATAAAAATCCAAAAATCATAGCCTCCCCCCCCCCCAATAAAAATCACCATAATCTTTCTTTGTAATACTTCCTTTATTTAAAAAAAAAAAACAAAAACAAAAAACATCACAAACGCTAAAAGCGATACTCGTATAGTTATACATTTTCCATTTCGGGGGGATAATTTTCAAACCAGGGGGCTTATCCCCTAGCTCACCTCTATTTCCGCCCCTGACTTTTGGGCTTACGCACGCACCGACACGATTAACTACAAAAAGCGCGGAAACATACGTTAACACGTTCGAACATCGGTGTGGGTCCTCTTCCACTGAGTCATCACTGTTGGGGGTAAGAGCTTCAGAAGCAGACCGTTTGCTCCTATTCGGTGTTGCATTTTGAGTGGAATCAAGTGGAAGCTGCAACCGAGATTGGCTGGTATTTGGATTTTTTTTTTCGGCTGCCGTAGGCTTGGAAGAGTCGCTATTTTTGAGATTTCGGATCTCGAGGCGAAGGGAAGAGATTATTTGCGACTGCTTGGCCAGCTGTTGGCGCAGGTTAGCGATGACGGCGTCTTTGTACATTGGAGAGGAGCCCGTTTGCCCCTGGTCTAAATCTAAATACCTTTATTGAGGAAAATTATTTGCAACTGTAGATTTCTTAATATCTATGGGTAGGTTCCACGGCCCGTAACGAGCAAAGGTATCTTGCAGTCTCTCCCATTCCGTTCTGTTTGCGGCTATTGTTTGGTAGTTTTTGTTTCTGAGGAAGTTAGTTATGTCATCTCTCCATCTGGTAGGTGGTCTGCCCTGCTTTCTTTTTCTGTCTATGGGTTGCCAAAATGTTGTTCGATATGTCCATCTGTCGTCTTTCAGTCGTGAAACGTGTCCCGCCCATGCCCATTTTTGATTTCTAATGTATGACACTGCATCCCTATTGAACTTCAGTCTGTTTTTTATCGTGGATATCCGGATGTGATCTTTTTTCTTGATGTTTAGCATCGATCTTTCTATTGCGTTTTGGGTTGTTTTTACTTTGCCAATATTTTTTCCGGTGAGGGTCCATGTTTGAGCGCCATAGGTCAGGGTGGGGATAACGCACATATTAAATATTTGGCTTTTGTGGAAATTGCTAAAGTTACCTTTGAAAATGTTTTTTAGGGACCAGTACTTCGACCAGGTTTTGGTTATTCTCGTGTTTATCTCTTTCTCCGTTTTGTTGTCAAATGATATTTGTTGTCCTAGATATGTGGTCGCTTGCACTATTTTAAATTCTGCTGTCTCTGTTTTTAATTCCAATTTTGAAGGGGTCGTTTCATCTTTAATCATTATCTTCGTTTTGCTCGCACTCATTATTAGCCCTGACTGTCTACCGTGTTTATCGAGTTCTTCGATCATCGATTTTGGTTCTTTTTCTGAGTTTGCTAGTAGGATTACGTCGTCCGCGAACCTGAGATTAGATAATCTTGCGCCGTTCACGTTTATTCCTTTCTCTTCCCAGTTCAACTCTTTGAACACACCCTCCAGCGCACTGTTGAATATGATCGGGGACAGTGGATCCCCCTGTTTGACCCCTCTCCTAATTTCGAAGTATTCTCCGGTTTTCTTTGTTTTAATTCGGACTTTCAGTCCCGTATACATTTCTTTTATCACATCTATATAGTTTTTTGGTACTCCTTGGTTTTTCAGTGTTTTTTCGATAAAAGAGTGGTTTAGTGAGCCGCTAGGTATAGGTCGATTAGGTACTCTGAGCATTTTTCCATGATCTGATTCAGGCTGTGTAAATGGTCAACCGTCGAAAATGTTTTCCGGAAGCCTGCTTGTTCCTTTGGTTGTTGTTCGTTCAGTATTGGTTGTAGTCTTCTCTCTATAAGTTTTGAGAATATTTTAGATAATGTTGTTCCTAGTGTTATGGGTCTGTAATTTTCCATTCTGTGTCTGTCGCCCTTTTTGTATAATATTATTATGTCCGAGAGTTTCCAGTCTTCGGGAATCTTCCTAGTTTTTAGAATATTATTGAAAAGTTTCGTTAGTACCGTGGCTAGACTTTCTCCTCCTAACTTTATTTGTTCGTTTGTTATTCTTCCGTCGTGTCCCGGGCTTTTGTTCTGTTTTAGGATTTTGATGACTGATCTTGTTTCTTCTAGTAGGAATTCTGGCTCGTCTTCGCTTGTTGTATCAGTTGAGTAAGGGTGTGTGATCCGGTCAGAGCTTGTTGTGGATTTGTTTGTTTCTTTGTCGCTGTATAGTTGTTCGTAATATTTTGAGAATAGTTTGTTTATTTCGTCTCTATCGTGAATTTTCGTCTCGTTTTCGTCTTTGAAGTAGGTATGTTGTCCATTGGTTCCCCAGTCTTAATTTCTTTTTCATGGTTTTTATGTTTTTATTTCCTTCAATTGTTGTTTTTATTATCTCTTCCTTCTCTTTTTCGTCCCTGCATCTTAATTTGTTACGTATGAGTTTTGAAACTAAATTAAGTTCTACTTTTTCGCCTTTTGTTTTGTTTTTTATCTTCAATAGTGTGGATCTTTTTTTATGTAGGTTTTTTATTTCATTCTCGTGTGCATCCTTTCCTTGTAGTTTTGGTTCTTGGTCTTTTACTATTGCGTTTTTGTGCGCCGTTGTTATTGCTTTTGTTATTGTATTGTATAAGTTATTGGTGTTGTTGTCTGTTTTTATGTTCCTCATTGTTCTGTCCAGTTCGTTTTTGTATCTTTGGGGGTCGGTTTTTGTGTTCAGATCATTTGTCGTTTTCCATTTTTCCCCCGTATTGTTTGGTCTGATTGCTATTTTAAGTAGCCTGTGATCTGTCTAGAATGGGAATTTGTTCGGACCTAGAAATTCGTAGTTTGTAATCCTGTAGTTGTCGGTATGTACAAGGTGTTCTTGATTCGGGGATATCCATGACCAGTTTTTTCCTTCTCTTTTCTTAAAGTAGTTGTTGATCACTTTCAGTTCGAATTCTTGGCAGAATCTTATTAGTCCCTACCCTCTTTCGTTCCTTTTCCCGTATCCGTGGTGGCCCATTGTTCTACTCTCCCCTTTTCCTTTTTCCCCTATTTGACTATTCCAATCTCCTAGAATAATTACGTTAGTAATGTCAATGTCGAAGAATTTTCAATATACGTATCGATATTTTTCAAGCGAGTATCGATAATATCGATATTAATTTCCTTATTCCGAATTATGTAAATGCGTGATTTATAGTCTTTAAAAAAAAGGACACTTCCAGATAGCTTTTGTGGCGGACAGTGACTAGTCTTAAATCAACCCTGAAAAATAGAGAAATGAAAGATTCTTCATAGATGCAATCGCTAAAGTATCATATTCAGTTTTTTTTTTTTTTTTTTTTTTTTTTTTTAACACGTTACAGTATCAAATGACGAATCTCAAGTGTTTCAGACAGGGAAAATAAGTAATTTTTAATTTTTTTCTTTACGATTTGACTTTTTGACTTTTTATGTAGAACTTTTCAAATTTCAGAACAATATCGATATATATCGATATTTTTAAAATATCGGAATATCGAGCCGAACAGCTGAAATATCGATATGTATCGATACATATCGATACTTTTGCCATCACTAAATTACGTTGTCCTTCTTCTCTTTCAGTTCGTTTAAAATGTCTCTCAGTCGTTCGTAGAAACTCTCTATTTCTTTCATTTCTGCCGTTGACGTTGGGGCGTAGACTTGAATGCATGTTAGTGGTGTTTTATTTACGTTGATTTTTAGTGTCGCGATTCTGTCCCCGTATCCTTTTATTTCGGTAACTTTCTATATTCTGGTTTCACGATGAAGCCAACCCCCTTTTGCCCCTTGTTGTTGTCTCAGTGGTATAGTAAGTTCCCGTTTTTAGTTGTAATGATCTTTTCCTCTGATCTCTTGATTGGCTGGTATTTGGATTTTTTTTCGGCTGCCGTAGGCTTGGAAGAGTCGCTATTTTTGAGATTTCGGATCTCGAGGCGAAGGGAAGAGATTATTTGCAACTGCTTGGCCAGCTGTTGGCGCAGGTTAGCGATGATGGCGTCTTTGTCCATTGGAGAGGAGCCCGTTTGCCCCTGGTAGGGCGGGCTAATTGAGCGAACTAGTTCAGTAATTCAGCGATCGCGAAAGTAAACTCGTACATGAAAATGAAGTAGTCACTAGGTGTATTTTTTCATACGAGTGGTTTTCAAAGTTAAGACTTGTTAGGTCCGTATTCGGATCTGCTAGCAAATAAAAATTGATGATGCTGATCTCCTTCCACCTCTAGGACTTCTATTTTCTCGGCTCTTAAAAAGTATATTATACTTTACTGGATATGTGTAGCTTGTACTTGTCTGATTTAAAATCGCGCCGCATCATTGTTTATGCAGTTATATACTTCGTTTACATAATTGCTGTCTGAGGTATGCCTTTATTAATTACCTTGGCTGCACGTCAGATTAGATACATAATATTATCATCTTTTCCTGTTTTCATTAATCGGTTGTTGTTTATTTACGGAGTTAAAACCAGACAAGTTGTACTATGTATATTTTCTCCGTTTTCAATGTTAATTATACATCTACGTTATCAGTACTGGTGAGGCTGTACATTTATAATCTACACGCTCTTGGTCACTCTTGTCTAGAGTTACCGAAATAAATTTTTATAGACGAATCAGGACACATTTTGAATGTCATTAAAAATTCTTAAAATGACTCCCCTCCCCCCCCCCCCAGACGAAAAACTTTTCATGTTTAAAATTTAGCCAACTGAAGAAATATACCTATGTCTCTGAACGTAAAAATAAAAAATAGAAAAAAATTGAATTATTAAGTGCTACAGCGGCTAGAGTACGCAAAAAACGTGTTTTTTTTGTAGTGAAATATATACAAAATAAAGGCATTTCTACGAATGGGAAAAAAGAATCGGTTTCCTTTGAGTAAAAGGTAAATTAAGACTGATAAGCAGGATGAATGATAATCCTGTCGAATGCATTACCAGGTTTCTCAATCCGCATTGGGGACGAAACTTATGGTAGAGCGCGCTATAGGCGCAGTTACGTCTGTGGATAAAATATGATAACGTTACTATTATCAGTTCTGTTCTGTATTCAGTTTAAGTTCGTTCCAGAGTTGGATTTCCAGAACCTTTTCGAAACTCACGCTGTAACTGTTCCACATACATTCGCAAGCTGAACAGAGAATAAACTTGGACGTACTTTTCGTGAAGGAGATCCGCTTTGTTCTTGTAGTTCGCTGTCGATTGAACTAGGACGTCTCTTTCCATCTTACTCCGAATATTATCATAAATTTGGGCGCGTAAGACCCCCCTCCTCTCTTTTTTCTCTTATCTTCAGTGAAATCTTCAAAGCTCTTCCTCTGAATTCGTAGGTCATTTTCCGTTTCGACGTCCAAAGTATCTAGAGATCTACTTCTTCGTCCTCGACTTGCAATTTCTTTCGCATTAGACACTTTCAACACCCAGAATGCTTCATTATGCCATTATATTATCTGGGTTTTCCTACGACATTCAGTACTGATCATCTGCCAATAATAGCTATCAAGCTATGTGGACTTCTGTTCACGATTACCAATCTCCACAAACCAATCTGAACCTGAGGAGCCAGAGCCGGATGCTCATGAAGTTTATCATCTCGATTCAATCGAAACATTATCAGTCACATATACAAGAATTAAAGAAGAAACATACCGAGACCGCAAGACCTTCTCAAAATAATAGAAGATCTTCGAGGAGGAAAGACCACTTCTACTCATGACGGTTACAACTTATTGAATGTTATTTTAGTACGTGGCGATCGTACAGTCATTCCGAAAAGCCTACAGAATGAAATTCTAGAAGAGCAACAAAGGGAATTTGGGTATGACCAAAATGAAAAACTTGGCTCGACATTATGTATACTGCTCCGGTGTAGGTTCAGAGATAGAAAGTTTCGTACGATCTTGTCCATCCTGTCGACAAAAATTGTCTTAGCCTCTACGAAACAGTGGCATCCATGGGAATTTTCTACAACACATCAGAAGAAACGCTATTTCCTTATTGTTGACTCCTATTCAAAATGGCTGGAAATCTATGAGACCAGCGCAACTTCAGTACTACGCCCCAGCAGTCTACCGAAGTCGTCCCTCCATCTGATCCTCTGTTTACCTTGCCTTCTACTCGTATTCCCCGTATTGTACCAAAAAGTCAATTTGTAAGTCCAACGGTCGTCCTGCAGTCTTGCTACGTGGCCACCCCAATTCCATTTTTTATTTTTTACCAGCTGTTTATTTTATTTTATTTATTGGCCGTGACCCAATTGGGTCCGCGATATTGACACTTCCGTTTATTGGTAAGTGGACGGTGCCTCCATTGTCGACCCTCCTTCGGTCGCCCATTGTTGGGCATAGGCCTCTGTCGAGTCCCTCTACCTTGTTCTATCGTTTGCCATATTAGACCACTTCGGTCCGAGATGTTGACGCAGTTCGTCCTCCCACCTCATAACCGGCCTCCCTTTGCCTCGCTTGCCTTCTTGTGGGACCCAGGTAGTTAAGACTTTATTCCTCTTATGATTTGGTTCGCGGATAATATGACCTGCATACTGGCACTTCAGCTTTTTGAGAACAACCCGATATTTTTGGCTTTGGTTTTTTCCATAATATCTTGTACCTTAGTGTGGTATTTTAATCTGATTTGGAGGATACTTCTCAACATTGAATTGTGCGTAGACCGGATTTTGTGCATTTGTTTTCTAGTGATGGCCTAGGTCTGGGCTACGTAGGTCAATACTGGAAGGACTGTGCTTTCCAATACCCTGATTTTAGTATATAACTTCATGTTGCTTTTCAGTATTTTTCTTTGGGACTAGAAAGCTTTCCACGCGTTTGCCATGCGGATTTTAAACTCTTTTTTCAGTTTTTTCTTTTTAAAATCAAAAATCAGAATTTGCCCTACGTACTTGTATTACGAGACCACCGCTATGGTTTTATTGTCGATTTTGATTTCTTCTAAATTCTTGATATTTGACATAATTTTTGTTTTGGGATTGTTCATTGTTAGGCCCACTTTTTCGCTCTCTCTCCTCAGATCTTCCGCCATTACTTTTAGTTCTTTACCGTTCTTCGCGATGATGACAATATCGTCTGCGAATCAGAGATTATTCAGGTTCTTAAAACTTGATAAACTTTCTCCTCTAATTTTGATTTTTATTCGTTTGTCCTTCAAATTTAGTTGCCGAAAGATTTGTTCTAGTACTGCATTAAAAACATTGGGAGAGAGAGGATCCCCTAAACACCTCTCTTAATTGGAAACCAGTCTGATTTTTTGTCTAATTTTATCTGAGCCATAGAGTTTTTGAGTAAATGCAAAGGAGAATTTCGATAATATTTTCGGGGACACCCTGCAAGGCTAGAGTTTCCCATATTTTGTTATGGTATAATGAATCGAAGGCCTTGTTGAAATCCACGAACATTATAGCTAGGTCTAGCTGAAATTCCCTTGTTTTCTCCAAAAGTTGGCTCAACGTTTGAATATGGTCAATATCGTACTGAAATCCTTCCTAAACCCAGCCTGTTCGATCGCGTGTTGCCTATCCAAAATATTGCATATTCTTTGTTTTATTATTGTCATAAACACCTTGCAAACATTTGACGACAAGCTGATCGGTCTGCAGTTATTGATTTCGTTATGTTCCCATTTTTTATGTACAGTCGAACCTCGATAAGTGGAATCGCAAGGGACCGGCCGTTTTGTTCCACTTATCCAGTTTTTCACTTACCCGAGTTTTACTTACAGAGGTAAAAAAATGCGAAAATTCCACTTACACAGTTTTCATATTCTTTAATGTACAGTAATACTCGGTGCGTAGCGTACAAAAACATTAGTGAAAATACGATGTAATTTTTTGCTGGACAGCATTATTATAGTAATTATTTTCGGTAAAACGCTGGAGATCATTCAAAAAGAATAAAGACCACTCGAACACCATACATACAGTACGCCCATTCAGATAACGAAGTGCACAATCATTCTGGGGATTACCTACCAAAACATGCGAAGTACAGTATTGAACAGAACTGCATACTCGTACATGTGTACTCAACATTCCACTTGCAGAGGTTGAATCTTAAAAATTTCATTTATCGAGGGATTTTTCGGAAAAATTGATTCCACTTATCCAAAGGTGTAATTTACATGGGGAAGATAGGGCAAAAATCACGGGACCGACCGATTTGGCTCACTTATCCAGGTTTTCCACTTATCCAGGTACCACTTAGCGAGGTTCGACTGTATTAATATAATCTCGGAGAAGTACCACTGATTTGGCGGAAGACCTGATGCGAGTATGCAGTTGAATAAACTGGCTATGGGACCCGCCACGATATCACTAAATATTTTTAACGATTCATTTTCCACTCCGTCTGGCCCCGGGGCCCGACCTGACTTCAGTCTGTTTAACGTCTTTTCTACTTCAGTTTTTCTTATTGGATGGATATTGTCTTTATCTTTATTTACCAGGTAACTCTTCCAACTGTCTGGGTTGACGTCATCAAGCCTTGCATCTTTGTATAGTTCTCGATAGAAGAGAGTGGCCACCTCTGCTATTTTTTCCCGATCACTGATTTCATTTCCGAATTTGTTTTTGATTTTTGGAAGGATGCTCCTGCCTCTAGATAGAGCCATTTTTGTTTGCCTGGTAGACCAGGTACTTTCGATTATATTTCTCGCAGTTTCTAGTTCAAATTTATTGGTATCTTCGCGAATCTTTTTCTTAATTAGTTTTCTAAGTTCTGTTAGTTCTATTTGTTCATACTTAGAAAGTGTTATCTTACGCCTGATATCTGTTCGTTTCTGGATTAGTTTTTTAGTTTCTACGCTTAATTTGTCATAGGTCCTAATGGATTTTTTGTTTATACCTAACTCGTTCAGAGGACGGAGTTAATGGCATCTATCAAAGAATTATACTTTTCTTGCATATTATCTAGACAAACTTCCGCCCAATTAGTGCCTTTTAGCTTTTGTTCTAACATTTGTTTGGCCTCTACTCTTCTATGACTTGGTATTCATAGATTTCCTGGTTTGTCAGTGCCTGGCTTGCCCTCATATCTCGAGGTTGAGGAGGGGCCATGCGGGATTCTGATGCAGTTGCGCACTGGGCGATGATCGGAGGAGTAACGGGGGGACCCTGCAATTACGCCAAAGACATAACCTCAGTTGCACCAAAGGATTCGATTTAATAGAACGAATTTTCCCGTCCTTCAAAAAATATTTTTTTTAAATCACATGACATTTATTTGAATACTAAAATTATAAAATTACGTAACATGTACACCGTATGACATGTAAGAAAAATACGAATAAATCGAAAAGGTTACCGGATCATTTCTTGGTGACATTGCTGTAATGGTAGGATACTCGTTTCACATATTCTAATCTAGTGATTTGGTTTGTTTTATATGAGTGTAATGTCTCTGCTAAATACTTTCGTTGATTTTGAAGACGTCTATATGTAATTTTTTTGGATCCTGGGTTGAATTTTGACATATTGTGGATAGGTTTTGGAGGTGTTTCAATGCGGATAGAAATACAGTTATATCTGGATGGTAGTGATAAAAAAGTATGTACGAAGTGTTGCGTGAAATGACTCGCATGCATTTGTCGTTCGTCCACTGTTATTCTCTGAAGCCCACAAGTCTGGTGGAAATTTGGCATACTCCGCAATATAATTATCAATTAAGTTTAGTCGCAGAATTCAGTCACGTCTTGTCTATTAGGTTTTATAGGCATAAGGTCTTCAACAAAACTTGAAGACACTTCGTCCGGAGGGAGTAGAGGGAGTAGAGCCAGTCCAAATATCCAATGGAGCCATTTACTGGTTTCGGTGTCTTCTTCTGCTCTGCTATTATAAGTTGGTGATAGATTCAGTGCTTGTATCTTGCGGTACCAAGACTATGTGAGATGGAATCGGCAGCCTCTTATCTCAGCTGAGAGCCAGATGCTGCGAGCGGCTTGATGTAAAGCAATTTCGAAGTCCGCTACTACCACTTTTGGAGCAATTGTACAAGACATATCTAGTGCTTTTTGCACAACTAATTCAAAAGCCTGACTATAAGTTTCCATTTCTTTATTTGTTAGCAAGAAAAAAATTAACGGCACGTACTGTTCATTTCTCAAAGTATGAATCGTGAATAATTGATAGAAAAATTTAACACAGTATTTAAAAGTTCCGTCAATAAAAATAGTGTCATTCTTACTCAAAAATTCTGTATTTGACGGCGTGGTACAAGCGATAATATGACGATATTTGTCATTAATCAATATCATCTCTTCCTCATCATCACTTCTGGTACTAACTGATTTCAGCACATCATGTGCTTCGTCGATGTTTTTCGTCTGCTTTGGGTAATTTTTCCTCCGATTTTTATAAACATTCTCGCGTATTCGCTGTACATCTACTGTCAAATGACGTACTCCAACACTTGAAATCTCATTTCGTATCAGCTTACAGGGTCGCTCACTAATATCTTCTGATGACTTTCTTTTTATAGCGTTCGAAATTTCTTGCCTTTCTAAATGTTTTGGTGCAGCATGATGGTGATCATTCACAAATTCTTCAATAGATTTCTGCGATTTGTTGGTAAAAATAACTGCTTTGCAGCTTTTCAAAGTGCACCGCCATTTACACAGAGCAAGGTTCTTTTTATACTCCACTTCACGAAATTTAAATTCGTTTAAAATTAGCATAGGTTTTCCCTTCTCAGTGAACGAAACACGAAAATCAGACATTTTACAAAAATTACGTAAGTAAAGTACATACGAACACTTCGATAGCTAATCACTTACTACAGATAGGATCTACGGCTACGTATTTCTGTCATATAGGTACAGGTATAAATAGTACTCGATCATGAAACATCTTGTTTTGGAATTGAACGAACGGATTCGTTCGTTTCGCACCTATGTTGTGGATTTTCATTTGACGCAATTGCGGGTATGTGTTACGGGACCAAAGGCGCAATTCCCTACATCTTTGGCGCAATTGCAGGTAACCCAGTAGCGGAATGAGCGGACCACACCGATGTCGGCCACTATTTTCAAATCATTCCAGTGTAGATTCAGACATAGAAAGTCTCGTACGAACTTGTCCATCCTGTCAACAAAAATTGTCTCAGCCTACGAAACAGGGGCATCCATGGGAATTTTCTACGACACATCAGAAGAAACTCTTATCTCCTTATTGTTGACTCCTATTCAAAATTGCTGGAAATCTACGAGACCGCCGCAACTTCATACTATGCCCCAGCAGTCGTCCCTCCATCTGATCCTCTGTTTACATTGCCTTCTATTCCCCGTATTGTACATTGTACCAAAAAGTCAATTTGTGAGTCCAGCGGTCGTCCTACAGTCCTGCTACGTGGCCACCCCAATTCCATTTTTTATTTTTTACCAGTTGTACAGCACATTTATTGTTTTTTAATTCAAGGTTTGGTAGTTAAAATTCTGTTGCGGTCTTTTTTCTTGATATTTGAGAATGATCGTTCCATCAAATTTTGTGTCGTTCTGATTTTTTGTACCATTTTTTTTTTTGATAAACTCCAAGTTTCACAGCCATGTGTTAAAGAGTTGGGAGCACACACGCATTGAAGATTTCGCTTTTTGATCAAAGTTGAAAGGAACTTTTGAAAATGAATTTTAGAGACCAGAATTTATTCCAAGCAAGGGTTATTCATGTTCAATTTCCTCCTCTTGTGATTTGGTGCATGAAATTTTCCAGGTTGTATATAATTGCTATCTCATTCTCGTATGATGTTGTGTCTTCCCAGAACCCCATAAAATCAAAAAAAGTTTTCTTGTGGTTCTTACTTTGAGACGATGATCAAATGCTGAGTCAGTGATTCTCTATTCTGTTAAAATAAAGGGAAAAGTACTCTATTTTCCGACATACTCTTATCTTGCTCAGCTGAAAATAACTCTTTTGCCTTGGAAGTGTATGATATTCTTTTTTCTTCTGAAATCACCTAGGAAATGCCAAACTGAGAAGCTTTTTGGTGAGGATTGAAATCTGGAAAAACGAGGGGATTTTTTCTTGGGAAAAAACAGGCTACCCTGTAGAAATTTCAAATTCCATAACTGACGTTTTCAAAATACCTGTGTTCATATTTAGCCGTATTTTCTGCAGGTTATACTTAAAGACTTGGTCAACTGTCTCTCAAAACTTTACGAACGAATACTGCCAGGATGAAATTACAGTATAGCCTGGGTAATCCTCATCATCTTTAAAACAGTGAGACGTTTTTAATATGTTTCCGCTATAGAAAAAACAGTTTTAATTGAAATTATTTCTGATTTTCATTACTACATTTCGTGTGTCTCATGCACACTTGACCTAGGTACATTTTGACGAAAAATGAGTTTAATACATATTCTTATAGATCTCGATGCCTTCTATCGGGCTACATTTGCAAATGACGAATTACTTCTTGTTGTAGCCCGCTAGATGGCGTAAACCATTTGAGCCACGTGTATAACACAACGTTATTTATAATTTTCAAATCGCTCTCCTGAAGAAAAAAAACAAAAAACGTTTTTGTCACTTAAGTCAAGTGTGCATGAGACACTCGATTTTATGAGTTGCAATCGTGCTGCCATCCCTTCGGGAAATGTGAGGTCACTGACAGCAACTTGAACTTCTTAACATTATACTTCCAATCTTTTGGAATAATGTAATTTTATTGGAAAAACAACTTGAAATGAAAATATAAAAAATTTTATATAAAACAGGTATTGAGAGAAGATAGTATCCACGACGATGGACACCTCCCAATGCTCTCTCCATTCAAATGATAGTAATTGGTCCATCTGATGAATTGGATAGGTTGCATGTTTTGCGGATGCTATTGTGTAATCCAAAATAACCTCTCCCCCCACACACAAAATAATAAAATCAAAAATCAAAAGGTAGGATTTAACATTTGCTATAACAATAGGATACTCTCAATTTTTGGAGAATAACTCATATACTTTTCCATTACAAGAGATAGATATCATTGCATTCTGTAATTTCTATAAACTGGCCTTGGGTCTTCGATGATGTGAACTTCATCACAAACAGAACCTTGCATTTGTTTCCGCATCCGAACGGGTCAGCTTTTGTGCAGTAAATAACTGCATTTCACGTACAGAAAAGTAACTTTTCTAACAGCTGGCGAGTGCAAAGGTAAAGAAACGCAAAAATATTTATTCGTTTCTGGTCTTTTCTTCATCGTAAATATTACATCGAGATAAAGAATCACTCGTATTTCTCGTCGTTGTTCGTCCTAGAGTTCCGACGCGTCTCCCGCAGAATTGACGGCGAGAACATATCTCGTCTTGTCCCCCCGATCGCGGTTTCGTCTCCCAATTCTTTCAGAATGGCTGCCTCTTGGTCGCGCGGTCCGCCGCCTCGCCGCACTCGGCACCGTTGGCAGGTCAGTGCCCGTAAAACGAGGCACCTGGATCAGAGATCCGGTTGCGCCGACATGGAGAACTGGCACGTTAATCAGTGGCCTTCACCGTTGTCGAGTAAGGAGCCCTTATGACAGCACTCGTCAAATGGCCCTCAAAGGCGCCTCACTCTGGGCCCGGGTTGAATGGTGATTGCGCTCCGCAGTAACCAGCCATCTCGTCCCACGAGCAGCCTTTGCGGCAGCATTCGTCGTACGCGCCCCGACGACGCCTTATACTCGACCTCTGGAATATGGTGACGACACTCCTCTTCGGTCGGAACACATTGGCGCCTAAAACGCGAACAGATTTAGTTATAGGGTGGAGTTCAAGTTCAGCATACTTGGAACGGATTGAAAAATTGACATACCTGCTGGTTTTGGTGTCGGGGTCAGTTGATTATTATAGATTCCGTCGCAGACTATCGTTAACACGTTGACCAAATTTCGCCCGCAATATTTATGGATACCGGGGAGGCTATCGGTTCCTTCTTTGACATTGGCCAGACTCTCCGTGACCACTATCACCACTACCAGTAGGAGGATGTCTTTGTCCAGTAGCATCTGAAAGTGAACGTAATAATCGAATTCAAAAATTAGTAGATAGCTGATTACTTTATGAAGTATTGAAGTGTAAGTGATGGAGGTAGACAGACAGCCCCCCACCAGAGTAAAATAGAATTGAGATGCGAGATAAAAATTCAAGAACTGCGATCACTCCAGCTCACTGCACTGGTTTGGAATCGTGCCTTTGAAGAACGAAAATAGTAGAAATTTCACAAAACTTAAGGATTGAGAAAATATTGTTAATTTCAACGCTGAAGGTATAGAAAAATTTAATCGAGAACGATTTTCAGTTACTCGGTTAACGGACACTCCCTTCGGAGGGGATAGGTTTTGGCCTGAAATCTTAAGAGTCTGTATTAGTCTCAACGAATCTTAATGAGTTTATAAAAGTAGTAACCGAGTGTAGAATAAAGTTTTGCGGATTTTTCGATTATTTAAGTAAAGAATTTAGTCCACACCGGAGCGAGGGCAAATGCAGTCACACGAATGAGAGTTGTTAGAGAAAGCGTGTGTATTGATCGATTGTAAAAATAGTCTTAATACGAGTGTTGATACATTTAAACTATAACTGCACTAGGCGGATGTCCTACCTAGCCCGTCGAGGGCGAAAAAGGAGAGCGAGTCATATGAATAAGAAGAAATAAAACGTAATTTAGAAACGATCAGGTACAGGAAGTACAGGTATGCAGGAGATAAAAGACGTTCGCTGGACGCTCGCATCATACTATGTAGAAGCTAGACAGAACGATTTACAAAAATGTACATTCGAGAGGAGAAGGTCGTCGCAGCTTAATGAGTTATGGCCCACTTGGCAGATATACCAGATGAAATTTCCAGTTGTAAGAGATCTCTGGGAGGTCTCTAAGTCCAAAACTAGATAAGCTACCGAGATTTTAAGTAAAATATACAAAATGCACAATTTTTTTAAAACAGCGTCTATAAGGTTTTTGAGAAGGAAAATTTGAAAATAAGTCTCAGTGTGGCCAAGGGGTAACGTGCCCACTTCGCAGTTCGACCAACAACTGGAAAGCTATAGTGATATTCGAGTATCCCACTAACATCCTAGCGAATACAGCGATCGCAGTATCAATCGGGAACCCCCCCCCCAGTTCGAACGAATAAGACATTAGAATCGCAGGGCGTGTTACTGCCAGATCAGAAAGATTGGTACTGTGTGTGTGCACGTCGTGAGACACGTGGCTAGTAAGCGAGCTGCGGCTGCACACTCTCCAGCACAAAGAAGGAAAACTTTACGCAACAAAACCACGGGGAAGGCAACGACAAACTACCCCGATTAACCCTCCCCACGACAGTAGTGCGTTTGAAACTACCTTCGCCAACGTCTGGCATCGGATTCGGCACCTGATGAATAATATACGATATTAAGATTGGTCAATTGGGAGTTTAAAGATATAATGCAATTATTTGAACCTTTTGCCAACTCTCCAAGCCATTTATGTTCATGTGTTTAGGATACCGAATACATCACTGTTGATCTTCATAATGTATTCTATGCCTCTAAAGCATTTTTATGTTGAAAGCAAGAAAGTGGGCCCTTTTCTCTTTAAACCTAAAATTCAATTTACGCTGTATCCAATGCCTATAGCGACATGTGATCATTAGGAACCCATTATGTGCCAGAAAATGGT
Source organism: Acanthococcus lagerstroemiae (assembly GCA_031841125.1). NCBI lineage: Eukaryota > Metazoa > Arthropoda > Insecta > Hemiptera > Eriococcidae > Acanthococcus > Acanthococcus lagerstroemiae. The sequence continues at coordinate 49,194,565 of CM063113.1, forward strand.
CCAGTTTTGACAGAGGCTCCTAAAGATACATCAGACGATCCAAAAAATTGGCCAATTCTACTAAGGGCCCTTGTGTAAAGTAAATCAGTCGATTCTAGCAGGAACCATGAAAAAAATCAGACAATTCTACTAGGAACCTTTTCCATCAATTTATTATTCATTAGGAACAGGCATAGAGAGGTTTCTCAAAGAAGCGTCTAATCGGCAAATTGTCAAATGTCCATCTACTGCCCCCTTAAATTCACCTCTGAAGAAAGGGGGGCATTGAAAAGAATAGAGTGAAGGAGAGTAAATGTGAGTTGTGAATATTTGAAGAAGTCCGGATACCACACTAGTGAAAGTTCAGTCATGAAGAAATCAGACAAATTTGAATTGTTTAAATAAGTATATATTAGGGGGTAAAAAAAGTAAAAAAAAAAGGCTGTGCACGGAAATAAGATCCCACTTTGCCAGTATAGAGTTATGTAACGACATATACTAGATACAATTTCTGACAAAATGAGAACTTGTGGAGCTTTCTAGCTCAGAAATTCACCGAGATATGGCCGTTTAAAGTTGAGATTTAACAAAACCAACTTGAAGAAAAATGCAATTAAAAAAAAAAATCAAAAATCGAAGAATTACAAATTCAAGGGGGCATATCTCTGAAACAAATAAAGCTAGAGAGATCCGTGAGGTATAATTTTATCAGAAATTTTATAAAGCATTTCGTCAACAAAGTGGGACCTTTTCAGAAAAAATATGAAATGAAAGAGTTCAATTTCCAGTGGTAACAAAAATGAGTTGGATGAGTGCAAAATAGAAAAGAGGTTGGTTCATGTTTTTGTCTGTAATGGATGAACGAAGACAGACAAGAGAAAAGCAGATATACCCATTCGAAAGAAGAGGGTTCATTGTACTAAAATCGTCAAGAATCCAGATTTCCACAGTATTGACCTTGATGCATAAAAATCGTCGTATCCGAAAAACTAGAATCGACAAAGTGGGACCTTATTCCCTGCACAGCCACAAATTTACATTGAAATAAAATAACTAGATTATGAAAAAATTTACACTGAAATCACGAAAAAATTGATAAGAGTAAAAGCAGGCGGGTCTGGCGATTAAATTCTTGGGATGCGAAGCGTAAGGAGCCCGGTTAACAGATTAAAAAAATTGTTCAGCGATGTTGTCGATTGCGACGAAAAAGACCTACAAGACCACAATAGGTCGAAAGGCCCGGGATGCATTTGCATCTCCTCACCCTCTGCCAAGCTGTGCATGGTGAATCAAGGTACAAATATGGAACACCCACCTACAGGAATTACTGCCAGCGCTACAGGCGAATTAACCCTGAAACATGTTATACTGAACCAACATAGATCCATCCAGTTTTCGGTGTTTTTGTTAAATTCTTTAGACTCTGGGTTAAGTTACTTGTTTTTCTTTAGGTTAACTTATATTGTTAAAATTTGCCAAGTTTTGAAGTTCATTCATTTCGAAGATTACTTCATGTGAAAAAATTGGAAAGAATAAAAGTAGCAAAAAGATTCTACTCTCTAACGCTTATTTCAAAAGTATTTACATTTAAGATCGAATTCTTTAGGTGATTTTTCTAAATCTTTAAGGTAATTTATATTTATACCTAGGTCCATATTAGTACTTCAATTTTCAATTTCACAAAAATTACGGCAGTGGGCGAATTTACAAATTTAAAAAAAAATTGATCCATGAAACTAGACTACATGTCTCACCTTTGACACCTTGCTCATTAAAATCGAATAATTTTGAGCCGAGTTATTGAAAAAAAGCTAGGATGATCCATACTTGTACCTTTTATTCTATTGAAATTACAAGCAAATTTATAATGAAATTACCAAAATATTTACACTGAACTATGGAAAATTTATATTGAAATGAGAAAATTTGTATTGAGATCATGTAAAAAGAGTATCTGTATGAATGAATATAGCAATTAGTGTCAGGACCGCAGATGGCGAATTACGAAACGAGGACCGGACAAGTCGGTGGTGCCACGTTCCGATTCTAATCAAAAATTTATTCGGTAATTTTTGCCAAGGTCGAAATTGTAGAATGAAATTCTTAACATTGGGTTACTAACCTTTAGATCGGGTTCGTGCTGGATTCCTGTGACCCAAATTCCAAAACGCTGGCTGGTGTGGCTGTGTGCGGCCGGACCACTGGTTGCAACAAATGAGCATCGATACTCCAACTGTCACATATGACAAATTGTCAAATTGTGTATGTTCATTGGAAACCATACGCAACACCCGCCGAATACTGAAACTTCAAATATTAAAAATCGAAAACCCAGAAAATTCGATCTCGCCGAGTACTGAAAACTACAGGTCTCAGTATCGAAAAGTTATAGAGGTCAAAAAAAAAAAAAAAAGAAAACTTTTCCCAGCACTCGTGGGCAGGAACTGAAATTTTCTTTGCGGTGCATCGACGGCCTGATGCCATTCTGACCGTCCGATCGCGCGGTTCGTCGGTCACGAATGATTCGTTCGTGGTCGCTAATTAAACCGCGATAATTAGCGCGATCATTTGGCCGCGTGCAGCTGGTTTAGTTCTCCAGAAGGTGGGCAAGCACGCCGTCTGATAGTCCAATTTGAGGAGGGAGGGCGTAGCTGAGCTCTGAATTTTCAGGCAGAGACAAAGCGCAGCTCGAAGTATTAGTATGACCCGAGAATATGAATCTATTTTCGTTAGAATATCGTTTTGTTCTCTCTCTCTTTCTCATTCGGACCTTTGTCCGCAATATTAAAAGCCTGACGTATACGAAATATTCATAATACTGTTGAGACCAGAAAGCGAGTGTACCTATATTTACTTGCCCTAGATTCTGCATTATTATCCTTAACATTTCTTTTCTTTTTATCAAAGATAGAAAAACATACATTCGAATATTTTAGAAGCGACGCGAAGTTGAACAATGATGATGAAATGGATGAACCCTGAAGTGATGAATTCTTTTAAAGCTAAATACATACCGCAATACTACGCTAATATCTATTCTATCGGCCACATTCCGTCAGTCAAATATGTGGCAACCTAATTTTGAGTAACTTTGTGTCGCTATGGCGTTGAAACATGCCACGCACTGAACGACAAAGAGGGACAAACTTTCAGTTTCGGTCGACAGGGACAAAAGATTTTCACTTCTTTAAATAACAGGGTTTTTTTTTTCAATTAATTAATTTAATTTATTTATTATTTCCGTTTAAAGGTGATACATTGCGAGACGATAACAAGCATCTTTTCTTTCGGGTTTCAATGCGTTGTCGCCCCGGAGTTACACAGTACATAGGTTATTCAGTAGAGTCTAGTTACATTTACCATTATCTTTAGGTATCACAGTTTCTGGTACCATAATTTTGTACTTATGTCTATTATCTGACTTAAAATAACTAAAACCTAGAATATTGCCACACTCTAGGAGGTTTACATGCTTCAATAATTATATTCTCTTCTTATTAACGTGAATTTTTCGGAGGTAATCTATGAAATTCATTTTTGGAGAGTTCAGCTAATTTTTTCTGTGAACCTTCATGAATGTTATATTTTTTTCCTTAGTTCATTCCTTTCGGGACACTTGTAGATTTGATTTACAAAGCCATATTTATAAAAAACGAGCATTTGCTTGAAAGCAAAAGGTGGAAGGAAAAGGTATTGCTCGGAAGGAAAAGTTAGAAGGGAAAGGTTTTGCTCTAAAACGTATTCATAACCTTTTACTTTTCTTTGCAAGGAAAACCTTCTGCAAAGGAAGGAAACATCGCCGCGTGAGGCGTTCGCTACGGATGAAAGGGTTACGCCGAGTTCCTCGCCAATACCACTTTTCTCTCAAGCACTCACATTTGCATACATGGACATACCCTGGTCTGGGAGGGTAAGGTGGAAGGATGTTAGGAATACTTGAGAGGAACACACAACTTCCCTTTACACATTAAGCTGGTCGTTATTTCTTCTCGGTGATCTTTTTTTCTGATTTTCCTCTGATTCGTCTCCTAAACTAGTTCTAGTAAAATTAAACAAAAAAAAAAAAAAATGGTACGAAGTTTTAGGTTAATTGGATTAGGGGAATCCGTGCCAGAAGCTCCCTTTCATTCTGGTCGGACATATAGCGAAGTAATACTTTCATTCGGTGAACACGTGTGTGAGTGCACCTCCACGCGTTTCCTGGCTTCCTCCGAGGAAGTAGTGAACTAGCCACTCCACATTAGTTTCTTCAAATCGGAACAATGTTTTGCAGCGTCTTTCTTTATAGTATTTCTGAGCACGTAAGAGCACAACGGCAGCCATAGCTCAGGGGTGGAAATAGAGCGAAAACTTTAGGGGGGCTGAAGCCCCAGCGCCTAAAATCTTCTACATATATACCTATAAAAATTCATGTATGTCTGCTCGTCTGTTTGTGTATGTCCTTCATATTTCTTTGGAAATTTCTGTTAGTGTATGTCTTTGTGTGTGTGTCCTTCATATTTCCATGGGCGGCGTCAATTATCGCAATTGGTTACTATTATTATTATTGTTATTTTTATTATTAATATTATTATTTACTACTTTTTTTTTGTCATTATACTATTATTATTATTATTATTATTATTATTATTATTATTATTATTGAATTGAATAACACTTTATTGAGAGTTAAATACATGCACAATAATTTTCATTCATCTCCCTTATGCGCTCTCATGGCGCGAGCGGGGAGAAGGAATAATATATAGGTAATACAGTGTGATTATTCTAAATGTATATATATGTAGATACAATAAAGCCATATTGCAAGTGTAAGTGTAAGTTGAGGCAGCCCAAACGCGTAAGTGAGTAACTATAAGAATTTTAAGGACCTAGGCGACTTGCACAATGGAATAATAACAATACAGTGGGGGCAATGATAAGTTGATATATGATACTCTACAATAATTGTTAAATGGTGGAATCATAAACAGAATTTAAAATTTAAATGAACAATGTTTAACAGAAAACCAATCAACTATCCGCACAGTAATAGGGAATATTATGTATGAAGGTGTGATAATTTGTTCACTTCCTAGCTATAAGAACGATCAATAACATGTATATAAAAAGTTAGAAGTATAATGTAGGATGAATGAAGGATGAAAAATGTCATAAAACGTATGTAGGCAATGACTGAAGTTAGTATATTATGTAGCTCGTTCCTGGAAGGTACAATGACAACCAGGTTTCAAGAAGGCGCCATAAATAACAATGAGATTAATTCACAAAAAAGTACAAGAATAATAATTAAAAAAAAAAAAAAAAAAAAAAAAAAAAACGGAAACAGATAGAACACAGCTAGGGGTAAAAGTGCCAGCAAAAAGTAAAAAATAAAAGTAAAATAAATATTAAATAAATGTAAATAAATGTAGAGACTGAAGAATAAAAATTGTAAAGAAGCACAATAAAGAATTAGCGTACAGAAAACACATACCTACTAGACTATCTTTCAGATCCAGATTAAGGAGCGTTTTCAAGTTCTCTCGTCGCATTGCCTAATTTAGCCCCTGTTGCCGAGAAATTGTATATCTGTGTAACTTTGTATATTCAATGCGCTTACAAAATTTCATTTATCACTTATCACCAGAACTGGACTCGAAAAGGAAATGTACTTCCATTTAAATCTGCCCAAATTAGACGGAGACAGATAAATATGACAGAACCTCACTTTACCTCGCAACTATCTTCGCTTCCAAACCGGCCCAATGTGTATCTTCCGAGGAGTAGCCCTATTAACATTATTATTATTATTATTATTATTATTATTATTATTATTATTGAATTGAATTGAATTGAATAAATGTTTATTGACTCATAATTATCTTTACAAACGTGTGCATACCTCACCCCTATTATTATTATTATTATTATCTTTATGTTGGATAGTGTTGCCCTACTATTGGCTGAAAAAGCTGTTGGGCGGCACTTTAAATACACGCTCTAAAATAAAAATAAAATAAATAAAATAATCTTTCCCAACGAAGCCGTAATGCAATTAGACTTCGCAATATTGCGAATCAAACCAATCCATTTTCAAAATTTTGGGACTCACGTTGTTTCTGAACCATGTGGTTCAGTTGTAGATGGGAGACTTAAAAAATGGTAGGATACATGTATGGCATTCGTTGATACTGAAAAAGCTTTTCACAATACTTCGCCATATTGCGAATTAATTCAACCAATTTTCAAAATTTTGAGACTCACATTGTTTCTGAACTATGTGGTTCAACTGTAGATGGGAAACCTAAAAAGGGCTAAGATACATGTATGGCATTCGTTGATACTAAAAAAGCTTTTGTCAATGTTAAATGGGATAAAATGTTAGATATTCTAAAAAGAATAGGAATAAAGAAGAAAGTCAAGGTGTTTTAAACTTGTATAACAGACAGAAAACTACATTAAGAATAGAAGGAGAGAAAGGGGAGGCAAATATGAAAAAAGGTGTAAGGCAAGGGTGTTCGTTATATCCAGTATTAAGTATATAATTTGTACATAGAGTGGGATATTAAAGAAATAAAAGAAAAATTCGAAGCAGGTGTAACCATACATGAAGAGCGAGTAAAAATGTAAAGAGGCTCCGATGACAAGCGAGCGAATATAACCGCCTTCGGCGCGACTTTCCCAAAACGAAGAGTAAATGTAGTGATCTTCTAATTTGGTCCAAGCACTTCTTGGTTCGCCGAATTTGTATCGGTCTGTGATATCAGCTTTGAAATCAGGACTCAATATGAGACACTTGTCGGTTGAGTCGGCAGCTCAGGTTTGCAGATGATATTGTCTTATTAACTGAAATAAGTACTGATTTGGAAAATATTTTAAATAGAATGGAGGAGATTTTGAGTTAGAATATTGTACGAAAATATTTAAAAAAATAAAACCAAAGTGATGAAATGTAATCGATGTGAACATGATAGCTTAAAATAAAAATTGTTCAGGGGAAAATTGAGGAAGTAAGCAAATTTTGCTATATCAGGAGTAAAATAACGAAAGGTGGAAGGTGTAAAAGGGATATTAGTAGTAGAATAGCCTAAGCTAGAGATACTTTAGAATTTTATCGAAAAAGTAATTTATTCAAATCAAAAACAAATCTGGAAATCAAAAAATTATTTTTGGAAACTTATGTTTGGGGTGTAGCGTTGTATGGATGTGAAATTTGAACCACAGGATAACCAAAGAAGAGAAGGATCGAAGCTTTTGAAATGTGATGCTATAGGCGGATACTTAATATCAAATGGACGGATAAGGCGAAAAATGAGTAAATACTTAACAGACTAGCAGGTAAAATAGATATTTGGAACAGTCCCGTAGGCATTGAGGGCAAGCTGGGGCTGAGCCCCCTCTAAAGGTATCTTGAGCTACTCTAGGCAAAGGTACCACCATTTTTAAAAAATCACCATTAGGCTGAACGAGCAAGAAAGAAGGGATGAAGAGAATTAATATCACAGAAACATTTTAAAATTTAGAACAAAAACTTGGTTAACTAATTTGGGACTCTTGGATTGGGAATGGGATATGCATGTAATGGCTCCAGTACACTCTCGCTAAATTACTGGAGACTGTTTAGACAACGAGGCAAGACACCCATTGGAATAAAACATAAAACCCATGTACACTTTTCTCTTGGCTTGTAAAAAAATGTCGGCCTCGGCCCCCAAAAAGGTTCATAGAGCCCCACCCACACATAAACTCTGGCTACGGGGCTGATTTGGAATTGTTTGAAGATGAGGAACAAGCTAATAGGGCATAACTTGAGGCACCCAGGAATAATATCACTCCTGCTAGAAGGGAGGGTAGAAGGAAAGAATTAGGTAGGTCGGTAGGTCGGCAAAGATTCCAGTATGTTCAGTAGATAATCGGGAATATCAAATGTAACAGTTATTTGGAAATGAAAGAACTTGCACAAGATAGGGAGAAATGGGGAGCTGCATCTGATAACCTTCTTATCATCATCATTTGTATCATACTGAACATGTTCTGGTTTCCTTTTGAATTTGTAGAAAGATGTATTGTCATTATTACGGGCAATATAAGAAGCAAAATGTGGATTTACGTAGGTGTTTTCTTTTGACTAATGCTTTGGAAAAAAGACTCAAACAGCTTTGAACTTTGTACTTTACTTACTTTGGGCACTCATACACATCTACCTTGGTCTTTTTCGTTATCGGGGGCATCAAGATTAGGCTCCTCTACACTCTTTTACCCTCGAAATTTGAGGGCGATAAGTATTGAACTCACTTTACCCAACTCACCTAAGCTCACGGTTTAGGGTAACTTTATAAAAATTCAAAAATCATAGCCCCCCCCCCAAAAAAAAAACAACTATAAAAATAGATTTTTTTCTGTAATATTTCCTTTGTAAAGATAAAAAAGAGAAAAAAACAGAAAGCACAGCATTACAAACGATAATAGCGGTATTCGTATAGTTTTACATTTTTCATTTAGGGGGGCTACTTTTGAAAACTGGGGGCCTAGCCCCCTTGTTCTCTCTATTTCCGCTCCTGTATAAATACAGACCGAACAAAAAACTTCGTGAACGCTTTCACAACTCGAACATCTCTAATCCAACTTCGGACACGCTTTCAAACTTCGAACTAAGTGGAAGAAATCGTCTATACAAGTATCCACAGATGCATAATTTTATCTAACAAACTCCTTTTCGTATCACAAATTGCCGGTTTACATGTGGAAGTAAATGCTAAAAAGCTGCTCCAGAGAAGATGAATCTGTTTTGAAGGAACTGCTTCTAGTGAAAAGGAAATGCTACCTTTTATGAATATCAGACAAGTAAAAGCTTTTACTCTTGAAGCAAAACCTTCTAGATGAAAACAACATATTTTTTTTATTTATTTTTTTTAATGAATAAGTAAGTACTGCATTATTTGCGAGTAAAAGTAAAAAATACGGCTTTTTGGGTTTGTGGGATCTTTACCTGGTTTATTAAGGAGTACCAGTTTCCCATGCTTCCATAATTCAGGATAACAAGACATATCTGAAAGATCCTTAACTATAGTTTGGGGTACTTATTATAAATCATTTTCACTAACCTATTGGGTATCCTATCGAGTTCATTTGATTTTTAATTTATTATTTTATTTATTATTTCACTTGATTTATATTCATCAATTTTAATTTCTCTTCTGCGGGGTTCTTTTGTAGAGAATTCTTCTGTGCCATCGTCCAGATTTGGAAAGAGTGTTTTCATTATTAGGCGTACTTTTCCTTTCTGATAATTTATCTCTTTCTTGTCATTATTCGTTAATGATGGAATTATAAGTTTTTTAAATTTATTGTTGACAATTTTATATGGTTCCCCCTTACTCCACATTCAAGATATAATTTTCCTCCATGCTACCGATTTTGCTTTAAGTATGGTGTTTTTGTACTCTTTCTTCAGAGTGTTTAGAATATTTTTCAGGACGCAATACTCTATGTAGTTGTCACCTTGTCTTTGTACTTTCAGCCACTTTCTTTGAACTCTCTTAATAAGTGTTTTCATTATCTCTAGTTCTTGAGTCCACCATGTTTTTTCCTTAGCCGGTCTCTGTTATTCAGATTCGCCTACTAGGTTAGTCAGGGTAGAGCAGAAAACCTCTGTTTTTTCTTTAGACTTATCTATTTTTTCGTGTTTGTTTGTTTGTTTGTTTTTTCAAACTCTTCATACCATTTACCTAAGAATTTATGAGTTGTTTTTGAGTCAAGCTTCTCATAATTTATCGTTTTAATCAGGGTTTTACATGTTGTATCGAGTCGTGTCTTATTGGTAAAGTAGATAGAGGAGTGCGGGGAAAGTGTATTATCGACGATTTTAATGTTGTTTATGAGCTGGAGACGATAGAACGAGATCAATGATACTTTCCTCATTGTATTTTTTAAAGGTTTTTACATTAAAGGGTTTTTTTACAATTAAGTTGTTACTAAAAACGAAATGTTCAAATTCATTTATGCTTCTTTTATTAATACTTTTATTAGTTATTCTTTCATGGATTACAGATCTTACGTTAAAGTCCCCTACAAGCACGAATTCATTATTTTTATGTTTGTCTAGTGCATCTTGAATTTATTGTTTTCAGCTTGGGTTTAATAGGCTCATTTTTGGGGATAGGTAGGCGCAGCATATTAGTACAGTACCTACCTCAATGACAGTTAGATAGCTCTCGAGTTTCACTGTATTTATATTAAGTTTTTTATTGACTTAATACAGCTATTCTATCCTGAGTAAGGGTAGCGTATGCTGTAGGTACGAGTATGTTTGTAATTTTGTTACTTACGTACGGAATTGTAGGAAAGGGTATGGGACAGTATTCCTTCAAAGTGTGAATGTAAGTGCAGCGAGGATTTAGGAACAGGGGGTATGGTTTGAAGGGTTGAAGAGATACTCATAGGCAGGAAGATTAGGATTGTGTGCTATCGTAACAAGAAATTTGGCAGTGAGTTGCATTCGGCGGTAAGAGTGAGGAGGAATTCCAGCATCGGCACGCATACTCAAAGCTGGGCTAGTGCGACAGGCGCCAATGGCGATACTTAAACCCGCATTTAGAACGGCGTCAAGAAGCTTCAAGTATGAGGGAGAGGCGAATCTATATATGGGTGATCTGTAATCCATGATAGATCGGATCAGAGTCTGGTATAACTGAATGAGTAGGGGAGAGTGGGGAGCAATGGGGCACGGGGAGGATTCGGACGACCCCCATTTGGGGCTTCAGTACTTTCAAAAATCGCTTCATTATATTGATATCTATTCATTTATGCAAAAAAAAATCAGACTTTTATCATTTTCGCGGATTTATAACAAAAAATGTACTTTTTTACTGTTTTTCTGCTCAACCACCAATTTTTAAAATTGAAATATTTTTGGCTTTCTGAAGAGATATCAATTTCAACCGATTTTTGTTATGTAGGTTGGATATTCGAAAATAAGTAGGTAAGCAATTTTGGTTGTTTCGGCGGAGTATCGCTTCATGTAAAAAAAAGTTCATGAAAATTATAGGTTGGGAGCATTCGGACAAATGGTGTTCTCACTGATTTTTCTGTGATCTCGATTTGATAAGAAGTGCCGGTGTGTGGGTTTTTTTTTTCGTAGGTGTCTGATCACTTTTATTTCTCGGACGTACCGAATACCTCGTTTGTGCCTTTTTCTGATATTATTGAAAAACTTGACAAGGTTAATGATGAAAACAAGACTCAGCGACAAAATCGACATTAAATGGTATTTTGTTGATAATTAATCGTTTGAATGGTTTTTATGTTGTTGAAGAAGTTTCATTTTCGTAATTAAATAATAAATTTACGTTTGTGCATATTTTCTTTAATTTTTATGGAATTTTATGTCGTGTCCGAATCCTCTCTATAACTTGTACGAATTGGTCACCTCCTCTGTCAGGTTTCGGACAAAAAAATCAAGTTTTTGAAAATTAATTATCATGGTGATAATGAAGATAAAAATGGGAAACAAAAATCATTTTAGATGTAAAAAAGTCCAAAATTTACGATGGTGGGGTGCAGTTGCCACAAAATGTCATAGTTTCCACGTAAAACGTCAAAATGCAAAAACTGTCCAAAACCTCCCCACTCTCCCCTACATGAGTACTCTGCTACATCCTTAGGAAGGGTGTGAAGAGCACCTCAGAACATTGAGTGAGCGCATACATTTGGCTTTCATGTGTTTCATATGAGGTAACCAGGAGAAGCGAGCGTCAACATAGAGGCCGAGAAATTTGACCGAATTAGTGCGAGGAATCGATTGTGAATTGAGTAGAAGAGATGGGAAAGTTAGATTGTTGCAAAGGGTGGCCCAAAAGTTATTGCGCGATGCTCCGTATGGACTACGTGCGCGATCTAGCGAAACGCGACCAAACTAAAAGTGAAGTCTATTCAATTTCCAGTCAAACGAGACCAAAACGAGCGCGCTTGCGTAGTCGCCGAGCTACAGCGGTTTGAAGTCAATGCGTTTGGATGTCGCCTACACGCTAAACGCGTGTCGTATAAAATGAGTTTGGAAAGAGCGAATTTAAGAAAAGAACAAGGGTGGGTGATCCGGTATTGTATTCGTTGTGGTCTGACATCTAAGCAGATGTGTGATGAAATGGAAGGCGTGTATGGTACGAGTCTGATGCTAAAGAGAACAATTCAGCGGTGGCATAAGGAATTTCGCAATGGCAGCACATCAGCCTCGTCGATTCCGCAAACTGGGCAACCGCGAACAAGTGTAACCGAAGTAAACCGGAACACAGTGGTAGCTTTGATTGCCGAGGACCCGCAAATCTCGTAGCGGATGTCAGACCACAACGAACACAATATCGGATCACCCACCTTAAATTCGCACATTTTGTACAACATGCGTTTAGCTTGTAGGCGGCATCCGAACACATTAACTTCAAGCCGCTGTAGCTCGGCGACTATATACGCAAGCGCGCTCGTTTTGGTCTCGTTCGACTGGAAATTGAATAGAATTCACTTTTAGTTCGGTTGCGCTCCGCTAGATCGTGCCCGTAGTCCGTCCAAAGCGTCGCGCAATGACTTTTGGACCAAATTTTGTAGATGCTGGAACATTTTATTTTATTTTTATTTTATAGCGTGTATTTAAAGTGCTGCCCAACAGCTTTTCAGCCAATAGTAGGGCAACACTATCTAACATAATAATAATAATAATACTAATAATAATAATAATAATAGTTTCAATTTCAATTTCAATTTATTCAATTTCAATTTGCACAATTCTATAATAACGCGACAGTTTTGCTGATGACCCCCCGATGACCTAGTGGTCCGAATGGGGGCCATTGTGTTGATTATTATTACATTTTATTATATAGGAATAATTTCAAAAGAGAGAATCGTATTGGCAAATGTTGGGTGCTATGGGCACAAGATAATGAACAGAAAATATCAGAACGTAGAAAATATATAGAAATATTAAAGAATGGAAATATAAAAAATAGAAATATAAAAATGGTAGATGGGTAAATAATTAAATAGATGAAATGGGGCGTAGCGGCAAGAACAATATGCTACGTTGGGTGCTATGGGCACAAAATAATAATGATAAAAAAAATAAATAAATAAAATAAAATGTAGAAATTATAAAAGAATAGAAAATATAAAAATAGAAGTATAAAAAATGGTAATTGGGTAAGAGCACACTTAAATCACACTAACAGGACTTGATAACAATAACCAACTTCTATCTAGGTGCAATAGGCACAAAATAAGAAATAACTAACATCACACTGAATAATAACACACTTAAATAACACTGGTAAAATACACAACAAACAGTCACAATAAGGAATAGAAAAACATTAACCACCACAACAACAACAACAACAACAACCGTATGGACACAGAATTCAAGTGGCAACACAAAGGGAATCACACCGACACTAATGGTCGTGCCATACATTTAAAATCATTTCTTACAACCCAACTTGGATTGAAAGCAACAACAGGGGTACTAGCCATGGACACAAATCGGTATACAGCATAGGAATCACAATACACTAACATAGTTACGGCGCGTACCGACCAGCAAAATGGACAACGATTTTGGGAATTGGTTCGATGTGCGGTCATGCGGGCTGTAGGTAGGCTTGCAGCTCCCTCTTTAGCTTTTTGGCCCACTTCACCTTGTCCCTGGGGTTCTTACTCCCAATTTCTGTGGCAAGATTCCGTATGGGCTCGGGTAACGTATTGAAGTTTTTTTGCCAGCGCGTAGTCCATCTGCTTTCTACTTGTTGCCTTAATATAGTTTGGTAGCACTAGGAGTGGCCCCGATCCCGCCCTGGTTCTGCTCGGGTTAAGTTGCCGCTCGACAAACGCCATGTTCTTCCCAACAAAAAGATTGCCTGTTCGCGCATAAAGCTGGTGCACAGTACAGATCCCAAGATCCTGGAACATAGTTATTGTGTCCGTTTCTGTTGGCAGTGCGCCTCTTCTGTAAATATTTCTTACAACTTTCCGCTGCAGCGCATTCACTGGCTCAAGGTGATGGCTCGCAGCATTACCCCACAGAACCAGGCCGTACCTCAACACTGACTCGTATAAGGCTTTGTAGATTCTCACAAGGTGAGGTTTCCCAAAGTAGTTCCCCAGGTGGTACAAAAGATAGTTCAGTTTTCTAAGTTTTTTTTTGCATTTTTTCGAGGTGGGTTCCCCATGTTAATTTTGAGTCGAAAGTTACCCCCAGGTATTTGATCTCGGCAACTCTCTGGAGCGCCTTCCATCTGCCACTCTGGTCCCGAATTTTTATCTCCCCGTCAAAAACTGCCCTGTCCTTTTTGTGTCCGTACAGTACGAACTTGGTCTTTTCCAGATTTACCTCGAGTCCATTTTCCGAATACCAGCGCGCGACTTCCTCCAGGTCAGTGTTGACACGGCGGCACAACTCCTTCCGATCCGCATCCCGGTAGATTAGTGCTGTATCGTCTGCAAAGCAGATCAGCTTGCCACTCAAGTTTATTTCGCATAGTTCATTTATGTATATTGTAAAAAGTAGTGGTCCCAAACAGCTCCCTTGAGATAATAATAGTAATAATAATAAAAGTAATGACGAAAAAAAGTAGTTAATAATAATATTGATAATAAAAATAACAATAAGAATAATAATAATAGTAACCACGTTAATTGCAATAATTGACGCCGCCTTAACCCCCCCCCCACCTCCTTCAACCTGCTTTCACGGACTTGTTGAGCAGTCCTAAGATATTTAGGTATGTACCTATTAATCATGAAAAAAGTTGTGCGAGAGCCTGCGTTACCTTTACTTCAAATTTTTGTTTTGTATCAAAGAAAATATCAATTTCGCTGTTAATTTCGACTAGTTTGTTATAGAGTTTCATACTTTTTTCCAAAGGTGAGAAGATATTTGTTCTTGTCCTGGAGACCGAAAAGAGCCCTTTGGGCCTGCTTATGCGATGTGGTATGTAGATGTTGATTTTAGATAGGAGACATGGCGAGTCTATTTGTCCCCGTAGTATACTGTAAAGGAGCTTTACTACACATAGGTTCCTCCTCATCCGCAATGTATTCATTTCGTAACCGGAGACAAGCTCTGGGTACGTGACCGAGAAATCGTAATATGAAAAATCTTTGTAATAGAGGAATCTAAGAAATCTTTTTTGAATTGATTCTAGAGCATTTTCTTCTGTTTTAGTGAGTGAACCCCAGATGACATTAGCGAAATCAAGATGTGAGCGTACTAGAGATTGGTAGAGAAGTCGAAGAACAGAGATGGCTTTTTGAATACATTGGAGAATCGCTTTACTAGCCCCGCATTTCGTTTTGCTTTGGTCATAGTATTCTGTAGGTGTTGTGAGTAATTCAGTTTGCCTTCCGTGAGAACCCCCAAATCGCGAATTTCGTTTACCCGTTTCAGCTTTTTCCCCTCTATGTCATATATCGCATATATAGGATTTTTTTTACGAGTGAAAGTGATCACTTTACATTTTTCAATATTCAGTGGGAGGTTATTTTCTTTACTCCAATTCACCACAGCATTGAGGTCCAGCATGAGGTTCTGTGTGTCTAGCATAGTTTTAACGGTTTTGAAGATTTGTAAATCGTCCGCAAATAGAAGACATTTTGAAAATTGTAGTAGTTGTGGTATGTCATTAATATAGAGGAGGAAAAGGAGGGGAGCTAGGTTTCCTCCTTGTGGGACTCCTGATGTGCATCTATACGTGTGAGATTTCATGCCTTTAAAAACCACGTACTGCTTTGACTGCTGAAGATGATTCTGCAGTAATTGTATAAGTGAATTGGAAAAACCAAATTTAGATAGTTTTTGAAGGAGAATGGAGTGGTCGACCTAGTCAAAGGCTTTCCGAAAATCTGTATAGATTACATCGACTTGGGTTTGGGAACTCTCATCGAGGGTTTTTGCAATGTGATGTGTGAATTCTACAAGATTTGTCTCAATCGATCGACCTCTTACAAATCCATGTTGTTGGTGAGTTATGCAGTTGTGAAGTTGGGGATATATTTTCAAAAAAATGATTTTTTCAAAAATTTTATTAGGAACAGGCATATTTGTAATCATAAATTCTATATTTTGTTGGTTCCTGCCGCTTTCGGATTCTTGAAAGGCCAGGGTCGCTCTGTAGCTCCGCGGACACGTCTTCACGGACAACACTTTTGGGCAAACTCGAGTTGTTCTACAGTGCCGGTATAATGCGTCCAGAGGTCCGGACATAGCTGTCTCGGCTAGCTAACAATCAGGGACAGAACTATGGGAGATGTGGGGGGTCGAATCCTCCTTCCTCCCTAATAATTTGGCAGTCGACAAATTTTGAAACTGTTCATATAAATTTTTCATTTTTTACAAATTTTGTCGGCCAATTTTTTCTTCTCCACCCCCTTCTCCCAACTGAAAATCAAGTTTCGTCTCTGCTGACAAGTATCGGAATATCGTTGCTTTTTGAATGTATTTTCAAAAATAACGTACGCGCGATAAGACGATGCTATAATAAGAATTATGTTACGTTTATCTCATGAAAATACGTTATGCCCGATTAGACTCGTTTCTGAAAGCCTGCATGGTCTCCTCCCCTGCGCCACTCGACCGCTCTTTCGCTGTTCCTTTGTCATATAAACTGCCTGTGTGCTCTTCTCGGATGACGGTAATCAGTTTACGAAGATCTCATCATTTACTGTATGTGTGCGGTAGAGATTAGAAAAACCTTTGGAGCTCTTTCCAAAGAGCAATTATAAATGAATTTCCGCGCCGTCCGTTTTCCTCCTTATCGCGAAGGCTTATTTTGTAACTCGAGCCGATGATATAATACGAGTACTGTCTGTAGGACTGAAATCGCTGGCAGACTCGGCTTCGGAACAGCTGTGCGAATGACTGATGGCTCTAGAGGTAGTTCGGGATGCTAAGCACTGGGAACTAGATACATCACTGAAATACCTCGAAATCTAGGCTCTGGGGTCGAGATCACTAGTCTGATACCGCGGATGTCTCTCGGTTCCTAGGTTCGAGGTCGAACTGCTCTGTGCAGCCGCGTTGCATCTTATCGATCTTCGCACCTTTCGATAGTCGCAAATAAAGAGTCGTGTGGCCCGTGATTCGATTCTAGAACTTTCATATCTACACCCGGTAGCCTTTAGCGGTTGTTTGGTGTAAGCGGTCGGTCGCCCTATCAGTATTGCCTGATTACAGGATATATTATTGTTTCTGTATTATATTCTCGTGTATGTTATTTGATTTCTCTCTAATCGTATAACAAACGAACTATGCATATATATCCGTCTCGACACATTTAAACCTTTTATCTAAACGTGTAATTATTTTAGCTAATTAATTTCATGATGCGCGCTGTGTGGTATGGGTGCGGTGCACTGCAGCGTGCGCGCTATTTCCAGACACCAGCGCCCTAAATCGTCTGTGCATTGTATTGTTTGCGATTTGTATAAACAGATGTAGAGGAATGGGCATCTGCAGTGGTTTTCTGCTTATTTACGCCCCCCCCCAGGCTGTATGAATGGTCGAGAGGGCTGCCTGTGTGTTGTTCATTCAAACGAATCCGTATTCGAAACATATGTGATACTCGATCTACATGAATTATGCTGGATCCAAATATCTAAATGTATACAATTTTAAGAAGGTCCATAGAAACTGGAAGTCGCACTGTGACTGACGTGAGTGGTATTTGGTGTCCTGTCTGCCTAGCATTCTTGTGACGCACATTGGGCGAAATGCTGGTTTTAGGCGGCCAAAACTCCACTCTTCTTCATAGCTCTTGTCTTCCTTCCCATTTCCTTTCCTCTAGCAGTAATAAAACAATATCCCTGGAGGTATCTTATAATAACCTATCATTTTATCTCTTCTCATTACAATTATATTCCAAATTTCTCTTTCCCTTTCTATTCGTCTGAATACTTCCTCATTCCTGATTTTTTCTGCCCATTTGATTTTCAACATTATCTGATAACACCACATTCAAAAGCTTCTGAGCTTTTTCTTTATGTTCCCGTTGTCCAGGTCTCACATCCACATTATGATGTACACCAAATATTTATATATTTATTACACCTTGGACTCGGGTCCGCGGCGCAGGTAGGCCGCCGTGCTGTCGAGTCCGCCCAATGTCGGGTATAAGTTTCCACCATCCATTTCCATTTTGATCTGTTTTGAGCAGTTTTCTGCCAGAGTGAGCCGAGTCTGGTGATGATTTCGTCTCTCTCCAACGGATGGATGGGCGCCCCTTCCCCCTTTTAAATTCGAGTGGGGTCCATTCGTAAGAGATTTTGTTCCAAGAGTTGGACCGCCCGCGTAGTTAAGTTTTAGTTTTCTGACACCCCATCCGATATCTGCTGCATTAGTTTTTTGTTTGATTGTTTCCACTCGTACCTTGTCTTTCCATCTGATCCCCAGTGTACTTCTTAGCATACTGTTTCGTACGGTCCTCAGCCCTTCGATCTGTGACCCGGTTGCCGCCCACATCTGTGCTCCATATGTCAGCATTGGGATTACACATTGATTTAATTGGAGGTATGCATAAAGAGAAGCTTCAGCTTTCACTTCGCAAAAATGAAGTGCAAGCTGCAGAGTGTATGCATAATTAAAGTGAAGAGGAAGCTTATGCTCAGGAGTGAGAGCGTTTGTTTCGGGAAAAAGGTTTCCCTTCGAGTTGTATGCATAAACAGGAGTGTTAACTTCAAAAGTGAAGCTTTTGCTCGCGAAAAATGCATCTACTCTCGAGTAGACTTTTTTTTCGAAAAACACGTGCAGATATCATTCATCTTCGAGAAGATTCCTTTGATTTCCAAAGAATTTTATCGGAAGTATTGAGGAAGAATTTCCGATAATTTTCGAAGAATTTCATCGGACATAACCGAGATAAATCTCCAATGATTTCAGGCAGGGGTGGATCTAGGATTACATCTTGAGGAGGGGGTTACGGAAATGACAGGCGTGGATCTAGAATTACATCTCGGGGGGGGGGGGTGCTATATAGTCAAATTCTTCTGTTTTTTTCGTGTGTTTTCTGTTTTTTCTTTCCACGAGGGGGGGGGGGGTCCAACACCCTCCATAAATCCACACCTGATTTCAGGAGAATTCCGTTGAATATCTTAAGGACAATCTCCAACAATATACTAGAGGATTTTATTGGAAATCATCGAGAAATATCTCTGATGATTTTTGAAGCATTTCTTCAGAAGAAAGGTTGGATGATTTTCAGAGATTTTCATCGGAAATTTTTGGGACAAATTACCGATGATTTCCGAAGAATTTCACCAGAAACGTTCGGGGAAAATCTCCGATGATTTCCAAGGAATTTTATCAGAAATCTTTGAGAACCATCTCCGATAATTCCGGAGAATTTCATCGGAAAACTTCAGAGAAAATTTCCAGTATTTTTCGAAGAATTTCTTCAAAAATCTTCCGATAACTTTTAAAGAATTTTATCAAAAAAATATTTTGGGAAAATCTGGTTTTTGAAAAGTTTTATCGGAAATTATCAGGAAAAATCCCTGATGATTTCTAAAGAATAATTTTATTGAAAAATTTCGAGAAGAATTTCCGATTATTGTGAACGAATTTCATCGGAAATTTTTGGAAAAAAATTCAGAAAATTTCCGAAGAATCGCATTGAAAATTTTTAGAAAAAATTTCCAATGTTTTCCATGAATTTTATTAAAATTCTTCGAGAAAATTTTTCAATAATTTTTGAATAGGAAACATTCGGGGAAAGACTCCGAGAGTTTTGAAGAATTTTATTGAAAATCTTCAGAAAAAATCTCCAATGACTTCTACCAAAGAATAATTTTATTGTAAATCAAGAAGAATCTCCGATGACCTTTAAGGAATTACATCGGAAATTTTTGCAAAAAATTTCTGTAAAATTAACGATGAATCTCACCGGAAATCTTCAGAAAAAATTATCAAATGTTTTTCAAAACATTTCATCAAAATTCATCGAGGAAATTTTCTGATAATTTTTGAAGAATGTTATAGGAAATATTCGGGGGGGGGGACTGTGATGGTTTTTGAAGAATTTTAACAAAAATCTTCAGGGAAAATGTTCAATGATCTTCGAAGAATTTCATCGGAAATCTTGAAGAAGAATCTCGAATGATTTTTAAGGAATTGTATCGGGAATTTTTGGGGGGAAATTCCGATTTCCGAAGACTTGAGACTATTTATCATTCATACGATGGAATCAGAGAGTTTCTTCGAAGATTTTTCATAAAAATTTTTCGAAAATCGTTGAAAATTTCTTCTGAAGGTTTCCGATGATATTCTCCGAAAATTAGTGGAGATTATTTTCGAAGATCTCCGATGACATTTTTTTGAAATTATCGGAGATTTTTTTCAAATCTCTCTATGTAGGTATATACTATATATACTAACAAAGTAAAATCCGCCGTCACCGCCACCTCCGGGCGAAAAACCCACTGCGAGTTGCATACATTGCCCCTTAACTGCTCATTTTTCCAGGGGCAGCCTATCCTCTGGAGGGGGTTCGTGGTGGAGGAGGGAGCTTGGGGGGAGGAGTAGATTATGAGAGGCGCTAGATTTTGGGGACAACTCTTATGAATAAAAATTTATGAGGAGGTGAACGCCGCCACTGCCTCCACCTCCGGGAGAGAAAACCCACTGCGGGTTGCCTATATACTAAAAAAGTAAAATCCGCCGCCACCACCTCCGGGGGAAAATCCACTACGGGTTGCCTACCCTGCCCCTTAATTGTTCAATTCTCCAGGGTTAGCCTATCCTTGGGAAAGAGGTTCATGGTGGAGGAGTGAGCTTGGGGGGAGGAAGGTCGCGGTGAAGGACAAGGTGGAGTTGTGGTGGAGAGGGCTCTGTACCCTAAACAGTAAAAGCCACCGCCTCCGAGAGAAAAAAAAAACATTGTCGGGTTGCCTACCATGCCCCTTAATTGCACAGTTCTCCAGGGATAGCCTACCCTACAGAGGAGGTTCATGGTGGAGGAGGGAGCATAGTAAAATCCGGCGCCACCACCTTTGGGAGAAAAAATTCACTGCGGGTTGCCTACCCTGCCCCTTAATTGCTCATTTCTCCAGGGGTAGCCTACCCTTGGGAGGGGGTCCCTTGGTGGAGGAAAGAGCTCCTGGAGGGTTCGGCACCGTGTTGTTTTCATATAATTTCCATGGAAATTTTTTTATGTAGGGTAAGATACACTTATGTTACTATGACGCCCAAGACCTGTATTTACATAAAGGCAACATAGGCACGTGCCTAGGGCGCTATATTATGGGGGATGCGGCAGGCCGGCACAAGCGAAGCGAGTGGCGGCGGGGGTCGGGCCACGAAGCGGCCAGGGGGCAGAGCCTCCTAGTTATTTTCAATGAAATTCTTTGGGAATTGTGGGCGGATTTCCGAAGAATTTCATCAACATTCTTCAATAAAAATCTGTGATTCCATCACATGAGTGACAAATAGTCTCAATTCTTCGGAAATTATCAGATTTTTTTTTTTTTCCTAAAAAATTTCCGATGAAATTCCTTAAAAATCATCGGAGATTCTTCTAGAAGATCCCAACGAAATTATTCTCTGGAAATTATCCGAGATTCTTCCTGAAGATTTTCGATAAAATTATTCCAAAATCCAGAAAACCATCAGAATTTTCTCCCAAATGTTTTTGATGAAATTCTTCATACATTTTAGGAAAGTTTTCCGGAAGATTTTTGAGAAAATTCTTTAGAAAACTTTGGAAGTTTTTTCCAAAGATTTCCGATGAAATTCTCCCGAAAAGATTTTCAAAAAAATTCTCCTGAAATCATCGGAGATTTTCCTCGATGACGTCCGATGAAATTCTTCGACAATGATTGGAAATTTTCCCCTAATATTTTCGATAAAATTCTTCGGAAATCAATAAAGGAATCGTCTCGAAGATTTCTGATAAAATTCTTTGGAAATCATCGGAGATTTCCCCGAAAATTATTCAGTTCACCACCACCATCTTTGTTTCCACGTCTTTGAATGATTTTCGATTTAGAAGGAGTTCCCAGTGGTGGCAACTTAGATTTTCTTCGTGTGTTACCCAACTTTATTAAGCTGGGGGGGGGGGGTTGCTAAATTATTCTGGTCAATTCATGCGAGAAAAACACAGAAATTTTTCGGACAGTGCGAATTTAATTTCAGAAATTTCAACTAACCCAAATTTAAATCCAAATATTCAAAAATAAACTTGGGTTTTTCAGGTATTTTTCGAAATTTTTTCAGGTGTTACCCAAGAAGTGTCGTGTGTTGCCCAAGCCTTAGAGCAGTACTGAAGTTGCCACCACTGTATATACATCGGCTGATAACAACTTGAACAAACGTTGTTATCTTTGAAGCCCTCACTTTATTTTGTAGAGCGTTCGCTTTGAAGTGAAAGAGAAAGCTTATGCATATACGGATTGAAGCAAAACCTAGAACTTCTATCTTTCCGCTCGGAGCGAAGGCTCTCACTCCGCTCTTTTCCTTTGGCATTAAAGCTTAGTTTTGATGCATATGGCCTAACGTTTTTATTTTCGCTGCTACATTAAAGTTGCCTTTGAGGATGTTCTTGTTTGCCCAGAAATTTCTCCAAGCATTGGTTTTCCTATCACTGAGTTCTTTTTTCAATCTTTCGTCGAAAGATAATGTTTGTCCCAAATACTTGTATTCCTTGACCCATTCAATTAATTTCCCATCTATCCAAAGTTCTTTTTTGTTTACATTTGACATAATTTTTGTTTCGGAGTGGTTAATGGTCAAGCCTACCTTTCTGCTGTAAGTACAGAGTTCCTCCGCCATTATTTGTAGTTTGTCCAGGCTACTGCTCACCAGGACAATATGGTCCGCAAATCTGAGATTATTGAGCCACTGGCCGTTCATTTTGATTCCCTTTCCTTCCCAGTCAAAGTTGCGAAAAATTTCCTCTAACACGCTGTTGAATAAGTACAGGGAGGAGGGTCCCCTTGTTTTACTCCGTTTCCCAATGTGAATTCTTCCCCCTGCTTATCTAAGCCTATACAGGCTTTGGAGTTCTTGTATAGTTTCATCAAGTAGCTGATAATATTTGTTTCGATGCCTTGATTTCTCAATGCTTCCCATACACTACTGTGACCAATTTTAAAATCAATGAACAGAAAATTCACATTGATTTTGTATTCTCTCGCTTTTTCGATGATTTGATTCAAGATAAAAATATGGTCTACAGTTGAGTAGCCCTGTCTAAAGCCTGCTTGCTTTTTCTCGAGGTGTCTACTACTTTCGGAGGGGAAGTGGCAGGTCGACTCAACTGCATTTTGCATCGTACAGGCCGATGGTCCGACGAGAACTGTAACGTGGCCATCGCACCCACGTCCGCAACCATTTTCATATCATTAATTAACACATGATCAATCTCGCTTCTGGTACGGCCGTCGCGGGCGAATCCCATAACTTTTAAGAGCTGTTGTTGGAACTCATGCTGAATGGTCTTTATTTGTTCGGATATGTTATACCTGCTGTATAAAAATAGCGCACCTTTGACGAGTCACCCTGTATACTATTACTCGAAGCATTATCAGCGACTGCTTGACGAAAGGATAATTAAATATACTATCAAATAAGCGTCGGTGCAGTCGATAACTGAAATCGAATAATACGAGGTAAACGACCCTATTTTCGTCAATAGGTATACTTTTACGACACGTCAGCAAAATCTGTATACAGAGCTAATTCGTGTATCTAAAATCGAGTGTAAAGATTATTCGTCGTACAGAAAATTTGGTAAAATAGTTATATCGATTTATTATATATCATCGACAAGACTCACAAAGTACGAAAAATTTTCTTATTGATTAAAAATGTGAACGCCGTTCCTCCGAACCGCATATTCCATCGTCGTTTCCGAGATGTACAATTTTTCAGTCGAATTTGTCTACTACAGTGCGCCGCAATAACCTTTCATTTCTTCCCACTTGCACGATTTCTTGCAGCATTCGTCGACTATCCGGGGCTCCTCGCGTTTCCTTCTCACATTTCTCAGCATCATGGCGATGTTGTGTCTGCTCAATCTGAAGGGGTAATGCGGTTCGTAAGCGAAATCGTTGTACATTTCGTCATTATTATAAGGGTAGTCATCAGGTTCTTTGTCACCAATACTGGCTGTAAAAAAAAAAGAAAAAAGTTGTAAGTACAATTTACACGACCACTTTCGACTCAGTTTCAAAGCGTGACGACTCGCCTAGGTTACAGTTACTTAGGGGGGGGGGGACTCCAATTTCAGACATCAAATAACAATGTTTATAATTTTAACAATAGAACCCTCATTTGAGAAATGAAATTAATCTTTTGAGGGAGGCAACTCATTAGCTCAGAACGGGATAAGCCGTATCTGTTGTCCTTGAATACTGACTACCGACCTGACTTGATAATTGCAAAGCTGGAGTACCTTTTTTTTTTTTTTTTTTGGAGGGAAGGGGCGGGTGCTAAGTGTGAAAATGTAAAATTTCAGAGGTACTTCAAGGTCGGCAAGCGTTGAACGAGAACTCGCTCGTGATGCAGCAAACGAGAAGGAAATCGAACAGGGGTTTCCAGAAAATTCGTTCATTTCGCTCACGAATTTATATGTGTAATGGTAAGGAGGACGGGAGAGGGGTTCTTAACAGATTTTGACTCCAAAGTATTGCATCTAGATTAGGCAAAGTAAAGTATATCGAAAGCGAATCAGTGACTTGCTTGTGCACTTTTCCGAAAGGTCGGGCTGGTTAGAATGAATGTTTTGAATGTACTGCTGAACGAAATCGTAAAACGATTCCCATTATATCCGAGTGGCGTGATAGGGGAGGAAACGTGAAAGAACCTAGAAAAACATGAAGATCCGGCTGTATAAAAATGGCGTCCTTATCAATCCACAAAGGCCGGATTTACCTGATTGGCCGCTGTATGTTAATTTTTTTGTCACCCTCAAAAATATAGGTGAAACAAATTTGATCTCAATCGTATTCATTTTCCATTTCCCCCTAAATTCTGTTGCCCGCAAAATGTTGCCGCTCTGTGCTTAGGCTAACCTTAGCATAATTGTAAATCTGCCATTGGCTGGGGGCAGCGGGCAAATCAGTATCATAACCAACCATTACCAGACACAAATTATCAATGTGCACAACTGCTTCCTTTATACAAATCATTTTCAACTGCAGACCTCCACAAGAGAAGCCCCAAGGGGCTGAAGGTATGTTCACAGAACAATCTACCACCAGTAGGTACCATTTACTACTTTGTACAAACATATCCCGTGTGAAAATTATTTTCTTAGAAGCACCTTTCCAAGAGAAACCCTCCAAGGGCTGGGGGCAATTCGATCTCAAAACGTAGGAAACGAAAAATCAAGAACGTCTCCAAGGGAAGCCTCCCTAGGGGCTGGGGGCAATTTGAACTCAAAATGTAGGAAATGAAAAATTAGCTCTGCTTTAGTCTGAAGGTTGGTTTCTTACTCCAAAGTTCCCCCGTTTTTCTCTATCTCACCATTCTCGAAATATTCGCAACTTTCCGCAAAATTTTGCCATTTTCCCCAAGGTTATCCAGAGTTATAAAATAATTCAAAAAGAATCAATATTGAATTTGCATGTTATTCGAGTTGCATAACTTGCTACTGGCAGGCACCAATATTTTTTACTGCATTTTCTATTTTAAAAAAAAAACAACATTTTTATCAATAGAATCTCTCTCTCAAAAACAAAAACTAATAATAATAAATAAATAAATAAAATAATAAAATAAATAAAAATAAAAAGTAATAAAGTGGCTAGGGGCAAGGCTGAACTTACCTGATTTGCTGCAAAGTGCCAATTTTGTTACCATCCCTTAAAAATATTGGTGAGACAAATTTGATTCCCATCTTATTCGCTTTCTATTTTTCTCTAAATTCTTCCGCCCTCGAAATTTTGCCGCTCCGTGCTTCAGCTAACTTTAGCATAATTGTAAATCTGCCATTGGCTGGGGGCAGCGGGCAGGTCAGTATCATAACGAACCATTACCAGACACAAATCATCCATTTGCACAACTGCTTCCTTTATACAATTCATTTTCAACTGCAGCACTTCCACAAGAGAACCCAAAGGTGCTGAGGGCATGTTGATAGAATAACCTACCGCCAACAGGCACCTAGTTAACACTTTGTACAAATATATCCTGTGTGAGAATTATTTTCTTCAGAAACCCCTCTCCAAGGGAAGCCCCCCCCCCGGGGTGAGGGCTGGGGGCAATTTAATCTCAAAATGTAGGAAATGAAAAATTAGGACTGCTTTAGTCTGAGGGTTGGTTTCTCATTTATTCTGTATCTCACCGTTCTCGAAATATTCGCAATTTTCCGGAAAATTTGGCATTTTCCCCCCAAGGTTACCGAGGGTTATAAAATAATTCAAATAGAATCAATCTTGAATTTGCATGTTATTCGCGTTGCATAACTTGCTGCTGGCCGGCACCAATATTTTTCGTACTGCAATTTCTAATACAAAATAAAATAAACTAACTAATAAATAAATAAATAAATAAATAAATACATAAATAAATAAAAAAGTAATAAAGTGGCTAGAGGCAAGGCTGGACTTACCTGATTTCCCGCAAAGTGCCATTTTTTTTGCCACCCCTTAAAAATATTGGTGAGACAAATTTGATTCCCATTTTATTCGCTTTCCATTTTTTCCTAAATTCTGCCGCCCTCAAAATTTCTCCGCTCTGTACTTCAACTAACTTTAGCATAATTGTAAATCTGCCATTGGCTGGGGCAGCGGGCAAGTCAGTATCATAACGAACCATTACCAGACACAAATTATCAATGTGCACAACTGCTTCCTTTATACAATTCATTTTCAACTGCAGCACCTCCACAAGAGAAGCCCCAAGGGGCTGAAGGCATGTTGACAGAACAATCTGCCACCAGTGGGCACCAGTTACCAATTTGTACAAATATATCCCGTGAGAAAATTATTTTCTTCAGAAACACCTCTCTAAGGGAAGCCCCCCAGGGGCTCCGGGGGCAATTTGAGCTCAAAATGTAGGAAATGAAAAATTAGCACTGCTTTAGTCTGAAGGTCTGTTTCTTATCAAAGTTCCCCCGTTTTCCTTTATCTCGCCGTTCTCGAAATATTTGCAATTTTCCGGAAAAATCTACCTTTTTCCCCAAGGTTATCCAGAGTTATAAAATAATTCAAAGAGAACCAATATTGAATTTGCATTGCATGTTATTTGTGTTGCATAACTTTTTACTGTCAGGCACCAATATTTTTTACTGCATTTTCTATTCAACAAAAAAAAACACAAACATTTTTATCAATAGAATCTCTCTCTCTCTCTCTCTCTCTCTCTCTCTCAAAAAAATAAAAAAATAGTTAAAAATAATAATAATAATAATAATAATAATAATAAAAAAATAAAATAAAAATAAAAAGTAATAAAGTGGCTAGAGGCAAAGCTGGACTTACCTGATTTGCCGCAAAGTGCCAATTTTTTTTACCATACCTTAAAAATATTGGTGAGACAAATTTGATTCCCATCGTATTCACTTTCCATTTTCCCCTAAATTCTACCGCCTTCAAAATTTTGCCACTCTGTGCTTCAGCTATATAATATAATACAGCCTGAACTGAGGGTGCAGTGGCCGATACTCAGTTCGCCCATCTCTGGGCATAAGCCTCCACCACCCACCTCTACTCCTTTCGAATTTGCGACCTCCTCTCCCAATATGGCCCTATCTCCTTCAGAATTCCGTCTATCCATCGGGCGGTAGGTCGTCCTATCTTTCGTTTTCGATTGTATGGTAGCCATACCGTTGACCTGAGCTTCCATTTCTCTTTGGTACCTCTCGCCATATGGCCTCCGTATTTAATTTTCAATTTCTTAATTTTATATCCAATATTAACTGTTCCTGTTTGTTTATGAATGTCTCGAATTTTAATTTTGTCTTTTAGTTTGTAACCAAGAATACTTCGCAGCATTGCATTTTGTGTTTTCTCAAACTTAACTAAATTATTTTTAGTAATGGCCTAGGTTTGGGCCCCGTATGTCAGGACCGGCGCGACACAGGTGTCCCATATTTTATTTTTGTCTTTAATTTCATCTTGCTTTTAAAAATATATTTTAGACCCCAATAAGCCTTCCAACTGTACCCGATTCTAGCCTGGATTTCTTTGTCTATTCCTTTTTCGAACGAGATAATTCGGCCGAGGTATTTGTATTCGTCTACTACTTCTATCTCCCTACCTTGTATCTTGATTGATTTGATACCTTCTTTACCCGTCCTTTTGCCGTTTAAATTTTGATCCCTTATCAGCAGCTTAGTCTTGGACGTGTTTATTTCTAGGCCCATTTTCCCACAACTTATCCCTAATTCCTAAAACATCGTCGTAACATCTTCTATTGAACCTCCAATAAGTACGATATCGTCGGCGAAGCGCAGGTTGTTGAGGTTTACCCCATTGATATTGATACCTTTCTTCTCCCAGTTAAAATCCCGAAATGCCTGCTCGAGAACACAATTAAATAGATTGGGGGATAACGGGTCCCCCTGTTTGACGCCACTACCAATACGGAAGTCCTCCCTCCTGACATCTAGTTTAATGTAAGCTGTCGCATTGTCAAGGCATTCTCCAGGACCCTAATTAACTTTCTCTCTACACCTTGCTTTGCTAGCGGTTCCCAGACATACTCGTGCGAAACAGAGTCGAATGCCTGTTTAAAATTGATGAACAAGAGGCAGGCATCGATATTATATTCGTCGTTTGTTTTTTCGATGATTTGACTCAGAGCCTGAATATGGTCTACTGTCGAATACCCTCTTCTGAAGCTTGCTTGTTCCGTCGGCCGGTTAAAGTCCAGGATTCCATACATCCTGTTCTCTAATATTTTCGAGAAGACCTTGCTTATATTCGGCGACAGGCTAATAGATCGGTAGTGTGCTTCAGTTAACTTTAGTATAATTGTAAATCTGCCATTGGCTGGGGGCGTGGGCAGGTCAGTATCATAACGAACCATTACCAGACACAAATCATCAATTTGCACAACTGCTTCCTTTATACAATTCATTTTCAACTGTAACACTTCCACAAGAGAACCCCAAGGTGCTGAGGGCATGTTGACAGAATAACCTGCCGCCAACAGGCACCTGGTTACCACTTTGTACAAATATATCCTGTGCGAGAATTATTTTCTTCAGAAACACCTCTCCTAGGGAAGCCCCCCAGGGGCTGTGGGCAATTTTAACTCAAAATGTAGGAAATGAAAAATTAGCACTGCTTTAGTCTGAAAATCTGTTTCTTACCAAAGTTCCCCCGTTTTTCTCTATCTCACCGTTCTCAAAATATTCGCAATTTTCCGGAAAATGTTGCCTTTTCCCCCAAGGTTATTCAGAGTTATAAAATAATTCAAAAAGAATCAATATTAAATTTGCATTGCATGTTATTCGCGTTGCATAACTTGTTACTGGCAGGTACCAATATTTTTTACTGCATTTTCTATTTTAAAAAAAATAAAAATAAAAATAAAAACATTTTATCAGTAGAATCTCTCTCTCTCTCTCAAAAAAATAATAATAATAATAATAATAATAATAATAATAATAATAAAATAAAAAGTAATGAAGAGGCTAGAGGCCAGGCTGGACCAACCTGATTTGCCGCAAAGTGCCAATTTTTTTACCATCCCTTAAAAATATTGGTGAGACAAATTTGATTCCCATCCTATTCGCTTTCCATTTTTCCCTCAATTCTGTCGCCCTCAAAATTTCGCCGCTGTGTGCTTCAGCTAACTTTAGCATAAATTTAAATCTGCCATTATCTGGGGGCAACGGGAAGTTCAGTATCATCTGAATTTTGAAAGTAGGTCCTAAAAGTCCTGAAAAGTGCTGAAAAAAAAAAATTGAAAACACCCGCATTTTTGTTAAGATCACACCAAAATACATTTTTTTTACGATTCCTATGATTGGTCATTAAAAAGTGTAGCACTCGATCTATATTCAGAAGGAGGAGGAATTGGAGGATCAAAAAACAGGGAAGGGGTAAGACAATTGGAAACAAAAACAAAATCGCACACTCGGAGAAAAAAATGGAAAATATGCCGGCCACAGTCCTCCAAAGGGTCCTGAAAAAATACTTCAGTTTTACTTTTCAATTTTTGTAGACACCCTGGTTTTGAAGATCTTTCTGCAGTCAAGGGCGCAACCAAGGGAGGGGCTAGGGGGCTATAGCCTCCCTTCAAAAAATTCTTCGACAATTTTTTTGAAATCAATTTTGAAACGAAAAAAAAATTGATGCCGATGGCCTAATGCGGTTACGTTCTCTTTTCTCTAATTTGCTCTCAACCGGAGCCCTGGAATCCGCCCTTTCGAGCATTACTTCAGAGGCGCCAGGGACGCTGTTAGGGCTGTCTTAGCCCTCTTTCCTTCTGGCCGGAAAACTGGTGTAGGTCGAAAATCCTGGCGAGTTGCTACGTGGGCTCGAACCCGGGACCTCCAGATTTCAGACAAACGCGCTATCCACTCGGCCAACCAGACCCCGATGCGGTACGTTACGTTGTAGGTTCGTACAAATTTACAGCTCATGAAAATGGTATGTACCAGCAGTGGCGTAGTTAGGTCTTAGTTGGGAGGGGGGAGTTCATTTTTGTGGAATTTTTGATACCGCTGATGAATCTTGTCAGTAGTTCGAAATTTTAGGAAGATGGAGGTAATTACTCCAATACTCAGGGCTGGATCCAGAAATAGGAAAATTTAGCGGCCCACCGAGAAATGCCATGTTTAACGGCCCACTCAGTATTAATCGGCCCAATTTTTTCTCCCATTTTTCAAATCATGGATTTATGGAATGGTTGATAACGGGGGAGGAGTTTCTTTTGTTTTTATGTCGAAATTTAGAAATTGAAGTGGCTCAGTTTTTATACCTCATGGGCCCAAATACATCTCAGCCCACCGAGATTTTCTCGGTGACTCGCCTGCTGCGATCCGGGCCTGCCAATACTCAGTACAGAATGACAAATCAAATGTGAGCTGGCAGGTAGAAAGGGACCTCAGCGCAAAAAAAAAAAATTTTTGTGATAACAACTGTTTTTGA
The DNA here is from genome assembly GCA_031841125.1 of Acanthococcus lagerstroemiae. NCBI lineage: Eukaryota > Metazoa > Arthropoda > Insecta > Hemiptera > Eriococcidae > Acanthococcus > Acanthococcus lagerstroemiae. The sequence continues at coordinate 49,225,603 of CM063113.1, forward strand.
CTAATTTTTGTCCGTTCTTTCGCGTGGTGTTGTCGAAAAAATTCTAAAAATTTTTTCCAAAGTTGAGTGTCTCCATAACGTGAAAACATTATCAATTTTGTTTATCCGCTCTCCTGTAAAATTTACATTTTTGCGCTCAGGTCCCTTTCTTCCTGGCAGATCACAAATATCGAAATAAATAATATCATCACTGTCGATGAATCCTGGATGTCGTACATCATTATTTTTTCAGAACTGTAATTCGTCGAATCTTTTTTTACCGAGGGGGGGAGGTCAACCTCAAAAACCCTTATACTCCTACGCCACTGGGTACCAAATCGAACTTTCAGCCCTGACCAATTTTTTTATTCTACATTCTAGTCCCTACCAAAAAAAAGTTCTGGTTGCGCGCCCCTGTCTGCAGTAGTAAATTCAAAGGTATAAAAGTCAGTCGCATTCGATTATGTTACGTTTCGATTTTTCAAAAATACCTTTGGTTTCGTAATTATTTCTCATTTTGAAGTATTTACATAATGATCTTTGCTCTGTGTGTCTTACTTACGAGAGTCAATACGTTCGCGTTGGCACAAGGACGGGTATTTTTGCTAACAGTTAACTCACAGTGTGACGTCACGGTAAAGGGGGATTCAGAATGGGGTACTTTTCGAGAATTTTTTCACTTAGTACCTTTGTTTGGCGAGGGAATTGGAATTTTTGCTCTTAGCTCTTTTGCGAATTCAGGTAGCACCTTTGCTCTGGGAGCGATCCCCCCCCCCCCACTTAGGAGCACTATTGTGAAGCGCTCTTGGATTTTTGCTCTTAGCTCTTTTGCGAATTCAGGTAGCACCTTTGCTCTGGGAGCGGATTGTTTTTTTTCACGTAGCAGCACTATTGTAAAAGCGCTCTCTAGCGGCAAATCTAAGAACTTTTCAGGAATTTCGATAAGTCAGGGGGATAGCTGATGATCTGTTGAACATTTCCCAACCGTTCAACGTATTTTCAGAAAAACATTACTTAGCCCCGTTGTGCACGAGACCATTGCTGTATTGAATTTGTATGTTATTCGAGTTGCATAACGTGTTACCGGTAGGCACAAGTAATTTTTCATTGAACTTTCTGTGATGATAAGGTTATCAGTCTTACGACCGGTTTGATGCACCCTATATTGTGCAAGTTCTTCCATTTCCAAATAACTCTTACATTCGACATCCTTGATTATCTGTTGAACATACTGGAATCTTTGCCGATCTACCCAATTCTTTCCCATCACTCTTCCGTCTAGCAGCAGTGATATCATTCCTGGGTGCCTCAAATTATGCCCTGTTAGTTTACCTCTCCTTCTCTTCAGACAATTATAAAATATCAATTTTACTTCTTACTCTGTTAAGTACTTCCTTATTTCTTACCTTATCCGTCCACTTTATGGAAAAGGATCCGCCTATAGCTCCACATCTCAAAAGCTTCAATCCATCTTTTCTCTAGTTTTACCATGTTCCAAGTGTCATATCCATACAAGGCTACATTCCAAACATAAGTTTTCAAGAACAATTTTTTGATATCCAGATTTATTTTTGATTTGAAAAGATTACTTTTTTGATAAAATGCAAATTTGGCTTGAGCTATTCTACTACTAATATCCCTTTTACTCCTTCCATCTTCTGTTATTTTACTTTCTAAACAGCAAAATTCACTTACTTTCTCAATCTTTTCCTGTCCAATATTTATATTTAAGCTATCATGTTTACATCGATTACATACCATTACTTTAGTTTTATTTTTGTCTATTCTCATACAATATTCTATGCTCAAAATCTCTTTTATTCCATTCAAGATGATTTCCAAATCAGTATTCCTTTCAGCTAATAAAAGACAACATCATCTGTAAATCTGAGTATCTTTACTCGCTCTTCATGTATTGACACATGCTTCAAATTTTTCTTTTATTCTTTTTATGGTCCACGCTATGTACAGATTAAATAATACTGGAGATAAGGAGCACCCCTGCCTTACACCTTTTTCTATATTAGCATCCCCTTTTCGTCCTTCTATTTTTAATGTGGTTTCCTGCCCTTTATATGAGCTTAAAATAACTTGTCTTTCTTTAAATTTTATTCCTATCATTTTTTAGAATATGAAACATTTTATACCATTTAACATTGTCAACAGGTTTTTCAATTCCAACGAATGATATACATAGGGACCCATTTATCGGCCCACAATGGTAATGTTGAATTCACAAAAGAAATATGCTGTTTGCACGAAATATATAAATTACAAGCACAGTAACAAGTACGAAACAGAAAAAGAAAGAGTTTGAAGAAAAAATTAAACTTTAGAACGCAATATAATTCACTTACACGATAAAATAAAATACGCTCGGAATTTTAATACCTTCTACACACAAAGAAAAAAAGAGACACGATATTACTGCGCCAGAAATAAAAAGTTTAAATTCTCAGCCTCCATCATACTTGCCCGAAATTTACAATTGCGCACAAATTAATGTCAAAATCAAATTTTGGAGCAATAAAAATCTATAATCAATTCTCCCCCTCCTCAGGAGCCACAAATTTAGATTAAGAGCCAAACCGATACCAAAAACGAATTTGTTGAGTTTGAAACCCCTCGATGATCTCGATGGGGTCATTCGCATAAATAATAGGTCTAAAAATTCCTAATTTCCTGTAATAAAGGGTAATTTTTACACGCCCACTCTTTTTTGGTTCTCTCAACCCGAGCCCTGAAATCCGACCTTTCGAGCATTACCTCAGAGCTCCCCTCTATGGCGTTTCTAGAGTACTTAAGAAAAAATTTTTAATGACCGTTTTTATAGAAAATTGAATCCCTCTTAAACTCTTGGATCTCCTATTTCCACGAGTGATGACGTATAATATTTGTGTTTAAACAACATAATATACCGTATGCAAGTCATTTCGTAATATCGATTTTAAAACTCGTCATTTAAACTTTTTTTTCGTGGCTTCACATTTCGTTCAGTCACACTTTTTATTTCGTGCTATTTAATACTTCCCATATACATATATGAGGAGCGATTTTCCAAAACGGACTCTGTCCACTTTTGCATTTTTTACAGGAGGCGATAAAAACTTGGTACACGCAGTTATGTGATTTAAAAATCTTGGGTGATGGACTGGTTGCCTAGTAGAATACTCACTGGAACACCTCTCGTTCAAAAATTTCGTTTTTGTTGCGCCATGTGTTCCTGAATGCGTCACGAAGTTGGGTACCCGGACGGAGGACGTTTTGGAATGATTTCTTATGCCGAATTCGGGAGCAGAATGTTAAGTAAGTGTTTAAAAATCATTCCAAAACGGCCTGTATCCTTCTGAAAAGAGCCTCAAACCTAACGGAATGCTGTAAAATTGATTATTCAGCAAAATCGAAGAAAAAGATCCACTAAATTAACGTTTATTAAACGTCAAAAAATTTATTCATCAGTAAAATTTGAAAGGGTTCTGTGGAGTACGTTTTTTAGGAGAATCCTTGGGTTTAACGAGTTTGGTTTTGTAGGACGATGATATCAATAGCATGGTCAGATCGTCTTTTTCTTTGCAGATGGTGTATTCAGTTCAGCATGATAAAAGTTTTTTTTTTTTTTTTTTTTTTTGGATTAAGGCCGTTTTGGAACGACTTTTTTTAATGTGAAATTCTTTTGGCTTTCTATAGTGATTTAAACGCTGCAAATAGGTTCTTTGATGATGTGAGTGTGTGCCTAACAGTATCCTCCACCAGATGGCGCCAAAAAACGAGATTCGAAAAAAATGGATATAGTCCGTTTTGGAAAATCGCTCCTCATATGTATCTTGCCCCTTTTTGAGTCTTCCATCTGTAATTAATCTCAAAGCTAACAATGCTTCCCTAGTTTCCAACCTGATCATCCCCTAATTCTGCATCTATTCTATTCTCAATTCTCCTGGTTAATATTATTGACGCATGCGGAAGAAGATTAAGTGTTCGATAATTTCCACACCTATCTGCTCCTGCTTTTTTTGGTATAGTTACAATAGCACTCTTTTTAAAATCCTCAGGCATTTCCCCTTATCATAAATACGAGTATGACATACTAATTTATACAATTTATGAAGTACATATTTTCCTAAGTTCTGTAATAATTCAGCTGGTATCTCATCCACTCTTGCAGCTTTCCCTTTCTTTAAATCTCTCAAGGCCTTGTCAAATTCACCTCCTAAAATTGGGTCTGCCCTCTCATCTTTTTCCATATCTTTCTCCCTATCCATTCTTATCTCTCTATCCCCATTATTACTATACAGGGTTATGCAAGTTAACATGCACCATAGGAAAATGCCGTTTGGTGCGTGTTGATGTGAAAAGATAAATATCCTACTATGATGATTGCACCAACATGTGCACCAACTCGGCGTAGTTCTCCTGAGTTTTTGTTATCCTCCTATCCTTTTTAAGCGCGTGATATTTGGGTTGCCGATGGGTTTCTTTGAAGGTAGCAATTCGCAGATTAATTTTGAGCGTGATGTTTGGATTGCCAAGGGGTTTGTTTGTAATGATGAGGTACTCAACGATGCAACGGGACAGATCAAAAAGTTTCATCGGAAATCTTTGGAGAAAATTTCCAATATTTTCCAACAGATTTTATCGAAATTCTTTTGAGAAAATTTTCCGATAATTTTTGAAGTATTTCCTAAATTCTTTTAAATTATTGGAGGTTTTTTTCAATGATGTCCGATGAAATTCTTTGAAAATAATCGGAAATTTCCCCTTAATATTTTCGATAAGATTCTGGGAAAATTATCTTGAATAGTCAAAGGAATCTCCTCGAAAATTTCTCATGAAATTTTTCGGCAATTATGGGAGATTTTCCCCGAAAATTTCTAATGAGATTCTTCGGAAATTGTCGGTAATTCATCCCGAAAATTTCCGATTGGATATCATCGAAACTTTTTTCTGAAGAAATCCTTCAAAAACCATCGAAGATACACTTCTCAGAGATTTCCAATACTTGGAATAATTGCAGATTTTCTCTAAAATTTCCGGAAAAATTCTCCTGAAATCATCGGAGATTTTTTCAATGAGGTTCGATGAAACTCTTTGAAAATGATCTGAAAATTTTTTACTTGATATTTTCAATTAACTTTCTTGGAAATTATCTTCGGAAATCAAAGGGATCTTCTCGAAATTGACTTAAGAAATTTATTATTTGGAAATTATTGGAGATTTTTCTCGAAAATTCAGGGAGATTTGAAGGAAATTATCGGAATTTCTTCCCAAAAATTTCCGATGAAATTCCAAGAATTATTAGATTTATTCCGAAGTTTCCGATAAAATTCTTCCGAGATTATCGAATATTTTTCCTGAAAATCTTTGATAAAATCCTTCAAAAACTGTCAGAGTTTTCCCTCAAATTTTTTCAAGAAATACTTCAAAATTATCGGAAAATTTTCTCAAAAAATTTTGATGACATTTTTTGGAAAACATTGGACATTTTTTCTATTAGATTTCCGATGAGATTCTTCGGAAATTGTCGGAATTTTTTCCCAGTTATTTCCAATGAAATTCCTTAGAAATCATCGAAGATTTTCCCCGATCTTTGCTGATGAAATTCTTCTGAAACTATCTGTAATTTATCCCAATAATTTCCGATAAAAATCCCTGGAAATCGTCGACTTATTTTTCTGAAGAAATTCTTCAAAAATCATCAGAGGTACTTCTCAGTGATTGCCGATAAAATCCTATGGAATAATTGCAGATTTTTTCTAAAACTTCGAAAAAAATTCTCCTAAAATCATCGGGGATAGAATTTTAAAAAAAGTCAACCTAAAATCATCGAAGACTTTATGATGTTTGATAAAATTCTTTGAAAATAATCGGAAATTTTTCCTTAAGTTTTCGATAAAATACCTCGGAAATTAGCTTGGATAATCAAAAGAATCTCCTCGAAAATTACTCATGAAATTTTTTGGCAATTATGGGAGATTTCTCCCGAAAATTTCTTTTGAGATTCTTCGGAAATTGTCGGTAATTATTTCCGATTGGATATCATCAAAACCTTTTTCTGAAGAAATCCTTCAAAAATCATCAGAGATACTTCTCAGTTATTTCTAATATTGGAGATGATTGCAGATTTTCTCTAAAATTTCCAGAAAAATTATCTTGAAATTATCAGAGATTTTTTTCAATGAGGTATTATGAAACTTGAAAATGCGATCGGAAATTTTTCTTTAATATTCGATTGACTACCTCGGAAATTATCATCGAAAATCAAAAGAATCTTCTCGAAAATTTTCCAAGGAATTCTGATGATTTCTCCCGAAAACTTCCAACGATATTCTTCAGAAACAATCGGAATTTTTTTTAGAAAAATTTCGGATGATCTATTTCCCCGAAGTTTTGCATGAAATTCCTCGGAGATTATCGAACATTCATCCTCAAAATTTTTGATTAATTTTAAAAACTGATGCAGTTTTCCACCGAATTTCAAAAATTATCGGAAAACTTTCTCAAAGCATTTTGAAGAATTTGTTGAAAATTACTGGAAATTTTTCTCTAAAGATTTCCGATAAAATTCTTCGAAAATTTTCGGATTTTTCTCGAACTTTCTTAATGAAATTCTTCTGAAATTATCGGTAATTTATGCCAAAGATTTCCGACGAAAATCTCTGGAAATCATTTTATGAAGAAATCCTTTAAAAATCATCAGAAGTACTTCTCAGTAATTTCCAATAACATCCTTCGGCATGATTGCCGATTCGCCCTACAATCTCCAAAAAGTTCTTCTAAAATTATCGGAGATTTTTTTTTAATGGAGTCTGATGAAATCCTTTGAAAATGATCGGAAATTTTTCCCTAATAACTATCAATAAACTTCCTCGAGCTTTTTCTTCGAACATCAAAGGCTTCGTTTGTTGGTGTACGCGTTTTGAACTTCGACGAGTTATGTGTTTAACTATTCAGATTAACACGCACCAAGCGGCATTTTCCTATGGTGCGTGTTGACTTGCATCACCCTGTATAGTCCTTCTACATATACTCTCCCCACCGTTTCACTTTTCCTTCAGCTGTGTAAAGAGGCTCTCCCTCCTTATTTGTTATATTACTTGCTTTCTTCCTTCTTTCTCCAAACTCCATTTTTACTTATCTATAGGCCAAGGCTATTTGTCCTTTATTCATAAACTCTTTAATCTTATCACTTTTTTCTTTCATCCATTCCTCCTTTGCCATTTTACACTCTCTTTTGATTTCATTCCTTAACTTTTGATAAGCTAATCTCTCTTCTCTATCGTCTGCGTTCTTATACTTTCTTCGTTCATCATCTTGCTGAAGATTTCCTCCTTCATCCACGTTTTATTTTTTTCTCTCTTAGTTCTACTTAGATTTTCTTCTGCTAATTTTAATATGACATGTATGGAGGGGGTCACCAAATTTTCCCCTCTGTGGGCCTTCTAACTTTTTTTTCTTCAACTGGAACTTTTTGGAATTGATGTACACTGAACTTCTTCAGCCTATGTTAAAATTTAGTGGTGGTAACTGTCTCTCTTCAGAAATTATTAGGGAATTAAAAACCTGAAATTTCCAAAACGAGCTCAAAATGCCTTCTAGGTATATCTAATTGTTTATTAGAAGAAATATTTAGAAACTTGGAATGGGAAAATTTGGGGATACAGATAAGTGGTGAAAAACTGAATCATCTAAGATTCGCGGACGATGTTGTACTGATAAACGAGGATATAAAGATGCTACAGGAAATGGGAGAAAAATTGACAGAGGTAAGTGCAGAGACGGGTTCAGAAATGAATACAAGTAAAACAAAACTATTATTGAATGTGGAAAGAGAATATATACCACACTACAAGGAACTGAAGTAGAAAAATCTCAGAATTCGGTTATTTGGGACAGATACAATCGTTTGAAGACAGAACAAATTAAGAGATAGCCAAAAGAACATATAAAGCATGGGCAAGCTTCTGAACTTTAAAAAACGTGTATAAAGGTAAAATGAAGATTGAAATAAAGACGGAATTATTGAAAAGATGCACTCTACCAGTCCTCACCTATGGAGCCCATACGTGGGCCCTTACGAAGAAGCAAATGAGAAGGTTAACTACCACTGTGAGAACAGGGACGAAACTAAGGGGGGAGGCACGAGAGGGCAGCTTCCCCAAGCCTCCGCCGGAATTGGGAAATTTTAGTAGTTGAATCAAAAGTTGGGAAAACTCAACAAGTCAAAAGAGATTTCGAGTCCCCTCTCCGTAAGCCAACTTACTTTAGCCAGCTAGTACAGTATATGGCATGAGCATCTAAAATGTGCGAACTTCAGCGTGCTCTGATGGCGTTGTTTTCAAATCTACGAAAATTTTACAAAATACCTTTTTTATGTAAATTTTAACAAGAAACAACTTTTGTTCGAAACCTTTTCCCGGAAAACGTTTTCTACGCGAGATATTTTCGAAAAAGTGAATTTCGGGGTCTTTGAAGCCCCCTGGTTAGCTGCACCTGAATCGCTGGGGACTTTTAGTATGTTCATTAAGGAGTCATTCCGAAAAAAATCTTTGATATCATTTATGTCCATTTCCAGCCCTTTTTTATCTAATTTTCCTGGCTTAATACGAGTATAAGACCTGTATAAAGCAGGAATCATTCCAGATGGTTTTTGCAGTTCCCTTTCTATATACATTTTTACTTCCTTGACTTTCCCTTTGGGAATCATGCTTTTACCGGGGTTTTTTGTTTTAATATAGTTCTTGATTTTCGCTCCTCTTGGTACCTCAATTTTCATACGTAATAGCCTACGGTCTGAGAGAAATTCAAACGGGTCACATCTAGACACGTCTGACACTATCTTCAAGATTTTTCTGTATTACCAATCTCGGAATAATTTCGTTAATGCATCATGGCAACCATTTTTGTAAAAACAGGGAGTGATGCAAAAGTTGGACTACTTTTGAGTATCCCAATTTGGACCAGCTGTAAATCACGATGTGAAAGTGTTATCTCCATCTCCTCGCGTGATTTGCATTAGTTTTGTATGATAAATACCTCTAGCTTGGTCATTAGCAATTTTGTAGAGAAATTGAAATAAGACAGTAAGTTCCCAAAGTTGATTTGGTCCAAATTGGGATACCACACTGATTCAATGACGACGGTTGCAATGAAAGTGCAGCTTGGTAGTGTCTCAACTTGACTGCGTACTTACTGGTGACGTCATCAATTCTTACAATAACTTCTATTCATTCCATTACTTAAGTTTAATTAATTTAATTCCGACTTATTAAAACAATTTATTTCGACAATTTTCCCCGTGTATTAACTATGGTCCAATTTAGGAGACGGCGGTGGTCCAATTTGGGTGCCCATTCCCTAAGTTGGACCGATTTAGAACCTCTCTCCCGGCTGAGTTTATCATCGGATCAACTTCAAAACTTGCACATATGTAGTCAACCCTTCCTTCCTTCACCTCATTTACGAAGTTTTACATTTCGACGTGATGCGGCTATGTCCGGTGACTTCAAACACAAGTGGTCCAACTTAGGCAACTCTCCCTTATTTTTAGCAAACTTATCCTATCTGAGATACCTTTAATTTGAGTAGAGTAAAGTAGTGTCGGTTTTTCTTTTTCAGAAATCTTTCCCCCCAAGATCCGTGTTTCCGAAAGTCCGATGATGTGAAAATGTAAGTTTTTTATATTTCTTTCAAATTCGAAAATACGATCACTACCAGCTACACCTTGGGTATTAAATGTAAAAATGTTTAATTTGGTTTTTGGATTACCTTTAAAAATGCCTGACTTGCCTGTGGGAGTTTTTCCATTTGAGGGTCGGCGCCTGATAGAGACGAGTGGAGGAATACGCGATACTTCAGCCCCGCGGCTATCGCAATCCGTATTGGGGCTCTAGTATACTAATTTTTTTTAGGAGGGGATTCAATTTATATAAGTTCAAAAAGTGGCCACGTCGCCGAAACATGCTTTCGAAGTCTGTTACTTGTTCGATATTCACTCAAATAATTGAAGGGTAAAGAATCAAAACTCACATTTGCCATTTTACTTCAAGGGCGCAAATAGGCAAAATACTGTACACTGGTGCAGGAATATCTTTGCTGCGCCTGTGAATATGCGATATGTGTAACATACTCCGCGTTCACAGGCGCAGCAAAGATATTCCTGCACCCGTGTACAGTATTTTGCCTATTCGCATCCTTGAAGGAAAATGGCAAATGTGAGTTTGATTGGTTGAAGCTCCAGGAATAAATTTAGCTAGAGGAATAAAAATTTCCTTTTCCCTCCTCCTCCCAGAAAGGTCTAAAGATGAGTCGGCAATGTTACCTGCGCACAGAGTGACATTGCCGGTACATAAGAAATGCATAGAAAATGAGTAGAAATATTCAACATTTATTGCGAAAAGCCATAAAAACGAAAGACAAATTGCAATTCAAGTTGAATTACGTTTTGGGGGAGGATCAATATTCTGCGGGATTCAGTGAGCTCAGGTAAAACTCTTGATGGCAGCAAATTTCACGTAATCAAAATCATCGTTCAGAGGATAGTGAAATTCGTATTTTCTATTTTGATATCGCTCGTCCTCCCGGATTCTGACGGATATCATTATCTGTTTTGCGAAGGTAATTATAAATTGTTTTAACCGGTTGCATGGGGCAGCTTCGACTCTGATCACATCTCCATTTCGAATTTTCTGTTAGACACTCTTTAATTGTTTCTCGGGTGTAATCAGAATAGGTGCGACACCCTACTTATCTTTTATTTGTGATCTTGGTATCTCAAAACAACGGCGAATGACACCTAGCTAAGTTCAAAACTCAAAACAACCTCGCGAATTGTGACTTTTCAAACTGATAATAACAAAGATTTGGATGCGGCAAAGTCACCCCAATGAAGTTATTCGCTTATACCTTATGAGTACAGACTCGAAAATGCCTAGACCTATACATTCTTGGAAAGCTGAGAGTTCAGGCTGTGAAATGACACTGCTATAATTTTTCTGTGAGTGCCTGGTTGGATTCCACAGACCTTATTTATCAGGTTACTATTTCGGAACTTTTTCTGTGCTTGAAAAACAGCCTACTTTTGCCACCTTTTTCGGCCTGTAATGTGTCTCACTGGTTTTTGAAGTGTTATATCTATGTCTCGTTCATCGATCTATGGCTTTAGAAGTGTTAGGAATACATTTGTATTCGTCACAGAACCAGTAATATGGTCAACAATGAAAATTGGCAAAGTCACCCCGATTAATGGTACTTCATATTAGTGAATCTATTTCTTCAATTTCATGAGATTAAGTACACGAGTACTTAAGACCATTGCATTTCATAATAATACTCATACTTTTTCTAGTTCCAAGGTACGAACATGAATGTTCCTAGATAGATGCCCATGTTGTATCGTGGAACATTTTTCAGCGCATAAGTTTGATTTTTTCTTAAATGGAGGGAGAGAACGTGTTTAAACCATTTCATGAACAGAAAAATGAGCTTTCGAATGGTATATAAACTTTTCTTTTTTACTCACTCTGCACAACCATAATCGTCAAAAAACAAAAAAGTTCCAAGTTACGTCACCTTCCCCTATATAGAAATTTGAATTTCAAAATAAAGTCATAATATCGATCATTTTCTGTGAAAATTGAAAGAGAATACCCGTTGAAGTTCGTTGAGCATGTGAAAAAACCTGTGTTGGAAGAATTTGAAATTTGTAAAGAAGGTCATAATATTGATCATTTTCTGAGTGAATAAATAAGAAAAATATAAAAAAAATCGAGTGGGAATGAGTTTAAGCTATTTCACGTACAAAAGAATGAGATTTCAAATGGTGTACAAACTTTTTTATTTTTACTAACTCTGCATAACCATAATCGTCAAAAAAGTTCCATGTACGTCACCTTCCCCTATGTGGAAATTCGAATTTCGAAATAAAGTCGTAATATCGATAATTTTCTGTGAAAATTGAAAGAAGATACCCGTTGAAGTTCGTTGAGAATGTGAAAAAACTATCTGGTAGGAAAAATTTGAGACGGAATCATTTTCTGAGTGAGAACTGAAAAACCACCCGTTGAGTGTAGCAAAAAAATACGTCCCAGAATCAGGTATAAGTAAACTAAATGCTTCACGCTGTATCGACTCGAGTCGCCTGGGTCCTTTCAACAAAATGCAGCGTTTTGGTCACCAACAACCGATACCCGTCAGATCTGAGCCGTATTTTCGATCCTGTCCTCTCTGTGGTGACAAATCTAGCATAGGCTAGAGCTTCTTAACCGCTAAGCGGAGCAAGACTGTATCATACACTGGCGTAGGTTATGCGTTTACTTACGTATATTATGACTCCTCTTCTGATACACATTTTTGCACACCTCTGCCAGGGCGTCGGATAGGCGTTTTCCGCAGAGTTGGTACTCGCTGCTCTGAGTAAGCCTGCTGTCGCTGTGCTGGCTCGACGTGAACTCGAACACGTTTAATCCTACGAGTAACATGGCTGCGCTCACTAACGAAGTCATCTGGAAAAAGCAGTTTTCGTATGGGCTTCTTTGCTTGCTGATTTTCGGAAAAAAGCAACAACGCCGTGACGAAATATACGTATGCAATATGCGAGACAACGAAGTACGCCTCTACACAGATCCGGGTATCAAGCTTTTAAAAACTGTCGCAACTGCGTTCACGTACTTACCTTGGAAACTAAATGAAGTGTTTGCGTTGTTTTGGTGTTTTTTGTTGTTTTTTTCTTTTCTAAAAATGCGTTCGGACGGTCGGTGCCGCAGCGATCAACAACGCGGTTTGAGGCCGAGAACGGTGAAAATTTTCTATTTAAATGAATATTATCAATCTTGAACCCAAGTACGCAGAGGTGGCGAAACCTTTTATAATTAAATTGTCACCGTTGTTGGCGATAACACGTCACAGCCAATTTGTATCGGTTCATCGACAACGGACATTTTAATTAATATCGAAAAAGTTTATACAGAATACACGCGTAGATGTTTAGGCTTTCGAAATTGACGACGAGTCACCGAAAACCGCACGCAGACCGCAGAGACTATTATACGTGAGAGAGTATTAAAATTTGAAAAAACGGACAATTGGAGAAAATAATTTCATATCTGTCTGGCTGCCCCCGCTGCCTGTCGTCCTTCAATTACATGGAAATTCTAATTCCACCGAGTCGTTTCAAATTATTTTTGCATTCGGCGAGTCGATCAAAGGGTACCTACGCGATTCGCATCTTCTCTAGATCCGAACTGCCGAAACCTCCCAACGTTTACAACCCCCCCCCTCCCCCCGCTGAAAGTAAATCACGGTTGAAGCGGATTTCGGAAATACTCGGATACGCGAATATTAGCGCCGATCGTATTTTAGAAGGCACTGGAAATAATTAGTAGACCGGATTTAACTCGAAGAAGGAAAGTTCGGTCAAGGGTGAGGAGAGGGTCCAGGGACATTCACGCGTGGGTAGTGCAAGCTGAAAGGTGTCCGATGTGATGTTCGTGAAGGTGATCGGACACGTAAGCGAAATTTTCGACACTTGCGTTAATTGCGGTCAAAAATATGGCTCGGGGGATATCGAGAAGGAAAGTCCCGCTGTCGTCATGTTTATAAATACCGGGGAATTTGTTTTTCGCAGTCCCCTCGGTGCCTCAGCGCGGAACCGCAAACGTGTGGCTCGAATTTAGCCCGATTTATACGTATAGTCTAGGCAAATTCGATCTGAAAAAGGAATTTAGAAAGGAAAAATTGATCACAAGTGGGAGTTTGCTGGAAGCTGTTGCGATTGGTGTCCTATCTCCACATAATTCAGACTTCGGGAATTTAATTCGTTCATTTGTAATACTTAATTTAAAAAATTAATAATTTCCCAAGACTTTTTGGAACGTTGGTTTAAAAATCTCGCAATAAAAATTTCAAGGAAATTATAATAATAAAAACAAATATTTGATACTGTAATAAAATAGAACAAAATAGAGGTTGGGGGGGGGGGAAGTCGAATGCAAAAAGTAATAATATGTAGTACTAGCTGACCCGCTTTGCGGCTCATCTAGACTCTGTGGTGTGGTGGGACGTATGGCGATGCACGCATGCCAAAGTGGCCCCTGAGACACCGCACCCCCGGCACCGGAAACTACCCTTTCGGGCATTGCATCAGTACCGAAGGAAACGCTTTGGGGCCGGGCCGGAGCCCCTATTTCTCCTGGCGGGAACGGTGCGCGCGTCCTGCCAGGCCCACCACGGGGTTCCCTACTGACCGAGGTCCGCACTCCCAGAGCGCTTGCCTGGAAATTTCAGGTCCCCCGCAGCCGGACGCACTGCCTCTTCCTCTTCACTCACGCGTGAGACTCGTCTGATTGTGGTTCCAGCCCTTGCACTGCGGGCGAGCTTCGCTGGGTGGTATCCGCTGCCGCAGCAGCAGCAGCAAGTCCAGCTTCTCCTCCTTGCGTCCTCTGTCTCGTCCACTCGGCCTCCATCTTCCGTCGCATGATGACTGAAACGAAACCCGACACCCGGTTCCAATCTCTTCGGCTCCTCAATAGCTCCGGGACCAAGGTGTCCGGCCATCTAGACTCTGTGTGCTAAAGTGAGTTAGGTAAAGTAAGTGGGTTTCCGACCATTTCCCCGAATCCCAAACTCCCGAAGGCGTTACTTCCCGAAAAAAAAAAACAACACAAAAACAAACAGTTATTGAAGTTCAAAAATTCAATTCGATGTCGCTCTCTGAATTCCAAGACAGCTAATTCTGCCAACGACTTCGGGCTTATTGGTAGATCTTTTCGTCGGGTCCTACAAATTGTGTTCTTTTTTTCGCCTCCTACTCCGTGATCTGACTGAGGACCTTGGGTGGGATATCAGTCAGTTCAGTTCTTAACAGCTGTGCGGGAGGTTGCTCTGGGAGCGGAGGTGCATGGCTTCATTGATCAACAACTTTTGGTTCACCACTTCAGCCATTTTTATACGTATTTCCTCCAGCCAGGGGTATACTCGAGCGAAAACCGTAACGCCCCTCTCCCCTCGACACACTCCCTCGACACGGTCCCTCGACACGAAGCCAGCGCTCTTTTGAGCATTACCTCAGAGACGTGGTGGGTTCTCTTCTCATTTCCAGCTCATTTCAGCTGACAGTTCTTTAGGTGTTCATGGTGACAATTCAGTTCAGTGGTTGACATTTCCATATTTTCTTCCAGCCATGGGTATACTTGAATGAAAACCGTAACGCTCCTCCGTAACACTCCTCCGACACGCTCCCCCGACACCAGTTCAGTGGTTGACATTTTCATGGAAATTTATTTTTAGCATTTTAGTATTTTATATGCTTTAATTGTTGAAAAAAATTCCAATAATTTCCAAAGAATTTCTTCGGAAACGTTGGAAAAAATCTCCAATAAATTTTAAGGAATTTTATCGGAAATTGTTGGAAACTAATTCCGATGATTTCCGAAGAATCTCATCGGAAATCTTTCGGAAAAATTTCCAATGATTTCCAAAAAAATTTCATTAAACTCTTCGTGAATATTTTCTGATCATTTTTGAATTATTATACAATCGGAATATTCCCCCGAATATTTCCTATGACAAGCTTCAAAAATTATCGGGAAAACTTCCTCGAAGAATTTTGATGAAACTTTTTGGACAGGAAATTTTTTCTAAAGCTTTCCGATGAGATTCTTCAGACATTATCGAAATTTTTCCCAACAACTTTCGTTGAAATTCCTTAAAAACTATCGGAGATTCTTCTTGAGTATTTCTCAGGAATACTTCAAAAATTGTATTTTTCCTGAAGGGCGATTAGATGGCACCCAAAGAAAATTAGCTGTACATTAATTTACCACAATTTGTGGGTACATTTTTTTTTTTGTCTTATATTCTGTGGTTGGCACTGGACAACTGGAGTATCAAAACCTCGCGATAAATTTGAATATTGAACACAACAGAATATTCTTGTGAACAGAGTGGCGCTTCTTTAGGAGCAACGATTTACATTTTTTTCGTTAACGTGCCAAAGCTCTCAATCAGCTGGTTTATTTTCGTGATGCTCCCAAGTAACGTTCGAAAATTAAAGTTTTATTCGTTTATGTGCCAAAGCAAAGACATGTTAAAGTAACGCTTAAAAATAACACCAGGGACGAACCGAAGAGTTTTTCCAGGGGGAGTAGGGGAGTAAAGATTAATTGTGAAAGTCCCAACTGGCTCAACTCAGAATTCCCAAGTATCAAAGTTAAAAAAAAAAAAAACTTTTGATCAGTAAGTTGGATTTTTTCAATCGACTCAACTCAAAATTCCCAGGTGTCAGTGCAAAAGAAGGAAAACCTTTTGACTTTGCTGGGTTTTCCCAACTTCTCAACTCAATTCCCAAGTATCAAAGCAAACAAAAATAATACCTCCCTTTTCTCCGAAAAGTCGGTAAAAAACAACAACAAAAAATCTTTCAACTTGTTGGATTTTCCCAAATTGCCTGACTGAAATGGTAAAATTTCCGAACTGTTAAGTGAAAAATTCCTACAGACATATTTTCCACGGTGTAGGCCACACTGAACCGGACCAGTACGCTATAATCATTATGTTATTATTAGGACAATAAAAATTAAATGAAAATGAACATCACGATCAGATTACACAATGCTACAATTCGTGGGGGTATAAGCTTCCCCCTGCCACCCTATAGGTACGTCACCGAGTAACACACTTCAAAGTAAAAATTTCAAAGATAAAGCGGCAAAAATACTGCAGCCCAGGGCGGCAAAGTACTTAAAACCAACCCTGATTCTAATAGTTTGCAGCAGAGTTGGGCAGAATAATATTCAAATAATGAATAATGAATAACCCAACCTTTATTCGTTATTCATGAATAATGAATATTTTATTCGTTATTCATGAATAATGAATATTTTATTCGTTATTCATAAGCCCGTGAATAACAAATAACGAATAGTTTATTCGTTAGTCGCAAGTATGAATAATGAGTAGTCATTCATTATTCAGTAATCAGTATTCAATAACATGAATCACGCGAATAATGAAATCAGACCCTTAGCCAAAGTGGGACCAGGGGGCGTTGCCCTCACCGGGCGCAGTCATTTGCCCCCCCCCCCCCTCGAGAAAATCAGAAAAACTTTATTTACTTTCTAATTACCCCAGTAAGATTAAGGAGAAAAAATCCACCAAAAATTTCCCCCCCCCAAAACCACCAAAGAAATATTTTACACCCCCCCCCAAAATTCCCCAAAAAAATCCCAAAGTATATATTTTTACACCTCCTCCCAACAAAAAATATTTTCCCTCCCCCTCCAAAAAAATATTTATCCCAAGAAGAAATACCCCAAAAATATTTTTACAGCCCCCCCCCCCCACACACACACTATAAAACCCCCTCCCAATATTTTTACATAGTCCTCTAATATTGGCGATTTTAAAAAAATACTTCAGTTTTCGACTTTTTCTCCCTTGAAAATCTTATTTTGCCCCCCAGCCCCCTTTGGAAAAATCCTGGCTACGCCACTGATCCTCGTTAAATTTTTTGTTTTGTTACTGCGTCGGCAATGAATAACGAATAACGATGATTGACGAATATTATTCACATCTTATTTTACTGAATAATCATTGATGAATAATTTTACGTGTTGACGAATAATGAATAACGAATAATGATTGAACTTGTATTCATGATTATTATTCGAATAACGCCCAACTCTGGTTAGCAGCAGGTGTTCATTTGCACGTGTTAAAGTTTATTGTTTTATCAGACCATCAGTAGACTATACCTCAATGTACAGTTGATGTGGAAAAAACCAAGAAATGAATAACGAAAATATGGAGGAGGCTATAAATGGTGTCCTCAATAATTTTTTATTCTTCAACTTGCATATTTTTGACATAGGCCGGGTTGTTGTCATGTAACTTCAGTAATATAAATTTATAGAGTCTTATTCCAGCTTTTTCATTGTTTTATGGGATTGTTACATGGTCTCATTATAAAACACCCCCATTTCCATAGTAGAATACTCATGTTGTTCCATGGGAGCAAACACGTTTTTTTTTTTTTTTCAATACATATAACTAATTTCTCCAATCCAGAGAAATGTCCCAGCTAATTTTATCCAATGTTTTTCTTAGTCGAACGTATACATTTTTCCTGTAGGATAAAAAAATAACTTTTTGGTCCCCATGGTCCACTTTCTCCCCTACAGATACACTAATGCACCGGTCGGACAAATGTTTAATTCGACTGTGAAATTAAGTCGAGAAGTAAGTACATGGATATATCTAAACATATTTCGTTAGAATAATTTTTTCTGATTTCTAGTAATTTTTCTATTGGACTCGTTACCTTAGTTTTTAAGCGACCCTTGTAATGGGGCTTAGCACTGCCAAGGTGAAACATTTTTGTATTGAGTCATCTCATTATTCACGAGTGTCAAATTGTCCGTAGATATGCACATATCAATCGGTACATACTGTACATCATTTATTCAATCTTCGAACCGCCTCCTTTGTATTTCATTAATTTGTTCCATGGACGGAACCTTCTCAATTACAAACAATTGTATATCAGTCGTCGGTTATTTGTGAACAACCAAATTCGCTTTTTTCTTCTCATTGTTACCCGTCAAAAGAGGACTAACAACCTCTAGCTGGTTCGCAACCTGTAGTTGTTGTTCTGGAAGTCGGGTTTTTTCACTGAGGGACAGGTATATCGTAGTTGGGGTTTTCCAGTTCCTTCACTTTCGGATTTTACGGTCAGTAGCGTTCATCTGTGGGTCGGCACGGCTGGCATTTTGACGCAGTCTAGTTTTAACTCGTCTCTAGAGGCAACACCTCTCATGTGCTTTCATGTAAATGGGTCACTAGTTTGGATTACGTGTATGGCAGAGGAAGACGCCTATGATGTAATATTTAACTCTAATGATCATCGAATCAAGTTTATTCAATCAATGGCTAAATTACAGTTTTGATTTTCGGCTTGTCGATTACCTACTAGTAAGTTTCTAATTCGCAGATATCGCAGATATTCGTTCGATGGACGGGACATCAATGCCGAGGAAGAGATGAGCAATGCAGCAACAGAACCAAGGAAGGAGTGCAAAGTTGACGGCTGAAAAAACGATTATTTGAGGTATGCGCACATTTTATTCTTGTATTGCGAGCACTCAGCGACGGCTTGTACTTTTTTCTTTCTTCTTTTAATAGTTTTTGAGTTTGAGTTGGCATTTAAAATTTTCTAATTTAACATTTTTGGCCTATTTCTATTTCTACATCTTTCTCCCCCTTGCTAACAGGGTAAAGTTACTTAGTGTTCCACTTAGTTGTGTGAAAAATTTTCCTTTTTCAAGTATTGTAAAGCGCACGCTGGGGGATATTCACTGAACCTCCGGAGAAACTACCTAATTATTGTAAAAAGCTGGTAGTGAAGGATAAGTAAGGCCACTGTTGTTGAGTTTTATGAAATTTATTTATTTTTTAATTTTTATTGAAATATTTCGTGAACATTTAAATAATGTGAAATTTATTTGCCAATTAAGTTGTCACTAGAGTGCGGCATATTATGCATATTCATTTATTTTAAGTCATCCCTGATCCCGAAAGTGAAGAGAAGTGTTTACGTTTCAGAAAAATCTCTGCATTTTCAGCCCTCCATTTCATTTTGCATATTTTACATAATTTTATTAAAGTATAAATGCCTATTTTTATGTGGGTTTTTCGTATCTTTTCGTGTTTTTTTATGTTTTTTTTTTCATATTTTTTTTAATATATATTTTTTTTCATCTTCTTTTAAATATTTTGTCAAATTCAAAAAAATCGTTCAAATTACGGTTATTTTGCGTTTTATCCTCGTATAAACAATAAAAAAAAATACAAAAAATACAAAAAAATGAAGAAAATGAAAATAAGTTGGAAAACTTTTTTTTGGCAAATTCTTTTCTTAGTGGTTTGAAATATTTTAGTTTTATTCAGTTTTCTCAGGCGTTTCGGTTTAAAATAAAATTTGAACAACAATTATGAATGGGGGTTCTTGAAAAGCTGTAAAATGATACTCATTCTAGGAAAACGGAAAACGCATATTTTAGCCATATTTGGTGTAACAAAATGTCATATTTTATGTTGTTTTTTTTATTTTTTTTCCTACATATTATGAGCTGCACTCTAATTATTCTCATTAAAATTATGAATGAATTTCAAAATTTTATTCCTAAGGTTCGTTCTCGCGAATTATTTTACGATAAATTTTATTTTATGATCACGATAAATTTCATTTTATGAAAAAATCTCAATGGGGATATTCGCTAAACCCCTAGAGAAACTACCCACATATTGTAAAGCTAGTAAGGAAGGATAGGGCCTCTGTTACATTTTATGAAATTTATTCTTCAAACTTTTATTGCAATACTACGTGAAAAATTTTTAAATAAGTTTCAAATGTGAAATTTGTGTGAAATTTTTTTACAGCAATTACGTTATTACCATAAAAATTATGAATAATATTAAAAATCTTATCTTGAAATTCATCCTCCTGAAATATTACACGATAAATTTTGTTTTATGATCACGATAAATTTTATTTTATGAAATATTTCAATGTGAAAATTTTCGAGTTGAATGAAATTTCGTGTCAAACGTAGTGGTAGTCTACTCCTCATCCCGAATTTTTGGATTTAAAATTTTATGGCAAATTTTGACCATTCAGTTGGCATTTTAGATCAGTAGTCAGCAAATCAAGAAAATCTTTCTTTCGTTCACTTTTTTAATGCAATTTATTTTTGCGTTGGATAGAAACATTAGCCCGGAAATTGTGGAAACAACCCAGTTTTTGGGGTCAATAGCGAGCCAGCCTTTTGCAATCACTTTTTTTCCATTATTTCTTTCAACCACCTTCAGTATTGTTTCATTGAATTAATTACAAAGTGCGTCCGTGTTCATAAAAGGAAAAAATTGTCAGCGAAGGTTTTACAGCTGGAATGTATTTAGAACGGTGTTCATAATACGTAATTAAAATCCCTCACCCCAACCTGTCTGCTTCTTATGGGGGGGGGGCAAAAATGAGCAATATTTCTTATTCAACTATTTTGGCGTTTTCTCGAAGAATGAAGCATGTTATGGAAAAAATACATCAGACAAAAAATGTTGCACGTTAAACTGTCTAAAAAAAGGTTCTCACAAAAAATTGCCTAAGTGATACAGATAGGCACCAAATGCTCGCAGAAGAATGTTACATGTCGTTTGCTGCTGAATATCTTATAGACAAATCCTTTTCACATCATAAATGTTAGCCTAAGTTTAAAATACATATTTATAATAAAAATGAACCAACAATGTATACATTTTTGATTTTCGAATAAAAAACTAAATGCGGATTTTCTACTACGTAGCTAACTCCATCAAAATCATCGAGAATGTTTAATTCAGGGCCGTATTTAGGGGGTGTCCACGAGGCCCGGACTAATGGGTCTCCACCGGCAGGTGCTCTTATCATACAATTAAAAATCATTATTTCCATTAAAAAAAAAAATCGAATTCATTTTCTGAGACTCCTTTCCCTTAGCGATTTTCCGAGGACGATATTAATTTTGGGGCTTCTATAAGACATTGTCATCGAGGACCTACATTCTAAATCCGATCCTGGTATA
Organism: Acanthococcus lagerstroemiae; assembly: GCA_031841125.1. Taxonomy (NCBI): domain Eukaryota; kingdom Metazoa; phylum Arthropoda; class Insecta; order Hemiptera; family Eriococcidae; genus Acanthococcus; species Acanthococcus lagerstroemiae. The sequence continues at coordinate 49,247,187 of CM063113.1, forward strand.
TGTACTCCGTGAGATCGAGGTTCGCATTCATAGTATTTAGGTACAAATGAAGAGTACAGGGGAAAGAAGGCTAACATGATTTATTTTCGTGAAATGAAATGATGATGGTTTGTTATAGATTGTTAGTTAGTGAACATGATGGACTGGTCAAATTTGGGGGACAAATGCATGAACGGCTTCAATTCAAATTTAAAGATATGCTGTACAGGGACCAGGGAGAAAATGGGACTGTGTTTGAGCAGTACAGAGGAAGAACGGGCTAAAGTGCTAGCTGGCTCCCTCCGTTGTCTCTTCCCTAGCCCAGGAGGAATACGGAATTGAAAAGGAAAAAATTGTCAGCAAAGGTTTTATAGCTGGAATGTGTTTGGAACGGTGTACCCCGAAAATCATATACAGCATTAAGTACGCACGAATCCGAAACAATTAGGAACGCACATTGTCTCAAAAACAGCAGCAAGCGACATGTAACATTCTTCTGTGCGCATTTGGCGCCTATCTGTACTACTTAGGCAATTTATTGTAAGAACTTTTTTTTCAGACAATTTAACGAGCAACATTTTTTGTCTGCTATATTTTTTCCATAACATGCTTCATTCTTCGGAGAAATGTCGAAATAGTTGAATGCGAAATTGAACTTCTTATTTTTCTGTCCCCTCCCCTCCAGGAGGAAGCAGACGGGTTGGGGGTGAGGGTTTTTAACTACGTATTATGGACACCGTTCTAAACACATTCCAGCCTTAATACCTCTGCTGACACGTTTTTACTTTTCACTGTACCGTGAGTGTATAATTCTCCTGGGCTAATTGTTTCATTGAATTGATAGAGTGCGTTCTTGTTGATGAAACGGGTACTTTCCTCGAACATTTCATTTCTTTTAAGTTTTAACCATCTTCAGTATTGCTTCTTCATTGAATTGATTGCAGAGTGGGAACGATAGAGTTGCGCGACTGTAGTCTGACGTAAATAATTTTAAAATGTGGTACCTATTGAGAGGAGAAAGGAAGTCGGGGACGGATAAACAGGGCTTAGTCTGTTTAAGATTTTCATTTTGTGACGACTTAGTATAATTGAAAATAATTCATGTGATTGGCCTATTCCTGCTCTTCTTGAAGGAAGGAAAACAATTTTTTACTAAAATCTTATTTCAATTCGATTTCACAATAAAATTAAAAAAGGAGGGGCATTTCATGATGCGCCCTCTATACCTGCTATTGGAAGAGGCTACCTAAATAGCGTTCACCGATCAGTTACTCGGTGGTATCTATTCTGTGTGGTCCGTATCCCACGTGAATAGTTTGGAGTTTGGGAAAGAGTATGTAATCCTGTGTTTGGGAGCAAAACTGAAATTATATTGTTCCAAATGAATTCGCCTATGAATTAGTTTTAGTTTATTATACTTGATTGCCCTATCAGTATTAATTTATAGTTTTGATATACTGTTCTTATTTGATCATTTCAGTTAACCCAATGATTGTGTTTGGTGTTCCTAAGAGAGTTTCCAGATTATAGTAAGTACATCACATTTATGTAGAATTATGGTGCTTGTTATTATCACAGGCTTATTAGTATGGGCGCGTGTGTATTATAGTGAGTACATCGCATTTATTTGGAAATTCTTAATGTGTTATGTATTTTTGATTGCTTCTAGGTACTCCAGCGATCGTGTTCAGTGTTCCGGCGTTCGTTTGCTGCTTATAAAGAGTTTTCAGTTGCTTTTTGTGGATACAAACAATAGGGTAAATTAAATGTATGATATGAGGATATACTCCACTCCTTTGAGAGCCAAGAAGGGAACTAAGAATTTTTGAGTTTACCAACCAACGTTCAACATTTCACTAATTTTTTCTGTAGATCTATCACACAGTTCTACCTACAATATTTTTACTTATTCTCCAAATTAGGAGAACATCCTATTTACACTACTGATTGTGAAATCTGAAACCTTTGAGTTTGAATGGAAAACAATGAAATAGCTAAGCTCAGAGGTTAAAAAAACTTTGGTACCGATTGGGAAATCTCGAGCATATCTCTCATACACAATCATACTCTAGCTTTTGTAATCTAAAACATGGGGTAATGGATCTAAATTTTAGACAACAGTACGCAGGCGCGTGTTCATTATGCTCGAGATTTTACTGTGGTTTTCCCTAGTAATTGTGACTGAAAGTTTTATTTTTCTAACATGTCCGGATCCGCATATTACAGTAGCTATAGGGACCTAGAGGTACATCTCATTTATTTCGAATTTTGGAATAATATTATTTTATTGTTTATTGGTACCCAGGTGGTAAGTGAGGGTGAGAGTGTGTAGGTGAGAGTGAGAGTGAGAGTGAGAGTGAGAGTGAGAGTGAGAGTGAGAGAGAGAGAGAGAGAGAGAGAGATGAGGAGAGGAGAGAGAGAGAGAGGAGAGAGAGAGAGAGAGAGAGAGAGAGAGGAGAGAGAGAGATGAGAGAGAAGAGAGAGGAAAGAGAGAGGAGAGGAGAGAGAGAGAGAGAGAAGAGAGAAGAGAGAGAGAGAGAAGGAGAGAGAGAGAGGAGAGGAGAGAGAGAGGAGAGAGAGCGAGAAGAGAGAGAGAGGAGAGGAGAGAGAGAAGAGAGAGAGGAGAGAGGAGAGAGAGAGGAGAGAGAGAGAGAGGAGAGAGGAGAGAGAGAGGAGGGAGAGAGAGAGAGGAGAGAGGAGGGGAAAGGAAGAAGGGGAAAGGGGAGGGAGAGGGAGAGGGAAGGGGGGGGAGGGGGAAAAGGGGGGGAGAGAGAAAGGGAGAGGGGGGAGGGGGAAGAGAAGGGAGGGAGGGGGAAGGAGGGAGGAGAAGGGCAAGGAAAGGGGGGGAGGGGGAGGGGAGGTGAGGGAAGGAGGGGGGAGGGGGGGTAGTAGAGGAAGGGGGAATTGAAAACATAAGGAAATGGGGGGAAAAAAAAAAAAAAGGGGGGGGGAAAAAAGGGGGGGGAAAAAAAAGGGGTTGGGGGGGGGGGGGGGGGAAAGGGGGAGGGGGGGGGGGGAAAAAAAATTTTTTTTTTTTTTAAGGGGGGGGGAAAAAGGGCCCTTTTTGGGGGGGGGGGGTTTGGGGGAAAAGGGGGAGGGTATGGAGAAGGAAGGAGGGGGAAAGAAAAGGAGGAGGAATGGGAAAGAGAGAGGAAGGGAGATTCATGGGAGTGGAGAGGGATAGTAGAAGGAGTAAGATGAGAAAGGCTGAAGGAAAAAGGAGAAGATATTCAAGGAGAGGAGAGAATGGAACTTGACCCCTTCTCTTTTCCACCTTCTCTCATGTGTCCCTTCAGGAAGAGAAGGTGTGGAAGGAGGAAGGGTCAGAAGACCAGGGGGGAGAGAGGGAAAGGAAACATAGAAAGAAAAGGAATAACTAAAACAGAGGGAAAGGAGGTGGAAGTGAGCAAAGGGGAAGGAAAGAAAAAGAACCACAGGAAGCAAAGGGAAGGAAAGAAAGTACTACATAAGGATTTAGAAAGCAAAACAGGACGGAAGGAGATGGGAGAGAGCAGGAGAGCGAGGAGAAGGAGAAGGAGGCGGACAAAAGAGGAAAGGAGAACAATAAAGAGTAATAAGAAATGTGGTAAAAAGGAGGGAGAGAGAGGGAAGGGAGAAAAGTCTGGAGAAGAGAAAGGTGGTAGAGAAAAGATGGGAGATGAGAGAAGGAGGAAGGGAGAAAAGGAGAAGGAAAAGATACAATCAAATGAGAAGCGCAGTATACAGCGAGAGGAAGCAGGATGGCTGAAGAAATAGTAAGGTAATCAGAAACAGGAAGGGAGAAGAAAAGGACAGAAAAAGACATACGAAAAGGATTTCAATAATGAAAGAACACTGAACCGCAGCTTTTTGAAAACACCGCAAATCCCTGCCTTCAAATTCTCAAAAAATTTTAATTTTGCGACCAGCTATCTCTTAAGTGTGTTTCATTATTGAAATCGCCTGAAAATACAATAAGTCCACATTTTTTAGAAGCAAGAGAATTTTCAAAACATTGCCCGAAGAAAACTCCATATAGAATACAATTCCTCGAAAGTTGTTATTTATAAAAGAAACCGTGGACTTATTGCATTTCAGTAAAGTATCTCTCTCACTTATTCATACTTACCTAATAGCAATAAGAACTACAGTAAAATCGAGAGTATAAGAAACACGCGCGTACGCGCTATTACACTCCAGATTTCACAATTAGCAGCAAAGTCAATTCACAAACTGCCCTTAGTTATTAAAAGAATAATAAAAGTCGAAAGTCACGCGAGAGGTAACTGCCTATTCTTAAAGCAATATGAACTCGAGTTATTAGTATTAATTTTTTTACATTTCTAATAAGTTCATGTTTTGGACTAAGGGCAGTTTGTGAGTCCAATCCTCAAGCAATTACCATCGAGGACCACATTCACTGGGGTACCTGAAAACAAAAAATAATAAAACATTAAATATTCCAAATAATAAAATTAAAAAAAAAACAAAAAAAAACATTTGACTTACTCGTAAAGCATCTCTCACTTATTCGTACTTACTTACAGCAAGAACTATAATAGAATCTCGAGAGCATAATGAGCACGCGCATGTGCGCTATGTGTCTCAATTTTAGATACATCCCCCCCCCCCAATTTTTGATTACAAAATACAAGGTGTGTAACTGTATATTACACTCGAGATATCACAGAGTAGTAGATTCACAAACTGCCGTTAGTAGGAGAGGAGGCGATCAAAAACTGTTGGAGGAAGTCGAAAGCTACACGAGAGGTGGCGCCTATTCCTAAAGCAATATAAACTCGATTTAGTAGGGCTCAGTGTTTCATTGGCGGCTCAGAAGAAACAAGCCTTATACCTAGAAAATCAATTTTTAGATTATGATGTTTTTTGCGTGTTCAAATCCTTCTTAATGATCTATCATTGACAGAAACATACTGTAAGCATCCCAAGTATATTTTCTGCTTCTTATCAATGAGAGATCATTAAGAAGAGGGTTTGAACACCCAAAAAACTTCAAAATATGAATATAAATTTTTTAGGCATAAGACTTGTTTCTTCTGAGCGAGATTAAGAAATGTTTCTTTCCATTTTCAATAATTTCATATTTTGTACTAAGGGCAGTTTATGAGTCCATTCCTCAAGCAAGATCGCCATCCGGAACACTGAACACAATCACTAGGGGGTACCTGTAAACAATAAAAAAAAAAAAAAAGTTTAAAAGTTTATCAAAACTTCCAAATAAATGCGGTGTATCTACTGTAATCTGCGGATCCGAAAATAAGAATAATAAAAAAAAGAAACCGTGGACTTTACTACATTTTGGTGAAGCATCGCTCACTTATTTACACTTAATGAGAGAGTAAACAATCACGAGCATAATACATACGCGTGTACGCGCCATTTATTCTCAATTTTAGATGAAGTTTCCCCCAATTTTCGATTACAAAAGCCGAGGTACGTATCATACGTAAGATTTCACAAGCGGTTAAAACAGTCAAAAAATAACATGTTAAAAATTTTAAATACTGGCACGTACCCAAAAAACTATACAAGCGCCCCCAAAAAAAAGATTGTTAAAATTTTTCGACCTTATCCCCAAACCGAAAGAAAACTTTCCCAAAAAAAGCCACAATGAAATTGAAAGGGGGGGGGCCCTTTTTAAAATTTTCCGTTTATTTTAGAAAAGGGGGTACCTGGGCATTTAAAAAAAAAAAACCGAAAAACCAAAGTAGTGAGTTGAGAGCTCCCCCCTCCCCTAAAAAACCCCCTCCCCCCAAAAAAAAAAACCCCAATTTACCCCCCAAGGGGGGGGGAAAAAAAACCCCAGAGAATGCCCTTTTGGGGGGGGGGGGAAAAAGGGGGGGGTTTTTTGGGGGGGAAAAAAGGGGGGAAAAAGGGGGGTTTTAAAAGTAGGGGTAAAAGGGGAAAAAGGGGGGGGGGAAAAAAGGGGAGGGGGTTGGGGGGGAAAAGGGGGGGTTTTTGGGGGTTTAAAATTTGGGGCCGGGGGGAAAAAAAAGGGGTTTTTACAAAAATTTTTTCTGTTCCTTTTTTAAAAATTTTTTTCCCCAAAAAGGGGGAAAAACTTTGGGATTTTCAAAAAATTTAAAGGAAAAAAAAAACCCCCCCTTTAAAAAACCATTTTTTCAAAAGGGAAAAGGGGGATTTAAGGGGGAAAAAAAAGGGGAAAAGGAAAAAAAAAAAAGGGGAAAAGGAAAAAAAAAGGGAAAAAAAACAAAAAAAGGGGGGTTTTGGAAAATGGGGAAAAAAAAAAAAAAGAAAAAGGGGGGAAATAATGGGGAAAAAAAAAAGCTTTTGGGGGAAAAAGGGGGAAAAAAAAAGGGGGGGGGAAAAAAAGAAAAGCCCAAAATTTTAAAAAAAAGAAGAAAAAAGAAAAAGGGAAAGAAAAAAAATAAAAAAAGCAGAAAAATGAAAAGGGAAAAAAGAGGAAAAGGGGGGGGGGAAAAAGGAGAAAAAAAGGGGAAAAGGGGAAAAAAAAAAGGGGAAAAAAAAAAGAAAAAAAAAAGATAAAAGGGGAAAACGGGGGGAAAAAAGGGAAAGAAAAAAAAGAAAAGGGGGGTTTTAAAAAAAAAAAAAGGGGGAAAAAAAAAAAGGGGGGAAAAAAAAAAAAAAAAGAAAGGGGGGGGGGATAAAGCGGGGAAAAAATTTTTAAAAAAAAAAAAGAAAAAAGGGAAATAGAAAAAAAAAAGGGATGGGTGGGAAAAAAAAAGGGAAAAAAAAAAAAAAAAAATTTTAAAAACAAAAAATAAAAAAAAAAAAAAGGAAAAAGGAAAAATAAAAAAAATGGGAAAAAGGGGAAAGGGGAAAAAAAAAAAAAAATAGGGGGAAAAAATTTAAATTTAAAAAAAAAAAAAAAAAAAAAAAAAAGAAAACGAAAAAATTTTTTTTGGGGGGAAAAGGGAAAATGAAAAGAAAAAATAAGAGGAGGGGGGAGCCCCCCCCATATGAGAGCCGAAATAAAAGAAAACAAAAAAAAGATGTAAAAAATTGGTACGTCCCTGCACATGAGGGTTATTTGGATCGTGGATTCGGAAAATGCAATCAGATTTTTAATTTAACCCAGATTTGGGTTCTTCCCCCTCTGGATGGCCAAATTAATTGTACCGTATAAACTGAGCAAGGTATCGGAATAAAGGTTTCCGCGGGCCGTGATTTCAATATAAGCTAAAAGAGTTTCGAACCGACCTTGATTTTGGCTCAGAACTCCAAATTTGGTCCCCTTAAAATAGCCGAAAAAGTTAATCCAGTTAAAGAATTGAGTATGATATCCGTATAGGTTTTGTTTTTTGGGAGGGGTACCCAATTTCGAAAATTCAATTACATTTTCGATTTGACTTCGATTTTAGCCCGAACATTTAATAAAAAATTTGAAGAAGGTGCTGATTACAATTTTTTTAGGGTCGTCGATTTTGAAAATTCAATTAGGTATTGTTTCGTCGGTAACACTTGTCAATAAAAAAACTAGGGGGATTTTTTGTGCCACACCCTGTATTTTAGACCATTCCCTTTCTTTTTGATTTTCAATAATAACTCCGGCCCATCGGAGTTTCTTTCTCCTTCGATCAAACGATTTCTGATTTCTTTCTACGAGTAGAAGTAAGTAAAAATTGTCAAATCGGATCGATGCAAAACATTGAATAATGTATGTATTATGTATAAGAATAGTTCAAATACTATATCAGATTGATGAAAAAATTCCAAAAGAACAGCTTTACTATTTTAACATTTTACCAACCGACGTTCAAAACTGAAAATGCCGACTCTAATTTAATCTCCATGCAAAAAATATAAAAATCTGGGTTATTTTCACATTTTGCCAGCTAATGTTGAAAATGCTGACTCAATAATAGCACAAGAAATTTTCATTTAGAAAAAAAATCAATGGAATAACGATTATCTTGATTAATTGACTACTGAATCAAAATGCCGACTAAATGGTCAAATTTGCCAAAAGATTTCGACTCCAAAAATTCAGGATGGGAGTAGTGTAGTTTACTACCACACTTTCATTCAACTCGGTGAAAACCTTCACTTTGAAATATTTCATGAAATAAAATTGATTATACCTAAAATATTTCATAAGGATAAATTTCAAGATAAAATTTTGAGCCTAATCAGATCAATACAAAAAAAAATTATCTGATTAGTACAAAAAATTATGAAAAAGAAAACTGACATTTTTGCATTTTGCCAAATTACGAAAATTGAAAATTCAGAAAGAAAAAACCTGACATTTTTGCATGTTGCCAAATGACGAAATTTGAAAATTCAAACTCATTGTACAAAATTTTTTACCTCAACAATACAAAATAGAGATATTTTTACATTTTCCAGTTAACGTTGAACATTCTGACTCAATGATACAAGTACGAGATTTTGTCATCCAGCGCAAAAAATTTTCCTAAAAGAAAATCTTGACGATTTACAGATTTCTGAAAAGAGATTAAAACTCCCAAATCAAATCGGTGCAAAAAATTGAAAGAAAAAAAAACCAAAGGATATATTTTTTTTAAATCCGAGTTGTTTCACATTTTACCGGCTTAACATTGAAAATTCTGACTCAATGATACGAGCACGAGAATAGGCCATGTAGCACAAAACAATTTCAATTAAAAAAAAATTGATGAAATAACGATTATTTTGATCTGTTAACTGCTGATCCAATTTGCCCCAAAATAAAAATATTTAAGAACTTAAACTTTTAAATGTTTATATGGCAATAATCAGTTTAAAGAATTTACAAATCGAATGGTATGCCGACTAAATATTCAAATTTGCTAAAAAAAAGTTAGACTCCGAAAATTTAGGATGGAGTTGGGGTGGTTTACCCCTGCACTAGACACCAAATTTCATTCAGCTTGATGAAAACGTTCGCATTGAAATATTTCATGAAATGCAACTTATCGTACAATGTTTCATGAGAATGAATTTTGAGATAAAATTTTGAAAATTATTCGTGATTTCTTCCGTGATGACTGATAAAAATGTAAGTAAAGCCAATTTATAAAATTGTTCAACGTTAACTGTTGATTGATTGCCGTTCATTGGCGAATAAATTTGACATTTAAAATGCAAAAATTCTTCACAAAGAATTTCAACGAACATTTCAAAAATATAGGTAAAAAAATAAATATAATAAGATTTAACAATACTGACGACCTTACCCTTTACTACCAGACAGCTTTATAATAACCCGTCTCCTTCATAACCTCTACATACTATGTGTACCTATATCAAAGCTGAAGCGACCCGGAGCAAAACATGTTACCAAATAATGAAAAAATAATAGCGAATAATAAATAAAATGGTGATGCGATCTGACATACCCAGGCTTGTTGCGGAAAAATCGATTTTGAGATAATGCGCTCATTGGATGCACCACACATTCCACTGAGCATTTAAAAACAAAATGACTGAGATTCGATAACAATTCGTAGAGTTACAGCACTTCAAACACGGAAAAACATACATGCAGACATAAATGGTGAGAAAAACAAGTTAATTCATCGTACTGTGAAATTTTGTTTTCCGCAACAAGCCTGGGTATGTCAGATCGCATCAAAAATACATAAAAGCAGTAGCCATGTTCGCAGTAGGAGAATAAAATGCGTGCATACCTCAATATTTTTCAGCAATTCATTCTTCGCTCCATCATTTGAATAAGTCACCTCAACAACGTTGTAACCGACAATTTTTTCAAAGCGGAGATTTAGATGCAGTAATGTTGTAAATACCAATACACGTCGTAAGGACTATTTATTCCCTTCGCCAAAGTTTTTTAAATGAGCGTTTCTTCGTTGTTTTTTCAATCAGATAAAATTTTTCATGCCTTGCTTTTAAAATTTTTATTTCACCTGTGTTGTCTTTATTTTTCAAAAATGATTAAAGAGGTACCAAGACTGAGTAAGGTTCATGTTTGCCCAGAATTCGCCATCCAGTCACTCCCTTATTTGCAGGAAAATGAGTAACAACGTTCTAATCCAGCACTGGTTACCTACAACTTTTGTTGCCAGAATTTTTACACCTCTTGAGTCTTGCTTGGAGTCAGGCTTGTAATATGGCTGAAATTTTTTATATGCTAGCTTCTATGGGTGCGGCAAACACGATTACACTATTATTCATTTAAAAAAAAAAATCGATCAGAATGTTCACAACATTTTAGGTTCTACTGAAAAATTTCGTTTTTGTCGGTTACAACGTTATTAGGGTGACTCATTCATTTACTGGCCCTGCTGCTGCATTGCTTATCTCATCCTCGGCATTGACATCCATCTGTTAACCGTTCACTGCGAATTAGAAATTTAAACAGTAATCGTCAAGTCGAAAATGAAAACCATGCAAGTTGTTTATTCGAAGACCATATTCCACAGCACTAGTAGATCAAAAAATTGTAGCCTACTTACGTTTCTCTGAGTCGTTGGCTGAATGAACTTCACGTCCCATGTTTCTTCCACTGCCATACACCGAACCAGTGACCTCTGTAATTTGACATGAAAGCGTTGGAAGATGTTGCCTCAAGACGAGTTAAACCTACACTGCATCACTGCGTAAAAATACCAGCCCTGGCGAGTGGCGACCCACAAATAAACACTATTGACCATGAAACCAGAAAGTCGGTAATAGCAAAGAAACTGGAAAATCCCAACGATAATATACCTCTATACCTGTCCCTTTGTGAAAACCCGACTGTCTGAAAAACAACTATAGGTTGTTTACCAACTAGCTGTTGTTAGTCACGTGTTGACAGGTAACAATGAGGAGGAAAAAAGGGCCCGAATTCGGTTGTTCCCGAGTATTCGACGACCGAATACAAAGGCTTATGAATGAGAAGGTTCGGATGATGGAACTAAACAACAAAATGGAAAGGAGGCGTTTCGGAAATTCGTTTGAATGATTGATGTACATAACTGCATATGTTATGTATATCTTACCAAAGTTGGGCAAAATGTATTCGAATACAAATACGATTACTATGAAAAATATTCATGAATAATTTGATGATTACACAGGTATTTGGATTTATGCAGATTAGAATTACTATGAACGTGCTAACTGTGGGGATAATTAACAAATAGGTTATGAAATACCAGTAAGGAATTTAAATATTTAGGTAGCCTGATAATGCAGAAAAAGATTGGGACGGACGATTGAAAAAGGGTGTAGGCTAGAGAGAAAATAAGCATACGCAGAGACAGCGAGGAAAAAAATGTAAGGAAGAAATTACGCGCGAAAAAAACGGAATTCGGGCTAAAATAGTATATTACCTACCAGGAGTCAAAAGCGAGTATTTACATGCGAGCAATTCCCTGGTCATATAAACTCACTTTTGGCTCTTGTTTTGTAAGATATTTTTTACAATACATGATCAGAAACGGAAAACATTAACCGCTTTGTCTTGCCAAAAAAAGCAACGCTGAAAAATTCAGTATTTGCATTTTCCCAACTGAAAGGAAACCTACAGTACCAATAGCAAATAATATCAGGAAGCTATAATTGCCATGATAACGTCGTAATAACATCCTCGACATAGTCGGCCATTCTCGATATCCGTCTGTATTCTTGGTGGCACTCTATTGTGTGCCTGCATGTAAAAATGTGACTCATGTTTATACATTGAGGCACATTTACTTTACATTGAGGTTATGCAAGTATCTGATTTGTCTTACTTTCCACTTGCAAGATATTAAAGTAAACTTATTTTAGTCTCTCTGATCATGTATTGTTAAAAAAATGTTTACACTATTCATCCCCAGCAATTGTGGATGAGGTGGTAAAACATATGAGTTATCTGTCAAAAGGGCCCCTGACAAATAGGATTCCTATTCGTCAGGGGCCCTTTTGACAGATAACTCCTCATATTGTTTTGTGCTTTGTCATGTTATGTTCTTATGCAGAGTTGGGCAAAATAATATTCGAATACTGAATAATGAATAACGCAACCTTTATTCGTTATTCATGAATAATGAATAATATGTTACTCGTTATTTGTAAGCGCATGAATAACAAATAACAAATAGTTCATTCGTTAGTTGTAAGTATGAATAACGAGTAGTCATTCATTATTCGGTAATCAGTATTCAATAACATCAATCACGTGAATAATGAAATCAGACCTGTAGCCAAAGGGGGCCAGAGGGCGTTGCTCTCCTCCCCCCTCCCCGAAAAAATCGATTTACTTTCTAATTACCCCAGTAAGATTACTATACATGTTTTGCAACTTTATTTCAGTATCACTGATTCCTTTCTCGTTCATTCCGCATCAGAGTTGTGCTGTAGAATAAACTGGCGTAGATTTTTTTATTCTATGCATAGAATACACTATGTGAATGAATGACCATTCTACAGTTTTTGTGGTTTTTTTTTGTTTTTTTTTTTGGGGGGGGGGGATAAAGTTTTTTTATTGTGGATAATTTTTTAAATTTTCGAGTCAACGGACTAGTGATGATTAATTAATGTTATTCACATCCTCATTTTACTGAATAGATAATGATTGATGAATAATTTTACGTGTTTAAAATAATGAATAACGAATAATGAGTGAACTTTTATTCATGATTATTATTCTCGAATGAATTTGTAGCCCATCTGACTCCAATAAGATAAGCCATACTCCATACATATTATATGCTTACAGATAACTAATCTGGTGTCTGGAAAAACCCTACCTGTCTATGACATCAACGTGTGCGAGTTTACATTGTATTCACACAGCAGATATATGCGAACGAATACGCATTTCAGGGTTGAATACTCGAGTATCCGAATACAGAGTATTCATGATTACTAACGTTAATTGTACTTTTACAGTGTTCGTATTCCCTGATTACCTACTGAAATAGTATTCATGAATACCAGAGTTGGGCGTTATTCGAATAATAATCATGAATAAAAGTTCAATCATTATTCGTTCTTCATTATTTGTCAACACGTAAAATTATTAATCAATCATTACTCAGTAAAATGAAGATGTGAATAATATTCATCAATCATCGTTATTCGTTATTCATTGCGGAACAAGTAACAAAACAGAAAAATTAACGAGGATTAGTGGCGTAGCCAAGGTTTTCCCAAAGGGGTCCGGGGGGCAAAATAAGATTTTCAAGGGAGAAAAAGTAGAAAATTGAAGTATTTCTTTTAAAAACGCCAATATTAGAGAATTACGTAAAAATATTGGGGGGATTTTTTTGGGGGTGTATATTTGAGGGGAACAATTTTTTTGGAGAAGGGTATTTTATCCTGATGGAAATATATCTTTTTGCTTACCTCATCCCGGTACTGGTGGGTAACGGCGAAAACTAGGTACCTATCCACTAAAAAAATTTATCCCCCCCCCCCCCAAAAAAAAGAAAGAAATATAGAATAGTTATTCATTCTTCCTGGTGTATTCTACGTGTAGAATAAGAAAATCTACGCTAGTTTATTCTATGGTACAACCCTGATGCAAAATGAACGAGAAAGGAATCAGTGATACTTGTAGGTACCAATATAAAGTTTCAAAACATGTATAGTAATCCCTAATCTTACGAGGTAATTAGAAAGTAAATAAAGTTTTTCCAATTTTCTCGGAGGGGGGGGGGAGGGCAAATGACGTCGCCAGGGGAGGGTAACGCTCCTTGGCCCCACTTTGACTACGGGTCTGATTTCATTATTCGCGTGATTGATGTTATTGAATAATGAATGACTATACTTGTTATTCATACTTGCGACTAACGAATAAACTATTTGTTATTCGTGATTCATACGCTTATGAATAACGAATAAAGGTTGCGTTATTCATTATTCAGTATTCGAATATTATTCTGCCCAACTCTGATGAATACCCATGGATTCGAAAACTGCCCAACTTTGGTGGGTGGGGCTATACTCAGGGACGCACCGATAAGGAAGCAGAGAGGGGGAAACTTACACCCCCGTACGAATTTGGAATTTTTCACTTAGCAGGTGGGAAACTTTACAATTTCAGTCAGACGAGTTAGGAAAATCCAACAAGTTGAAACGTGTTTTTTTCTTGGCTTTGATACTTGGGAATTGAGTTGACTTGTTGGAAAAACCCAACAAGTCAAAAGGTTTTTCTTCTTTTGCTTTGATACTTGGGAATTTTGAGTTGTGAGTTGAGTCAGTTAAAAAAATCCAACCGGTCGAAAGTTTTTTTTTAAATTTGATACTTGGGAATTTTGAGTTGAGTCAGTAGAAAGTTTCACAGTTTTTACCTCCCCCCTCCCCCCCCGGAAAAACGCTTTGGTACGTCCCTGGCTATACCGGGTCAAAAATTGAGTGTGGATCAATTTTGACGCCGGATTCGAATTCTTCTCAGCATGTTTAATGTATTCCTCCAGGTCCGGGCGCGGAAGCTCTCCGAAAATTTTTTCGTCGAAAAAAATGCCTGATGTTGCAGTATGGAGAAATTTTCAAAATGTTTGGAATCCAAACAAAGTGAAATAACCACGTATTTCTATTCAATTTTTCTCGCTGAGTTCAAATTTGTTGACCAAATCTGGCGCTGACCCTCCGTTGCCTAGATACAGTCAAAAATGTGGTTAGAGGGGGCTATACTGGGCTAAAAATTGAATGTGGATCAATTTTGACGGCGGATGTGAATTCGTTCCGACGCGTGTTGAATATATTTCACCAGTTCTGGGCGCGGAAGCTCCGCAAATTTTTCCGTCCAAAAAATGGCCTGGATGTGTACTGAGAAATTTTCAAAATTTTCGAAATTCAAAATTACTGAGATAACCACCTATGTATTCCGACTCAATTTTTCTCGCTGAATTCAAATTCGTTGGCCAAATTTGGCATTGACCCTCCATTGCCGGGGTACAGTCAAAAATGTCGTCAGACTGGGGACGGGGGCTATCAGCTTGTGACATTTAAAAATAAGTTTTTTGCTTTCAACTTTTAGATTTCAATAGAATGTTCAACTCTCTTAAATTTCAGTCTCTAGACCAAATAGAGAATCTAGTAAAAATAGAATAGCCATTGAAATTCGAAATTCAACGTTTGCTACCGACTTTGAAATTTTCGTATTGTCAAGTTCGTTTTCATCTTTCAGGTAACGTTCAATACTCAGCTTGAAACCTTCGGCTTTTGACTGACTAGTCTCTGACAAAAGTCCAGGGTACTCCATTTTCAGAAACGAAATTTGACTCTCAATTTGGGGCGATAGAGAAGAAACATTTGCCGGCAAATATCCCCTCACCCCCCTATAGTTTCGTCCCTTTACTTACCGCCAGCGTTCGAAAGACTACTGTTAAATAATCCTCATACGTCGCGAAAATATTCGAATTTCATCGTTTAGAAAATTCGACAGTGGAGGATCTAGAAATTTTTCAAGGAAGGTGTTTTGAAAATAAAACTTCCTCCATCTCCGCCCCTTGAAAAACCGAGATGGATGTAGTTTTAAATAGTTTCTGAAGACAAGTTTCATAATGTGATTAAATCGTTTAAATATGAACATTGCAGACTGCAGTGCTGCAGATACTCAAAAACAGGAGAAAAACTCAAAACTCATGTGCTTTCGCAATGCTTTTTTTATTCTTTGGTCCGAAGGGGGTGTCTGAACCCCAACCCCCTCCTCCCATAGATCCGCCACTGAAGTTCGAACCTCAACATAACGAGAAGTATATCGGAATGAATCACAATTTTTTCCTTACAAGGCAGTGTTACCATAGGGGAGAGTGACCCAAGATGACATAGCGACAATTTCTCGAAAACTACCCGCATGAAAAATACAGTTTTGCGCTTCAAATGTTGGTCACACTGTAGCGAGTAAGAGCCACCATAAACTGGTCGTTCAACTGCGTAATGCTAAAAAAAAGTTCACATTTTTTGTGATGTATGATTTTTATTCAAGATGGATATATGTTGCAACAAGTGATGGTAAATTCGTTCCTCATTATTTTTGGTCAAGAATGATTCCAAGTGAAAAAGCAAAAGGTAAGCTTCAAGACATATTACCTATCCTTTTAACAGTAAGTTTATATTTCGAAAATATGGTACGAAAGCAAACAAGATGACATAGTGAGCGGATGGCAAGATGACATACAACCAAAGACGTATATACTGTCATAATTTTATTAATTGAAATACCTTGTTCCAGACAAAATGATTGATTCTCATCGCACCAGAACTACTGGAAGGAGTTCTTGAATAGAAGAAAATATGAAATCTGTGATTGATCCCATCTAAAAGAAGTCCATGGTGAAATATGTACATGAGTCAATTTTGTACCTTGTTTTACCATACAATAAAGCAATTTTTAATTTAAAAAAAAACAAAAACTGAATTTGTTTACTTTTTACTTTTTCTTGCTTTTGAGAATTGAAAAAAAAATCACCTACGTCATTTTATCAACCATTTGGCCTAAGATGACATATACTTGACAAATTTTTAAAAAATCAAATTTTGAAGCGTTTAAAAAATTTCAAAAAAACATGTAGCCCAGGAGTAATGATAGCCACAGAGATGTACTTTATTGGGTTTTAATTAGTTTTTTCCAAATGTCAATAGTTCGCCCAAAAAATTGCTGAAAGTAAAACCTATATCATCTCGGGCCACCTTACCCTACAGTCAGATTCCCGTGAGGTTCTTTCAGTTTCGAGAAATTGCCATCGCGCAGTCTTAGGAACCGTGTAGTCTTACAGATCCTTCCCCATACATTTAAAATACTTTTTTTCTTGTGTCTACCCCATGGAGTTCAAATTTCGGTGGGCACTGGGCTCTCTAAATTTGAAGGATGTGTTTCATCGTGCGAATATATGGGAGTATGCGTCTGGTTCATTCTAGCGCAAATAGTCTTCATCGACTCTAATTCACTCTCACCCGAAAATATCATCGGAATTTTTCTTATAGTATTACACGATTTTTTCTTCTTTTTTTTTTTTGGGGGGGGGGGGATGAATTGTCTCGGGATGAACTTTACAAGAACATCAATCTCTTGGGATGAACTGTCAGGGGATGTACCGCTCGGAATGAATAGTCGGGATACCGTTTTGGGAAGCACAGTGAAAATTTTTACAATAGTCAAATGGAGCCGGGAATGGAAAAGTAATTTTAGTTTTAAGGTGATTTTGAAGAGAGGTAAGTCTATAGACATCCAACCGATTTAGCAAGCTGTTGACTGTTTGACAGCTGTTCGAAGTTATGTACCCCATATTTGACGCTTTTACCCTAATAATAATAATAATAATAATAATAATAAGGAGCGTTTAACTAACTTGAATACAAAAAGTCAGCGTCTTCAACTCCTGTTTGAAACAGAACGGATTTTTTTGATCCTTCACGAAATAGGATTTCTGCATTTCAAGATCCTCCTCGGTCTTCCGCGTCAGCTGCTCGGATAAAAAGAAGTAAGTATACAGTGTATTGTTGGGAGATTGGTTAAAGGTTATCCGTGATTGCAGTGGCGTAGCCAGGGGGGAGACGAAGGGGGCGAATGCCCCCCGGCACCTGAAATCTAAAGTAAAATATGCAAGAATGAGCGATTTTTCGCCTTTAAAACACGTTTTTCCGAAAAATTTTTGCTCGAGCTGTAATTTTACCTTCATTTTTCATAAAATAGGCCTCTAACATCGGCAATTTTTTTTTAATTCCTCAATTTTTGACTTTTTCTCCCACGAAAATCTTACTTCGCCCCCCCCCCTCGGTAAAGAGCTGGCTACGCCACTACATGATTGTTATGAAATTTCACTTGTACCACTCGACGAAGTGTCCATTTTGAAGTGTGAGTGAACTTGGTAATATTCCTTTTGTAGGGTGTGCCAATTCACTTTTCCTTCTTCTGTATTCCAGAGCGCTTTATTAAAAGGACTCATAAAACTACACAAACAAGACAGACCAATAAGACCACTAATCAACAGTATACAATCACCAAGCTACAAACTCGCAAAAACAATAGCCAAATTCATGAAAGAACACTACAACTACAGAACAGATTACAGCATAAAAAACACAATACAACTATAGGACAAACTGGACAAAATAACACTAAACAACAATGACAAACTAGTATCACTGGATGTAACAAACATGTTTGGGAACATACCAAAACAGGAACTAACAACAATACTGACAAACAACAACTACAAAAACAACACAGATGGAGCAGCATACGCAAACATCACAAAAGAAATCATTTACCAAAATTACTGCCAGTTTAATAATAAATATTACGAATAAACAGAAGGCCTAGCAATGGGATCACCACTGTCACCCATTCTAGCCGAAATATACATGAACAACTTTGAAAATGGCATACTAAACAACAGCAAACACAAGAAAAACATAAAGCTATGGACACGATATGTAGACGACATATTGATCATCTGGACAGGAACAGACAGACAACTAGACCAATTCCTCACAGAGACAAATAACATAAACAACAACATAAAGTTCACAATGGAAAAAGGCAATAAGACCATCAACTACCTCGACCTTACAAAAATAAAAGACAACAAGATACAGTACAGCATGTACAGAAAACCTACCCACACTGACGCAATAATACCCAAAGACTCATTTCACCATCAAAAACACAAAATGGCAGCACTACACAACTACTGCCACAGAACAGTCAACATACTAAATGACAACAACCTCAGAACAACAGAAATTAACAAAATTAAACAAATAGCAATTAACAACAAATACCAACCACAAACAGTAGACAGAATAATTAACAAACTAACACAACCAAAAAACACAGACACCGAACCAATAAACACAAAAACAGACAAATACGCAGGAGCAATACCATTCACAGGAACACATACATACAAAATACAAAAAATCTTCAACTAATACAACATACAACTCGGAATCAAAAACAGACCACCTCTGATCAAACAAATAAGCAATGACAAAACAGAAGCAAAGGACAGAAACAACAGCAGCGGAGTATACAGACTGGACTGTGAACACTCTGACATGACCTACGTTGGAGAAACAGGCAGAAAATTCACAACCAGAATCAAAGAACACGAAAAATCACAGAAGCTAAATGATGACAAATCAATGTTTGGAAAACACTGCAATGACCAGGGACACAACAATGACAAATTGACAGAAAAGTACAAAATCCTACACACAGAAAACAACATAAGAATAATAAAATTAAAAAAACAACTAGAAATAATAAAGGCAAAAACAAAACAAAACAACCTAATAAATACAACAACTAACTTACAAAGTGAGAACTTATTCCAACTAATAACATAACACCCACGGATTGGACAGACTGCACAACCACAGACAACCAATCAGAGCACATAACCAATAACAATAACCACTGATTGGATAGACTGCATATTCACAGACATTCAATAGAAACGCAAGACTAAACAGGCTCACCAAACGGTACTACCCTCGACTATAACTACAGGACCACAAGAGACAAGTCTCATTTAGGGTACTCCACTGATTATGGCATAACAGCCGAAAGCGCTCTGGAATACAGAAGAAGGAAAAGTGAATTGGCACACCCTACAAAAGGAACACTCGACTTATTCTGTCACCCCTTCACCCACTCTAATGATGATTGGATTTCCAACAAAATAGTAAAGCGACGTCAGTTATCAAAGTTCTGAGATGAGCCCCTATTCATGATTTCCGTCTGGCGCTTCTGGATATCAAAGGTTAGGTACTTACCATTCACAAAATTTAAGTTCATTCCTCAAGTCATCGTGGAAATTGTGAAGAACCATAAAATATACTCATTTTATAGAGTAGTCTAAATTTAAAAACATGTACGAACGAGAGCGCAGTTCGTGGAGCCCGTTTAGAATATCCGAGATAAAAAGTAACTTTGATTTATCTCGTTTTGGAAGTCGATCTTAGCCCCCTACCTCCTAATATTAGATTTTCAATGTATTTTCAAAATATGGGTTTAGCCTCCTAGCCCCTCACAAGTCCGCCTATAATTCGAAGAGAGTATAATTTAAATGGCAACGCGAAAGCACACAATTTCATCGAGTTGCTCTCCTGTTCCACTGTTCAGCTCGACCATCAGCAAACATCTGCTCTGCAGCCCAGTAGTCAGTGTTAGCAGATACGCCGATGAATTATTCTTTCCCAGAGGTTCCGGTTGGCCTTCTCACCAAATAAACATCAACTACTAACATTTATTAAAAAAGAATCGAGGTCGTAGGTCGATATAAAAAAAGAACAAAACAATATCGAAAAATCGAAGAGCAAATTCACGAATATTCGAACAAGATGGAAGATTTTTGTATCTGTATGATCGCAATGGTGTTAAGCAACTATATCCGCAATCCGCAGTCGTCCAGCTGCCCTCCTCACACAAGTGTGGATTTCCTGAGTATTTCCATTCGGTCGGTGGACGGTGCTCGTGATATTCTGCCCATATCGAAGCCGATGTGGCCCTCGGGCTGGTAACCGGTGTCCGGCGTGACAGGCTCATCGTTCATCAGATGCGGATCATAAATCACGCTGACCGTCTGCGTGGTCGCCGATTGCGTCGAGATGGGTGTCCGTCGCTCTTCCTCTTCGTACTGAAACGCGTACTCATCGTAGGGCGACATTCTGCTGGCAGGGCCGTAGGGCTGCGGAAGATAACGTGTAAGTCGAGATGCAAAATAAATGAGCGCAGCGAGTGGTACAACTATAAGATATCCGATCTTTGGTAACCTCCATATTCCAGGCACAGCCGATACCGCGAATCTGCAAGCTTGGCGAGCTGAAGGTAGAGTATTGTAACGCGGGGTGACTTGGCACAAAATAAATGAGCACAGCGAGTGGTGGGACAACTGTGAGAATCGATTTTTGGTAACCTCCATATTCCAGGCACCCCGTGGCACTATAAAACTTCCGCAAGAATTATGCACCAAGTCTCTGTTGAGACTCATATTAGATTCCGCAAGAATTATCTACTGAGTCTCTATTAAGACTCATTTAAGTTCTGTTAAAAAGTGAGTGGTACCGTATGTCGCCTTGCATTCTGGCGACGTAGGCTTGATTCCAAGTGTCGGCAAGCTAGCGAATCGGGGTGGGGCGGTGAGCTCGCCTAGCCGAAGGTACAGTATAGTAATACGGGGTGACTTTGCAATCATAACAGTGCTATCAGGACGAATCTGGTCTGTCTTAGAGAGCTTATCCTGACCTCTCTGATTTCAGTTCTTCTGTCAATGTGACTTTTTGTTCCCGCACTAATAGTCGGTGGTTTGGCTTGACCCTCTTACGCCGTGTTGCCTTACCACTTCATTGATAGATTCCTCCATCCAGTCCTATTGCTCTTGCAGCCCAACGCAGGTGTTGTCTTCCACCATCCCCAACTTCTTCCTTAGTGCTTCATTCGCCTTGTCCCACTTATGCACCGGTGTAACCTATTTACCTGGTGTATCCGATTTCTCGGAACCCCTAGGTCCATCAGAGCCGAGGGCGGGGTCTACTTCAGTTCTATCATTTGATCCGATGAAAAACCAAATTTGTTTAAAATCTCATATCGACACCTTGCAGCAAAATAGAACTATATGTGAGGAGCGATTTTCCAAAACGGACTCTGTCCACTTTTGCATTTTTTACAGGAGGCGATAAAAACTTGGTAAACAGAGTTATGTGATTTAAAAATCTTGAGTGATGGACTGATTGCCTAGTAGAACACTTACTGGAACACCTCTCGATTAAATATTTCGTTTTTGTTGCGCCATGTGTTCGTGAATACGTCACGAAGTTGGGTACCTGGACAGAGGCCGTTTTGGAATGATTTTTTATGCTGAATTTGGAAGCAGAATGTTAAGTGAATGTTTAAAAATCATTCTAAAACGGCATGTATCCTTCTGAAAAGAGCCTCGAACACAATGGAATGCTGTAAAATTGATTATTCAGCAAAATCGAAGTTAAAAATCCACTAAATTGACGTTTTATTAAGTATCAAAGATTTATTCATCGGTAAAATTTAAATGTTATGTTTAAAAAAGTATCAAAGTACAGGCAAAAATAAAAGAAATTACTTGAGACGTCGTTTCTTCGAGGTGACTTCAGGCTTTTCAACATTTTGTCTTTTTAACGGATGCCTTTTTTGCTGCTGGTGTTTCAGTAAGTTCAGGTTCTACAGCAACTTTCGGTTTTGTTGTGACGTTGGTTTTTCCGAAGGGTTTGGTGCAGTACGTTTTTTAGGGGAATCTTTGAGTTTAACGAGTTTGGCTTTTTTAGATGATGATGGTTTTAAATCGATAGCGTCTGTTAGATCGTCTTTCTTCGCATATGTTTATTCAATTCAGTTTTTCCCCGCTTCCGTTAAATCCATCAGTCCAATTAATTTGAGTACGCCTTTTTTTCTTCCTGTAGAGACGGATGTTTGTGATGGCAATAGTTTCGGTTTTCTGGCTATGAACTTTGGAATTTTTGATTTCAACAAATTATATGGGAAGTACTATTTCCGGAGAACAAGTTACTAACATGAACAGTTCCTTGCTGACGACTTGTGAATAATAACCATCTACAATTTTTTAACATTTCCAACTGGTTCACAGACTTGAGCTGATCCGTGGCTCATCGCACACTGCGGATACTACGAGTTCCGTACATTTACCCTTTCTATGTATTTGCGAATAGAGTATCGTCTGCTTTGTTTTCGTTAACGTTCAATCAGTTGATATTTACGAGAAAAGAGACATCATTAATATTTTTAAAGAAATCTCCAGGGAAAAAATTTTTCTCCGTGCACTTATACAAAAAAATATTGTACGATACGAGTGGGCCAAAAACGCGTTTACAGTAGCGTAGTCAGACTCGGTATGAGGGGGAGAAGAGTTCGTTTCACTTTTGCAACATTACATGTGTAATCTCTCTATATACTAAAAAAGTAAAATCCGCCGCCACCACTTCCGGGAGAAAAAAAAACGCACTGCGGGTTGCCTATCTAAGAATTCGAAAAATTGCAGGGGCAGATCAGCTACTTTCAAGGACATAATCTGTTCTAATATAAAAGATCTCCAAGTTTTAAGACATAACCGACATAATAAGACTAAAAAAAGACATCTCTCTATCGCTCTATCTCCCTCTCTCTATCTCTCTTACTAAAAAAGTAAAATCCGCCTCCGCCTCCAGGAGAAAAAAAACGCACTGCGGGTTGCCTATCTAAAAATCCGAAAAATTGCAGGGGCAGATCAGCTACTTTCAAGGACACAATCTGTTCTAATATAAAGATCTCCAAGTTTTAGACATAACGACATAAAAATACATAAATGACATAATTACCCATAATCTTCAAGATCACAAGTCGCTGCAGGTTGCCTACCCGGTCCCTCAATTACTCAATTTTCCTGGGGTAGCCTATCCTCAGGAGGGGGTTCATGGTTGGGGAGGAAGCTCCTGAAGAGGGAGGAGAGCCCCTGGAAAATTGCGGGGGCAGATCAACTACTTTCAAGGACATAATCTGTTCTAACATAAAAGATCTCCAAGTTTTAAGACATAACCGACATAATAAGACATAAAAATACGTAAAATGACATAATTACCCATAATCTTCAAGATCACAAGTCGTTGCAAGTTGCCTACCCAGCCCCTTAATTGCTCAATATTCCAAGGGTAGCCTACCCTCAGGAGGGGGTTCATGGTTGAGAAGGGAGCTCCTGAAGGGGGAGGAGGGTCCCTGTGGGGGCGTGGTCTGTGGACGAAGATGAAGGCCCTGAGTGAGGCGGCAGTAAGAGGCCCTGGTGGAGGAGAAAGTCCTTGGTGAGAGAGGGCACCTTGGAGAGAAATAGCCGTGGTGGCGGGGTGGGGTCTTGAGGGGAAAGACGCTCGGGGGAGAGATAGTCATGGTTGTCAGAGCTCCTGGGTGGATGGTCAGGGATCTTCAAGGGGGTTGGAGGGCCATAGTGAGAACAGGGGCTCTGATGGGAGATGAAGCCCAGGGGGTAGTGGTGGGTGAGGATCTTAGAGGGGCAGTAAAATGTTGGTAGATAAAGGCCCGGGGTGTAAAAGGTACTCATGGTGGAGGAGGGAGCTCCTAAAGGGGAGGAAAACCACGGTGGTGGCGGGGACTGTAGAGGGAGGTAAAGGCCTCGAATGGGGAGGGGGGTAATTGTGAGTAAGAGGTCCTGGTGGAGGAGGAAGTCCTTGGTGAGAGAGGCGGCCGGGAAGGCGAATGTAGGCCATGGTGCGGAAGGTTCTGGACCCCGGCAGGTGGTCTTGAAGGGAAGAGTTCTCGTGGGGGAGGGTTGGTCATGGTGGAGGAAGCTCCTGGTTGGAGGACCAGGGGATTTTCGTGGTGGTTGAGCAAGGAGGCCGTAGAGCGATGGAGCCGCAGAAGGGGAAGGCTGTAGAGAGGGACTAAGGCCGCCATTAGGGAGGTCGTAGTGATGGGTGAGGAGGTCTTGGTGGGGGTGTGGTACGTGAACAGACATGAAGGCCATAGTGGTGTGGGGTGGTCGAAGGACGTGGTCCTAATCGAGGGCACTCAGGGTGGAAGTGGGCGATCGGGGGAGACTAGGTGGAGGACTATGGCCATTGTGGGGGAGGAGTTTGTGGCTGAGGAAGGTTGCGACTGTTGAGGTGAGACCGTGGAGGCGGAGAGCAACCATGGTCAACGACGGGGTCGTGGTGGAGGAGGAGGAGGCTCATGATGAAGAAAGGATGGAAGGGGGTTTATGGTAGAAGATTGAGGACCGCTGATAGAGGGGGAGCAAAAGAAGCACAAAGCAAATCTCAACTCAGGAACAAAAGTTTCAGACCAAACACTGAGGACTGTGGCGGTTGGACGAGGCGCGAAGCGCTGAGTAAGGCCGGCACGAGCGAAGCGAGTGTCAGCGGGGGGGCCGCGAAGCGGCCAGGGGGCAAAGCCCCCTAGTACTTACTATTACCAGAATAAATTTTAATTTTTTCACGTTTTCGGCTGATGCCGAAGGGGGGGGGGGTCAGACCCCCCCGGTGGCTACACCCCTGCGCGTTTACGCTTGTTCGGTTGCAGAACTCGGCATAATTTTTCCCCACTAGTACCGTAATTTTGGATTGAGCCCGTTTTGGAACAACTTTTTTTTAATGTGAAATTCTTTCGGCTTTCAACAGAGGTTTAAACGCTGCAAATAGGTAGTTTGATGATGTAGGTATGTGCCTGACAGTATCCTCCACCAGATACCGTCAAGAAACGAGATTCGAAAAAAAATGGACAAAGTCCGTTTTGGAAAATTGCTCCTCATGTATACTCGTACACTTTATGGAAATTGGCAGAAGAGGGACGCCACGCTTACGTAAAGTTGATGTTTTGCCAGCATCAACATGCAGTGTAGCACATAATAAAGCGTAAAATTGCCTTTCCAGTGATACCAATAACAGATTTTCCCTCAAAAATGTATATTGAATTGTTTTGCCCTTTGATGTCGATACTTTCTAATCATTCTCGAATCATTTACTAGCATGTGGTCGACCTCGCACATAGTTTTGCTGTCCGGCGATTGGCAGGTCCGTTTTTTCTTTACTGGCTTACCCTCTACAGAACAATTTCGCTAGTATTACACGGGAGCAAAGTTTTACTCAACATCCTGCACGAACGGATTAAGCCGGGGGGCCATCTGTGACGAGTCGTATGCAGCCAGGAGTGTTGCAGCAGGTCGTAGAGGAACTATTTCCGCAGTGCCCACCACTACCGGCATCGTTAGAGCACTATAAAGAGGAGTATACTGGACCGCCATTTTGATTTCCACTCCGCCCGTGGATGTTGAAACCGACTATGCACAGTGTGCCGCGTAGTCAATTCGGCATCAACGGGTGGAGTAGAAATCAAAATGGCGGTCCAGTATACTCGTGTTTATAGTGCTCTAGCATCGTCTGACGAGGTGCCGGAGGAGTTCCGTCTACTGAGCACCGGAGAAGTGGACAGCGCTATCGACCGGATCCGGACGAAGATGAGGAAGGCGGCTGGCCGGACATGATCCCGAACGTCGTGTGGGAGGCAGTCCGTCCCTTCTGACTGACGTGCATCACGAAGCCAAGGAAACCAGACGGACAGCCGTCCTCGTACCGGCCTATCTGCCTGCTCGACACCGTAGGCAAGGTGTTCGAGAGGACGATCATGGACACGTTGGAGGCACACCTCGAGAGGCGGAGGACGACATTGACCAGCCAGTACGGCTTCAGAACCGGCCGTTCGACCGCGGACGCCGCACTCAAGCTGAAGAAGATGGCGGAGAAGGCGATGCGCGAGGGGGAGTTCTGCGCGGCAGTCAGCCTCGACATCCGGAATGCCTTCAACTCGATACCGTATACCCGTATTGTGGAGGCGTTGGAGTCGGTGCGGGTGCCGGGTTATCTTGTATGGATCATCCTGAGCTACTTTAGTGAACGCCGAGTAGAGATGGAATCGGCGGCTGGACCAGTCACGTAGAAGATGACGTGCGGCGTTCCTCAGGGATCAGTCCTTGAACCTACCTTGTGGAACGTCGCCTTCAACGGACTTCTGCGGCTGGCGCTCCCACCAGGCGTGAAACTCATCTGCTATGCCGATGATACAACAGCGGAGGTCACGCGGAGAGTTAACCGGGCGATAGAGATGCTGACCGAGTGGATCGAGTCGGCGGGCTTGTGCTTAGCGGTGCAGATGTGCAGAAGACGGAAGCTGTTCTGTTTACGAAGCGCCACAAGTACGGTCAACTCACGTTCGTGCTGAAAGGAGTGGAAATCGCGCCATGTCCAGCGCTGAAGTACCTGGGGCTGTGGTTCGACGGGGAGCTGTCGTTTCGCGAGCACTTCTGAAGGGCGGTGAAGAAGGAGAACCTGTGGTCGGGCAGCTGTCACGTCTGATGGCGAACCTGGGCGGACCCGAGGAGCAGAGGAGGAAGCTGTACGTGAACGTCGTCATGTCAGTCCTGCTGTATGGAGCGCCGGTATTCGCGGACGCCATCCAGATCCCCTACCGAAGAGCGGAGATGGAACGGGTCCAGCGGAAAGTCGCGATGAGGTGCGTCGTACTGCACCGTTTCGTCGGAGGCGGTAGGCGTGCTTGCGCGCTTACCACTGATCGAGTTAAAGGTTGACGAGATAGCGGAGGTATATAACGCGCAGAAGAAGGCAAAGACACGACAGAAAGCACGCCGAACGAAGCGTTGCATTCAGCTGACCACGCTCCAGAAATGGAAGGACAGGCTCCTCCATTCTTCCAAAGGTGAACGGACCAGAGGGCTGATTCGTGACATCGACCTGTGGACGGGTAGGAAGCACGATAATCGGAACTTCCACGTGACCCAGGTCTTGAGCGGTCACGGGTGTTTCGGCACGTACCTGCATCGGATGGCGATAACGCCGAGCGCCGAGTCCACACACTGCGAATGAGGAGCGGAGGACACACAATGGCACACCCTATTCGAGTGCGAGGCCTGGGAGCGCGAGGCATGGTGGTACCAATGTATCCCGGAGACGGCGTGATCGACCGTCTTGCGCCGAATACTCTGGTCCCGGAGATGCTGAGGAACCGAAGCAGATGGAACCGGTGTCGGCCTTCGTTTCGGCCATCATGCGGAAGAAGATGGAGACAGAGTGGTCGAGAGCTCGCCCGTAGGCAAGGGCTGGAGCGAAGAGGCTGTGGGGGACCTGAATTCCAGGCGAGGGCTGAGGAAGCGCGGACCTCCCCTATAATGGCCCGGGCAGGACGCGCGCACCGTTGCGGTACGGAGAAATGGAGGTTCGGGCCCGGCTCCAAAGCGTTCCTCCCGGCCACTGATGCGATACTCGAAAGGGTAGTTTCTGGTGCCGGGGGTGTGGTGTCATAGGGGCCACTTTGGCATGCCTGCATCGCCATATGTCCTACCACACCATCCGCTTTCATCTACTATCACCTCTTCGACTAGATGAAAGAATTTTTCCACCTTTTCCGCCAAGGCTACGTTAGTAGGAGCGTAGATTTGGATAATTGAAAGCATTTTTCCGCCCTCATGGGAAATTCCATGATCGCAATTTTCTCTTAGATTCCTTTAGCCATGATCAACTTGTCTCCCCCCCCCATTTTTTATTAATGTAGAAACCCACCCCTCTATGAACTTTAGATTGTCGAAAATAGTGAAAAAGGTTCCTATTCGCCCTTCTGGTCATTTTTTCGCCCTTCTTTCTTATTTTAGATAAGCCAATTAAATTCCATTTCAGTCCCTTCGAGGGACGAAACTGTGAGGGGGAGGGGGTTACCAGTCAGCAAATTTCCAAATCGTTCATTTGAATTTCTCATTTTTAAAGAACGTTTGTTTGTTGGTTTGGTTGTTCGTTTGTTTTTCCGTTAAAACATATTTTGATTGAACAATCGGCAAATTTTCAATCTTTTACAATATTTCCGGCAAATTTTTAGTTTTTGTTTGTCGGTAAATTTTTCTCCTCCACCCCCTCCCTTCCTGATACTGAAAGTCAAGTTTCATCTCTGGTCTTTCCAGTGCCTTTTCCAATTGCAATAATGTGCAGGGCCGTGCAGAGGATATCTGAACTCGGGGGGGGGGGGGGGGGGGGTAAAAAGTAGATAAGACCAAAAGAAATGTTTTTAGGGCTCTTTTTGTAAAAGCAGATTTTCTTAGCACCTTAGCACTGGTGGGCCCTTAAAAAAACTCGTGCCCGGGGACACCCCCCCCCACCTGCACAGGCCGGATAATGTGGGTTCACCCAAGAAGTCCTTGACAGTTGAAATGTAAAATTTTTATAAAGGGTTTTCCCTTCCTCCGTTCCATCCCCCTTAAATTAATTCTTTGCCTTAACTTTTTTTGTCATCTTTGGTCGGCGCACGGTGCCTGGTTCCCATTCCGGGGGATCTATCTGATCTTTTTCCTTTCTCCTCCCAACATTAAATGGTCCTCCGGGCCGGATGATTACGTTTAATGTTTGAATGAAGGAAGAAGCTAATTTCGTAACGAAACGCATGCATTCAATCGTCCTGACTGAAAAGTACTGCACAAAAGTAAAGAATATACACGGTGAAAAGTTGGAGATTGTGACGAGCGCGAGTGAGCGGACAGAGGAGAACGGTAAGGGATGTTTCAGAATGAGAAGTTGAAGAAGGGACGGAAGGAAACTAGTTCATAGTTTAGACGGGGACGTCGTTGGAATGCGGATGGACTGTTGGGATGTTTGCAGAAGGATACTCGGGAATTGCGGATGGATTTCGCTCAAACAGGACCTAAATACTCAGCCGTGTCTTCTTTTTCTGAATTGCGGGTAAGTAGCCGTAACCATGAGCCAGAGTCAGCCTACTTTGGAGTGTCACTATCCTAGGTTAACAGGCGCGGATCCGCAGTAAGGAGCGAGGAGGAAGGGGAAATCTCCCCTACCAAAAAAAGAAAAATCTGTGGTGAAGGGGAAATCTTTTATTTGGTATCTGCGGGGGAAGGGGGAAATCTGTGGGGGAGAGGCAACAAAAAAATTTCCTCTTTCCTTTCTCCCATTTCCCTCCCCAAAATAGTCATCTGGATCCGCGCCTGAGGTCAAGCGTGATGTAATCGGCTTATTTTCAATATATACATCTTCCCATTACACTTACATAGTTGTATTTCTTCATGGTATTGTTACAGTTAATTTTAGGTCAAGTTTTTATGCACACTTTTTACACAGCTGGACATTTGCTTCCTCTGGATTTTCAAAAAACGCCTCATTTTAACAATATAAAAAACAGGTTTCTCCTCCTGAAAAAGGTGTTTGCTCTCATTCCCCTGGCAGGAAGTTTGACGGCGCCATTATCAACAGAGTCCGAGCGGAAAATATGTTCTGCAGGGGAGGAGGTGTAAATACAAAATATCCTGACTAAAACATCACCAATTTCAGTTGACAAGCCAAAAATGACTTTCTCCCATACTTTTGGTAAATAAAAACTAGAATTTTACATTCCATATTGCATTGAAAATCATACCGGACTGTTGTCGGGGTCCAGGTAACAATGGTGATTCATTTCGAGTGGCTCGGCCACCGAATCCGGAGTATATAAATGGCCGGAGTGGTACGATAATGTGTCCATAGCGACGCACAGCTCCGGATGCATTCGACACGGATACATCATACCTGCGAGAAAAAAAGAAAAACGTTCATTAGCAATTTTAAGTTTCACGAATACACTATAAACTCGCATCAAGTCCTTTCTCCCAGGGGCATAAACAGAACTTCAGTTAGGGAAACTGTTTCAATTCTTGCTGAACAAATAAGCAAAAGCAATATTTGATGAAATCAAAGCCCTTAGAGAGGACGTGAAAAAAGAAGTTGCTGAGATGAAAATGATTGTTCAAGGCCTTACCAACAAAATCACCCAAAACTTGAAGGAGCAAACGAGCCTGAAATTGAAGGCAAACGACCTCACTAAGGAGAACATAGATCTGAAATCTCGCATTACCCTTCTCAGACACGTAGCCGACTCAGAGAGAACTCGCAGATGATTCTGTATACCTGTGATACAAAATATTTCTTGAACGTAATTTCCGACCATATTGCCTACGTGACTCCTTAACCTTAATTAACTTGGCAGAAAGCTACAAAATGTATTTCTTTAATTCCTACTAGACTTTTTTGAAAGAAGGAGAATTCATCTGACTGACGAAGCGAACTCAGTCCCTGGTTTACCATTATTAAAGAAATCATTCGTTCAATGTTGCAAGCCTCCTCTTGGGTGATACCTTGCCGTGGCGAGGAGGCTTAAGTATTAGGGGGAAAATACTCTCTATGAAGTTACATATTGTTGAAATCGCAACCAAAAAAACCTAAGAGAAGGCAAACTCCGACAGATAAATTCAGTTGAAAATAATGAAAAACTACAACAGTATCTCTTTCCAGGAAACGTAGCTTTGCCAAATATTAATTACTGATACGATGACGTTCTAACAGGTAAATAATTTTTCCGGGCATAAAAAGCTCCCCATTCGGATGTCCGGGAGGGAGCTATTTGGGGAAGTATCATCCTCGAAAAATTTTAAAAAGAAAAAGGCACAATTAAGATAGGAACTTGGAAGGTAAGGAGTTTGAATAGAGTTCGAAAATTAGAGTATCTTAAGAGAGAAATGAAGAGGCTGCTCTATCTAAATTTTCAAATTGTATCGCTCCAGCTCGCACCGATCCAGAGATTTTGATGTTTTATTTTTCAGTTGGTGTGAATTGAGTTACGTGTTCACCGCGCTGAAGGCGTTACTAGACCCACTTTCAAGTGTATCTCGGCAACGGAGCGTCGCCGCCAAATTTGAACAACGAATTCGAGCTCAGCGTAACAAATTGAGTAGAAAACAACCTTCAATTCAAAATTTTTAATTTTGTTGAAATTTGAAAATGTCTCCATCGGCTGAAAAGACAGTTTCATTCAAAATTGTCTGCTCTACCCAAATTTTCAAACTGCATCGCTCTAGCTCACACCGACCCAGAGATTTTGACGTTTTTAGTTCGCTTCAAATATTCGCATTTATCTGACCCATTTTCGAATGTATCTCGGCAACGGAGTGTCGCCGCCAAATTTGTACAACGAATTCGGACTCAGCGTAAAAATTTTTTTTATTTTAATTATTTATTTACTTACCACGATCTGTAACATAACATTAATTGGTATTTCTGATATTATAAATTAACGATTGAGTCTAAATAGCCCGCCAGTGGCTGCGACTCTTACAATTACAAATCAAGAATCTTCTTCCTTTTTAAACGACGAGTATCCTGGCTATTATCCAATAGATTTATAGCTAGGTGGTTGGTGTGAGATTCCAGGCGGCTACGATGTTTTTCAGCTTGTCGAGCGATTTCATCCTTCACGAATGAAAATCCGGTATATTCGTGAATTTCTGCGATCCTGGTAAACCACGGCGGATTGACAATAGACATTATTTTATTCTGAGCGCGTTGAATAATTTCAATATTACTGGGGCTAGCTGTTCCCCAGATTTCGATGCCATAGAGCCAGATTGGCTTAAAAACCAGTTTATATATTAGTAACTTATTTTCAAGTGATAATTTGGAATTTCTTCCAATAAGCCAGTTAAATTTATAAAACCTGTGAATCATCTCACTTCGCTTATTTTGAATGTGGTCTTTCCACGTAACTCTTTTATCAATAGTCAGTCCCAAATAGTTGGCTGAGTCTCTGTTTGGAACAAGTTGGCTATTCAGGATTACAGGACAGTTTCCCTGTCTGGTTCCAAAGGTAACCTGAATGGATTTATCAACATTGACTTTTATTCGCCATTTCTTAAACCATTGTTCTACCTGAGAGATCGCATTTTGTAATCGCTGGCTTGCTGTGTCGTTTTTTTGGTTGCAAGACAGTATTGCTGTATCATCAGCGATTGTTGCTAATGTTACATCTTCAGGTTCGGGCATGTCAGCTGTGTAGATGGAATATAACGATGGTCCTAATACAGATCCTTGGGGAACGCCAGCTTGTATTTCATATAAATCGGTGACAATCTCACCGTATTTGACTTGGAATAGTCTATTGTTGAGATACGATTCCAGTAACAGACTGTATGGCTTGGGAAATATTTTCTTAATTTTGTGCTGTAGCCCTTTGTGCCACACCCGGTCAAAGGCCTTTTCGACATCGAGAAATACTGCGCCGCAGTATTCTTTTCTTTCCATTGCTTCCGAAATTGTGTGAACGATTCTGTGAACTTGTTGGATGGTACTGTGTTCTTCACGAAAACCAAGCTGGTGGTCTGGGATTACCTCTTCTTTTCCACCAAGATAGGTTTTATCCGGATAAGTATAATCCTTTCGAATATCTTCGATAACACAGGCAGGAGACTGATTGGCCTATACAAAGTCATTTCATTTGGGGGCTTACCAGGTTTTGGAATGAGTATCGTTTGCGAGATTTTCCATTGATGTGGAAAATACTGCAATCTCAGCGCTGCATTAAATATCGATGTTATTAGTACTATTGCTTTGTGGGGCAATTCCTGTAGCACTTTTGAGGTTATTAATTCATATCCTGGAGCTTTACGAGTACGACATCTTTTGATAATTTCTTTCACCTCCTTTGGTGATGTAGGCGGAATTCTGTTGGTAGGATTCGCAGGTGAGTGAGGTTCATCGTCCATTTCGTGATCATTCGTACCCGGGTGTGGCTGAAACACTTTCTCTAAATGCTCTGCAAAAGCGATAGCTTTCTCAGCATCAGATCTTGCCCAGCTTCCGTTGTTATTTTTAATTGGAGGAACGGGAATCATCGGTCGTCGTATATTTTTGACCATCTTCCAGAGCGAATAGTCAGTTGCACTTGTTGCTGTGAGGTTAATTATGTTAGCCTCCAGTGTTTCGTTTTTTATTTTTCTGAGAAGCTCCTTCAGTTCTCTTGTCGCTCTGTTGAGGGATGTTTTGTCGGCTGTCAGTCGACATGTCTGCCAAACTCTTCTGAGTCTTCTCTTTACAGCTAATTTCTTCCGAACAATCGTTGGGTAGTTTATCGTGACCGGAGCTGTGTTACTGGAAACGTCGGGAGTGGATGACTAAGCCGCATTTTGTATGAGCTGCGTTATATGGTTGACGGCCTCTTCATTTCGTTTTGGCTTTTTAGCGGTAACCTCATATTAATGTAATTTTCTGTCATACTTCTGAATGAGTTCCAGTCGGTCCTGGAGTTATAAAGCCGGCACTCTTTTTGTTTATTGATTACCGTTTTGCTGATTGTTAGTAAGACTGGTGTGTGATCAGAGCTTAGATCAAGGCAGTTCTCGACACTAACGTAGTTATTTGCTATGCCTTTGGTTACGTAGAAATCGAGGAGGTCGGGGATTTTCCTGTTGTCTGTCGGCCAGTATGTCGGATGGCCACTTGAGAAAGTGTTACAATCCATTCTTTCGACTGTCTTCTTCAGTTCTCTGCCCCTAGGCGTATCAAGTCTAGATCCCCACAATCAATGCTTAGCATTCCAGTCGCCCCCTGCAATGAAACGACTTCCTAGTTGACTTAGAAACTGGAAAAACTCTCTCTCGGTTAGACGTGGACGTGGAGGGCAGTATACGGCCGCGATATTGAACGGTTGATGATCTATGTGTACAGTAACTCCCGTGGCTTGTATCAAATCAGAACAAGTGCTCTGTTCTTGGTGATGTCTGCAACTTCTTCGAATTAATACACCTGCCCCTCCTCTTGGTCTTCCCGATGGAGGGGGGGGTACTATAAAGAATGTATCCAGGCACTTTTATTCCACTATCAGGTGTTAGGTGCGTTTCACTGATCAGGAGTACGTCTATATGATGATTTAACAGGAATAATTCTAATTCTTTGAGATGACTTGCCACACCGTTGGCATTCCATAATGCAACTTTGAGCGACAATGTTACAAATTAAATTTGGTGACAAGTTTTGTTAACAAGACTATTAACGAACTAATTGTTGGGCTAGGTTTTCAAGCAGCCAAGCTTGTTTTTGTATGAGGACAACGTGAAAAATTGAGTAAAAAAAAAAAAAAAAACATCTTCAGTTTAGAATTTCTGATTTTGTCGAATTTTGAAAATTTCTCCATAACATCATGTCTTTTTTGGGCGAAAATAATTTTTTTTTTCGGCTGAAGAGACAGTTTTACTCAAAATTTATCTGCTCTATCCAAATTTTCAAATTGCATCGCTCCAGCTCGCACCGATCAAGAGATTTTGACCCTAGGGATAGTTGGAATGAGTGAAGTAAGGTGGAAAGAGGAGAATGATTTTTGGTCAGGAGATTTTAGAATAATAAATACAAAGGGAATAAAAGGGCAAGCATCGCCATCTACATTTGATCTCAGTTTTTCATACATTGGGATTGCATAATGAGACTTCCAGCTTCATAACATAATATCAATTATTACCCAAATAATCATAAGTAGATTACTAGTTATGAGCTTTCAAACTTTCAAACGCTTACTTCTCAAAACGTCATTTTTGTATTTAGGCCCTTTATTAATAAACGCATTCAATTCTTATAGAGAACATCACGCTCTTTCGAATGAAACAAATTGCAGCTTCCTCTCTTCATTAGTTTTACCACAAATTGCATTTAAAAATTACATCAAAAGTTTTAAAACATCCATTTACATGGCGTCGTGTAGAACGAGCCCACGGGAATGACAGAGAACAAGAATTCGAAACGCGGTTGACATAGCAACGCGTAAACGCACCACCACATATATCAAAAATCTGTTTGCGCACGAGGGGCATATTTCATGATTCCAGGTCAGATATTATTACAAAACAACGTTTTAGGAATCAAATATTAGGTAAAACTAATCCGGGAGCCGATACTGACAGTGATCATAACTTTGTAGTACAAACAGCAAGACAAAGTCACTTGTCTTTCAATTTAAAATTTGATAAATATATGCCAATTTACTTCCTAATAGTTTTTGATTCGCTGTACTCGTGTTTTCATCTACTTAAACCGTTTCAATATACCTACCTCATATTTAAAATATTCAATACAGCTAATAATACGATCAAATTTGGGTTAAAAAAGAGTATTTGCATTATGCCCCATATCTGTTTACAAAATGCAAAATCAAACACATATTACAAAAAAAAAAAAAAAAAAAAATCTGGAAGAGGTTAATTCAAATAGAAAAATCTGCGTATGCGCTTAAATAGTAACCAACATAATATTATGTACGTTCAATATGCCATAAGCATTCGAAGGTTTAAATAATTTTTTTTCTGTTTGAGTTGCCTCTCAGTAAAACTGGTTGCATTATGCGCGGTCTCCCTTGTATTGTTAAGAATTCCTCAGGGCTATAATGGATTTTGATACATTTTTAACAGTAAATTACCTGAGATTATCTTCTGCCTATCCATCTTACCCATCTTACCCACACCAACAGAAAACCATATTACCCAGTCTCTTACTAGAATCGGCACTTCGTGGTAATTTTTCTAATTCAATAAAAAAGTGAGAGTGTTGTTCCCCTCCTGGGCACAGAAACTGAATCAACATGGAAACTACACAACTGACAATTTGGAGAGAAACTGCGTTTTGAGACTTTTGGCCAATCATTTTTTTTTGTGAGTGTTCAACATCTCATCATTTTAAGGTAGTGTGTGTGAAGTGATCGCTCATCATTAGCATGATTCCTGAGCGATATTCACAAATGCACTCACACTTGGCCTCATTATATCAATCGAGTTGCTTATAAGATTAGGGAAATCTCTCACTTGAAACGTATTCAACAGAAATTGAGATGCTACAATAATCCTACTGAATTTCCGACTTTTGAGGTGCAATTTTCAGGCAAAACGCCTTTCCATTTGGCTAGCTTTGAGATTTATGTAGAACTGTAATGCTCCTCATATAATTGTTGTAGGGATTGAAGGTACAAAACTTCCTATAAGCGACTTCAAAAGAAATGGTTGCCTTAAACTGAGCATCATAATCCTACTACAATTCCTCGAATATAAGAACTTTTTTTGATGGGCTGCAATGCTCATAGTTCCTTCGTGTCTACCAGTGCAGAAAGATACGAGGAAAATTACTTGTTCATAGGAAGAGGCCCTAGGAGCTTGCAATCTTCAATACTTGAATTGTGTTTGTAAGTTGCATTAGTAAGAAATGGGGGGGGGGTCAGACGTATGGGGCGATGCACGTATGCCAAAGTGACCCCATAAATCTAAAAGCCGGCTATATGGAAAGGCGTTTTGCCTGAGAGTTGCACCTCAAAAGTCGAAAATTCAGTAGGATTATTGTAGCATCTCAACTTCTGTTATTCTAATAAAATACCCTCTTAATATTTCTCTCTAGTATTAATATCACTACTGAACAACTATTTTGCACAATGCATTTCGACAGGTGATTCTGAGGTACTTTTCAACGCTGAACACGATACTGCGACCCATTTTTCTCTATCACGTCATAATTCGGAATTCTGAACGACTGAGATTCGTTTCCAGTTTGTTTTTGCATTGGAATAAGCGGTACCACTGACTGATATTATCAGTGTCATCAGATCACAATAACAGAAAATAAACAGACGGAATACACACCACTACACACGACCGCAACACACAACAACACGAATCAGTATGACCACATTCAGTTCCTAAACCTCTTTTTGAACACATTTAGTTGAATTTTTTATAGTTTTTGATCAGAAAAACTAGACGTGATAGAGAAAAACGGCCGACGGCACTGTATTCAGCGTTGAAAAGTACTCAAGAATCATCTCCTTAAATGCGTTGTGCAAACAAAAAATTTCATTTTGTTCAGTAGTGTATTTTCCAACTTTATCAAATTCCATCTTCTTCCCTCTTCTTTTCTACCAATAAGTTTCTTCAATTTAAGCCTGCATTTCATTACTACAAAGTTCGCATCCCCGGCTCCGGAAACTACCCTCTCGAGTGTAGCATCAGTGACCGGAGGGACGCTTTGAAGCCGACCCGAGCCCCCATTTCGCTATTCCGCTTCCGGTGCGCGCGTCCTGCAAGGGCTACCATGGGGTTCATCCCTACTGACCGAGGTTCGCGCTCCCAGAGCACAAGCCTGGAAACACCCATAGCCGGATGCGCTTCCTCTTCACTCACCCCTCACCTCCTCGTCTTGGTACGTGTGGCGATGCAGGAAGGTGGTGACGGCGGGGGAGCCTTACCGGGGGTCCGCAGCAGCTGCAGAAGTGCTTCTAGGATGGTACAGAGTTGTTCCGTTCGAGGGTGTGAGCCAAGCTTGGTCCGTCGGTCCTCTGCCTCGACCACTCTGTCTGCATCTTCCTCTTCATGATGGTCGAGACAAAGGCCGACACCCGGTTTCATCTGCTTCGGCTCTTCAGCATTTCCGGAACCAAGATTAAGGTGCCCGGCGCGAGACGGCTTATCACGCCATCGTTGCTGTCGCTTCTGGCGTTTCCGCCGCCAGGATCAATCGCTGTTGTTACCGTCCCGCGCATCTCCTGCTCTCAGGCTTCACACTCGAACAGGGTGTGCTAGCGGAAAATTGGCGTCTTCCTGTAATCCGAGCTAAGGAGGTCTGATCATAAGGCACATCAATCCCGTGTAGCAGCTCACCCGGGATTCCTCCCCGAGTATCTTTTCAGGCGCTAGCGTTGTCTCTGGAAGGTCGGGCGACATTTGGCGGTGGCATCGGCTCGATCTATCAAAGGCTCTTGTCCAAGGGCGGATGTTACGTTACGTACGGTGAGTTCACGCGGCTGGGGAAGCCGCTTTGGCATATCTTGAGGGAGTCAGGGGTGGGGGGAGTAAACACAGCAATCCTACTTGAATATACCCTTTCCAGCGGGTTATGTACTCAGTGTATGTGATAATTTTCTAGAGATTCCAATCAAACTACCATGAGCAGAAGATAAATCTCAGTGTTATATGTGAAAAATTACAGATTACTAAAAAAAAATCCTACACTATTATTTGCAGATTGTAGATGTGAGCAATTATAAAACGCTGATAACCCAAAAATCATTTATTGTGTACTTTGCTGGGGTAAAATACTTCACTGCATGAAGTCAGTTCTTTTCATTTACTTATAAATTCGAATACTATTTCTCGAATGAAATCAAACGCAATGTGACCAAGCTCCCATTTAAGTCAATGTAAAAGTTAGAGTAACTTGGTGGTGGCGCTGCATCTGTTCTGTGGTGGAACCGTGAGTAGTCATGTATCTACAAGCCTTTTGGAATCCGTGATTCCGGCGATGCTGATTCCTTTGCTGCAATTCCGGAATCCGGGCTTGATTCCGGAATTGAGTCCACCGATGCTGAGTTAGACTCGAGCCTCGCCTAACTCTGGTCATGACAAAAGCTAGCCCAATCGGGGTAATTCCGGGATAAGGAGTACGGTGTACTGGGGCCAATTTGGCGCGCTTGTACCGCTGTACGCCCCACCATCATCGAAAAGAGTAGTATGCTTTTTGAATCAACACACTTTTCTAGAAATCGAATTTGTGAAGAAATTGCAACGTTGCTGGGGCTACGGGTCATGTGTGACTGAATCCATCCCCCTTACATGTTCACCGTCACGCGGTCCAAGTTTTCCTTGTATTGTGGGTGGTGTATGGCGCGTCTGATTTTGCCCAAAGTATCTTAGAATCAACAATAAGCGTTCACCCGTACAGAAGTTTGGTACCTGGATTGGCAGTTGAGTTGTAGTTGCGGTAGATGACCGGCGATGGTTGAATGAAGTGAACACTTTGAACGGTTTGGTCTTGGTAAACAAAGAGCAGAACAGCACAGGTGCCTGACAGTTCGACGCAGATAAAGCCGCTGACGTAGAGCAGGAAGCTGTCAAAGTCATCACAAATTAGTCGATGGAAGGGCCAAACAAACACACAGCAGTTGGAAGAGAGAACCGCCGCCAATGGAAAGTGAAGCGCACTATGTTCGACTAGAGTTACGATCAGGGCAGTCAATGTAAAGTTTTAGTTTGTAAAGTTACATTCTTGACATGTGTAAAGAATTACGAGTACTAGTGTAAAGAATGTAACGAATGTAAATATTGTAAAGAATATAAAAAATAGTAAAGAATTAATTTTTGAATTATAATGTATGATCGTTATAATATTTTTGGGTATGTGTAGATAAGAAAGAAATATACAGTACAAAAAATAACGTCTCAAATATATCTTTTCTTATTCTTTATAATTTGTATCAAGTTAAAATATAATGAACATGAAAAATTAATATTTGATAATTCACACTCACATCATACATCCCCCCCCCATTAAGTATTATTTGTTGTAAAAAATTATTAAATTTATTTTTAAGAACAGTAGGCATAAAATTTAAAAAAAAAAAAAAAACTGAACTGCATTCATGTATTTTTTAAAAAGTATCGCATCGATATGTATCTTTCATTCTCAATGTGTGATATAAGTACAAAGTACAAACAGTAGTTTTTTTAAGCAGTCCCTGCATTGAAAATTTGAAAATTTGGTTTCCCTTTGGTGATGCTCTAGAAAGTGATACTGATATTTTTGTAAATTTGTTACTCTTTAATCGTTGGGATGCCACATTTGTAAAAGTTCGGCGACAAATATTGCATTCCGCCATCCACTTTGTTTTACTCCCTTCATTTACACTTACTGGGGTCAAGTTCAATTCAGCATGAATAGAAGTTTTTCGACCTGCCTTACTCATTCTAAAATACGATACTTCAATACTTTAAAGAACTTATTTGAGAAACTTATTTTCCAAAACCATCTGAGATCTGATGATTATCTTATTTACCTACCTTCTTCATTTCTTTGAATATTTAATTTTTTGACTGCAAAACGCCGATTAATCGGACGCAAACCATCCGGAAGGCCGGAAAAAAATACATAACCAGGGCCCCGATTTCTAGGCAAAACCTCTTCCTAATTTTTCTTTCTAGTCTAGCTTATTCAGTCTATTAAGGTTTCTTGGATGAATTAAGGAATTCTGAAACCAATGAGTTAATTTTTTTGGGTATTTTCCTTCAAAATGTAGTTTTCCTCTATAAAATAAGCACATGTTTCGGTCAACCGGAAAGCCTCTGGTCCCAATTAGTCCGGATAGTCGGCGTTTTACTGTATTCTTTACATTCTTTACATTCTTTACTGCAAAGAATTAAAATCATATGAAGTTAATAACCCTGGCTTACGATCGTAAACTAGTGCTATCTATCGGTGTATTAAAAATTTGAAAGAAGAACGCGAGTCCTCTCAATCAGCTTCTTCAATAAGCTGCTAGGTAGCGGTAGTTTGAAATTTTGATTTGAACAAAACTGATCCGCTTCACCTTACGAGGTTCACTTTATCCTAACTGACCGAAGCGTATGCAAGTTGTTATACCTTACTCCGTACTGAAAGTTGAATGATGATTGGCTGAGCGAATGTGGCTTCAGCTTGGAACTGACTTCAGTTTTGAAAATTGATATGTACATGACGATGCCGATCAGCATCACCAGGCCTGTGAACAGATTCGAATAAAAAATTAATAGACAGGAAGAATAAATATTGACGAATGGAACCAAAGAAGGCACTGCAGGTGGCGATTTGTGGAAACATCTAGGTGCATTGTGCTGATAAGAAGTATATATGGAGTCTCAAGGACGAAAAAAAGTGATCGCGAATAACCCAAATACTTGTTGTTTATGATTTTTTTTTTGCAAGTTATTTATTCTCACTGAGGATACTCTAAGGAATCGATTAATATTAAAAATACCAAAATTTAGATCCATTATATTCCGAAATTGGAGTTCACAATTACAGTAAATGGGACCTTGCTATTATGCGCTTTCTTGTTGAACAAATGTAGTGCTTCTACAGATGGTTCCGTTTGCGAATACTCGGGGAAGCTTGTC
Organism: Acanthococcus lagerstroemiae; assembly: GCA_031841125.1. Classification (NCBI taxonomy): domain Eukaryota; kingdom Metazoa; phylum Arthropoda; class Insecta; order Hemiptera; family Eriococcidae; genus Acanthococcus; species Acanthococcus lagerstroemiae. The sequence goes on from CM063113.1 coordinate 49,288,331, forward strand.
GCCTCTTGGGTCTGGTGTAGACTCCACGACGCGACATGTATATCTGAGATTTTTTCAAACGTTTTAAGATTGACTGTTGATTTCCGCCATCTTACCACCACTGGATGTAGAAATTCTCAGCTACATTCGATATTCTTTTTTAAAGGCGGGTAAAAGTGTACAAAAACAACTTCTCTGACCTCGCCGACGAATAAAAAAACAGAAAATAGAATTAAACAGTTTTACAGTAAAGAATTGACAGTCAAAAAGAAAAAAAGTGAAAAAAGTGCGCGTAAGAAGAAATGAAGGACGTAAAGAAGGGAAAACGAAAACTGAATTTCGATGAAAGGTTTCACCGGCGGGGAGGATAATATTGAAAACCGAACCGGGCTTTGCTCAGAATTAGAGAGTAACTGGAAAATTTTGCGAAAATTGTAAAGCTTATCTTGCCGAATGCGAGGAGGGTAGAAGGGTGGGATCGGGATAACTGCGACACAATAGATTTTTTTCTTTACTCCTTTTGGGCTGATGGTGAATTAAAACCCTGTAATTCGATATATATCTATATATGTACAGTTGTTGGTGCACGGTCGAAAAACTTTTCTCATTTGGATTTCCAATCCTCGCTGCTCGGATGTCGACACCGTGACTGAATATTGCGACCCAGATGAAATAATTAAGTAGGGCAGATATAATATCCCGATATTGGAAATGATTTCCTCTTTCTTCCTTTCTGCTTATTTTTCGGCTAGTATACGAGTTAGATATTGTGTAACTTATTCTATCCTCGTGTTGAAGGAATTTTTATACGTAATCAGAAAAAGTGGAATGAAGTATAATATAAAAATCTTCCGGGATGAGGGCCGGAAGATTTTGATGTGGTGCTCAAATACTGGTATTTAAGGGGTGGAGCGGGATGGAAGCAGAATAGAACAAAACACTAGAAGAGATGGAAAGCAAAGGAGGTAGGAAATCGAGTGCATGTAAAATTCTGGCTTCTCCTATTCTGACCTCCTCTGCGCGTGCTACCTTGTCGTAGTGTGAGGACTTGGAGAAAAACTGACACACATGGAAGGAAACCTCTGACAGATAAACCCTGATGAAAGCAAGGAAAAACTACATCAGTATTCTTCCTTGAAGATGCGTCTCTACGACCAAAATTATGACAGCAACTCGCAAAGTAAATAATAATTCCGGATGTGAAAAGTCTCCCATTCGGATGTCCCGGCGGAAACTACCCAGTGAGAACCTATCAGAATTGAGAATCAAATATATTCTAATTAATAACTTAAAAAATAGGTATTAAATTAAAAATTAATAATATTAACAAAACTAATAAAACAGTTTTCATTTCTATTAAATCTTCTTATAATATTTAATATAAATATTCTTTAAAAAAATTTAATTATATAAATTAGAAAACTTAAAGCAACCCGGTTGACAATTTGCAAAGCACTCTTAAAACATATTACAAACCACTACCGTTTTGAGACTTTTGGCCACTCACATTTTTTTGTGATTGTTGAACATCTCATCACTTTAAAGTAGCGTGTGCGAAGTGATCACTCAGCATTAGTTCACGTCGTGTGATTACCGAGTGATGTCCACAAATGTACTCACTATTTGGATTGTGATGAGTGGCCCCATTGTCAATCGGGAAGAGATGAAACAATTAATATTAGCTTATATATAATAAAAATTAGTGAAGTGAGATGGCTAGAAGAAAATGATTTTTGACAGGAAAATGCTCGTAGGTTTCCAGAACAACAGGTTGATTATTTTTAAATTTATTTATTTAAGATTAATGCCCCCTCCTACGGCCGAAACTGACCAGATTAGGAGGGGACAAAGTACAGTGTATTACAATTTTTTCATTATTAATTGAAGAAAAAGACAAAAAAAAAACACAACAAAAAACAAAAATGGGGAAACATCTTGGGCGTAGGGGGGGGGGGGGCAAATAGCCCAACCAAAGATTGAGTATAGGGGGGGGCTGGGAAAATAATGAGAAATAATCTGGCTGGAAGGCTGCAGGGAGGAGTACCCGGAAAATACTGGAGGCAAATGGAATATGTAGGAGAAAAAGAAAATGAAAATGAAAACGAAGAGGAGCGTTAGAGTGTAGGGAAAGGGAGAGAGGGACCCGAGGAAGTAATTAAAACCAACCTGGCTCAGAGGCCGATAAATGCTTCTGAATGACATTACTAAATTCTTTACGATTCATAAAGCAAATATCCACCTCTGCATTTACTCTAGTTACCTCATTGTAAAGACAGAGTATGCCGTATAGAGACCGGAGTTACATCCCTTTCGGGCAGCAAAAAGAGCATTGTCTCTGCTGTTAAACGTTGTGATTCGGAAATTTACCGTACCAAAAAGTTTTTTCTTTTTTTTTTTTAAATACAGAACTTAATGCCATGTAAGCTATACCTGGTTAATACTAATTAAGGTAAATTAATACTAAGTAAGGATTACTACAACCTTTAATAATGTCCCACAAGAATAACATAGCTAAGTTTCGTCTATTACTTAGACTCATCACCTCAAACCCCTGCAATACTTTAGTATATTTCAGGTTGTATGGGTATATGTAAACAAAACATGATATAAATGTTTCAAAAATGTTTTTTGGATTTTTTCAATGTTTTCAATTTTACCTTTATCGTGTGAATCCCCGAAATTGCGCTAAATCCCAAAATTGATACTACCAAAGCAAAAAATAATAGTTTCTTAGTTGTATAATCTTCCTCTTGGGTGATACATTGCGGTGGTGAGGAGGCTTGAGCGTAAAAAAAAAAATAAGAAAAAAAGACTCTCTATGAGGTGGTATGTAGGTACATCGTTAAAATCGTTATCAAAAGCATTTAGGAGAAGCTGTTAAAGCAATGAAAGACTATAACAGTATCTCTTTCCAGGAAATGTAGCTCTTCCAAATATTAATAAATTACTCATGATGGTGTTCCAACAGGTAAATAATTTTTCCGAACGTAAAAAGCTCCCCATTCGGATGTCCGGGACGGAGCTACTTAGGGAAGCATCATCATCGGAAAGTTTTAAAAAGAAATGCGCAATCAAAACAGGAACTTGGAATGTGAGAAGTTTGAATGGAGTTGGACGATTTGAGAAACTTAAAGAGAGAAATGAAGAGGCTTATCCTAGGAATAGTTCGAATAAGTAGTGAGGTAAGATGGAAAGAGGAGAATTAAGATTTTTTTTTAAATTATTTTATTACTTTTTACAAAGATTAACATCTTGGGTGGAGGCGGGATTGACGCATGTCTTAGCCCAGTCTCTCGCACTAAGTTATTATCAGGGCCCGGATTTTTATGATTTAGCATATTTTTTTCTAGTCTAGTCTATTGGGCATACCAGGGTTATCTTGACGAATCATGAAATTTGGAGTAAAATGAGCTATATTTATTAGAGCATATTTGGGAATATTTCAACCAAAAAGCATATATTTTGGCATATAATGCGTGGTTTCAAGGAATATTTTGGAATATTTGCTTACTTTTCCCTTTTTTACTGGAATATTTTACCACTTTACCAGATTATTGAAAAAAAATTATAATAATTTAAAAAAAATGTTATTCAACTTTCAATTATTTTTAGAGTTCATGAATTTGCGGCGTGTCACAAGAAAAGGACCTTAGTGGTAAGTACACACAAAGGCCTTTATCCTGCAACTTTAGGTTTTATACAACACTGCTGAACCCGGAGCAAGGAGTTTCCTGTTCACTTTTCTTTCTGCTTGGCATAATTTGAAAGGGAATATGTATTTTAGAATATTTTGCATTTTTAGGGAATTTCTTGGCATATTTTACATTTGATAAACGCATATTATATGCACATATTTAAGTTTTTTTAGGGAATAAAAATCCGGGCCCTGGTTATTATGGTTAATATTAATTGCTTAATTATATTGGTACAACTCTAGTCTATAAATGAAATTAATTAGTTCTTATTTTAGTTAATCTAAACTATTATACTCTGGTTTTATTTTCATAACCCTGTGCAGATAATCCAGAAATATTTTAATCGTTAAATTATTTTTTGTTGGTACCAGATCCGATAAACTGTTTCCTTTGATTCCCATTTCCGTACGTAGTTTCATAAAGAAGTCACATTTCAGTAGGGTATGAAGCACATCATCCTCCACACCAGAGCCACATAGATGATATTCCCGACAGTCTGTTATTTTGAACCGTTCCAAATATTGTCCAAAATTTCCATGTCCACAGATACATTGAGTGATGAAATAGTTAGTATACTATCCTTTTTTCAATACTACATATATTTTGGTGTCACTGATACCTTTCTTGTTCATTCCGCATCGGGGTTGAATCGTAGAATAAAATGACGAAAAATTTTTTATTCTACGCGTATAATATACCATGTAGACCATGTAGACCATGTAGAATGACTATTCTACACTTTTTGGGGAATGGGTAAATTTTTTTATCGTGAATAATTTTTTAAATTTTCGAGTCAAAGGACAAATTTTTTCGCATCAAAAAACAATTTTCTTCCTTTATTGACAGAGTAGGAGCGGCGTTTATTTTTCTTGATTCAGAGAGAAAAACTAAGTACAGTCGACGCTCGATAATTCGAAACTCAAAGAACCAGGAGAATTATTCGAATCATCGCGATTTTCGAATTATGTGAAGTTCGAATTATAGCGAGCGGAAAAGGAAAAATTCGAATTATCAAAAGTTCGCAGGGCAACGAGGAAAAAAATGTTTTACACATGTTTCGAAATTTAATGTAGTATAATTCATAATTACGTCAGGATGGCGTCTAGTTACAGCGGGTATTTTCTCTAAGAATAAAATTCAGTCAGTTTCTTCTGAACTGCAGTCTGAATTTGTGTCTTATCAACAGCGTTCTTAAGAGTGATAAGTACAGGGAAAACAGCATCATCAACTTTGCTTCTTTGTAAAAAAGCAAGAAAATGTATACACATCAGTACAAATGCCCTCCTATAGTAGATACGAATTCATGCTCACTGCACGAACAAACGAGCTCTCACATGCACACCTACCTAACTGCCGGCAAAAGGGTAGACTGGTCACCGATGTACAAATTACAGAGCTGACACAAGGTTGTTGAACAAATTAGAGAGCTGACACTAGGTGCGACGTACAAATTACACAGAGCTGACATGAGGTGCGACGTACAAATTACAGAACTGACACGAGGTTGTTGAACGAATTACAGAACTGACATGAGGTGCGACATATAAATTATAGAACTGACACGATGTTGTTGAACGAATTACCAAGCGACATACGAATTACAGAGCTGACGTAAGGTGCGATGTACAAATTACAGAACTGACACGAGGTTGTTGAACAAATTACCGAGCGTTTCTTGAGAAACACTAATTCGAATTATGGAGGGGATCAAAATGCATTGATTTTGTTCGAATTATAGCGATTTTCTCAAGGGACCGGAGGTTTAGTACGAATTATCAAGATTATCAAATTATCGAGCATCGACTGTACCTACCTACTTTTTATTCAAAAAAGGAAGACATGACTTTGGAAATATTTTTTTACCTGTTCCTTTTTGGCTTACTTTATTTTGGATTACAATTTTATGTCATATATTCCGAGTAGTGGTTTTTGGTGCTTTATTTATCACAATCCTATTTTGATTTTTCTTCCGATTTTTCAGTTCTTTCCTTTGTGACTTATACGTTTCTAATCGAATTTGAAATATGATATTTTATCCTGAATATATATATATATATATATTTAAAAAAAAAATTTTTTAGGGGCCTTAATAGGCAGCACTGCTCATATTGGGCAGTACTAAAAATTTTTTGGGCAATTCCAAATAACAGTATATTTATACATAGGTTTAAAAATTGATTTACTTAAAAGATATATTACCTATTAAAGAATGTTTAAAAATATCAATGTAAACAAAAGTAAAAAAATTTGAAGTTACACTCAGTCGAAGTCAAGGTTGAACTTGAAAAGCTGCCTGAGGCAATAGCGCACAGTTTTCTTTTACTCGCTGATTTCTTTTGCAATTTTATTATTGTTTTGTGGAGGCAGAATTTTTTTATCATGGAAAATTATCCAAAGAGAAATGGTGATTTTCTTATTCTTGCTCAAGGACAGGAATAAGTTCTTCTCGCGGAGAGAAAAAATCAAACTTTTTCTATTTTTTTAACCCAATGAATGAACATGCTTCTCTATTTCAAGAAATGAAATAATTGATTCGGGTTTCTTACAATAAAAGACTCGCAAGTTCTTCTCATTTTCAGAAAAGTTGACATGTTTTCATGAATTTCTCAACTTTGAAGGAATTGAATGCCGTCCATTCTTCTATTTAAATCTTGGGCAAAATTTTCCAATTTAGCAAAGTATTTTATTAAGTATTTTCTTAAGCTATCTGTTTCGTCACAGCAATCAACAAATTCATTAAGAATTTTTCATTAAATGTTTCTGAAATTCACCAAGAATTGGATTTTATGTAAGTATATCTACCTATAGTTTTTTTTTGTATTTTTTAAAAAAATATTTCTTTGAAGATTTATGTAATTTTCCTTGTCGTATCCATTATTTGAATATTCTGAGCTGTCAGATAAAATAATATTATAACCGTTCCCCGGATCTGGTTCGGAGGGGTCCCTATTTGGATTTATTTATTTATTTATTTAAATGTAACTTATTGCCTTTCGGCTATGTACATTCTTAATACTTTTAATACTATTTACATTATAGCTTATGTATCAGAGGAAGAAACAGTATATCTAGGCCAAGTGATAAGCATGGGAGGATAAAATGGACAAAGAAATTAACAGAAGAGTCACACAAACCTGGAACAAATACTGAAGCCTGAAATACCTCTTCAAAGGACAATACAGCAACTCACTCAAAAGTAGTATCTTTAATGCTAACATTCTAACATCGATCACCTACGCATCACAAACTTGGACACTAACTAACAAACACGAAAACCTCCTAACCGTAACACAAAACAGCATGGAACGTTCCATGCTTAATTTGAAGCGAAGGGACCGAGTTCCGATAAAAACAATACGTAACAAACTGCCCACCAACAATAACATCATTACCATACACAGACGACAAAAATGGAACTGGGCAGGCCACGTCGCGAGACTGAACGATAACAGATGGACACAAACAATTACTTATTGGGAACCCACGGGCAAAAGAAGGAAGGGAAGGCAAAAAATGCGATGGAGGGACGATTTCGACCAGTTTTTGAAGAACAAATCATATCACAGAATAGCATGGGAAAGGAACGAGTGGAACAGGCTAAGGGAGGCCTTTGCCCATAGACAGGGTATGGCGCGAGGGGGCTGGTGACCTCTCGTCTGGTGGTATGTAATACTTTTAGTTTGTACCATTTACACAAAAAAAAAAACCACCCACACACACTTGTTTTTTATGTTTCATGTACCTACATACCGAATAAAGGCTATTATTATTATTATTTATTATTATTATGTATCAGATTTGAGGCGGACATAAAATTGAGTAAAGATTTGGCGTGTCTTAAACATAGATATGATGATGGAGTGACGTTGTTGAGAAACGTATTCCGATGGGTGTTGTATTTTGTGCAGTGGAATAGTACGTGCTGTAGAGTAAGGGCTGGATGAAACGGGCAGACGTCGTATAGTGGAGGTTCCTCTGACGACAGCAGGTGACAATGCGTGAGGGCGGTATGGCTTAAATTGTCTCCTATTATAATTTGAGTCAGACTTGGGGACTTGGGGTGGTTCTTATTTGGGTTACTTGGTAGCCCTTTGCTGCTTTCATGATTTCATAATTCGAAGTTGGAGTGTTTCTTTTTGGGGTTACTTAGTAGCCCTTCTCTGTTTTAATAAGTTTTTCCAACAAGCTTATTATCGTCTGAATCGGAATTGATCATATGAGACATGAACGAGGTTAATTTTTGGAATGTTGAGGTTGACTTTTTCGCTCCCTCATTAATTATTTATAATGTGCTTTATTTCAAATTCAATGGTTTTTAACTTCTGTAAAAGTACCGCCCGTTCTTGTTTGATTTTTTCTAAGGTTTCTGCAAATTTTTCTCATAAATCTAACTGATCCCTTATTTCAGGGTTTTTCGAATTTCTTGAGTATGTACTAGGATTTAATTTTTCGGTAAAATTTTCTCCAATGTCATTTGATTTCGGTAGAATCGGAAGTGGTTTTTTAACATTTCGATTTACATTATGTTGCACTTTATAAATTAGTAATTTTAGATCCTAAATTGATAAGAATCTGATCCGGGTTCAGATTAAGTCAGAATTTCAGTCACGTTTTAACTAGATTTTGTACGAAAAAAATAAGCTTGGAGCATGAGTATTCATCCTGCATTATTGGCAACGCAGCAGGATCTCAACTTGATCAGTCAGTTTCCACTATATATGTATGTGATCTCACCTTAACCATTTGTTACACTGGATCTCACGTTGTGCTGTTTTCTTTTTTGTCTTTTTGTTTTTACAATTTTCTTACCCCTCTGTGGGTGTAACGATTAAACTTATATTTCTGATTAAACTTATATTTCTAAGTATTTCGACGTAAAATATACATACTCTGAAATACATACAAGTATTTTAAAGCGGATCTCGAGCAGTCTACTTTTTATACGGATCTCACCTTGGTCAAAAAACCTATATATACATGTATATGTTAGCGGCAAATTGTGAAATTCAGACATTTTATGCAGTGACTAGGCATGAAATAAAATGCTTAGTCATTTTAGGCAAATTATAGAAACATTCACCATCGGCCTAGGAAATATTTAAAATGACTAGGTATTATATAAAATGACGAACAGTTGTCCGGCTATAGGTAATTACAGAATTTCAGTAAAATGGACAATTTGAAATTAAAGTAAAAACATAAAACGAAATGAGAGGTTTACGAGTCAGAAAAGTAGGTGCGAGTATTAAAAAAACAAAACGGACAATTTGAGCAGTTCTAATCCGGATACAAAAAAATTTCTATTGATTTTATTATGGCAAATTTAATGTACAATTTATTGCAAATAAAAACTCAGTAGGTAGCTTAAGAGGGCAAGTTTCACAGGAAATTGAAAAAAACGTGAGAATTTTCTGATATAATTTGCACTAAAATTGACTTTATGAACACCTTGTTGAACCAATTCCGACCATTTTTTTCTGTGGTTACCACAACTGCCCTCTACTATTACCTACGGGTACCATTTTTCTACAGTCGTGAAAAAAAAATCAAAGATAGAAAACTATTCAAAATTTGACCATAACTCAGACCCTTCAAAAGTAAGAGTATATGCAAACATATCTACACATTTTCGGGTTAGGTTGCCTACTCATAGGTGGAAGGTGGGCTCCGAAGTGGGTTTAGTCACTTTGTAAAGTAACTCGCCTTTTGTAAGTCATTTTATAAATTGACGGTTTCACACTGCGTATCCGACAATTAACATAATGCCTCGGCATTCCATCGAATGATGGATTTCACAATTTGCAGCTAACATAATATACACCTATGTACTTGATTTTGACACATTTTCAAAGAATAATTTACCCTCCTCACTGTATAATTTGCCCCCTTAAGAATCATAGTCTACCTACAGGCCTGGCCGCTCATTTTCTTTTTTTAAGGAACTGTATATATAGTTATTATCAAGAACCGACTCTTGAAAATATTTATGATCCCGAAAAAAGCAGGAGCAAGCAAATGTGAAGATTATCGTACTATACACGTTTACTATTGCACGCATCAATGACTCTAGTTAGAATAATAAGTAAGAGAATACAAAATAAAATGTAAGAAAAAGTGGGAGAAAATCAGTTTGGATTTAGGAAAGGTACAGGAACTAGGGAAGTAATTGTATGTCTCAGGCTTTTATCAGAAAGTAGACAAGAAGGTTTGAATACCTGTGTGTAGCATTTGTAAATTTAGAAACAGCTTTTGATAATGTTGAATGGTCAAAAATGTTTCAAATACAGATTGAAAGAGATAGGAGGGAAGTATAAAGACAGAAGAGTGGTCTGGTGGGACGTATGACGTTGCACGTATGCCAAAGTGGCCCCTAAGACACCGCACCCCCAGCCCCGGAAACTACCCTTTCGAGTATCGCATCCGTGGCCAGAGGGACTCTTTGAGGCCGGCCCGAACCCTCATTCCAAATCCTCATGATTGGTTAAATTTTTGCGGAAATTTGTGTTGAAACTTGGCACAATCTCATTGCATAAAATTGTGCCGATTTTGCCCATCGGCTTGATATGTATGTAGCATTACTCTAATTTATCTTTTCTTTTTTTCTTTTTAAATTAATTGTAATTCTTTCGCTCGTCATATCTCGCTGAGTGAATTTTGGAGAAATAGTTTAGTAACTAATCCTCAAATAAAAATTTATGAAAAGAAACTTCTTAGTGTTCAAATTTTGCCGCAGCTAGCCTATTAGAAATGCAAAACTCTATAATCGCATTCGCTCGCTCATGGAAGAGAAAATGCTAACGTCCGTCGACCAGTTGGAACTTAAACGGGCTTCTAAATTTTTCATATTGCGTTTCCACACGGAGCACAGATGAGATCCTCTGCCATTGAGAATCACGTAAAATTTCCAAGTGGTCGTAAACTTTCGGCGACGGTAATAGACCCGGTTCTTTTAATTTCGAAGCCGGGATGAGGTCCCACCGGGTGCATCCCACGTTATAAAGGTTGTGCAGCACTTACATAGCTGATGTGCCTATACAGCGTCGTCTATTCGTGTAAATACCCCGAAATATATACATCTCGCGGTAAACAATTTGAAATTGGATACTCGAATCGTATTGACTTTATGGGTTTTTGCGAAAAGCACGACGTTAAATTTCGGTACTTAAAAGCTTCTCATCTCGTCGCTGCGTCTGGAAAACGATCCGCGAGTGCCAAGGGGAACCTACAGAGTCGAGCAAATAAGCGGCAAATTTGAATTCGATGTCGTCGGCGCGAATCGAACCGAGGCGACGCGACGGGTTGCACACTTGAAACGATTCGAGAACTTTCTATACGGATCTTCTGTACACGAAACTCTCAAACTCCTTACTTTTTTTCTACTTTTTTTTCTTCCTTCGTGACAATAGCCTCACGCATCGCAGCTCATGAATTCTCATAAATTAGTGATCATAATCGACGAGGAGGACAACTTCAGACATGCACGAAGATACTCAACTTAGGGACTTTTTCAAAATCGCTGTAGGTATTTGTGAAAAAGTTTTTCACGCGTAAGTTCGGCACGTCTGCACTTACAACACCGCTCGAAGTCTGTGTCGACCACTCGGTACTGCTATATGCGTAAAGAGTCTTCCGTGTGCTGAAGGAAAATACGAGAGACTTGCTTCTTTGGCAACGAAGAGCGAATGTTTGATTGTATCAGCAAACATACAAAGGTGTAGACCAGTACAATTAGTAGACATAATAGAGGGGAAAATGTCCGGAGAGCTGAATTTTAGCACAGAGGGTTGGACGGTAGCACACTGATTACCCTACTGAACAGGAATCCCAGGATCGTCAAGTCATTCCAAAGTGCAAAACCCCTTCCCCCAAGATCAGCTTCTCCCAAGAATTTTGGAACAAAAGTTGTTCCGTATTAAATTTTACACAAGGAAGATATTTTATAATTTTTTCCTAACTGCTCCCAAAGTGTCACAAATAGAGGTTCCTTACTACCCTGTATTTTGCCGTACATTAGCATAAGCCTTTGCGGAGAAAACACAGATTTTTGGTAATTTCCTCGGTCTTAGTTGTGAATATATAGGTACATCACATCTGCGCTATGTTACGATACCGCAGGCTAAAGAGGCGACTAAATATACAATGTTATATTAGCCCATTTACTTAATCATTATCTGGAGTCAGACCGTGTGACCCCTTACTCCTCGCTTTCATTTCGGCCAAGTTCCGGCAAATTCTCACTAGGAATATAAGGGCAGGCGCGCTTGTATGATCAGTAACATGTCCCACAGGTCTCACAGACTTTAGCAAACAGTAGGGATGCAAAACAACCCTGGACACGTTTCTTTATACTTCCATCTACCAGTCCTTAAAATGTCCCATTCATTAATGATAATTTTGTTATTCTGTTTCAGGTTTTGAGCAGTGAAGCTTCTGTTAGGCTAATAAAATAGCGTAAAATCTTGGAAACTGTTGCCACAAATAGCTATGACTGATGATTGATTATTAATAATTATTCTGTTTTTCTCGATACTCAACAGTTTTTTCTATTTCTAGTCATTTGCATGTTCCTCAGAGACAGGGTAAGTTGTACAGACTACGGGTGATTCTCCGAAAAATGGACAATTCAACGTGGACAAAAACGAAAAAAATGAGGTTCACTTTTCAAATTTTTTTTGTTGAAATCGATACTAGGGGTGTTGAGAAATCATATTCCGGTACCGGCCGGGCTTAAATTTGATTTTGGAGGGTTGTAAAAAAAAATTGTTGTCCACGTTGAAAGACAAATTTTTCAAGTTTACATAGTGTGATAAGATGAGGCTGTACGATCACACAGCGGCACGTGGGTTACAATCTCATGGATCACGGTTTTATGAAGTACCAAAATTTCATCTAGGAAAGTAGTCTCTGCACGACGAAGATTTAAAGGCTGTTTCTACGGACTGCTTCTAAGTGTCGAAAGATTCACGTCCTTCAGCGTGGATACAAGGAATAAGTGAGTAGCCACGTTGAATAATATTTTATGTCCACGTTTAAGGACAAAATCGCCTTTTCCCTTTTCCCATTGGGTAAATATGCGGAAAATATTTGATACATGTTGCTGAATGTAATGTGGCCAACATTAGTTATATTATTACGTTTTTACAAATTCGGAGCTATAAATTCAATATGGCTGTTGATGTCCACGATGAAGGACACTTTTTTTTAGAAACCAGGATCTCAACAATAAATGAGTATTTTAGCATACAAATTATCATTATTTCACAGAAGTTCTTACACAGCCTTCTAGAGGAAGTTATGAGGAAGTTATATGAGCATTTGAGAGAAGTTTATGCTTATAGTGGAACCCTGCAGAAAGGTTTGAAAATTATCCACGTTGAAGGACATATCTCTTCCTAGACACAACTTTGAGGTATTCTAAAGGTTACTTAACTTGGTTAGAAAAATATTGTAAGACCTATACCGTGTTGCCTCAACTTACCTCTTCAACAATGGGAAACAGTAGTTCCTGAAAATGATGTATTAAACCCTTCCAGCAAGCAAAAAAAAAAACGGAACTAGGCAAGGTTGACACCCACGCTGATGGACATTTCAGGTGCATTTTCGATTTTCTAATGATGTTCTGCTGAACTAGGGAGAGCTTTTACCACTGTCTCCATCCAGAAGAGTTCATTTCCTCAATTTTGATACATTGCGCGTAGCATTCTGATAATAAGTGGCAGAGTTACAGCCTATTTACATGAATTGTCCATTTTTCGGAGAATTACCCCTAGACAGAGTATAAAAGGATAGATTGTATGTATGAGTTGCGGAGATTATCTTTCAATCGTTCTATGCCAATGCTGAGCTATAAGAAGTTATGACGAACAGATATGTAGGTACTTCGGATGTTCTCAAAACTGCACGTTTGTTTTAACAAGTTCTGATAGTATTAGTGATAATTTTGGTTGTGCTTGTTCTTCTTCTTTTCTTCTCAATTCAGTCACAGTTCAGTTCAGTGGTGCGTCATTTCAGATGCGTGGTTTTTGGAAGTGTTCACTGATCTATGAGAATAATGGGATGTGAATAACATGTCTCATAAATATGATGAAAGAATTAATGCCTAATTTTCGTATTCTGTTTCAGGTTTTGAGGGATGAAGTCTTAGCGTTGTGACTGTCTTCACCTGAGAACGAAACAACGGCGCTCCTCTCTGCGGTGATTGTAGGAGTAGTGACGCTGTCAGGAAATGTAACTGTAATCAGATAGCAGCAGAACAATGTCGATGCATAACTGGTATTGTTCGCTGCGTGTGGCATCGGCACCGGCATCGTATTTCTTATCACCATACAGGATTGTTCAGTGCAATCCGGATAACTCGCAGCGATGACGCATTTTTTACTTTATCATGTCTTATCTTCAACATGACTGTAAATTTTATTTGAACTGAAATAAAATTCTTCTCTTGTCTTCAGCGGATGATGAATTACATAAATAATATGTATAGGTATGTAAAAGAACACAGAAACGTTTTCTAGCCCCGCAAATTAGTTTCATTTAAATTCGAGAGTCATTATTTTGTTAATTTGTAGGCAGTTCCTTCAGAGAAAGTTGCTTTTATCTTGATCTTTGTTGCGCGACTGCAGTCTGCAGCTTCATAGTTTGAAGATTTGATAGTAAAGGCACAGTCGACCCTCTTCGAGTAGGGTAGCTGCTTGCTTTTAGGGTGTTTGTCCGCGCGCAGCGCTGCAAGCACACCCTATTCCAATCGAATTTTCATCATTTTTCTTTAAATACGAATGAATTGTTTACAGATCATAGTTCAGTTTTAGTTCAGTTTCGTTCTCTGTCAACTGCTGCCATCTATCGATAAGTCGGTCTACTTAAATTATGAATGTGTTCTCTCCGTTACGACTTACAAATGCAGCTTGGAAAGATGAAAATCAAGATTCTCATTCTTGTGTATTTTTGTTTTATTGCATAGACGTTGGTACTATGTCTGAATATAACCTTCAACATTTCAGATTTGGTTTTGTTTTATTAATACCAGTAGGAAGTTAGCACAAGAACACCTTTTAAAAATGAAGCATAACAGAACTAAGGGGTCCTTTCAAACTATTTCCGCCGGGCTCCTTAGCTGGTTATGAAAAAAAAAAAATTCTTCTCATTTTCTTAAACTAAATAGAAAGAAATTCCATACAATTATATGCCTGCAGATCCATAACATGGCTACTTTTTCACAGGAACAACTTGTGCTTAGATAACAATATCATCTTTCAAATTTTCGTAAACAAGCGAAACAAAAACTCTTCATTTCGATTTTTCCAGTATAATTTGAAAAAAGAAAAATCTTCTCGGTCATCTCAAAGCGAACTATGGTCCCATTTGCCCACTCCACACCATTATTACAGGTCTGAATGTTAGCGAATATAAGAGATCTACAAAGCGTATACATTTTGGTCCATTTTCTAGGACATTATTGGAATTAGATTCTCCAGCTCTGAGGTACAGAATTGTATCCTCGCCAAAAATAGCAAGAACGTTTCCGGGAACATGACATAAAAACTTAACGTCAGGAATCCAGAGAAAACTTTTGTTCTGAGCTTACTGAAAGTCTCAAAATCAAGGAAACCATTTTGTTTAGCCGGTTCTTTCACGCCAAATTTTGCAACTTTTTGTTCAATCCACAAGTTACGCTGATTCAGTTTCGTTAAATTGAGCCACTTTTGGTCCTTTTCAGCTTATTTTGAACAATTTAATGAGAATGTGAAATAGAATGTCTCTTTTTACCTGATACAATGAATATCGTGCCTCCGATGAACACGAATACTTTTCGGTCCCTTATGTAGTGCCCGTAAAGGTAACCCAGCTCGCCGAATAATTGCACCAAACTGGCTACTATAAAAAAGAACACAGACTGTCTGACAGCATCTGAAAATAAAAACAAAATCGGTTAATATAAAAATTTTAACCAAACTGTCATTGAACATTTGCACAGGGATCTGGTGAAAATGATTCAAGCTTTCCAGATAAGTTCAAATCTGCTTTCAAACTTGAGCTTAAGTCATTTTTCGACCGATTTCAATTTACTTGTTAAGCGGATTCCTGCAATCGTGTTTGGACCAAAAATGTAATCAAATTTTCAGTATGATTGATCCAAACAAACATCTTTTTTTTTTTTTTTTTTTGCAATGTCAAACTAGCCCCACGAGTTGAATCAAAAATGTAATTTTACATTTTTGAACTTCTTGCATTAGTACATTTCTTTTGGATCAGTTTGGGCTATTTGAACGAAATTCGGCCTCTAATTTTTTTCTTAGAAAAATATCGGGAACTATCAAATTTACAAAAAAAAAAAATCAAACCAAAAGTCTCTCTAGTAAAACTGTACATAAGAAATGTTCTCATCAGTCCCCCCTCCCCAACTTGTACATAAGAGGGGAGTCAGAATGACTCTTCATATTACCATGCATTAACACAAGCCTTATAGGAGAAAAGGTATTTTTGACATTCTTATGGTATCACCGAGTTTTGTGAGCAGCAAAGCGGCTAATTACCCTCAAACCCATTTTTCGATATTACCATTCACTGATCCCTGGAATTTTTTCCTCTCTCCTCTTCGCCATTTTTGGGTAAAATATTTAAAAAAATTGTGTTCTTCATTGTTTCATGACTTCGGGAGGACATTAGAAATAGTGGATTTATTGAGCATCAAAAGCTCAATTAGAGAATGACGTATCAGCTGTAGGGGTTTCGGGGTCAGCAAATTCAATTCTAATATTATTTTCAGGCTAAATTCAAAATTGTGGCATTACGAGGAAAGGGAGAGAAAACCATTTGACGCAAACTATACAGGGCTGGAGCTTGGAAGAGTCTCACACGATGAGTGAGTGAAGAGGAAGAGGCAGCGCGTCCGGCTGCGGGGGACCTGAAATTTCCAGGCGAGTGCTCTGGGAGCGCGGACCTCGGTCAGTAGGGAACCCCGTGGTGGCCTTGGCAGGACGCGCGCACCGTTCCGGCCAGGAGAAATGGGGGCTCGGGCCCGGCCCCAAAGCGTCCCCCTCGGTACTGATGCGATGCCCGAAAGGGTAGTTTCCGGTGCCGGGGGTGCGGTGTCTCAGGGGCCACTTTGGCATGCGTGCATCGCCATACGTCCCACAACACCACCAAACGAAACGGTTGTCATTTTGTGGGTTTTGAAGGTCGCTGAGAGCTCGCTTTTGACCTCAGTTACACCCTAAAATGAAAATTGTGGTATTGGGAGGAAGTGAAGAAGCAGAGAGGCAAGTAGGGTTCAACAAAAAACAATATGGGTATCATTTTGTCGCTCTTAATTCTAAATATCGTACATAATTCGTAAATCGTAATTGTAATCAATTTCAATTTCAAACTTCACAAAGTTTCATATTATTTAATCAGGATTGACCAGGATTTATATCCTCAGGTATTTTAAATCCAAATTTCCAAAAATCCTTATTCTGGATTTTGGATTTTAAATCCTTTTTCAAAAAGGATTTTGGATTTCGGACTCAACTCCTAATTATTAGGCTTAAGGATTTGCATTTTGATGATTCCAGAAATAATTAAAATCCGAATCCAAAAATAGGGGGCTTGCAGCGCTGCGCTGCGGCGAACACCCTAAAAATACTAATTTCATCAATTAACCATTTACCATTGACTTATTGATATCTTGAAAATCTAACCTTACATACCTGTTGATAGTTTTACATCTTTTTTGTTGTCGTATTCTGCGAACGCGGAGGAAATTAATTTGGTCACCTGTTAGCAGGGACTGAAAGTCGAACGATAAAGCTTTCGCCTTCAGCTTTAGCTTTTGATTTTGAAAAATACTGCTTCCGCTTTTAGGCTTTCGGTCAGCTTTCCAGCTTTTGACTTTTGGATTTTCGGGCAGTTATTACAATATCGTCGTTTTTCAATACAACCATGTTATGTCCAAATTTTTCGATGTTTGGATTTTTACAGTTTCGGGTAGGGTTTAAAAAGGTCTTTAAGTAGGTAGTAGTCTGAAAGCCAAAAACTCAAACATGAAAAAATTAAACCCTAAAATACAATTGTGCTATGTCCAAACGTAAACCTTTTCGTACAATATAACTACTGTGTGAATTGATGAATTGAAGCAGCTTGACTGTAATCACACGGATCGTAGCTTGTTTGATGGTAATTCGTGATTAAAATGTCATTTTTAATTGATATTAATATCATTATTATCGAGATTCCATATCAGGATGGTACAGAACAAGATACAGTATTATCAGCCCGAGTAATAGAAACTGAAACCAAATTAATTTTGTTGGTAGTTGAAAATTTCTTTATCAGTTTACTCGAAAACTTGTAATTTGAACATAGCATGGTTGTATTGAAAAGCGACGATATCATTACTTCTTTTTTTTTATTCCCCAGTTGCCAAGCACTTGGGTGCCTTTAGGGTGTTTAAGACTCTCAGGAGTTGAGTTTTAGCAATTCTCATTATCAGTGGTCTATACTTTTGGTTTTCGGTAAACAGTTGAAAAAAAAAAAAAAAAAATGAAAAAGATTCGGCTTTCGAACCCAATCGGCTTCCGACTTTCCGCTTTGGCTTTCATGCCAAAATCGTTCGCTTTCGCGGTTTTCCAGCTTTCGGTTTTCGCCTAGCTTTCAGTCCCTGCCTGTTAGTAAGTAAGAAGTTAGAACGCTGAACGCAAAGTCCTAAAAGTTTCTCTCTTCCACTGATTACAATTAGTATTTTAGCGCTGAGCTAAGACAACAGAAATTGTATGCTAACGTCCTCAGCCAATAGTAGACTGAAGATTGTGCGGGTGGTTACTGCTGAGTTGCTGAAATTTAGAAGTCAAAATTCAGATTATTGGATTTTGGATTTCAGATTCTTTTCAAAAAAGGATTTGAGACTTTGAATTCAAATCCTTTTTTTTACCAGGATTTTGGATTTTGGATTTAAATCTTACAGTTCCCGGATTTTGCCCATTCCTGATTCAAATTCACCACAATGCAGCATTACAGACTAGATCACCCTATCACTGTTATCTGTCGTTATTCTATGTTCTTCTACGTTATTCTGCGTGATTTAGTTTTTCTACTTAATTTTACGTTTATTTTACGTTTACATCATTATTCTACGTTATTTTACACGCAACGTCAAACAACATTTTTTACGCGTAGAAGAACAACCCTGATTAAAACACAACCGAAGCCATAAGGGCTTGCATCGCATTCAAGTTTTAAAGATAGTTGGGGAGGTAGAATTGATTGAAAATAGGAGGGAACTCATCAAATGCTTAGGAGGATTACAGCACCCCTGGCTTTGTGCCCGACGATTCACAATTCACTACGTCGGGCACCAAGCGACTCAAAATGGCGGATGTCAGTATTCGGCTGTTCCTATAGGTGTTCTACTCTCGCCGCCCTATCTGCGTGAGAGTTTTCTTTCTTATTTTCCAAGACTACATTAGGTTTTATCTCGTTTAGACTTATGGCGAGGGGATTGTATCACACCCTGTCGGAGGTGATTTATAACAGGTTGAATCTGGGATGTCAAAATGCGAGCTATTCCGTCAAAAGTAGTTGGTAAGCTATTTGTCAAGAAGACAATCCAACAATTTGAAAACCCCCGTGCGAGACGGCCATGTTCACAATTCAGAAGTTACACCGGAGTAATCGCGGCCACCGAATTAAATCCGCTCGACGCGGTATGAGAAGCTTCTCGAATATTTTTCGCGGCTCACTGTAGCGCCGAAAACTTTCAAATGTTGTACCAATCGTTTGGCGGATTAGCGAAACCGAAGTAATTGGAGGATGAACACGAACAGCGAAAACATTCGTGCAAACGGAATTGCCGAACTATAAGTCCTGGACCGTGGCCAAATGGTGGCAATATTTAATCTGTTTCGTTCGGGCGATACTCGAAAGAGCGCGGCAAGTATTATGACAGAAAATTTATGAATTAAAAATGCTCCCGCTTGGCGGTTAATGCGGCTGTCGTCGACAAGACTCTCCGGAAATTATAAACGAGTCTATGCGTAGGATTTATAATGGCGAGGGGGGGGGGTGCACAAAAGGGGTCTGCTCGAGATTCGAAAATCACAATAACGGAGGTCGTACACTTACATGGTATGGCGAGCGACGAATCCACCGGATCCGGGTAGTACGGCTCGGAGGCGAAGTACTCGATCATCTCGCACGAAATATCCGTATCTCCGTCTGCAACTCCGATAGAAATAATCGATTGTTAAAACAAGAAGTACAACAGGGGTAGTAACAGGATATTATTCTACGGGGTTAGTAAGTGAGTGATTACTGGTGAGTGTGAAAGTTGCAGCACGAAAGGAATGGCCTAGACATATTAAATCCACATATGAAAGTACTCTTTTTTTTTTCCTGATAATTATGATGGATAACTACTTCATACAAAAAAACATCTACAAATATTGCCGACAAGTACAAACAGAAGAAACGTGCGAGCTACTGAGAAGATGATTTCCCTCAGCAGCATCGAAGGGGTAGTATCACAAGAGGAGGGAGCTTACAACTAGATCCGCAGGGTGTTTCCTTCGGAGCAGGAGCGTCTCCCATAACGTAACTAGCAAAGATACCGCGAAGTGACTCTCATGTCTATTGGCATAGGTTTTAAGTCTGGTCAACGGTCGAGATGCCGAGATCGAAATGAATTTGGGAGTTACACATAAACCAAGGTGCACCCCCTATTGACAAAGACGATGCGATTTTGGAAAAAAAAAAAACGCACTGCGATATCGCAACTGCTACCGTGGGGAAAAAATCGCATCGCGATTGAAGCATCACAGGTGGCAGTGCGAGTCGCAGTGCTTTAGTGGCTTCGTCAGTCGCATGCTACTTTAACAGAAAGTGGCATGCGATTACGCCTGCGGCTGTCGTAGCCGCAGAGGCATGCGTCAGTAGCTCCGACAGGCGCATTGAAAATCGCATCGTGAATCGCCTTCGATACCACTATAGTTGAAAGTCGCATCGAAACTCGCATGCGACTTCGCCTGCCACTGTCGCGTCGAAAGTCGCACCCAATGCGATTTGTGATGCGATTTTCGAAGCGACTTTTAGCTATAGTGGTATTGGAGGCGATTCACGATGCGATTGACAATGCGATTCTTGATGCGACTGTCGTAGCTACTGACGCATACGTCTGTGGCTACCACAGGCGCAGGCGTTATCGCATGCGATTTAGGGTACAACTTTCGGCCGTAGTCGCATCCGGTGCGCCTTTTGATGCGATTTTGGATGAGACTTTTAGCTAGAGTGGCATCGAATGCGATGCGTTTGCGAATGCAATTTCTGATGCGACAATTACATCGTGAATCGCATTCGATGCGTTTGGGGATGCGATTTTGGCTGCTATATTTATAGCCAAAATCTGGGAGGGTGCAACTGTGGCCAATATATGGTGTTAGCCAAAGTCGTGCGAGGATTACTGTGCAGTAAAAAAATAGATGTAATATAATAAATTATATGAGATTAGTATATGGTTGTATTAAAAAATACATTTGTATGCAACAATTAGGGATATGTCTGCGTTTACACCATGCATGAAAAGCAGTCATATAGTATGACACAACCCCATAATTTTGAATTTTGAATGTGATGCCACAGCTCTTAGCCTATCAAAGCCCAAAGGCTTCGATAGTTGACAGGGTTGCCCACAAGGAGGGAGCTGTGTTTTGCATCAATGGAATTATGCTATTAACAGTTTAAATGACTTTTTTTTTTTTTTTTTTTTTTTCAACAGAGTGGCTACCACTTTTTTCTTAGAACAAAATTTCCTGACTTTTCCCTGACTTTTTATGTAATTTTTCCTGACCTTTCCCCACTTTTTTCCCGACTAATTCCACAGAATTTTTATAAGTTATAATAAAATGACCAAACTGGGAAATAAGTACAAGTACCTACTATAGTGTGTTGTATAGTTGAAGTCAATAACCAAGACAAAAGTAAAAACAGTTTTTTTGTTGTTGTTTTTTTGGGGGGGGGGGTATAAAAAATTGGGACGCTTACAAGGCTTATACATACAACGAGTGTGTAGATCAATTTTGATTTATAAGATTCAAATTTTTGACACTGAAAATTCAACGACATAAAGCAAAAGAAGAAATTAAAAATATATAATAGTAGAGTATTTCTTCTCAATAATTTCCGATTTCTGAACGTTCATCAAAACTTGACTTCCACCCTGATACTATTCTCTCAAATTCTTAATTTCTGTACCCAACTCTTCGATCTGGTGACGAGCATCTTCTAATACTAATCTCTTCTTCTTCTCCTCAATTTCCTTCAATTTTTCTGCGGCTTCTCGTTTTTTGGCTTTTGCTTTCGATTTTCCATCTTGTCCTACTCTTTTCTTGTCTATAGCCTCCTTGTACAGACTATGTGCCTTTCTTACAGCGTGAATAATACTCTTATTCATAACAACCTTCACTACTTTTCCACCATGGTACATGAGCGTGTCATACACTAACCTCTTGCCAACAAAAGACTCATTTCAGAGGTTTTTTACTAAGATTTCTTTATTTATAGAAAAATGTTTCTCAACGAATGCATTTCCATACGAGAGAATTGGTACCATCTTTAGGAAATTGATTGGAGCAAATTTATCACCTTCATGAGGAATTAATTCGAACCATAAATTATCCAGCCTATGCTCAGGATTAGGTATTGACATTTTTCTCACTGTTTCATCAAAAAATGGTCTTTTCCAAACTTTGATCAAATTGTTTTTCACTTAGTCAGCTTGAATTGTACGTCGGCGGTCAGCCTACTAGACAATCAATACAAGGGACAGACCTACATACTCTAATCCAGTCCCACTGAACTCACCCGCCTCTTTGGTAACATATTACTTCTATCTCAGCTTCATATTCATAATGCTCATTGCTCGTTGCGAACATATAAGGTTAAAAGTAGTTAAGCCCTGAAATCGAATGGGGGGGGGGTATTTTTCCAGGCCGGCAACTTGGTTAGCCACCAAGCTCTTTTAGGGGGCAGCGGAATTCAAAATCAACACAAGTTTTGCAATGTTCGAGCACAATTCATCTACCAAGTTTCAAACCACCACCCACTTTTGGGGGAGGGGATGGGCATACATTTCCCAAGTCCCACCCTTTAGGGGGTAGCACAATTCAAACACAATTCATTTACACAGTTTCAGCCCTCAAATTGTATTTCGGGTGGCAGCATTTCCCCGACCCTCCATGGTGATTCACCCCTTTGGGGAGCAGCACAATTCACAACAGTATCAGCACAACTTGTTCTAGTTTCTTCGGTGTGCGGTATCGACATAAATAGTTTTCAGCAACGCTCTTTTTTGTTGCACACGAAATTAGTTTCATGCAACGTTTTTCTTTTCAGTTTCTTTGGTGTGCGCCCTGCCTAACATTACAGACAACATTTTTAAAAAAAATCCTATTCCTCCCCCTTTGAATTCATAATTATTAACCCCAATGAGCAAACACTAATTCTTTATTTATATTTCATCACTATTATAAGCAAACAAGTGTTTTTTTGTTTTTTTTTTTGTTTTTTTTTACAACAAATTGCACCAATACTATTTTTTTCCACCTTGTAATTCGTAATTGTTCACCCCTAGCTGAAGTGGTAGCCACAATTGCCTCATTAGTGGTAGTGGATGCAATTTTGAATGCGATTCGGAAGTAAATCGCCTCGTTGATAGTGTCGAGTACGATATAATGCCGAATCGCATTTAAAAACGCATCCACTATGACTTTCCAGTATTATAGTTGCCATGATAGTCGCACTGGAGGCCTCTTTGAATGCGATTCGGCATTATAATCGTACTCGATACTACTAACGATGTGATTAAAATACCGAGTCGCATCCAGAGTGGCCACCAGTACGACTGTCGAGACGACTAATACTCAAAAGTCGCAGTGGAGGCTACTCGCGATGTGATTTGGAATTCAATCGCCTCGTAAGAAGCATCGAGTGCGACTCACAAGGCAACTGAATCCCATATCGCATCGCGAGTAGCCTCCACACGCTGAATGCGGATTCTAGATTCTCGAATGCGAATTCACCGATTCTGGTAGCTACCACAAACGAACACACGAATTTCCGCACCATTTTTCATTTAAAACGAATGAATTAATCGTTGCACATTTTCACATTGATCAATATATAGTATTAGGTAATTTCGTCTACTAATAACAAATAGCTGCTATGATATGATCGCCATATTCATCATTTACTAATTTCAGGGCGATTGTAAGATTGTAAAGATGAACCAACAATCACCCTGAAATTAGTATGTGGGATAGAGCACTGCACGAGTAAGTAAAAAGTAATCGGATAAATAATCGCCGAGTATCACAACCTGACGATGGCGAGTATACTCGGCATCGTTTCAGAAAGTATCACCGGTTACATTTACCGCATGATTACAAATAATAATCGTCAGAATGACATTGTGGCATCGTGGCGATTACGCATCGTGAATTGGTACCAGCTTATAAAGAAGAAAAAGAAACATGCTACATATTTTTACATTACCCATCATCATGATACATGCACAAAATACTTGAGCATTCCAGATTGATAAACCACAACACATTTTGTAATCACAGATTTAAATAGTTATTAATTTTACCACACTTTTTTATTTTATTAAATATTTTAAATTTATTATATTATTTTATAACTTTTTACAAAGATTAATATCTTAGGTGGAGGCGGGATTGACGCATGTCTTAGCCCAGTCCCTCGCACTAAGTTATTAAGGTTAATATTAATTGCTTAATTATCTAGTCTATAAATGAAATTAATTAGTTCTATTTAGGTGTTAATCTTAACTATTATACTGTGGTTTTATTTTCATAACCCTGTGCAGATAATCCAGAAATATTTTAATCGTTAAATTATTTTTTGTTGGTGCCAGATCTGATAGACTGTTTCCCTTGATTCCCAATTCCGTACGTAGTTTCATAAAGAAGTCACATTTCAGTAGGGTATGAAGCACATCCTCCTCCACACCAGAGCCACATAGATGACATTCCCGACAGTCTGTTATTTTGTACCGTTCCAAATATTGTCCAAAATTTCCGTGTCCACAGAGACATTGAGTGATGAAATAGTTAGTATACCAGTTCTTGTTTTTGTAGGTGATATGTTAATTCGAGGTAGTAACTGATAGGTGATTCTTCCAGTGAGACTATTTTCGTATTCATTTTGCCATATTTGTAAAGTTTCCTCAATTATATTTTTGATTTTTATTTTCATTTTTTGTTTATTACTTTTATCGGGGTATTCTTTATTATCTATTAATAACCTACTTTTGAGTTTTTCGCGTTTGATTGTATTTGTTAAGTTCATTTGGTAATCGATGGGAATAATTCCAGTGATCGCGTGTATAGATGTGTAGCTTACTGTTCGATACGCGGAGGCGATATTTATCAAAAGGCTTCTTTGAAGTGATTTTAATTTATCTTTTTGTGTTCTATTCAACTTCGGGTAGTATACTGGGGAACAGTATTCAGTAATTGATCTAAAGATTGCATTATAAAGTGCTTTTCTCTTATTGAAATCAAATCCGTAGGTATTTCCATACAGTGCTCTAAACAGGTTGAAATACTTTTTTATTTTTGCGGAGATGTAATCTACATGTTTACAGAACTTGAGTTTGTCATCGATTATTAAACCTAAATATTTAATTTCATCGCACATTTTAATTTTTTCGTTATCAACTTTTACTACGTTTTGAATTTTGTTTCTTATTTCCTCTTTGTCCTGCCTTCTAGAGATGAGTATCATATTAGTTTTAGCAGTGTTAAAACAAAGTCCAAATGACCTTATTTTACCATTTACTTTCTCAATCACGATGTTTACCAAATCCATATCCTTTGTGTCATTTATCCCACAGATCAGCAATATGTCGTCCGCATAACTTATCGAATGGATTTTACCTGGAATGTCGTACCCATGGATCTGACTGATGACAGTGTTGAATAGGATGGGTCCTAATACAGAACCTTGAGGCACCCCCCGCAGTTAGTTCTTTCTTGGTGATTATTCTACCTTCGTCATCGTAGTGACCAACTGATCTATTAGTTAGGAAGGATTTAATCAGGTTTATTATCGTCTTTGAAATATTTCCCTGCTCAAGTTTACTTAAGATAGCCAGCCAATCTATGTTGTCAAACGCACCAGAAATGTCAAAACTAATTAACAATACGTGTCTTTGGGTAATTTTAAGTTGGTCGATGTAGAACATAAGTTTGTTTGTAGCGGTTTCGGTGCATCGTGATGGTCTGTAGGCGAACTGATTCGCGTGTAAAATGTTGTTAGAATTTAGCTCTTTTTGAATTTGAAGTTTGTTTTTGATTATATTTTCTCCATTATTTTACCTAAGGTTGGGAGTAGTGTTATTGGTCGAAATGCTTTGTGGTTGTTTGGTTCTTTGTCTGGTTTATTTAAAAATTTTATTTTACCTTGTTTCCAGACCACTGGAAAGCACATCAAATCGAGGCATTTTTGGTATATTGTTTTAAGAATTCTTCTGTCTTTGTTGTGTAACCATTTTACGAATATATTTGTTATCCGATCGTAACCACAAGCCTTCTTATTCTGTAGGTTCTTAATTATGTCACTAAGTTCCTCGGTTTTTAATTTTAATTTTATATCTTTTTTATATGTAGGTAAATTTACAGCGGTGGTAGGGAATATTGCGTTTAGTAAATACTCATATTTATCTTTTTCACGACCACACCTAGATCTTGAAACACAACACTAGCAATGAAAACAAAATAGATTTATGCAAAATTGCTACAATACAATTTATGCAATAATTTTTTTATGAAGGCATGGTGTTGATAACACAGACACATCTAACTGTTGCATGTGCATATGGAGGGGGAAGCGTGTCTCGATGCCTCTGAGGCATCAAGAGTAACAGTCGATACGATTTTATTTGTCAAGCCGCATTGACTGCCACTCTCGATACCATAGACGTAGGTAGCGTCTGTCGATACGTCTGATGCATCGATAGTGGCAGTCGATGCGATCTTATTTTTTGAGTCGCATTGACAGCCACTAACAATACCTCAGAGGTATCGACAGACGCAGCGCCTATCGTATTGAGAGGCGCAGTTTATGCGACTTTTTTTTTTGCTTTGTGGCATCGACTGCAACTTTGGATGCTACAGTCGCTAGCGCCTGTAGTTGCGACTGTAGCATCCAGAGTAGAACTCGATGCGATTTTTTTTTTTTAATTTTTGAAAAAGGCATCGATAATGGTATCGACTGCTTCCAGTCGCATTGATCGTATCGTAGAATCGCACTCGATGCGACTGGTAGCAGTGCGACTCTCAGTTTCTTTTGTCACTAGGGGCCTGTTATAGTTCGGAACACCTTGTCTTGAACCCTTTAGACAACTGCTCTATTGCTGTTGGCTGTGCAGCCCCGCAGGTGAATAGCGTTACACTCTATCGATTTCAGCAATGTTAGATGAAACAAACATTTTTTAGTCAGGGCCTGTGCAGAGTTGCGATCCATAATCCAATACATCTGGCAAAAGGTAGACTCAGCTCTTCGCGTTCTCTTTTTTCACATGCACCTTTGCAATTCAGCTTTTTATCGAGGAGCATCCGCAGATACTAAGCCGAGTCGTTACATAGTATCTGTAGACCATTAAGGAAAACATGTTCATAGTGATGGGGGTGAATGGCAAAATCAAAGTACACTGGTTTGAGTTCGTTCGCAGCAGGCTGCAGGTTAACAACCACTTCTGGATGAGTATCTGGTGACCTGAACTTCACCTGACTCAAGTTCTGATCGGCCACTGGTACTTGGGCGCTTACTTACATCGGATGGCGATAGCGCCGAGCCCCGTGTGCACGCACTGTGATCGAGCGGCGGAAGACAACCCCGGGCACAGTCTGTTCGAATGTGAGGCCTAGGAGTTTCTTCTCTCACTTCCTTTCTTCTCCCACTCAGCCTAAAGGCGTGCGGCTCTGTGGCGTAGCGGTATAAGAACTCGGCTTCATAACCCGAAGGTACCGGGTTCGATTCTCAACGCCGGCATCGTTATCAGTAATGCAAGATAGAACTCGTCACACATTCTAACACCGCATTCTGATAACGTACACAGAGTCACAACCACTTACAGCAGAGGCTTCCGAGAGGTGTGTAATCGGTCGCCAGTATCTGAAAGCTGTAAATAGGAGGCGCTACCTGCCGATGCTCGTTGAACTCATCACCGTCATAAAAACCACGGGGCTAGTGATACGGGTATTTGACAGGAAGATTGCGCAGTGGACCTAGGCCGATTCCCGGCAAGAAGAGAAGAGGGCTAAAGCAGCCCTGAAAGGCTCCCCGATGTCCCTGAGGTAATGCTCGAAGGGGCGGTTCCAGGGCTTGGGTGAGAGCAAATGAAAAGAGAGAGGAGGGGCGCGGGATGCTGATAATGAGATCTAAGAGGGACCAGGTGCTATAAATTAAGTTGAAGTGTGTGGCTTGGTGGTTGAGGAGGGTGAGATTGAGTGTGTCCAGTATTTCGTACAGTACGTAGTTTGCCTCTGGAGTTGGTGTTGTTGCTACTCAGCATTAGGTGATGAGGGTTGAAGTCTCCAGTTAGTACAAATGGGTGTGGAAGTTGTTCCAGGAGCGCTTCGAGGTCCGCTTGTGCGAGTGGAGTGTTGGCAGGAAGATAGATGTTGCAGACGGTGAGACGATTTGGGGCAAGAATTTGAACTGCGACAGCTTGGAGATTTGTGTGGAGACTGATTCTGTCTGCATACAGTTTGTGAGAAACTGCTATGCTGACTCCTCCATGGGCGACTACGTTATCAGCTGGCCAGTTAGAGTGGGATGTACTATTTGGAAGAGATGGTGAAAAGTTAGTTTTGAAGTGAGTTTCTTAGAGACATAGTATTTGTGGAGTGTAAGTGTGAATAAGGAGTTCGAGATCTTTGTGGTGTGAGTAGAAGCCATTACAATGCCAGTTTAATATTAGCGACATAATGACGATTATGGAGAGCGGAGTTGGATTTGTCGTCCGGTTTTGCGGTGATAGCGGTCAGGGTGCGCGAGATTCGGCCTTTAGATTTGGCGTTGTGGACGATGGGGTGACATTTTTGAAGTAGTTGGGCTAATGCATTGGCGTGGGTATTGACTTTTTGTAGGTTTATTGCGGCGTCTTTGGTTGGATTTTTGTACGAATCGATGAAGGACGCTAAGATTTCAACGGTTACCGGTGGTTTGTATTTTAAAGGTTTTAGCTGTTCTATTAGTTGTTTTGCTATCAGCGGTGGGATATCGTTTGAAGTGTCTTCTTTCCCTTTGTTGGTTTGATGTTGGGCTAAGGAGTCTTGTGATGGAATGTTGTCCAGTTCGATTAGGGTGGCGTCTTTGTACTTGGAAGAGTTGGAACCCATGGAGGGTAGGTTCTTTTGGCTGATAAAAATGGTAAGTCATTCGTGGGAAGAATATTTTCGGTCTGGACGTCAGTGGTTTGAAAGGCTGGCGAAAAACTGTCTTCCACTTCGTCTTCGAGTGTTTGGGAGCATTCTTCAGCTCTGTGACTCCTGAGGCCGCATGTGAAGCAGGCTAAGTTGTCGGATTGGCATGTAATAATTCTGTGGATGAGGGTATTTGTGAGCAATAAGCATTCGGTGAGAGGTAAACTTGGCGTCGCCAGCTAATTATGTGGCCAAAAACGTCATCTTTGGATTGACTCGGAGATACATATCGGAGAGACCAGCTTCAAGTGAAGTTTGTTTTCAAATTTTAAACAATTTTGCTGGCGAAGTTTTAACTGTCAAGAATATTTGTCAGCTAATTTTCTTTCTTCACCGTCCCCCTCCCCAAACTGAAAGTAAAGTTTCATCTTTGTCCTTGTCCATTTTGAGGGGTCAGATTTTGTACTCAGAGTTGCTAATGGGGTTGCTACTAGCCTCGATCAAACATCACTGTTGCGACTTTTATTCCTGGATTTTTTTCATGTACCCTCGCGGGGTAAACTCACATTATAATTCCGGTATCATATTGTTCTTGAAACAGTTAACTTCATTCTATGGTTTGATAGCGCCAAGAATACGCTTTATCTGCGAATGACACTTTCATGTAATTCTTCTGCTTGTAGTTTTCTTCTATCTTAATACTCGCAGAAACTTTCTACATCCCGACTTTCGCTGAAAGTGTTTCACGGTCGAGAAAACACGCGCAACAGGAAATTATTTTCCTCGGACTGTCAAGAGGAAAAGCATCGATCGGAAATTACCAACATTTCGCGATATTCTTCGACAGAGGTGTTTTTCTTCACTTTATATCAAAGAAAAGAGAGTCCGGGAAAGTCTCGAGCCCGTTCGAGTCATGAGCGGTCTCGTGTACACCTCACATGCTATTTCACTTTCCCTCCGAGTTTGCATTTCCACTTCATCGCCGTTTCCGCGTCTACACGTACAGCCGCCCACGAAAGGCTCAGACATTTTCTTTTTATCGTCTGCTCTTAATTCGGACCGGATCTGAGGATATCATTTTTGCTACAATGGGAAAAGCGTCAACGCGGGGCAGGCTGCGAGGGGCATCGGCGCCGATGATCATTCATCTCGCCTTTTTCGTTTCTCGTGCTCAGAGAGGGTCAAGAGACCACGTACGCAAAAATTGAACGGAGTCGTTTGATTTCTATCGACAGTAATTTAAGGTCCTTCGCGGTCGCAGCATCAACAACCTAGACACCCGAACGCGATCACGAAAGAATTATTTCTTCCCAAAGTGGTCCGAGACAGTTTTTTTTTCCTTTTTCTAGGTTGATAGCAAAATGCAGAGGAAAAGTTCATGCAGGGTGATTGTCATTCGTGGCGAGGGTGAAATTTCGTTGAAAATTAGTGTCTCTATCGGTCATACGAGCCGTGCAAAAGTCGTACAATTGAGGCAGTGGTCATACAAGCCATACAAATCATACCAAAATCATGCAACTGCTTCTAATTACTCACAAATTTGAAATAATATTTGTGAATATTATCAGTAAGCATTTGTGATTACTTGCAGTATTTCTTTTCAAAATATGGCCAAATTGAAATTTAATTGAGAATTTAGGTTTTTTGCAACCAGGACGGCGGGAGAGGGGGGGGGGTACAAAAAGTGCAATTGCACTGGTCCCGGATTTCTTCCAAGAGCCTGTAAAATTTAGCTCCGGCCAAATTTTACAAGCCCGCGGAAAAACATGCGGGACCAAGAAAAATTACAGGCCCTTTAAAGTAAAATACCAGAGGCAAGTTCCCAAATGAATAAATAAATAAATAAATAAATAATAATAAACAAACAAACAAAAGCAAAATTATTGCTCTAGGGCCCTGCTTGCGGCTCTCGCCGTCACTGTTTGCAACATTTTTTGTAAGAATTGTTATTATTTAATTATTAAATTCCTTCAGCGTTTTTCTTTGCAGTTAGCACGTTTTTCCAATACTTTTTTTTTTTTGTGGAAATTTTGTTCAGACGTGGAAATGGTTCAGAAAAATGTCGTACAAAAGTCATACTGTTGAAAAATTCGTATATGGTGGACACCCTAAGAGTGCAAAACTCAAACTGTGACTCAACTGTAACTGTGACTAAACTAATATTCTGGTTGGCCAATCGAGGGAAGAAAAAAAGGAGAATGAGTGAGAAGAAGAGCGTATATTAGGAGAGAGCATGCACCGAAAATGCTGTATACAGACGACAAAAGACGTTTGTAAGACCTTTGCATCGTGCTACGCGGGAGATATTCAGGCAGGACACAAAAATGTACATTCGAGAGGAAAGGATCGCCGCAGAAGCTTCAAATTTCTGATATTGTTCCGCACTCACTTACTTATCACAGGGCCCATTTTCAGCCCCATATTATCTCCAGAAGCCTAAGATTTCAATTTTTGGAAAATATCTTCAGCATTTCTTGTAATTATCCGATTGAATTTTTGAAAATACCAAAATATGGAAAATTTTAGTAGATGGATCAAAAGTTGAGAAAATCCAACAAGTTTTTTCTTGTAAGTCAATAAAAACAAATTTTGATACTTGGAAATTTTGAGTTGAGTCAGTTGGAAATTTAACAATTTTGGCTCCTGAGGAATAACTCTTTGCTACGTTCCTGACCGCCTATTCCTACTCAGTGTTTCTTGTTGAGTTTAAATTCATTGTCCAAATTTAGCGCAGACTCACGGTTGCCAAAATACATTCAAAAATATGGTTATTGCGGAGGGAGAGGGTACCATAATAAATCGAAAATAGACTATGGATCAATTTTGACGACGGATTTTAATTCGACTCGAAAAGTTGAATAATTTTCACCAGGCCCCGGAATCTCTCCGAAAAATTTTTCGCCCAAAACAATTCCGAAAGTACATATAATGGAGAAATTTCCAAAATTTTTGAAAATCAAACAAGTTGAGATGACCGCCTACTCCTACTCAATGTTTCTTTGAGTTCAAATTCGTTGTCCAAATTTGGCGCTGATCCTCCATTGCCGAGATACGATCAAAAGTTGGGTTATGAGGGAATGAGGGGCTACACTGGGACGAAAACTGACTATGGATCAATACTAACGGCGGATTTCAATTCATCTCGAAAAGTGAAATACATAGTTTTCACCAGGTCTCGGCCTGGAAGCTCTTTGAAAAATTTTTCGCCCAAGGAAGGCCTGATTTATACATATATAGGATGACCCGGTATTTTCAGGTTATGGGACCGTGGTGCCGCTGCGTGTACGTAATTACTCTGTGCTCAGGCTCTTAATGCCAGCATGGTGTACTTAACTACTTATCAGAGCTCTGGTTATTCCATGTGTTTGACTATAGTCGTTAAATGCATGCTTTGTGTATCACATGAGACAGCTTTTGTTAATTACAAGGTGCACATAGCAGAAATGAAGAACGAAAACTAAGCAATTGAAGTTTACAGTTTTCATCACTAGTGACAACTAGATGATATGAGCAAACAAAAAGTCACAAATGTCCAACGAACTTTCAATTATCAAAGCAATGACAACAACAACAAGGATGATGACAAAGTTAACAAAGTCAACAAAGATGGCAAAGTCAAAAAGACAACAAAGTTGACAAAGATGACAAAGTTGACAATGTTGCCAATAACGTCAACAAAGATAACAAAGGCGATAAAGACAACAATAGTTACTAAAGTTAAGAAAAATGATAAAGGCAACCAAGACAACACATCTGTGTAGTAACCGACGGCAAGACTTTTTGGGAGAGACAGAGGAGCATCGGGATTTGGTTGGAACCACTGCAGAGGCCTCGACTAGCAAAGAAGGTCTACAAGGTGAAAGAGCATGCACTGGAGGCTAGTAGGATCTTGCGTGAGATGTTACGAGGTAACCCAGATTTAGTCTGAGTAATGGGCGTTGAGATGCCTCGAATATTAGGCCTCACTCTAGCACGAAGGCACGTAGGAGAGACGCAAATACGAGATAACGTATAATTATACAGCAAGAGACGAACAAAGAATACATTACGTGTTACTCGACAACTTAGATCTAGATGAACGTAGGAGAAATCCTTCAGGTGGTAATCGCAAGCAGTAGGGGACAGTCGTGTACCTTGGAACAATTGTACCTTGGAACAGAGAGCAGTTGGCAACCCTACAGTGTTCAGCTAGTAAAAATTTCTAACACATGTTGTGTCTTTAGGTACGTCGACATTGTAAAACCAAAAAGTAATGCCATAACGCAAGTATTACCAGATTTGAAAAAAAAAAATAGTTGAAGGTGTGAAAGTAAAAATTTGGCTTATTAGAAAAAATGAATTTCCATAGAAACAATGAATGTAAAATTTGTGAAAAAATAGTCAGAGTGTAGCCTATCATCTGTTACATATCCCGTGTGACGCATTTATTGTAATTTTAAAGTATAGCTGGAGTATTGAGAATATTCTCCAAAAAGTAGGGTATGTGTACCTTGGAACACAATGGGGTGTTGTACTTTGGAACAGCCGGCATGTTCTTTCCAGTTAGGTCCGTGAAACGCGTAAAAGCAAAATTTTTACGTAGAAACTCACGCTCAATCATTTCGTTCCATTTTCCCGTCATTGAGGACATCCGCATTATGAAGAAAAATGACGTCATAAAATTGACTACTGTAGAAACCCGGCGTGGTATTATCAAATGTAAAGATGTGGAAACCTTCCCGTACCATGTGGAATAAATTTTTTGACGTGTTTTTAAATATTTCTACCCATTTTTTAATGTGTTCCAAGGTACAATACCCGTTTGTACCTTGGAACATTTTTTTAAAAAAAGAATTTTTTATGTCAACTTCTATGTATCAAAATGTTCGTCTTACTCTCCTCTTTCAAATGAGATATTTTCTAAAACTCCAATGTGGTTTCTATGGTCAATACCGCTGAAAATGTGTTTCGCGTTCCAAGGTGCACCACTCTCCCCTACGGATCTTCCGGGTTGGTCGTGAGATGGAACGGAGATGGTGTCTCGACGTTTCAGCACGTGGTCCACAAAGTTTTGAACTGTCACTATCGCGAGTTCAGAGTATGTGAGAGGCCAGATACACGCGATTCTCGACAATCTCAAGCAAAATAGAATTACGCACGTTTGAAGTTCACTCAGATCTTCAGAGGAGACTCAAATTTAGGTCCAACGATAGAAAATGTGCAGTTACTATTCTTCCTTGATCTTACTTAGATCACGTCCCAGAACCGAATCCTCGCCGCCGCGTTTTATCCGATGATCATCAGTAAGTTTGCCTCCTCTCTTGTTAGGTTAAGGAAGTCAGGTATTTTAGGAAAAGACGATAAGCATCGAAAAGAGCGGGCAGGAATATATTATCGGGACGGACAAGAAGTAACAGGAATAGATGTGTTTGGAGAAGTCAGAGACAGAGAATTCATTTTTCAGTATCAATCGAATATTTGATATCAACTGCCTTGATCATCCGGAAACTGCGTAGCTAGGTTATCACATCTGATAAAGTTAACAAAGTCAACAAAGATTACAAAACTGACAAAGATAACAAAGTTGATAAAAATGACAAAGTTGACAGAGATGACAAAGTTGACAAAGTCAACGAAGACAATAAATATGGCACAGACAACCATGTCAACAAATAGTACAAAGATGATAAGGTTCACAAAAATGACAAAGTCAACAAAGTTGATGAAGAGGACAAAGTAGACAAAGATGACGCAGACAACAAAGACGGCAATGTTGCCAAAGTTGACAAATATGACAAAGATGATGCAGACAACAAAGACAATAAAGTTTCCAAATATGAGAAAGACAGCAAAGTTGTCAACAATCACATAGACGACCTAGCTGGGTCGAAAATAGGCTGTGGACCAATTTTGATGATGGATTTGAATTCATCTCGAACAGTTGAATCATTTTCACCAGGTTCCCTCCTGGAAGCTCTTGAAGAGTTTTTTGCCTAAAAAATGACCGATGTATATATTTAAGTTTAGAGAAATCTTCAACATTTTTGAAAGCTAAGAAGTTGAGATAACCTCCTACAGGAACAAAAATGGGAGGCAGCTCCCCCAGCGCCAAATTTGGACAACGAATTCGAACTCAGCAAGAAAAATTGAGTAGGAATAGGCAATTATCTCAACATTTTTGATTTTCAAAAATTTCAAAAAATTTTCCATGCTTTTATACTTTAGG
The DNA here is from genome assembly GCA_031841125.1 of Acanthococcus lagerstroemiae. Lineage (NCBI taxonomy): Eukaryota > Metazoa > Arthropoda > Insecta > Hemiptera > Eriococcidae > Acanthococcus > Acanthococcus lagerstroemiae. The sequence goes on from CM063113.1 coordinate 49,323,631, forward strand.
CATTATTTGAGACGAAAAATGTTTCGAAGAGCTTCCGGGTTGAGACCTGGTGAAAATTATTCAACTTCTCGAGACGAGTTCAAATCTCCCCTCCCCTCCGTAATAATCATATTTTTAATTGTATTTTGGCAGAGGTGGGTCAGCGCCAAATTTGGACAACAAATTTGAAATATACAAGAAACATTGCGTAGGAATAGTGAGTAGGGAACAGGTGGCCAGAGACGTAGCAAAGAGTTTTTTCTGGAAGGGCAAGAATTGGTAAATTTCCAGCTGACTCCACTCAAAATTCCCAAGTATCAAAACTCGTTTATATTGATTAATAAAAACAAAAAATCTTTTTGACCTGATGGATTTTCTCAAGTTTTGATCCATCTACTAAACCCGATTCCGGCGGAATCTCGGTGGGCAAACTGACCCCCCCCCCCACACCTTCGCCAGAGTTGGGAGATTTTAATAGATGGATCAAAGGTGGAATTTTTTTTTCCATCCAATACAAACGAATTTTGATGTTTGTGAATTTTGAGTTGAGTCAGTTGGGACTTTAACAGTTTTGCCCCTCCAGGGGTTTCGTTAAGTTCTTGGTGGGTCTTATTCAGTACACCTACCTTGCTTCGGATTCCAATTACCAGCCAGTGTTGACAATCATCACTGCTCGAATGACATCAAACTTTCTACGTTTCCCGTGAGTGGTACCAGTTCGCAATCTGAGAGTGACTCGGTTTCAGTTTTTCGCATTCTCGTTCCCATTTTCCAAATAATATCGAGTCATTGAACTATTTTTAATTCGCGTCTAATGCGATCCTAACGAGGCAGATAAGCTGTTACGAGGCCGGGTTCAGCAGCCCTGTTATTTAGCCCCCTGCCTTCTATATCCACGTGGCTGCGCTAAAACTTTCGAACCGTAATACGGTTTGTCTGTCCGCCTCCCGTATGTCATTTTCAACTCCCGTTTTATCGCCGATACTAAACAGATTTATAGAAAACGAGGCTAATAACGGAATATATTCAGCAGATAGATATGCCTGTTCGCTCGTATGAATTTCGCAAATTTGCATTTAACGCCGAAACGTACGAAGCGCGCATTTTCGAAATTGGTTTCGCCGAATGCAGAGAAGCGCCACACCAGGGTCCCGGTGGAAATATCGAACTCGCGTATTCGATGGAATCGAATGTATCGAGCCGCAATTACTCTTCAAGAAAGACGATGGAGAATACGACCTGGTTTGGGTACCACTGGGCCAGCAAAAGGGTCGTTAAAAAGGCAGCGAGTTTGCATCAAAGACCGAATAGTGTGCCATGCCACTTTCTATACTTTCCACTTTCGTCGCCGCGATCGAGAGAATAAATTTTCTCTCTATATATAAACGAAATTGGAAAGTTAGAAACTGATTTATGCCGGTCATGAGGAACAACCGACGCCAACGTGCGTTGGTTTCGAAGTCGTGAAAATTTTACCAGCTGTACGACGGCTGTAGTTTCCACTTCCGTCATACTTCGATTCTAATTTAACGCGGTTGCCCGGTTTCGCTGAGCGAACCGCAAATCGTTGGCCGGATCGGCCTTTGTCCGGAATTCAGTCGCCGATCCGAAGTGGATTCGCATTGTGCGAGGGCACTTATTGGAAGTGGACACGAGGGTGGCGGGAGAAAATACATCTCGCGCTGGATAATACTTACATAGTCACTTACCAGTCACAGCGCATATCTCCCAGATACCGGAATAGGTCATTTTCAGAATGTACTTGTGGTCCGTCGAGCCGTTGTAATTGGAGTTGAGAATTCGCTCCTGGGTGCGAATCCAGTCGCTGGTGGCCATGGCGACCCATACGATGATCACCGAGATTGTGGACGAGATCGGCGTTAGAATCCACAGGAACGATACTATCTTGCCCATCGAACGTGGTCGGGTGCTCAAGTCATGCTGCAATCAGAATAGCAAAGCCAGATAATCAGTTCAGATGTTAGTTGAGAGTACCCTCTAGTTTGCACGACGAAAAAGCTCACAAGGTATACTTGTAATCGAAACTTGAGGCTGCGAAGAATATTTCAAAAGATGTCGCAGCCATGGAAAGCTACTTTCAATTGCGAATTCACAGCTCACAAGTCTCTCTTCTGTGTTCCTCCTTCATAAATCCTTAACACGGTGAAAGGAGAGCGCTAAATTTGGACAACGAATTTGAATTCAGCGAGAAAAATTAAGCAGGAATGAGTGATTATCTCAATTTTTGAGTTTTGAAAGTTTTGAAAATTTCACCGTACGCATCAGGCATTTTTTCGGCGAAAGCTCCCGGGCCAGGACCATGTGAAAATTATTCCAAATTGATTCACAGTCAATCTTCGACCTAGTATAGCCCCCACCCAGTCAGTGTAACAAAATTTTTGATCGTATCGCGGCAACCGAGGGCCACAGCCAAATTTGGACGACGAATTAGAACTCAGCCAGAAATATTAAGCAGTAGTATGTGATTATCTCAATGGTCATGATTTTTGAAAATTTTGAAAATTTCTCCATAACCATGAGACACTTTTCAGGCGGAAAATTTTTCTAAGAGATTTCGGGCCCAGACATAGTGAAAATTATTCAACTTTTTGAGCCGAATTAAATCCGTCGTCAAAACTGATCCACATTTAATTTTCTACCAGCCCCCTCCCATAGTATAAATGAACTTTGGATCGTATGTCGGCAAATGGAAAATCGGCGAGAAATTTGGAAAGGGAATTTAAATTTAACGAAATTATTCAACTTCTTGAGATGAATATAAATCCATCGTCAGAAATGATCCAAACATAATTTTCGACACAGTATAGCAGCCCACTTCCTTCCCTAAGTATAACCAAATTTTTGATCGCATCTCAGCAGTAGAAGGTCAGCGCAAAATTTGGACAATAAATTCGCACTTGGCAAAATTATTCAACTTTTTGAGACGAATTCAAATCCGTCGTTAGAATTGATCCACTCTAAATTTGCGATCCAGTATGCTTTAGCCCACCCCCCGCCTGTGTAACTAAATTTTTATTAATGTCTCGGTAATGAAGGGTCAGCACCAATTTTGAATAACGAATTTGAATTCAGCGAAAAACATTGAGTAGTACCAGGTGGTTATCTCAACTTTTTTGACTTTTATTGAAAATATTGAAAATTTCTGCATACACGTCTAGAATTTTTTCGGCGAAAAAATTTCCGCTTTGAGTCGAGACCTGGTGAAAATTATTCAGCTTTTCGAGACGAATTCAAATCCGTCGTCAGAATTATTCCACAGTCAATTTTTGACCCAGTGTAGTCGCCCCCTCCCACAGTGTGACGAAAGTTTTGATCGTATCGCGGCAACGAAAGGTCGATACCAATTTTGAACAACGAATTTGAATTCAGCGATAAAAATTAAATAGGAAGTGATCTGTATCTTTTTTGATTTTCGAAAATTTTGAAAATTTCTTGATTGCTACATCAGGCATTTTTTTCAGCGAAAAATTTTTCCGCGCGCTTTTGAGCCGGGAACTGGCGAAAATAATTCAACTTCTCGAGACGAATTCGAATCCGTCGTCAGAATTGATCGACAATCAATTTTTGACCCGGTATAGTCCTCATCTCCCCCAGTATAACTAAAATTTTGATCATGTTTCGACAACCGAAGGTCAGCGCCAATTTTAGACCATGAATTTGAACTCAGCGAGAAAAGTCCAGTAAAAATAGCTAATTATCTCAATTTCTTTGATTTTTGAAAATTTTGAAAATCTTTCCATAATCAGACATTTTTTTGGCGAAAAATATTTCAGCGACCTTTTGGGCCGGGACCTGGTGAAAATTATTCAACTTTCAAGACGAATTTAAATTCGTCGTCAGAATTGATCCCCACTAAATTATAGACCCTGTACAGCTCCTCCCCACAGTACAACCAAATTTTTGATCGTACGTCAGCAATAGAAGAGGTCAGTGAAAAATTTGGACAAGAAATTTGAACCTAACGAAATAATTCAATTTCTTGGGACGAATTCAAATCCGTCGTTAAAATTGATTCACTTTCAATTTTCGACCCAGTATTGCCCCCTTCCCATAGTATAACCAAACTTTTGATCGTATCTCAGCAGTCGAAGGTTAGCGCCAAATTTGGACAGTGAATTCGCACTTGGCGAAACTATTCAGCTTTTTGAGGCGAATTCTAATCCGTCGTCAGGGTGGGTCCATACTAAATTATCAACCCAGTATGCCCTAGCCCCTTCTCCTGCCAGTGTAACTAACTTTTTATTGGTGTCTCGGCAACGAAGGGTCAGCACCAATTTTGAACGACAAATTTGAACTCGGAGAGAAAAGTTGAGTAGTAGAAGGTGGGGGTTATCTTAATTTTTTCGATTTTCGAAAATATTGAAAATTTCTACGTAGATACTACAATAGGAATTTTTTTCAGAAAAAAAAAATGTCGCAAGCTTTTGAGCCGAAACCTGGTGAAAATATTCAACTTTTCGAGACGAATTCAAAACCGTCGTCTGAACTGATCCACAGTCAATTTTCTACCCAATATAGCCTCTCCCCCCCCCCTGCCACAATACAAAAAATTTTTGATCGTATCTCGACAACGAAGGGTCAGCCTTAATTTTAAATAACGAGTTTGAACTCAGCGAAAAAAATTGAATAGAAATACAAAATTATATCACAATTTTTTTATCTTCAAAAATTTTGAAAATTTCTCCATAATACTATACATTAGAGCTTTTTTCTGGCGAAAAATTTTTTGAGAGCTTCCGGGCCAGGACCTGGTGAAAATAATTCAACTTTTCAAGACAAATTCAAATCCGACGTCAGAATTGATCCACAGCAAATATTTTCGACACAGTATGCGCCCAGCCTGTATAGTGTAAACAAAATTTTGATCGTATCTCGGCAACAAAGGGTCAGCACGAATTTTATAAACGCATTTGAATCCAGCGAGAAAAATTAACTAGGACGTTGTCTCAATCTTTTTTGATTTTAGAAAATTTTGGAAATTTCTCGACACTATACATCAGGGATTTTTTTACGGCGACAAATATTGGACCGGGATCTGGTGAAAATTATTCAACTTTTCGAAACGAATTCGAATCCTTCGTCAAAATTGATCGACAGTCAATTTTCAACCCTATATAGTCCTTTCCCCCTAGTACAACCAAAATTTTGATCATGTTTCGACAACTGATCAGCGCCAATTTTGGACAACGAATATGAACTCAGCGGGGAAGGTTGAGTAGAATAAAATGTGGTTATCTCAATTTTTTTGATTTTTAAAAATTTTCCATACACATATCAGGCAATTTTTCCGGCGAAAAATATTGCAGCGACTTTTTGGGCTGGGACCTGATGAAAGTTATTCAACTTTTCCGAGACGAATTCAAATTCGTCGTCAAAACTGATCCCCGCCGAATTTCCAACACTGTATAGCGCCAACCCTTAGTATAACCGAATTTTTGATCATATTTCGACAACGGAAGGTAGGTGCCAATTTCGGACAACGAATTTGAACTCAGCGAGGAAAGTGGAGTAAAAATAAATGGTTATCTCAATCGTTTTCAATTTCCAAAATTTTTGAAAATTTCTACATGCATTATGCATTTTTTTCAACGACGAATATTTCCGCGACCTTGATGAAAATTATTCAACTTTTCGAGACGAGTTCAAATCCGTCGTCAAAATTAATCCGCACTCAATTTTCGACCCTGTATAGCTCCCTCTCTCCCAAGAGTATGGCCGGATTCTTAATCATATATCTCGAAAACGTAGGGTCAGCCGTCGATATTAGAAAACGAATTTGAACTCAGCGAGAAAAGTTCAGTAAAATAGGTGGTTATCCCAATTTTTTTGATTTTCGAAAATATCGAACATTTTGAAGATTTTTCCATACGACATCAGGCATTTTTCAAAGAACATTTTTTCCAAGAGTTTTTAAGTCCGGATTTGGTGAAAATCATTTAATTTTTTGAGACGAGTTCAAATTCGTTGTCAAAATTGATCCACGCTCAATGTTTGACCCTGTATAGCCCCCTCCCCTTAGTATAACCAAATTTTTGATCACATCTCGACAAAGAAAGGTCAGTGCCAATTTTCAACAACGAATTTGAACTCAGCGAGAAAACTTGAGTAAATATAAGTGGTTATCTCAATTTTTATGAATTTCGAAAACTTTAAATTTTTTCCTTTCTACGCACATTAAGTATTTTTTTCGGCGAAAAATTTTCCCGGGAGCTTTCAGACCGGGAACTGGCGAAAATTGTTCAATTTTTTGAGACGAATTCAAATCCGTCGTCAAAATTAATCAACGGCTAATTTTTGACCTTGTATAACTCTGCTTCTCCCTCGCCCTATCGTAACCAAATTTTTTATCGTATTGCACAACAGAGCATCAGCGCTAAATTTGGACAACGAATCTGAATTCAGAGGGAAAAATTCAACAAAAACAGGTGGCTACCTCAATTTTTTTGACTTTTGAAAATTTTGAAAATGTCTTCTATACTCTTTGGGCATTTTTCGGCGAAGAATTTTTCGGACCGCTTCCGGATCGAGACTTGGTGAAAATTATTCAACTTTTCGAAAAGAATCAAGTCTGTCGTCAGAATTCATCCAAACTCATTGTTCGACCCAGAATAGCCCCCCCTCCCACCCAAATAGAACCAAATTTTTGATCGAGTCTCGGCAACGAAGGGCTGTAATTCACTCGAAGTTCGTCCTGCTGTGACCCAGTAATGATCATTCAGACCCAGAGCTAAAAAGAAAAGGCATCTTAGAATGTTTGCCACGATCCCGCCTCTACAAAGGGGCTCGACGATACAAATGTTCAGTAAAAATTATCGAAATAAGGTCAAAATAGTCTTTTCTTGGATAACATTTTATAAAAAGGCGAATATTTTCCCGGTCGTTCCGCTCGCGAACCTTTATGGACAGCCAGCAATGACTGCCCCGGGCTCGGATTTTCTCTCCACAGTCCTGGTCGAACCAGAAGCGGATTGACCGTTCAAATTACCGCGAATTTTCCAGGTGAGTCGGTCCAATTCATAACATTTTGGTCTTAGCATTTGAAAGTTTTGGGCCGCTATAGTGATTGATAGGAAGAGCAGAGAAAACGAAACACACGGTCGAGTGGCAATGAAAATAAAAGATTGGGCCGATGTAATGATATTTTCACAGTAGCCAGGTCCATATCTGATTTGAATTCGTTGAAACTCTTGACTTTGTGAGTACTTATTCGAATTTGGTCAGGACTGGTTTAGGCTCCATTAAATGACTTACTCGGTCTCATTCTGACTCTGCCAGAACTTTAAATTGTTATGTATTCATTCCGTTTCCGATAATGCTAGTTCAAACTGGTTCTGGAATAATTTGAAATATGTTATACCTAATTGGTTCGATTTCGTTTAAACTCAAACAGACTCTCATCACGAATAGCTCAGATTGATTTAGACTGAACTGAAACCCATCAGACATAAAATATGTCGAGATTCCTTATGCTCAGGCAAAAACTCATTCAAACGAAAATAAGGCACGTTTAGACTCATTCAGACTAAGTAGCTTATTTCAGGGCAGTAGCTGGAAAGTAATTTCAGAGGTGATCTTACGGAGAGAAGGACAGAAAAGTCTTTACTATTGCTTCATCTTCATTACATTTATTTTCGGATGAGTCCAATAATTCCAAGGGAGTATTGCCGAAACTTTCCATATTACAGTACACCAAGTGTTGGAGGCTAAGCCTCTACCCTCAGAAGTAAGAATAATTTAGCCTCCCCTCCGTGGAAATATTGAAATTTTAAAAATACGTTCATTTTTATTTGTACAAAGCAAAATAGATCCATGAATTTCTACTAATGAAAGTTTTACGTAACAGGAAAAAAAAAAGAGAGAAATAAGAAAGCTCAGCGACTTCTATATTTTGCAGACTGATGTCTACAATGCTGACAACATGGCCCAGAACTTGCCTAAATGCTGATCATGACTCAGCATACAAATTTTATTACACGCCAGCAAGAAAAAAGAAAAAGAAAAAAACTCAATGACTTCTATATGTTTCTGATTGATGGTCCAAATTCCTCCAAAGTGCCAACTAAATGGTCGAATTCGTCAAAAATGTTCAAGGGCAGGCAGAGGGTAAGACCAAAATCAAGTCTAAGAACGATCAATTCCATTAGATTCAGCAAAAAACAATCATGAAAGACCAAAATAAATTAAAAACCATCAAAATCGTCAAAATTTTGACATAAAAATTTGGACAGGATATATCGAGATCCGCCAAATGAGAATCAAAGTTTACTAACACGAAGACCGTAAACACCAAAAGGTATAAAGAAGGGAATTGTTCGCCGCGAAAAAATTTCTAGGTCATGGAAAACTGAAACGATATGCACATTTTTGTTCATAATTTTTCATCAAAATTGATTTTGTGAACATCGACCGTCGTCCATTATTATCAAGACGTTCCACCAATTTATATATTAACAATGTTGAGGGAAATATTCCATTATTGCTGTGCAGTGTGTCTTCAAATGTTCATATCTTCGTCCCTTTAAATGTAAGAGCCAGCAAACTTATCTACTCGTTATCAAGGTGAGTTGCCTGCTTACCCGGTGGAAGAAGAGCTATGCAGGTACAGAAACACCTTGTACAGACAAAATAATTGTGTGTACAAACGAATAGATCAGGCTGGCTAAAAAATTTAGTAGTAAATGCACCTGATCAAAGAATATTTTTATTTTATTTTTTATTTTATTATTATCAAGCCACGGAGCTGATGAAAGGGTAAGAACAAAAAGCAAGAAACATTAAAATACGGGGAAATGAATAGAGGAGGAGGGGGGTGTATGGAAATACATCCACTCCCAGAGCTAACGAAGCACTACTATTTCTATCAGTTAATCCTGGTTCAAAATTCAAAAATGCTACTAGTTTTATTCAGAAAATTATAACCTATCCACATGGTGTCGTGGGACGTATGGCGATGCACGCATGCCAAAGTGGCCCCTATAACACCGCACCTCCGGCCACAGGAACTACCCTTTCGAGTATCGCGTCAGTGACCGTACTAAGCAATTTATCCACCCGCGTGACAACTTATTCCTCCCCCCCCCCGAAAAACTTTAATTTACTTTACTTGAAAAAATGATTTAAACGGTGTTAAAGAAGGCTTAAAATCTCCAAAAAGAAAAAAGAAAACGCTAAATCAAAACCAAAAAAGACCGAAATATGACCAGTAAAGGCTAGCAACCAATTTTTCGGAGGGGATTTCAAGGAAGAAAAGATCCAAGATTTTCCGTTCGCTTCAGCCATCGATTTTTCCAGTTCTCTTTTTGGAAAAGTCCAAACATTTCAGAAGGGTTGTCCCCCAAAATCTCCTTCCCATCTACGCCACCTACCCAGTCTCTTTAATTGCATTCAGACTTAGAGTCAAGATTCATTCATATTATGTTATGACTCGTGATTCGTAATTTCAAGGACCAATTCGACTCTATTAGTATTTAGTACGATTGATTCAGAATCTTAGAATCACGAAGAATGCGTGAAAACTTAATAAGAGTGTTATTCAGACTCATTTAGAACTCTGAAGATTCATCATTCGTGAATAGGGCCATAGAGAGAACATTGGGGCCCGGGGAAAATTTTTTATGGGGCTCGATTGTAAAATTGCTCTATTAAAACAAAATCACTCGAAAACTGTTTTCGATTATTTTTATATATTTTTTGCCTTTTTGGTATTTTTGGTGGGCCTCCTTCCAAGACTGGGGCTAGGGATCTCCCCCTTCCCCCTCTCATCAGACCTGTATCTTGAAGTTATCATTCGTGTTGAAACACTTTAAAGACTCATTTCCACTCTCCGTTGTGATTCGTGCTAACGTATTTTCCGACTACTTTGATTTCTCATGTGGACTCGCTAAGTCTCGATAAGACTCTGATATGAGACTATGGTGTACTTACAACTCTTTCAAATTAAGTTGAATCTTTCAGGACTCATTCAGACTCGGATGAAAACCAGTTAGGTTCTGTTAAGACTCGTTACCGAAGACTGATTTAGAGACTTCGTAGAAACGCCTTTTCACATCAAACATTATATCGAATTTTCAGAAAAGACGGTCCCCTTATCATCCTCTTCCACGGTCCATCACTAAATTACTGTACACAGCTTCGCCGGAAAATAGTAACCAAATATGCGAGACAAACACACTACCTGCCTCGAAATTGAAAGGCCGATTCGGCGAGTACTTTTCGTGTACATAGTTGGCTGCGTTGTTTGGCGTTAAATTTTATTAGTTATTACCGAGGCAGGCTTTTGGCTGCCACCTCGTCGTCTACAAAATGCGAACCCATTTGCAGATTCTACGGAGAAAACGAAGACGGATTCGGTTCGAGAACTTGGTCTTTTACCGAGCGCCCTAGAGAGATATTTAAAGCAATTTTATCGGCTTCGAAAAAGGAAAACACCGAACACCAACTTGATACATTCGTTTTCGTCGCACTCGAACTGTTGCTTTCCAGTTAAATAAATTAAACACCTCTGGTCCCGTGTACACGTACCTCTTGTGCGATTGGTTTTCGCGAGAACGAGGACGATTTACGACGCTGCAGTGTTACAAAGTTATTGGATTGATGGATACGGAGGGGCAAGGGACAGCGACAATCATCGATGGGTCAGGGATGCAGTAAGATTAGGGAACACGACATGCGAAAAAGGAAAAGTAGATGGAAAAGACGAAAGACGTGTTAAGACAAGCGACCAGTCTCAGGGATAAGCTAAAGGACAAATGAACCGTTGACATGTTAACTACAAGAGAGTGAAAGCAAAAGAGGTAAAACGAACAACGGCTTTCAATTAATTAAATAATAGAATAACGTCGTTGTTATTGATGTTTCAATTCGGGGGGGGGGAGGAGGGAGGCATGACTGATGTTACACTGAAAACGAGATTAGTCAAACTCGAGGAGAAACAAATACATCCCGAGCTAGGTTTTGGATTATATTCCAGTTCACTTTTCATTTTACGCGGCTACGTTTTTCAAGATGCCGATAAATCACCAAAGGGGGAAATTCTTATTTTGTCAATTGGAAAAATAATACAGTTGAACTTCAATTATAGTGCCTAGGGAGACAAGTTTTTTTTTTTTACAATACATATACACCTACAAAACAGTTTAAGTACATAGCTATTGTTTGAGGCGTACCACTAAAGGAGATAAACTCTATGTCTCGCTGCACCAGAACATTAGTAGCTTCGTTGTAAAAATTGTTTTGTTTCATTAAAATTGTGGAAAACGTACCTTTTTGAGCGAAAAATAGTTCGTTAAATAGAAATTCTTTTCACTATACAGGGTGTCTCTTTAGCAACGACCCCCCTTCCACCTGGTAAGTATGGCAACCTACCCCGACAAAATGTAGATACGTTTGCATATTCTGACTTTTAAAGGGACTGAGTTATGGTCAAATTTTGAAAAATTTTATATCTTTGAAATTTTTTTTCTTCTCACGACTAAAAATGGACAGAAAAAACGATACCAGTAGGTGATACGAGTAGTAGAGGGCAGTTGTGGTAAACACAGAAAAAAATGGTCGGAATCGGTTCAACAGGGTGTTCACAAAATCAATTTTAGTACAAATTACATCAGAAAATTTTCACAATTTTTCAATTTCCCGTGAAACGTGCCCTCTTAAACTACTGTTTTTTTTTGTGTTTTTTTTTTCAATAGATTGTACATTAAATTTACCATAACAAATGTCTTGAGCAACTTTCTTATATCTGGATTAGAACTGCTCAAAATGGAGTTCAAAATACACCTGTTAAGAATAAATTATGACTTTGTAACATAGATGCACAAAGACCTCATGAAGATAATATCTCCATCAGCTGCTTCACCGCTTCACAGAGTTATATCGTTTATGGGTCTTATTCGCATCTCTCCTTTCATCTATTCACCCCATATTCAAAATAGATGCCCAGGCAATGGGTTCTAGTATTTTATAAAGTTTAATATGGGTATCCAACAATTGGTTCCAAAGGTATTAAATTCGGTCGTGGTAACATTTTGCCCATATTCCCCAAACGGTGGCGCATACCGACGGGAAGGAGGTGCAAGATGACAGTATCGGTAACCACATATAAAAATATTAAAGATCATGGAAAGTGGTTGAACATGATTTCCATGAAATAAATTACAATTAGGCAGTACAAAATTGTAAAATTGTATTGGGAAGTGTTGGTATCCTTTATATTTACTGTAACACTAGGGGCAGGGGGTATTTGTAGAAATACAATCGCAAAACCCAAATATTATTCAGTTATTATTGGCTACTGAATTGGGATTGATTTATCAATTCGCTTAGTCAATCTCGGAAATAATGTTGACATTGAATGTAAATTTATGAAAGCTCCGTTCAGTATAATTTTCTCGTTGCTAAATAAAGCACTAATTATTGCCGTCTTCATTTTTCGAGTTTATTTAGAAGATTTTACTATAGGTTATGGGCCCAGATCCCTTGACCAATTCGCAAATTTTTTTTTCCAAACTTATAGTTTTTCTCTGCGATATGAATTTGAATTTTTTCGGTGATGTACACAAATCAGTATGAATTAACTAACATTTTTTTTTTCTGCTGAAATTCTTCGCGGAGTTTGTATAAATTGATTTTTCTATCGCGAAAAATTGTAAATTAATTTTTTATCGTGAAAATTGCGTAAAGCAAATTTTTCACAAAAATTCTTAAAACTGATTTTTCCACATTGTGAAAATTTGTAAAACTAATTTTTCTACTGTGACTAATTTTTCTACCGCGAATTTATTAACATCCGCGTTCCGCTGTGAATTTGTATCATGGCATCATCGTCACAATCCATGTTTTCGTTGAAAGAAAAGGAAACCAACATCGGTTCATTTGCTGGAAAAAATTTCAGAATTTGGAAATTTTGGATGCTCATGTTATTCGAAGAATTAGGTTTAGGGTCAATTATTTTGGATGAAATACCGATTAATCCCAGTGCACGCTGTATCAAACAAAATCTACAATGTATTTTTCTCTTAGTAAAATATATCGCAGTTAAATGTATTCAGTATGTCAAAGATTGACAATTTGCAAAAGAAATATGGGACAATCTTATTCATGCCTTCGAATGTACCAACGCGACGAACCAGTATCTATTATATCTCCAACTGTCGAATTAAAAATTGTAACCTAATTCTATATCATTGTTGAAGCATTTTAATGAATTTGAAGACTTGGTATGTGAACTAAAAATTTGTGGAGCTCAACTTTCCAATCAAGACCTCATTATTCAACTTCTTCACTCGCTTTCGCCAGAGTACAAGCCTGTAATCAATATTTTCACAATGGATCTCATCAAGGCGCATTTGTTAGACTTCGAGACAACAGAGCAAACGCAGTGGAAACGTGCTGGGCCCATAACCTATAGTAATATAGTAAAAGCTTCTAAATAAACTCGAAAAATGAAGACGAAAATTATTAGTGCTTTATTTAGAAACGAGAAAATTATACAGAACGGAGCTTTCATAAATTTACATTCAACGTCAACATTATTTCCAAGATTGACTAAAAGCGGATTGATAAATCAATCACAATTCAGTAGCTAATAATTACTGAATAATATTTGGGTTTTGAGATTGTATTTCAACATATTTAGTGATGAGGAATGTTATTTATGTATATTAAAGAATCTAGGCCAAACAGATTGCTGTTGGCATGGATAGAAGAACCAGCTGGGTTATGGTCTTATGATTACGAATAATGAAAAAAATTTCCCCCATATTCAGGTTGATTGCAATGGCAGAATTACAAAATTATTGCTAACCAACGAAATTAAAGCGAAAATTTCATTTAGTCGTATTATTGGCTGACTGTTCTGGTTTTATTCTTGTTCTTTTCCCTTACAGTTTGAAAGTTAGCTATCTTGTTTTGCGAAGAATTTTGTGAACAGGAACTTTGAAAATATTTCTAATTTCAATCGTTTTTTAAAAAGTAAGTTGGTATATTCATACAATGCCAGAGAGATATTCTAATTCAGACTGCACCGATATATAGTGTATGACTATGGTTTATGCGGAGGAAATAGTAAGGAAGCAGTTCGACGCAGGGACGTACCAAAGAGTTGTTCCTGGGGGAGGAGGGCAAAAATTGTGGAAGTCCCAACTGACTCGATCCAAAATTATGAAGTTATAACAGCGTTGTTTCCTTTCAGGACTGTATGCAACTGCAACAGGACCTTGATGCACTTGTACAATGGAGTGTAGAAAATGGTGCGCCTTTAAATCACAAAAAGTGTGAGAAAATAACTTTTACGCGCAAAAGGAAGGTTATATGCTATGAGTATATTATGAAAGGTGAAAAACTAAGAAAAGTGCACTTAATTCGAGACCAAGGGATACTACTGGACTCCAAGCTAACCTAGAAAGATCACATTAGCCGAATCACTGTGAGGACAACTAGAATTTTAAGTTTCATTATGCGGACTGAGGTGCATACTTTTCAAACATGGCCACATTCATAATACTTTACTTCGCATACGTGAGATCACATCTAGAATTTGGAAGTGTAATCTGGAGTTCGTATAAGAAAACTTGAACGCAACAGATTGAAAAACTCCAAAAAGAAATTCTGCAGTATCTGTATAAAAAAGTGTTTGAATATTATCCGCTAGATATTCCACACAAAGACTTGCTTAAAGGCTTCGAAATGGACACTCTGCTGGTAAGGCGCCGGCTATTTTCGTTACTATATGTATACAAACTTCTTCTGTGGTTACAAAAACTGCCAACTGCCTTCTACTTTCACTTCCTGGTACCATTTTTTCTGTTTATCTTCAGTCGTGAGAAGAAAAAAAAATTTCGAAAATAGAACATTTTTCAAAATTTGACCATATAACTCAGCCTCTTCAAAAGTAAGAATATGCGAATATATCTACATATTGTCGGGATAGGTTGCGTACTTACCTGATGGAAGAGGGGTCATTGCAAAGAGACATTCTGTATAGAACCCATTTTCTAACGGAAATTTCAAGGAACCAGAAAAAAATTCGTTGTATAGATACTTTCGTTAAATAGAAGTTCGTTACGTGAAAGTTCGACTGTATATGTGATTGAGAAGTAAAAAAAAAAAGACAGATTGAAGAAAATACGAAAGAAAGAAAAGTTTCCACATTTTTGGGTTGGCCAAGCTGAAAGTCCGGTCTTGCCAACTTACCAGGATTTTCAAAATCTTTAAAATCAATAAGCAAAATAAAAATCAGTTCACTTTTGCAGTTTGCTGAAACTGATAAAACACGCTTCGCTTACGTTTCGCATCTCAGATCGATTGTCCTAACAACAAATTATTTTTTGATGGGAGACGGGATGCTCATGAATATCTTCGATTTCATCTAACTGAAGAAAATCTGATGCATAATCAGGTTTTCTACTGAAGATCTCAGATGAACTAATAGGAAGAAAATCACAGCGCGAGTTCAAAGCATCCCTACTTTCTATTTTGCGTGTCTTGGGAGAGGGATAAAGAAACGGTAGGGAACTCCACTGAAGATGGCATAACAGCCGGAAGCGCTATGGACAACAGAAACAAAACAAAACAAAAAAAAAGAAAAAAAAGAATTGGCACACCCTAAAAACAAAATATTACCAAGTTCACTCGCATTCCAACATGGACACTGTAAGCATCAGAATTTGATGGAAAATTCTTTGTACTGTCTAATAATTACTCCGAAAGTTTTGTGTCATTCGTTCCCAATTGTGAAGCAAAGTCAAATACGCCATCTTGTTCCTAAGTTTATTCCTAAACTCCTAAGATGGCCCACCTTGAAATTCCAAGTAAAAACATATAAAAACATACTCGAACAACACTTCTTTAATTTTCCCCTCGTTCAACTCATTTTTCAATGCTCTAGTTACGAAATTTTCGTTATTATATAGCTCCCATTTTGGCGGCTGATGTTGTGCCATCTTAAGTGAGTTTAATTTGTTCGAAATTTAAATAATTATTCAGAAACAGTGATCCAGACTAAAAATCCGATTAGTTCTTTAGAAAGTAGGTAGATAAAATTCCAAACATAGTGCGATATTTTGTGTAGATACAAATTCGAGAACGCTTCCATTTTAAAATAAAATTTAAAAAATAATCAAATTTAAACACACAAAAACAACAAGACCTTAAGATGAAAGCAAGGCAATCCTATATGAGCAGGTGCTCCTATATATTAACAAGCCAGGTCGCTTTGCGACCTAGTAATAGGGTCGGCCTTTCAGCTGAAATCTGGGCGGCTATTCCACTAACCAACTTCGAACAAGAAGTACAATTCCAACCAGCAAAATCTGTTTTTTGAGAACACGTGATTCTAAGTTCAAGAGCCATGTAGAAATTGTATATGACATAGCGTTTACTGATAAACTTGGATCAACGTGAGTACACATTTTTGAATTGGGGGCCCAATTCTGAAAAATTCTACTTTTTACGCTCTTTCCAACGATACTAATAACTCATTTTGTCTACAGAAATGTCAGTTGGTTCACACCGACCCTAATTTCAGCAAGAATCATACACAATATTACAAACCTCACAAAATGAACTCCTTTCATCGATTCCTTCTGTTGATACCTCGAGTTGCTTCTGCTGAGACTGTAAGCACAATGTAAAACCATCTTTCTGTTTCTTTTACACCTGATTACGTTCACTTTTACATTTGAAACCACAAGCGCCACTGTTAAAAGCAAACACGATTCATTCTCGATTCTCGTGTATCTCGAACATCAACTGATAAGAAAAAGAGCCAATGGAAGACAAACACGAACCACTGACGTCACGCGTCGCGTAGAACTATTTTTAGGGTGTTTGCCGGCGCGCAGCGCTGCAAGCACACCCTATTACAATCAAATTTTCATTTTTCATTAAATATGACGGAATTTTTTACACTTTACAGCTTATAGTTCACTTTTAGCTCGGTTGCGTTCTCCGTCAACTGCTGCCATCTGTCGATAAGTCGGTTTACTATTATGAAGGTATCCTCTCCCTTACGCATTTGATTATTCGATTTACAAAAATGCAACTTGTTTACGTTTTATTTTGTAATTTTGTATCTTACTCATGAGTCATAACAGTATTATGCGACTCGTACTTTTCTATAAAAGAATGTATTTCCTCAAAGAAAGTGAAGACATTAACTGGATTTAGAAGAGATAAGTGCATTATTTGTTTGTATGAAATGGGTTTTCAGTTGATTTAGCCTATAATGTATTCGACTCGAACCAAGTACATGCAACATTCTGTGGTACTCTTATCAGGAAATTTTTCGAGGAATAATGCTATGTAAGTTATGTCTCATAAATATGTTAGCAGTAGTAAGTGGCAATTTTGGTATTCTGTTTCAGGTCTTTCACAAATATTTCGTTTCTCGTTTCACTATTTACCTTCGTCTTTTCGTTATCAGGAACGACGATATAAACATTGTAATCAGGAGTGAGAACACATTAATGTGCGTTTTTTGAAACGAGAACACAACTTTATTTGAACTGAATTAAAATTTCTCGTTTATTTGAATCGAAACAAAATTCCTGTCCCTCTTTGAATTGTTATCTGCAGTCATCAGTTCATATTCATTGAAACTCGTGAGTTTTAAAATTCTTTGGATTTATGTCCTTTGAATTTATTTGTCTTGTAAAGGTAGAGTGTTGGATTTCGGCTTGCCACTTGGAACGAATTTAACAGAAAATGGAAATCGTATGTTCAGTGTTGTTCAAAGTCTGTTGCGTGATTGTAGTCTGCAACCTTGAATTTCCATGATGTGCGTGTAGCGTCTGGGGTTTTTGCTGTACTATCGCATTTCGAAGTGTTTCAATTTATAATAAATATGACGCGTTGCGTGAAAAGGGCCATTGTGCTGATTCAAAATTTTCTGAAATGTCGAGTCCGGTACCGCCGATTTCCAAGGTCTACAAACTCAAGAATACCGCATTACAGAGCCCAGAGATCTAATAAGTATGGAAGCAACCTCAAATTCTGTAGACCTTGCCAATCAGTGGTACTGTATTCGCAAACTTAAAATTTCAAGATCACCACAAGGGCCCTTTTCATGCATCGCGTCACAAATAATGAAATAATTAATAAATAAGAATTAGCAAACACCCTCTATTGCCAGGTCCTCCGGACCTCGCTTATTCCATTGTATAAGGCTCGGCTGCGCCGACCCTAAAAAGTCAAGAACACAAAGGACTAAGTCGGTGCGGTGTCAGTTTTAATAGCAGTGTTGCCAGTTGTGAGAAATCTGCAGTGCGCCGTCTCAGGTAGTACGCCATATTGAACAAATTCCCCTACGTGGGGTGTCTGGTTATAGTGTTTATGGGTGTCTTGAGGATTCCTTGTTACAACGATTATATTTATGTATTATTTTATTTTTCTATTTACTTATTTGCCCATTCTTCCTACAATCGGTTAAATTTTTATTTTTTATAGCTTATTTTTTTATTGCAATGTTTAAACGGAGGAGGATTGGTTTCTTGATGTTCATCACCCATTCGGTCATTGGCCATGTGCTGTCAGAAGAAAGGGAACGAATATATTTCTCTGACCATGCGGGCACTTAGAGACGGCCAGATCCCGGACATTAGCCCGGCTGCCCAGCCGATCACTCCCCCCCCCACACCTTAATGAGGCAGAATCTTAATATATGTGCCCGGTGGCATATTTTTTCACGAAATTATGCAAGGTAACCCCCTCGGTTTTGAGCAGCTATCATCCGGACTGCGTGAGCTAAATTTACGAGAAAAGTTTACAAAGCCTGAGCTCGCAAGAGAGAGCGGGATAAGTTGCCAAGATTTTCCATAATCAGGGAAAAAGTTTGACGGCGACGCGACGCGTACACGCGATCCAGGTTGGATAATTATGCGAAAGCTTCAACCGTTGCACAGGTGTAATAGAGATAATTAAATTTCGCTCGCGGTTTTCTGGTCCGCGACGCTCGAGTCGATGCGAGAAAAATTTTCGGCCGGCTTTTCAGTCGGACAGGGCTTGGGCTGTGTAGAGCCGAGCTCGGAAACTAAACGATTCGAGGTTACCGGGGCTATATATTTAATCTGGCGGAACAGCGTGTCATGAAGCTGTCTCAAGAAAGGAGATCTGTCGTCTGTCATACGTGTGGTGAGTGGGAGCCAAGATTAACGCCAACCAGCCTTTCACAGCCAGACGTTCGGAACTGCGCGAGAATTTTCGCTTTTCGTCGGAGTAAGTGACTGTCGTCAGTTGTCAGTACTAGGCTAGAGGCAACACTGTCCGCAAGACCTGAAGACGAATGCCCTCGGATTTATAATGCTTTTATCCGGGTTCTTGTTTCGTTTCAGGTTTTTGACGTGAGCATGTCTTATGGCTGGCCATGAAAGAAGATTGTGCGTCAGGTCCGACCGACAAGGCAAATGGACGACTAACACCCAGAATCAGTGCTGCTAGACTTACGGATTTCTGCATACAAATACAGAATATCGGCGCTTTGAGGAAAACGTACGAATATATCAGTGGCATGTGCGGTGATTTTTCCTAAGAGGTAAGCGATATTAAGCGTAGAGGTGAAGTAGAAATCAGAATAGAAGTATGAAACATGCTACTACAAAACGGCATGATGAAATTATTCAAATTGTATCCCTGTGTAGAGTCATTCCATATGCATTTATTCTTTTCTGTGACGAATAATAAACACAGGGACGTACCACCAAAGAGTTTTTCCTGGGTGGTGGGGAGACTGTGAAAGTCCCAACTGACTAAACTCAAAATTCCCAAACATCACAACAAAGAAACCGTTGACTTGCTGGATTTTTCCAACTTCGCAACTGAATTTCCAAATATCAAAGCCAAAAAAGAAAAACTTTTGACTTGTTGGATTTTCCCAACTGCGCCTTATTGAAATTGTAAATTTTCCCAACTGCAGAGTGAAATATTCTTACAGGAGGGCCCTCATCGGTATGTCCCTGAATAGAAATGGCCAACATAACAATTTTCCACCATCTTCAAAACTGGTTAACCACAAAATGTTTACATATTGCGATACGCGGCAATGTCTACTAAGACTTGAACCACCTCTCTTTGGCTCAGTTGAAAAAAATGGTAATTCTAGTTTAGGCTTCCCACCATTAAAAAACAACAACAACAAAACAGAGCATTCAAATCAAACATAACGCGTTGACTAGTAGAAGAACAAAATCACGTTTCACCGTCAACTTCGACGTTCGTGTGTAGCTAAGCCGAGCTAAGCTCGACTCAACGCGCTTCCAGAACGCAACCAAACGCACAGGTTTCGTCGCGTTGAACATGCTAGTGTGTTTTTGTGTTAGTAATTAACAAGGAGGTGGAGCGTATAAGTCGTGTAATGTTACGTGCAGTACGGAAAAGAAGCGTTAGATCCGACGCACACCTTGCTGGCCTACACAAACATATATGTATGATGATTGCTGAACGCCGAACAGTGTACATCTCCCATGAATTTATTATAATTATACTTAAGCGTAAACATTAATACAGTCGCTGTTTTGCCCTATATTTCATTATATTTTACAGTGAAACGTCGTTTATCCGCACGTCAATTATCCGCACATGTCCAAAAAAAAAAGAAGAAAAAATCACAATTATCTGAAACTGTTTATAACCTGACCGTTTTTGACTGACTGAGTCCGGTATTTACTTGCATAGTACTGTACATACGTACATACGGTATTAGACAAGACACAAGTGAGCGTGATTTAAATTTTTAGTACAGCAATTATGGCCTCAACGAGTAGTTGTGAAGTTAAACGCAGTCGAA
The DNA here is from genome assembly GCA_031841125.1 of Acanthococcus lagerstroemiae. Taxonomy (NCBI): domain Eukaryota; kingdom Metazoa; phylum Arthropoda; class Insecta; order Hemiptera; family Eriococcidae; genus Acanthococcus; species Acanthococcus lagerstroemiae. The sequence continues at coordinate 49,344,407 of CM063113.1, forward strand.
ATGTTTTATCAATTGAGAAAAAAGTGGAGATTATTCGTAAACTCGATAAAGGTGAAAGTATTGATGCTTTACGGAGGAGCAAAGGAGATCCTATCGCTGGACCTCTTTTGTGTGAAAAAGCGTTGCTATTGAATGAAAAGTTGGGTGGTTCTACTGATTTCAAGGCTAGTACTAGATGGTTGAAGAATTTCAAAGCACGTCATGGAATTCGAGAGATGGACATCGAAGGAGAACGCTTATCCAGTGACCCTACAGCAGCTGAAAACTTTAAAATTAAATTCTCCGAGTACATGGAGGAAGAAAATTTATCTGTGAGTGACTTATACAATGCTGATGAAACAGGACTGAACTGGAGGGCCTTACCACGAAAGTCACTTGCGTCAAAGAGAGAAAAGAAAACTCCTGGATTCAAGATCAGCAAAGAACGTGTGACCCTTATGGTATGTGCTAATGCAAATGGTACTCATTCTTTGCCCCTTCTCATGATCGGTAAATCAAAAAATCCGCGCTGTTTCAAAAACGTGAAAAATCGTCCTGTGTGTTACAAGAACCAAGCCAGTGCTTGGATGAACAGTGATGTATTTTATGACTGGTATTCACACACTTTTATTCCAGAAGTGAAGAAATTTCGAGAAAAAGAAAAGAAAAGTGGAAAAGTGGTTCTCTTGCTTGATAATGCACCATTGCATCCAAACATCGAATCCTTAAATCAAGTTGACGAGAATTTTGAAGTAAGATACCTACCCCCAAATGTGACAGCTTTGATTCAGCCCACGGATCAAGGCGTGATTGCGAAGGTCAAGAGAATTTATAAGAAAGATGTATTGTGTCGTTTATTGCTGTCAGCGGATGATGAGGAAAGCGTGATTTCATTTGCAAAGCAACTTAATCTCAAAGATTGTTGCTACATGATAGCAGATGCTTGGAATTCAATGACAAGAGGAAATCTTGGGAACGCCTGGAATAAACTGCTAGGAAGAAGAGAAGTCAATGGAGACAGTGACTTCAACACTGTTCAGGAAGATGTGAATGAAATGGTAGAAGAATTATTTCCTCAAATTCCAGGGTTTTCTGACTGCGATGCAGAAGATGCGCTTGCTTGGTTGGAAAATGAGGATGATCCAGGATTCCAGGTTCTTAATGATGATGAAATTGTTTCGTTCGTTCAAGAAGAAAGTGAGGAAGATGAAGGTGCAGATAATGAAGGAGCAGAAGAAGGAGGACCGAGTCATCAAGAGGCTTTCACTGCTTTAGAGACCGCACTGTCATGGTATGAGAAACAAGCAGAAGGTTGCACAACACAACTCCTGCTGCTGAAGAGGATGAGAGATTTAGCTGCAAAAAAGAGATGCACCGGTGCAGTTCAAAAGAAGATTTCGGATTACTTTATGGATAAACAGTAATGGAAATTGTGTATCTTTTATTAAATATTTACTCTAAGTTATACTGTATGATGAAAAATTAATCTTAGTCATGTTTTTTTGTATTGAATATACACAATTTCGGTTAACCGCAAAATTTTTTATCCGCAACAACCCTCGGTCCCAATTAGTGCGGATAAACCACGTTTCACTGTATTTGTTACAAGTTGAAGTTGATATTGTATATTAAAACTTATTTTCTTGGAAATTTTCACAGTAAGCGGCGCTTACCTTGCTTGACTGGAATGCACGCTACTAAATGCTATACTCTAAATATACGTTTGAAGAAATCTCAGTCTTAATTTAAATCTATATTTACCTTTAACATGTCTCGTTTTTGAGGAAAAAAAAACTCTCTTAGCTGGTTTCATTGTGCTGTTTATTTCTTGTAATCAAATTAAAATATAAAAATCAAAGAAATGAGATGAAATTTTCTTCATTGGACGTAATTTCATTCGGCAGACTGATAACAAGACAAAAAAAAATACTAGCCAATTATTGGTCAAAAAAAAATGAGCCAAATAATGGTCAGACCAAATTCTGGTCAAATTTTCTTCACCCGTAAGCTGAATTTCACAACTGCCACATGTTTTGCCACTCTCAAATGGGCTACCTAAGTTACTTGAATCAAAAAACATAATATTAGAACTATAATCAGTTCCACAACTAGATTCCATCTCCAATTCCCAGGACTCGCACTCGATAGCTACTCAATCGTTTGTTAATTATTCGAAAAATGTTCCTTAGTATGTTTTTTAAACTCATATTACAAAAAGTCCAAAATTAATAACATGAAGTACATCTTACTTTACTTTTTCGATTTGGATGGCGTATTTCAAAAAGAAGAGAAACGGTATCACGTCAAAAACAGGCACATTTTTCCATAGCTCATATCGTCAACGCAAATCATCAAAATCACTTCGAACACAGATCACACTGAAGTACTGTGTGTCTGCCAGACACCGATAAAATAATAAAATTCTCACGCCCTTTAGTGAACTAGATATATAGCTTCGAAATTTTGACCAATTATTGACATATAACAAAAATTTTCTGGACCGCACTCCTACAGACGAACGCCAGAAGATAATTCATGTGAAATGGCAGGAACGGATGTAAAAATATGTAGACGGTATCCCTTAACTGTCAAATTATAGTCAAAATTCCATCGTCGTTTACGTAACCACACTCACGGATTTTTCTTAAAAACGCGTCACACAGACAGATATTTCTAATAAAAAATTTATGTGGAATGTTTTTCTCGAAGAGATATGTTGTGCAAGTCATTTGAAGGCGCTACCCAAAATTTTGACCCCTTAAAAGGATCCACAGACCCCGGTGAAGTTGTGTAACCACTTTTATTCATTCGTAGTCTACACATTTTTCGAATGCTTATTGTGGGTGACATTGCTTGCCGAAAAAAGTAGAAACCCTGAATCCTTATAGTCAGAAGGATGTTATATATCGTCCTCAAGATAATTTCCAAAATTCTGAAATTAATATATGGTTATGCATAATGTTTTTTCGCTGAAAATCGACTTTCCGTACTCTAAATCTTCCTTCGTAGACTACACTAATAAACTGTGAAGCAATTATCACAAGTTTTGAATAACCGCATATTTGTAACAAGCCAACACTGTAGAATATACCAACGTGCTTCGTATTTGATATTTTTGCATTGCTGGCTGCCTACAATCAATTTATACACAAATTTTCCTTCGTCGTCTACAAGATTCTTTTCCTTCGTCGTCTACAAAATTTTCGTCCTTCATCGCATCCGAGTGAAGTTTAAACAAACGACGAAGGCAGTGGTGGATTTACGCATAGGTAACATAGGCAGCACGTGCCTAAGGCGGCAAATTTCCAGAGACGGCAAATTGTGGACGGGATAATGCAAGAAAAAATGCATGGATTTTTGTAGGAGTAATACCTAATGCCGCTGATATGAGAGGTTCTTACAAAGGTCTCCAAGAACGAATTACAACAAAAAATGCATTAGCAGAATACACTCCTTGCGCTGCACACCGTCTAAATTTAATAGGTACTCATGCAGCAGAAAGTTGCGCCGAAGCCGCTGAGTTTTTCAACCTGATTCAAGCTGTGTATAATTTTTTTCCGAATTGACCAAGCGCTGGGAAATTTGGCAGAATATAGCGAGTTCAAAATTGTCCTTAAATCTTTATCCACTACTCGATGGGCTGCTCGCGCAGACGCGGTACTGGTTCTCAACAAATTTTTACCTCAAATAACTGCTGCTTTGTCGTCAATTGAACAAGGTCCTCATGAAAAGGCCATTACAAAAAACATAGTAAAATATGACTGTACAGATTCAGTAGATATCCCTTTCCCTCGCCGTCTTTGAAAATTCTTTCGTCGTCTACAAAAATTCCTTCGTCGTCTACAAATCGTATCCCCTGCCCCAACTAGGGGGGTGGTAGATTGCTGAAACTCTTTTACATGTCTTAAAGTACGTATACATTACACATTCCATGAAAAAAAATCCCTCAAAAAATAAATTTTAAAATGCTTTTAAAAAAACTTGAAATTATGAATTATTGGGAAAATGACCCACAGACATAACAAAACGAAATTACAAAATGACAATTGAATTTTCAAACTTTTGCCATATGACAAAACCTTAAACCATTTTTTGTCAGGACCATTTTGTCAATGACATAACAAAACATTGACAATAGCTATAGACTATGCTGAGCACCATGAGAAAAAGAAAGACAAAATGACAAACTCTGAAGATGACAGACTTCACGATACATAACATATAAAAAGATGAAATGCTCGCTTAACAATATGACAAAAAATCGTTTTAACTAACAACACTGCTTGTATTACCCTGAATTAAACGAGAGACGTTGATATTTGTATGTCTGCTGAATGTGTGGAACATGTTTGGTAGTCATAAGACATACCCTTGTTCCCATGTATTATGTATTTGCATACAATGTAGATATTTGTTATCAGTTTACCGATGATAAATGACTGGATAGGAGAGTACAGGGACTAAGATATACTTAGCTTTTTATATCAAACTTTTTTGACTATACATCTTGTGGCTGGTGGTCGACCATCTCTTTGTGTGTGTAACGTTTTGACCGACATTTCAGATGTCACCACGATGATGTCATCACAGCAACTATTGCATCATCTATTATTGCTACATATACCATAACATTTGCTATTGTTTCTAAGTTGGGCGCGCGATTTTGTTCATCACAGATTATAATTTTATTAGTTTTTGCCATTGTCGAAAGTAAGTAAGAAAGGAGTGTCTTGTATTACACTGAATTAATCGACATTGACATGCTTGATGTCGACTAAATATGTGGAATATGTTTAGTGTATCCGCATGTGTAGACATTTGTCATCAGTTTAACTATAGGATATAGTTTCTGTGAGTCAGACTTTTCTGATTATAGGTATATGTCTTATGGCTGGTGGTCACGCCAATCTGCGCATATGTCACGTTTTGACTGACATTCCAGATGCCACCATAATGACATCATCACGGCAATTGTAGCATCATCCACTTTGTTACATCAACGCAACATTTCCTCAGTTGTGCGCGCTATTTTATTACAGATTATGATTTTACACTGTGAGGTGGGACGTATGGCGATGCACGCATGCCAAAGTGGTCTCAATGACACCGCACCCACGGCCACAGGAACTACCCTTTTGAGTATCGCGTCAGTGACCGGAGGGAAAGTAAGTTGTGTCTTGTGTTCTGCTCAACCTGTGCTGACTGAATCCGTGGAATGTATTTGGTATCCATAAAATATATCCATATGCACCCAAGTATCTGTATGCATTGTAGATTTTGTTATCAGTTTACTGATGATAAACAACTAGATAGACTTTACAAGGACTATAAGACATAGTTTCTAGATATCTTATGCTCGGTGGTCAACCAAATCTGCGCGCGCATTGCGTTTTTACCAACATTTTATACAATGATGTCATCACAGCAACTGTCGCATTATCCATTTCTTGCTTCATACACTACAATACTCGTTATAGTTTCACAGTTGTGTGCGTGATTTCGTTCGTTATACTCGTAAATTGTAAATACTCGTTCCTTGCTACTGTTGAGAGTAAGTAGTGTCTTGTGTTCCACTCAATTGATCGACATTAACACTCCTGTCGGCTGAACGCGTGGAACGTATTTGGTAGCCATAAAACATATCCATGTACCCATGTATTTACATGTAGTGGATGATAAACGACTAGGTAGATAGAATACAAAAACTAAGACATAGTTTCACCTATTTTGACATGGATATATCTGCCTATGACTGGTGGTCCACCAAATTTGCGCGTGCGTCGCGTATTGACCGACATTTCAGATGTCACAATGATGATGTCATCACGGAAACTGTTGCATCATCCATTTTTGTTTCATACATTACAATATTCGTTATAGTTTCACAGTTGTGCGCGTGATTTCGTTCGTTACAATTTGTATAAATTTCTCGTTCAATTGTCACTGTTGAGATTAAGTAGTGTTTTGTGTTCCGCTCAACGATTGAATGCGTGGAACGTGTTCAGTAGCCGTTTAACACATCCCAGCCAATAATTTTTATGGTAGCGCGATCATAGCAGATGCTATCAAACTAACACAATGCAATTATTACAAGTAAATACACAAGGTGATGTGATACACAACAAGCGGGATGTAGCCTGAACTACTATATGCTACAGTAGCGCTATTAGAGCCTATGCTAGTACGTTGTATACGCATAAAAAATAAAACTGTGGTAGCCTGAACTACTACATGCTACTATGTATAACGCGCATCTGTCTCGCGCATCTCTGTTGCGTCTAGTGTATTTCCGAACGGTGTTATCAGTTGATACCTTGGCCGGTGAAGCCGTTACAGAATTTGAATTCCTGTTAGTGTTTTGTGATTTTCCGCTCACCATTACAATCTTCAGTTTGTGGAAGCATGATCAACAAATATGTACGCGCGGGGGAGGCACGGCCTCCCCACTTCTTGTAAATATTAATAATGTGTATTAAAGGCTGATCTATCTATCTATAAACTATGCTGAGCACCATGACAAAAAGAAAGACAAAATGACAAACTCTGAAGATGACAGACTTCACGACACATAACATAAAAAGATGAAATGCTCGCTTAACAATATGACAAAAAATCGTTTTAACTAACAACACTGCTTGTATTACCCTGAATTGAACGAGAGACGTTGATATTTGTATGTCGACTGAATGTGTGGAATATGCTCGGTAGCCATAAGACATACCCTTGTTCCCGTGTATTATGTATTTGCGTACAATGTAGATATTTGTCATCAGTTTACCGATGATAAATGACTGGATAGGAGAGTACAAGGACTAAGATATACTTAGCTTTTGTGTATCAAACTTTTTTGACAATACGTCTTGTGGCTGGTGGTCGACCATCTCTTTGTGTGTGTAACGTTTTGACCGACATTTCAGATGTCACCACGATGATGTCATCACAGCAACTATTGCATCATCTATTATTGCTACATATACCATAACATTTGCTATTGTTTCTAAGTTGGGCGCGCGATTTTGTTCATCACAGATTATAATTTTATTAGTTTTTGCCATTGTCGAGAGTAAGTAAGAAAGGAGTGTCTTGTATTACACTGAATTAATCGACATTGACATGCTTGATGTCGACTAAATATGTGGAATATGTTTAGTGTATCTGCATGTGTGGACATATGTCATCAGTTTATCTATAAGATATAGTTTCTGTGTATCAGACTTTTCTGATTATATATGTCTTATGGCTGGTGGTCACGCCAATCTGCGCATATGTCACGTTTTGACTGACATTTCAGATGTCACCATAATGACATCATCACGGCAATTGTAGCATCATCCACTTTGTTACATCAACGCAACATTTCCTCAGTTGTGCGCGCTATTTTATTACAGATTATGATTTTACACTGTGAGGTGGGACGTATGGCGAGGCACGCATGCGAAAGTGGCCCCAATGACACCGCACCCACGGCCACAGGAACTACCCTTTTGAGTATCGCGTCAGTGACCAGAGGGAAAGTAAGTTGTGTCTTGTGTTTTGCTCAACCTATGCTGACTGAATGCGTGGAATGTATTTGGTATCCATAAAATATATCCATATGCACCCAAGTATCTGTATGCATTGTAGATTTTGTTATCAGTTTACTGATGATAAACAACTAGATAGACTTTACAAGGACTATAAGACATAGTTTCTATATTTTATGCTCGGTAGTCAACCAAATCTGCGCGCGCATCGCGTTTTTACCAACATTTTATACAATGATGTCATCACAGCAACTGTCACATTATCCATTTCTTGCTTCATATACTACAATACTCGCTATAGTTTCACAGTTGTGTGCGTGATTTCGTTTGTTATACTCGTAGATTGTAAATACTCGTTCCTTGCTACTGTTGAGAGTAAGTAGTGTCTTGTGTTCCACTCAACTGATCGACATTAAGACTCCTGTCGGCTGAACGCGTGGAACGTATTTGGTAGCCATAAAACATATCCATGTACCCATGTATCTGCATGCAGTGGATGATAAACGACTAGGTAGATAGAATACAAAAACTAAGACATAGTTTCTATTTTGACATAGATATGTCTGCTTATGACTGGTGGTCCACCAAATTTGCGCGTGCGTCGCGTATTGACCGACATTTCAGATGTCACAGTGATGATGTCATCACGGAAACTGTTGCATCATCCATTTTTGTTTCATACATTACAATATTCGTTATAGTTTCACAGTTGTGCGCGTGATTTCGTTCGTTACAATTTGTATAAATTTCTCGTTCAATTGTCACTGTTGAGATTAAGTAGTGTTTTGTGTTCCGCTCAACGATTGAATGCGTGGAACGTGTTCAGTAGCCGTTTAAGACATATGTCTATAGTTTATACTTGTATATTGATTCGACAAAACACGTGTTTCTTTAAGTTTCTCTAATTTAATCCTCTTTTATAGTGTAAATTCTGATGGTTTTCGTGTACGCTCCTACCTATACTCGTACTTATGAAGGAGGTAACCCGCGCCTGTGCAAGGCGCTGGGAAACGAAACTGATGTACCGAAAAGTATGTGCCGAGCCCGAGTCACCGACTCTGACTATATATGGAAGTCTTAATACGTATTTGCGAAAGTGTACATAATATATTGCTTCAAACTGAGGGGTAGTTATATAGACTCTACTTTTCGCTCCAAGGTGTGCGAGTAGGCTCGAATGGAAGACAAAAGACCCACATGTACGTGAAATAAGCCGATCTGCTGAAGCTGTTGAAGCGACGTTGTTTTCGAGAAATTCGTCTTTTTTGATTAAAACACCGAGTCGACTGCGTCGAGATGCCGAGACGTTTGCCTTTCTGCGCTAAAGAGATATACTGTATACGTCATTATACGTGTGCCGAGCTCGATTGTAGATTGAAAAGGCTCCAGTCTGTAGAGGGTAAAGCCTGTAAGCGTTTTGTCGGATTCGGTGTGAATTTATACGCGCGAAGATGCGAGAAAAAGAGCGCCGAACAAGGGAAATAAATTACGTTGACGACTGACTGAATCTGTTAGCATGGCGCTTCGTGGGCCAAAATCTTCGAATTGACGAAATTTCCCTGCCAACGACAATAAGAAGGATAGAATTCCAAAAGGGCGAAGTGTGTCATTTCGGCCAAATGTTGAGTAATCGGGACCGTTTTGTACGTCTTTCCTGCTGATTGACCGATGGCCGATTGAGGTGAGTGTTTGAGCTACAAGATGTTACCTTAGACTATGTCTTCTATCGTTCCTTGTTACTGAGCACATGAACCCTTACAGTGGTGCAGCCAGGAACCAATTCTGGAGGAGATTTCAAAGCAATAGAAGCGAGAAAATGTTCTTACGTCAGAGCCGCCGGAAGAGAATCATGAGTGGAAGGGGGGGGGGCGCAGTTCAAACTTTTTTCATTTTTTTTTTGTGAAAATGAAATCCTTCTTAGGTAGGGGTGAGAAAGAGTCTCGGAATACAAATACTTAGGCCAAATGATCTCATTTGAAAACAAATCTAAAAATGAACTTAAACTAGAAGAGCAAACGCGTGGAGGGCATTTTGGAGCCATAAAATATTCTGGAATAGCAAATTAAGCATGAAATCAAAAATAAACATTTTTGAACGCGCAAAAATCCCAGTGCTTACTTATGGTGCCCAAACTTGGGCGCTGACCGAAAACGCCATGCTCCGTAGTGAAGATAAAACTAAAAGGTAAAATTCTCGGTTGTAATGAGAAAAACAAAAGCCAAAGGAGTGGGAACTACTGTCAAAAAGCTAAAACTCAAGTATGCTGGACACATAGCTAGAGAACCCATCTGTAGATGGACCAGGATACTAACTGTATGGAAACTTACGGGAAAACGCAAAAGGGGGAGACCAGTGGCAAGGTGGATCGATGAAGTTGGTCAAGTGGCAAGCCAGCAATAGCAATCAACTTCCAAAAATAGAAGAAAGTGGGCTGATTTGTGTACGGCTTATACTCAGAAATGGGTCACTAAGTACTGAGGCTGGAGAGAGGGCGTCTCTCTTGCCTGTCTATATTACTCTTAATAAGAGTGTAAATAAGTAAAACTTGATATACTGTAAGCACCAAGGGGGCAAGGGATGAGCCTCCACGCACGCTGAATAATCAAGAACTAAGAGCTTTAAAATATTTTCGAAACAGTTGGTGCCTCCTGGAAACAGCAATTTTGCTGGCTAATCATCCCAATACCGGTCGACTATGCACCCTACGTCCGGGCTAAAACGGTCCTTTTCAGGACCAACACAGACGAGGACAATGCCTCCGTTCCGAATTATGTCGATCAATATTGAAAATATAACCGCGACGAAGGAACAAATCCTGTCAGAAATTGTCAAGAACCTGAATGTGGACATGATCGCCATGCAGGAAACGCATAGACCTTCTACAGCACGTCAGCCAAAAATTGCTGGAATGAAGCTGGTAATCGAGAGATCTAACAAGAAATACGGCAGTGCCATTCTCGAAGATGGTTTCGAGAAATGTAAGGTCACTGGTGCTGTGTTCGTGTACCTCACAGCAGCCTTCGATACAGTGTGTCATCGGATATTTCGGTTCAAGGTATATCAGCTGACAAAGGATTACAAATTTACGGAAATTGTGACAATGCTACTCAAAGATCGGCGGTTCTATATGAAAAGAATGGTTTGCCACAAGGAAGTGTCTTGTCGCCAATTCTCGTTAATATCTACACTAGTGATCAACTAGTCAGTGAACCCACTCGCCACTTCCTCTATGCAGATGATCTAGCACTTACAGCACAATGCGACACCTTCGTAGAAGTAGAAGACACACTGAGGCAGGCAATAGTGGACTTAGACGCATACTATAGGGCCAACCACCTGAAACCAAACCCATCCAAAACTGAGACCTGTTCGTTCCCTCTCCGAAATCACGAGGCTAAATGGCAGCTTATAATATACAATGGGGTAACATCGGGCTGAACCACACAGATCTCCCCAAATACCTAGGAGTGACTCTGGACAGACCACTCACCTACCGGCGGCATTGTGAAAATACCAAAATGAAAGTCGCAGCTAGAACGAACCTAATTCGAAAATTGGCAAGCAGCAGATGAGGAGCAAAGCCACAGGTTCTACAGACATCAACGCTAGCTCTGTGTTATTCAGTCGCAGAATACGCATACCCAGCCTGGGAGCGCTCAGCACATGCTAAGAAGGTGGATGTGCCCCTGAATGAAGCATGTCGCTTAGTGACAGGATGCCTCAAGTCAAACCCACTCGCCGAGCTGTATGGCCTTGCAGGAATAGCTCCTCCGAAAGTTCGCAGGGAGGTGGCAGCCAGAGTCGAAAAATCCGAGGCATAGTGCAAAACCCCCTATATCCTATATATATGGCTATGACGACTTATTACCAGAAGGAAGACTGAAATCTAGGCATAGCTTCCTCAGAATAGTCAACGAATTAAGTGCTCCCGCCGAATCAGAGCGCTGCCGATTTTGGAATACAGCACTGGAAGCTGGAACTCTATGTGAATCATTACCCCATGGCAGTCACCTAAAATACGGTCTTTGGAAAACCCTAAACAGGCTGAGAAACTAAACAACACGCTCAAAATATAACCTTCATAGATGGGGCTTGGCTGACGACGATCTATGCGAGTGCGGCGAGGTACAAAATGACAGACACTTTTATAAGTGTCGATTATACGGTGACTATGACGCAGACAGATTGAGCCATATAATTGACAACGAGGGAGTGATGTTCCTCGAGTACTGGGGTAGGAAGGGAATCTGAGTCGACCGGACACGAGAGAAAGAAAAATGAACCAGCAAGCCATTAAATAAATAAAAAACTTGGAACTCCATTAGGTCTAAGTCATCGCAAAGTGAATTTTTTCACCCCTTTATCGTGTCTGTCTCTAACACCTTACACAAGACGCGTATGCAACCTATATCACCGTTCTCGAATTGCATATCACTTTCCCTTAAAAACGCGTTTCACGGAACACCCTGTAGATGGCAACGGAGTCAGAATGACGCTCACAAATTCTGATTGAGGTCTGAAAGTTTCGAATGAGGGTTGTTTTTTTTGGGGGGGGGGTGTGAGAGAAATCACAATTAGAAGTATTCAAAATGTATGAAAAAATCTTGCACTCTCTGGTCTGCAGTTTGCCCAACCCCCTTGAAGATTCACTCTGGTTACGGGCCTAGGCCGGAGCCTCCAAGAAACTTTGTGTAGATTCCAAAAACATTAGAGTCCTTGTTGATGCATCCGAACGATAGTACAAAGTTCTTTGATACAATCACAGAATAGAAAAACTATTATACAATAAGGATTGAACTGACACCCGCAGCAACTTTTGAATATTCATTATTTTTATAGAGGCTGCTTCCTGATCCAAAAAATAATGACATTTTAAAAGAAACATTTCAAACTATATAAACGATCGAAGGAAGAGACATCATGATACTCGTATTCACTCGCCAAAAAAGAACACCCGAACTTGGAAGAACGTTACCGCATACCTGAAAGGACAGGCGATAATTCTAAAAATTCTTAAAATCTATTGCATGTTAGTTTTAGAATTACAATATATGTATATATATACACTTGGAATATGAAATTGGAAATACTAATCAAGTTATCGCACTTTACAGATGAACAGTTTACAGCATTATATTTTTTTATAACGACAGCAGTTTTGTAAAATTTATTACTACGTTATCAGCGACGAGTATGCTGGGTCTAAGGAGTCCTATTTAGTACTATTTCTGAAGATTCATAAATGACAAGTGTTTTTTATCAATAATTGTGAAATAGTGCATAATAGAGATCTTTATAGTTATCACTTGCACTTGGCTAGAGCTGGCTATATGATGAATCATAGTAACTTAATCTGGTCCACATTGCAATGGTTCATACAAATGAAGAAGTATTTATACAGTTGCAGAACAATCGAGGTACTTACATTGTGATAACGAAATAGGTACTTATTTTGTGATGAAGTATCTGAGAGAGGTTTCGATGTTAAGACTGAAGATTGTAAATGCGAGGTGTTTGACGAAAAGGGTGAGGTGTAAAATAATGTGAGATATCTTAATGGAACAGCGAGCTCATTACTTTTAAAACCCAAAGGTAGGAAAAATAAATGCACCTACTCGTTCTTGAATTATGCGGCCTCCAATAATTAGGTGTGACCTTCTTTTCTAATTTTCCTCTCAACCCAAGCCCTGGAATCCGCCCTTTCGTGCATTACCTCAAAGACATCGGGGAGGCTGTTAGAGCTATCTTAGCCCTCTTCACTTTTTGCCGGATAACTGGCCTAGGTCAAAATGTAGCGACTTGCTACGTGGGCTCGAACCCGGGCCCTCCGGATTCTGAGACCAGCACACTATCCACTTAGCCAACCAGACCCCTCCAATAACTAGGTGTGGCCAAGTAATTTTCATCCTAACATTATTTGATGTGAACGGAATGATGATCAGTGTTAATTTAATGCGTCATGTTTTAATGTCAGAAGAAATCGACTTGAGAATATTCGTATTTATATTACAAATGGCGCAAATAAAAATTTTTTGTGGAGAAGGGGGATAAAATTTTATTAATATACCTGTTTCTGATCTGCCTGTACAAAGCCTGCGAATTTTTCTGGTACACTTTCGCCTTCAATGAAACAAATTAATTTTTCAGAATCAAAGACCATTTTTTATGAAGGCTTCACCCTTCAGGCCCTACAGTCTCCTCCTCAAATGAGTTGTTTTATTAGTAACTATTTTGAGAACATCTCAGTACCGTATTCAGGAATATACTTGGGGGGGAGGGCAGCCAATAATTTGCTACTATATTTTTTTTTAAATGCGACCATTCATGCTACATGTAGCATAAATTGTAGCCCGCGGAATAGATCGGTAGTAGCGCTATACCTTTTGCCATATGGTCACGCGCGCAAGAGCGCTATTGTAGCGCTTGCTCCAAAAGTAGCGATTGCTACAATAGCGCTCTTGCGCGCGTGACCATGTGGCAAAAGGTATAGCGCTACTACCGTTCCATTCCGCGGGCTACAATTTATGCTACATGTAGCATGAATGGTCGCATTTTTAAAAAATATAGTAGCAAATTATTGGCTGGGATATGTCTATAGTTTATACTTGTATATTGATTCGACAAAACAAGTGTTTCTTTAAGTTTCTCTAATTTAATCCTCTTTTATAGTGTAAATTCTGATGGTTTTCGTGTACGCTCCTACCTATACTCGTACTTATGAAGGAGGTAACCCGCGCCTGTGCAAGGCGCTGGGAAACGAAACTGATGTACCGAAAAGTATGTGCCGAGCCCGAGTCACCGACTTTGACTATATATGGAAGTCTTAATACGTATTTGCGAAAGTGTACATAATATATTGCTTCAGACTGAGGGGTAGTTATATAGACTCTACTTTTCGCTCCAAGGTGTGCGAGTAGGCTCGAATGGAAGACAAAAGACCCACATGTACGTGAAATAAGCCGATCTGCTGAAGCTGTTGAAGCGACGTTGTTTTCGAGAAATTCGTCTTTTTCGATTAAAACACCGAGTCGACTGCGTCGAGATGCCGAGACGTTTGCCTTTCTGCGCTAAAGAGATATACTGTATACGTCATTATACGTGTGCCGAGCTCGATTGTAGATTGAAAAGGCTCCAGTCTGTAGAGGGTAAAGCCTGTAAGCATTTTGTCGGATTCGGTGTGAATTTATACGCGCGAAGATGCGAGAAAAAGAGCGCCGAACAAGGGAAATAAATTACGTTGACGACTGACTGAATCTGTTAGCATGGCGCTTCGTGGGCCAAAATCTTCGAATTGACGAAATTTCCCTGCCAACGACAATAAGAAGGATAGAATTCCAAAAGGGCGAAGTGTGTCATTTCGGCCAAATGTTGAGTAATCGGGACCGTTTTGTACGTCTTTCCTACTGATTGACCGATGGCCGATTGAGGTGAGTGTTTGAGCTACAAGATGTTACCTTAGACTATGTCTTCTATCATTCCTTGTTACTGAGCACATGAATCCTTACAGTGGTGCAGCCAGGAACCAATTCTGGAGGAGATTTCAAAGCAATAGAAGCGAGAAAATGTTCTTACGTCAGAGCCACCGGAAGAGAATCATGAGTGGAAGGGGGGGGGGGGGCGCAGTTCAAACTTTTTTTCATTCTTTTTTTGGTGAAAATGAAATCCTACTTAGGTAGGGGTGAGAGTTACAAACCGAATGGTATAATCGAAATTTATAGGGAAAACCTCTTTGAGAAACCTAAAGAGCTAAATAACCTGAGATTTGCCGATGACATTGTCATCATTGCCAAAAATGCAGAAGAACTAAGAATTATGAGAGAGGACCTGAGAAGGGAAAGTGCGAAAGTAGGCCTAAGTATTAATTTTACTAAAACGAAGGTTATGTCTAATTTGGACCATTTAGACGAAATCAAAATCAACAACTATCCAATTGAAAGAGTCTCGGAATACAAATACTTAGACCAAATGATCTCATTTGAAAACAAATCTAAAAATGAACTTAAACTAGAAGAGCAAACGCGTGGAGGGCATTTTGGAGCCATAAAATATTCTGGAATAGCAAAATAAGGATGAAATCAAAAATAAACATTTTTGAACGCGCAAAAATCCCAGTGCTTACTTATGGTGCCCAAACTTGGGCGCTGACCGAAAACGCCATGCTCCGTAGTGAAGATAAAACTAAAAGGTAAAATTATTATCTCGGATGTAATGAGAAAAACAAAAGCCAAAGGAGTGGGAACTACTGTCAAAAAGCTAAAACTCAAGTATGCTGGACACATAGCTAGAGAACCCATCTGTAGATGGACCAGGATACTAACTGTATGGAAACTTACGGGTAAACGCAAAAGGGGGAGACCAGTGGCAAGGTGGATCGATGAAGTTGGTCAAGTGGCAAGCCAGCAATAGCAATCAACTGCCAAAAATAGAAGAAAGTGGGCTGATTTGTGTACGGCTTATACTCAGAAATGGGTCACTAAGTACTGAGGCTGGAGAGAGGGCGTCTCTCTTGCCTGTCTATATTACTCTTAATAAGAGTGTAAATAAGTAAAACTTGATATACTGTAAGCACCAGAGGGGGGCAAGGGATGAGCCTCCACGCACGCTGAATAATCAAGAACTAAGAGCTTTAAAATATTTTCGAAACAGTTGGTGCCTCCTGGAAACAGGAATTTTGCTGGCTAATCATCCCAATACCGGTCGACTATGCACCCTACGTCCGGGCTAAAACGGTCCTTTTCAGGACCAACACAGACGAGGACAATGCCTCCGTTCCGAATTATGTCGATCAATATTGAAAATATAACCGCGACGAAGGAACAAATCCTGTCAGAAATTGTCAAGAACCTGAATGTGGACATGATCGCCATGCAGGAAACGCATAGACCTTCTACAGCACGTCAGCCAAAATTGCTGGAATGAAGCTGGTAATCGAGAGATCTAACAAGAAATACGGCAGTGCCATTCTCGAAGATGGTTTCGAGAAATGTAAGGTCACTGGTGCTGTGTTCGTGTACCTCACAGCAGCCTTCGATACAGTGTGTCACCGGATATTTCGGTTCAAGGTATATCAGCTGACAAAAGATTACAAATTTACGGAAATTGTGACAATGCTACTCAAAGATCGGCGGTTCTACGTGAAAAGAATGGTTTGCCACAAGGAAGTGTCTTGTCGCCAATTCTCTTTAATATCTACACTAGTGGTCAACCAGTCAGTGGACCCACTCGCCACTTCCTCTATGCAGATGATCTAGCACTTACAGCACAATGCGACACCTTCGTAGAAGTGGAAGACACACTGAGGCAGGCAATAGTGGACTTGGACGCATACTATAGAGCCAACCACCTGAAACCAAACCCATCCAAAACTGAGACCTGTTTGTTCGCTCTCCGAAATCACGAGGCTAAATGGCAGCTTATAATATACAATGGGGTAACATCGGGCTGAACCACACAGATCTCCCCAAATACCTAGGAGTGACTCTGGACAGACCACTCACCTACCGGCGGCATTGTGAAAATACCAAAATGAAAGTCGCAGCTAGAACGAACCTAATTCGAAAATTGGCAAGCAGCAGATGAGGAGCAAAGCCACAGGTTCTACAGACATCAACGCTAGCTCTGTGTTATTCAGTCGCAGAATACGCATACCCAGCCTGGGAGCGCTCAGCACATGCTAAGAAGGTGGGTGTGCCCCTGAATGAAGCATGTCGCTTAGTGACAGGATGCCTCAAGTCAAACCCACTCGCCGAGCTGTATGGCCTTGCAGGAATAGCTCCTCCGAAAGTTCGCAGGGAGGTGGCAGCCAGAGTCGAAAAATCCGAGGCATAGTGCAAAACCCCCTATATCCTATATATATGGCTATGACGACTTACCAGAAGGAAGACTGAAATCTAGGCATAGCTTCCTCAGAATAGTCAACGAATTAAGTGCTCCCGTCGAATCAGAGCGCTGCCGATTTTGGAATACAGCACTGGAAGCTGGAACTCTATGTGAATCATTACCCCATGGCAGTCACCTAAAATACGGTCTTTGGAAAACCCTAAACAGGCTGAGAAACTAAACAACACGCTCAAAATATAACCTTCATAGATGGGGCTTGGCTGACGACGATCTATGCGAGTGCGGTGAGGTACAAAATGACAGACACTTTTATAAGTGTCGATTATACAGTGACTATGACGCAGACAGATTGAGCCATATAATTGACAACGAGGGAGTGATGTTCCTCGAGTACTGGGGTAGGAAGGGAATCTGAGTCGACCGGACACGAGAGAGAGAAAAAAGAACCAGCAAGCCATTAAATAAATAAAAAACTTGGAACTCCATTAGGTCTAAGTCATCGCAAAGTGAATTTTTTCACCCCTTTATCGTGTCTGTCTCTAACACCTTACACAAGACGCGTATCCAACCTATATCACCGTTCTCGAATTGCATATCACTTTCCCTTAAAAACGCGTTTCACGGAACACCCTGTAGATGGCAACGGAGTCAGAATGACGCTCACAAATTCTGATTGAGGTCTGAAAGTTTCGAATGAGTTTTAATGGGAGTCTGACAAGTCCTAACGACTCTTAAAGGATTCTGAATGTATCCTATTCGAATGTGAATGAGTTTTAGAAGAACCTGCATGATGGCCGATACTTTGATGATGGAAAGTCGTAACCCTGGCTATGATGCATCCAGGGGTTCGAATTCTACCGAATGTATATAGACCGCTATAGCGATGAAACTTCGGCGAACTCTATTATATACGGTAATTAAAGACGGCGAAAGCGAAATCGGCAAATTTACCGCTGAAAATCAAAGTATATATCAACTCGCTGTAGCCATCTCGTAAACAGCATAAATCAGTGACGATTGTCATTTAGTCGCTAACACCGCAGTTAACGTCGAACATTATTCGCTCTCATTTCATTCCGCTAACAGTTTTATATTCTGCTCGTTTTTCAGTCTCGGAAAAAATGTACTAGACGCCAAAAGCTCGTAAATTAATTTGATGATATCCGCGTCTCAGTCGACTTTCGTCTCTCGAAGCCGAATACATCTGCATAATATCTATCTTCCCTTTTCCTTTTCTCTCTCTCACCCTCTCTCTCTTTCTTTCTCTCAAATTTATTAACCCTAAACGGCGAATCGCATTTTTAAAGGGGAAAGCTCGAACGGTGTATTGAAGACAGTTGTAAAACGAGTCGATGGTCTCGAAGGTTGGAACGAATTTTGCAAAATGATTGATAACCGTTCTTTTTACGCCTTTTTTCCACACGCTCCCTGGTACTCGATGACTGCGCGAGCGTCCATCCATCATCTTAAATGCGGGTCAATGTTAAATTAGGTCGAATATTAAAAAAGCTTTCTTTAAGGATGGAAAAGTTTTTCAATTTCGAAACAAAAGGCCGGAATCCGATAATGATTTCGAACGACGAGCTAACTCCGAAATTCTTTTAATCAATTAGCCTGTTTGGTCGGGCTCGTCTTATCCGGCGGATAAATAACTCGCGGCGTTCTTTCACGCGAGAGTGGAAACGAAAGAGAAGCGAGCAAAAATTGGCCCGAGAAGTGATGCCTTCGCTCATCCGCAGACTAAGGAGGACGAAAGTTGTAACCCTGCAGGATGAGGGTTTGTATCAACATAGAAATAACTTTCTGGGTAATTACACGGCGTTGCTGGAAAACGCGGCCTCTAATTCCGAGACACGAATTTGTAACCATTATGCGTAAAAATATACTATATACACAGTGCTTGCATTTAGTATATGGCGACGAGCGAGGCCATAATTACTACTTCAAGATCTATTTAATAATTCCCGAGGGGATGAGTAATTGGCTATCTTGCTAGCGGAGAAAAATGCGTTCAACTTAACCCTAAACAACCGCGGGCATAAGAAAGCGGCGCGGGACCGGCTTTCCAAGCTGATAATATCGAGGAAAATGAAATTAAAACGATAAAATGTGGGCCCAGAATACGCAGGTAGGAAGAAATTTTATAGCTATTACAGAAAAGCCGGGAGCAGTTTGACGTAAACGTTCTGGAATTGGAGCTCCAGGATGAGCGATTTTTGTACCGAAAGTGATGAAACGTGTAATACTGTAACTATAACAGACCTGTTTCTTCGAGCACCGTATCCAATATCGACATTAGTTGCCGCGGTTCCGAAGCGCAACTCTCCCTATTGACGAAATCGGGCAAAATTCAGCTCCTGGTTGTAGCGGATTTTCAGTTTTCCGCTGCGAAATTATGAGAATCAACGCAGCGTTTATACAATTCTGCAGCGTTACACTGCGATATGAGCAGATCTAACAGCAGACCTCAAGAGTTGTCCGCTGCGGATTTTGAAATGATTCCGCAGAGTACACATAGAGACAGCAGCGTTACGCAGCAATTTAAAACCATTATCCACTACACTGCTGATGTGGATGATGAAACTTAGCAGCATTCAGCGGTTAAATGTTGGATAGTACTTATACAGCAGCGTTTCATTTTACTGCGATTAAGTAGCTGAATGCTGCGGATAATTCAATTTTTTCAGCAGCTAAGGTTGATATCAGAATGAAACAAAATGGCTTGTAGCTACAGGTGATGTTACCTTCAGGCTTCAAGGTTGTCGCCAAGTCGGCGCCTTTAGATAAACGTTTGCGGCTTGGCTATCCGTTGATTGTGTCCACAAACGTATCTACAGTTTGTTTAACTTCAAGTTCAGTTGCGCGTGCGTCTTTGAGTTCAGTTCGGAATTTTGTGTTGAGAAGGATTTACTGTAAGTTTGTATCTACATGTCATTAATGAAATTAAATAGTAGTTATTGAAGATAATTATTTGCATGCGAAGAAATAGCGTTTGCCATGCGAAAACGACAATCTAGATAATCAACGAATTGCACGGAATTTAGGCGCAATTTAAATGTCGGACTGTATGTGTGATGTATGAATGGTACTGTTCCATTTATTGTTCTCTCTAACTTCAACTTCAGGGTACTAACCCTCTTCTTCAGTACCCGTTCGCTATGTCATACCACTGCACTGCCGCTTTCAAAGAAGTATCATGTGCTGACTGTCAGCCTCAACAACCAGTGCCAGTGCTGACTGTTTAATGATTCTGCAATGCATCTTTGGCTATGGCTTGATCATCTGTCTGCAGCATGTGCAATACGGGATGTCCAGAAGTTCAATCAAAATACGAAAGTGTGAGCCCTAAGTCAAAGAAAGTAGCAAGAAAAAGAAATCAAGTCAGGAATGTTTGGAAACGCTTAATATTATCTGGAAATTGAGAATCATTACTGAAAAACCAACCAATGTGATGGACAACCAACATCTGACCAAAAACCCAAACTGGTATATCAGCCCGAACTGACAGTCCAAAACTGATAAAGAGCCTTCAAGTTTCCAACATCCTAAAACTGGCGTGATTGTCGCTTTTATTATTATTATTATTATTATTATTATTATTATTTTTTTAATAGCTGATTATTATCGCGTTTTTTCCTTCCCTGTTTCATTTTCGCGTGAACCACCCTTCTTTCTCGCATGATGAAAAATCGCACCCCTAATTATTCAGTGGTTGAATCAGCTTGGGTGTGGGAA
The DNA here is from genome assembly GCA_031841125.1 of Acanthococcus lagerstroemiae. NCBI lineage: Eukaryota > Metazoa > Arthropoda > Insecta > Hemiptera > Eriococcidae > Acanthococcus > Acanthococcus lagerstroemiae. The sequence continues at coordinate 49,365,484 of CM063113.1, forward strand.
AATTCCGAAAATGCTCTCTAGGCTGGTCCTGCAGCCGTTCAAAAGATTTCTACTTAACTTTTGTACCCTGTGCTTCAAAACGCGCACGCGCATGTTGGGGGGAGGGGTCGCGGATCTCATAAGTAATAACCTGTCTTGAAGGTTCTGTATGTGTGAAAAGTCAGTAACATTCATTCGAACTATTTCAAGAGTCTTAGAAAATGTTTATATTTTGTACACATCTTTGTCAAGAAGGTCCACTTGGTCTTGTCGGTATGAAGTCGAGGGGCGGGGGTCATACTAGGCCGAATTACCTTTCGAATGAATCCTTAACCAGCTGTGTAACGTTACTGAAAGATTTTTTTCAGTCTTTTTGATAATGAGGTACAGAAAAGCTGTATTTTTAGAAAAATGCTTTTGAAAGTCCGCAAAATGATTAAGAGTGAAAACTTCCGTTAAGAAAAAAACTGGAGTCGACAACCTGGGCTCTTCTTGTTTCTATGCATTTCATACCCTGGAGCTTGAATGGAATGAGACCTCAAAAAATGGTACAGCAGAGCTGATAGAATCAAATCGCTAAAAACCCAAAAATTGATTTTGGTCGAAATTAAAAAAAAAAAATCAGCTGTAGATACCGCTAAAACTGTCATCGCCAAAGTGGACCCTTTCAACAGAGATATAAGCATTAAATTGTTTTTATTGTGGCCAGTGGGCATAACCAACCTAGTATTCAAAGAAGTCCGCCCTTCACCAAAGGAGGGGGCGTTGGTGAGCATTGAAAAAATCTGGAAAAGTCCGGGAATTTGATCATCGGAAGAAAGTGGACAACTTATGAAGAGTGGTGGATAGTCAAAACGTGGCTGATTTTTTACTTCGTTTATGGAATAGTGTGAAAAGAAATCTATTTTTACTTGTTATTATGTAATATAAATTCGCAATGACTTTGCTAGGAGAAGAAAATCATTCCAGCTATGAATTGCGATTACCTACTTAATTGAAAGAGTATCAATATGAAATATTGGAAAGAGTTATTTATTTAGATCAGTTGAGGTGCATTAAAGAAGAAATATATTCTTTTAATTTCAAGCAATAGAATATGAGGGAAAGAAGGATATAGAGAATGTTCTTCTCGGTGTTTTAAGAATCATTCATCCTCAATCAGCGTGATTCAAAACTGATTAAGTACAGAATAACAATCGAGCAGTGAAAAATAGGAGAAAGGTGAGATGCAGGTTTTTGTTTTTGGTTCAAGTGAGAATTGGGAATAAGATAGTAGGGCCATGTAATGATGTATCAGGGCACTGAAGGAAAAGTAGAGAGAGAGAAAGAGAAAGAGAGAGAGAGAGAGAGAGAGTCATTTGAAAAATTGCATGCAGAACATAAGCCTTACCAAATTGGTGCTTCTAACTGTGTGTAATTTCTAAAAACGAACTTGAAAATACCATGCAGTTATTCAACATTATAATTCATTTCAGAGACAAATGTGGTCACCAAATCACATGAAGTAACCAATGAGGTCACCAAATCACCTGAGGTCACCAAATCACATGATGAGGTCACCAGCATTCTTGGGATTTGAGTAATTTTGAAAGTTTTATACTCGTATGTTTACATAAATATACTTGTAATTTCAAGAATCATTGATATTATTAGTTTTTTTGGCGACCAGTGACTTTGTATTTTTACTATTTCAATTTTATAAATTGTAAATGAGAAGAGAAACTGCAGTACGCTGTCTACCGCAGAGTTGAGAATTGTAGCTGCGGACCACAGCTAGAACTACTGTTTTTCCGCTGCAAAATGCAGCAGCAGAATCGATTTATTTCCACCACGGAATAAAAATCCAGCAGAGAGTAGCTACTGAAAAACCATTTGAATCAGCTGCTGATTCTGATTTCATCAGCAGTGTAACGCAGTGAACAACGGGTCATGAACGCTGCTGACAGATCTTTTCTCCGCACCACTGCGAACATGTTTTTGCTGCGAAACGCTGCTGACACTTTGTTTTTCCGCATCAGCAGCGAACGCGACTGTCTCACTCAGAATCGCTGCGTGCTGCTGCGGATTTCTTATGCAAAAATCGTCAATAGGGCTCTCCTGGGCTGGTTAGTCGGGGTAGTTTGCCGTTGCTTTCCCCACGGTTTGTCAAGTTAAAATCTTCCTTCCCAGCGCCGAAGAGTGTGCAGCTGCAGTTCGCTTACTAGCCACGTGTTTCACAATGAGTGAACTGATCACAATGTGCACACGCACGGTATCAATCTGTCTGATCCGGTGGTAACATGTCCTGCAATTGTAATGGCTTGCTCTGTGAACTGGCGGAGGTTACCGCACGCGCTAGGTGTAGGTCCAAGTACTTATCCTTAGAGCGGTTTCACACGTATCCGTTTTTGCTGGTCCGACGTCGGACCGACAAAAACGGAGGGGTGAAGATAGATGCGATTGAGGCAGCACTTTCACACATATCCGTTCGACGGTCCGACGACGGACTGATGAAAAGTTGACGGATGAACTCTTCACACGGACCGACGTCGGGCCGGGGTATTTATTGTGAAACTTAACGAGATTAAATTGGAGCGTTCACACGACGCACGTTTTTCATCTGTTTTGTATAGATAACGCAGAATAACAGACATGCAGCAGCGAATTAATTCTTCAAAAAAAGGTAGTGGAGCGCTAGTGATGTGTCATGTTATTAATGTTCCATCAAATGTTATCAATGTTCGATCGAATGTTGAATTGCTGTAGTACGAGTATACCGGTTATCCTGACAAAGTTCCACAAATAATGTATGGAATACTCCTAAAGTGAGGTGGTTTGAGTTAATATCGCTAAGCCAACATTTACGATTTTCTACTCTCGCTTTCTTCTTCTCCTAATACGCAAGTATAAATATAATGCCAACAGCTTGATCACGATCCATGTTTTCAATTTGCAAAATGAATAATCAAAACCTCAAAAACAGATTTCACGTTATCAAATCTTGAAAATAACACCGATCAATCGTGAACAGCTGTTCCGGAACGCTAAAAAAAGGATGCAAACGGATGCGTGTGAAAGCATTAGAATGAACATCGGTCCGACGTCGGACCAGCAAAAACGGATACGTGTAAAACCGCTCTTATGTGTGCGAGACATTATCTGCGAGTTTTCATGCAACGCTATCCTCAAAGTCTGGTTGGCCGAGTGGATAGCGTGCTGGTCTCGGCATCCGGAGGTCCCGGGTTCGAGCCCACATAGCAACTCGCTACATTTCGATCTAGGCCGGGTCTTTTGGTAAGCAGAGAAAAGGGCTAAGACAGCTCTAACAGCCTCCTCGATGCCTCTAAGGTAATGCTCGAAAAGCCAGATTCCAGGGCTCGGATTGAGAGTAAAATTAGAAAAAAGGTTTCTCAAGTTATGATATGAATAAAAAGATTTTCATTCCTCCTTCCTGTGCAGGCGGTTACGCTGGTAGAACGCATTACTGCGATAGAGCGCATACTGCGACAGTTTTTACGTCGGTAGAGCGCATATTAGAATGGCACCGAAAATACATTTGGAAAGGCCTAGGTGATGAAAAAAGATATCAATAAAAATAGATTATACTATAACGAGAAGAAAATATAAAAATCAAATACTGGATTGTAAGACATACACAGGAGCGGATGTAGATAGTGATTACAATTTAGTAGTAATGAAATGTGGGTTTAAATTTAAGAACATGAATAAGAAGACAGTAAAAAAAATGGAATTTAGAGTCATTGAAGGAGATAAAGGAAAGAAAAGAGTAGTCGGTAGCCGGGATCCGAAAAATTGTAGCCGGAAGTTATTGATTTTGGAAGGAAATCGGGAAGCTTTACAAATTGGGAGTACCCGGAAGCCGAAAGAGAAGTTTTTTCAATCGGCTTCTCACCCCTTCTCCGCACTCTCTTCTCTTTTCACTCGTTAACTTATAACCTGCTCCATTCGTATACAGTTTTTTCAACATATCTCACCTGTCTTCTTTTATCGATGTATCGAAAACAAATAGATTACTTTGTGGTGAGTAACCGCTGGGAAACATCGATATGGGATGTTAAAACGTACTCAGGAAAAGACTGCGGTAGCGACCACCAGCTTCTAGTAGCAGAAATAGCGCTCCTCCCACAGATACCGCAAGAACAGACTGGTTTTGTCCTTGGCAGAGGCACGAGAGAGCAAATTTTCAATATTCGCCAGGTGATAGAAAAATCTCAGGAGTTCAGCAAGCCGGTGTATTTATGCTTCATCGACTATGAAAAGACGTTCGATAATGTCAACTGGCGGATACTCTGGAGTTGTTTAGGAACACTAGGAATACCAAAGCACCTGACTGCTCTGCTTAAGAGCCCATACGAAGACAACTCTGTTCAAGTGAGAGTAGAAGGAGAACTCACGCAGCACTTCAAAACCGCCAAAGGAGTATGACAGGGATGCATACTCAGCCCCATCATTTTCAACGCCTGTGGAGAGTGGGTTACGAGAGAAGCCCTGGGTGGATGGGAAGGAGGAGTATCGCCAAGAGGAAAACGAATATCTGACCTCAGATATGCAAACGATACCACTCTGCTAGCCACGACGATAGAAGAACTGAGGCAACAACTGAAGAGAGTAGAGGCAGCTAGTGCCGCGGCAGGCCTGAGAATAAATAAGTCCAAAACTAAACTTATGATTAGAGCAAGGATTCCTCGGCATTTATAACTTTGTTCTAAGATGAGATAGAGGAGTGCTGATAAGAAATGAGCACGAATTAGGCTACTAGAAGTCAGTGGTTAAAAGTTAAACAGTGGTTTGATTGAGGTGGATCATTAACCAATGGCGTATTTAAGGAGGGATCGGGTCCCCCCTGGCCAAAGAAAGCTCTAAAAAATATCAAAAATATGCTCATTTAACGTTTCTGTCATTAACCACGTCTGTAGAAAGTGGTGAGTTGGGATTTTAGGATATTTTGAGCAAGTATTTGGAGTAGAGGATCATTCTGCGGTAGGGTAGGGGAGGTTCGCCCATTTTCGCACAAATACTGATGGATGGACTAGTGCGGAGGGCTCCTGATACTATTCGAAGGGTTGAGTTTTGGATTGTGTCGAGAATTTTGAGGGTTTTTGGTGGAGCTAGTCCGTAAAATTGAGCTCCAAAGTCTATCTGTGATCGGATAAGTACGGAAAAAACACATGGAGTTTTGACTTTTGTTCCAGAATAAATTTCCTTCTTATCGGTATTCACCAGACCAAAACACGTAAATTAAACAAAAGAACATTTGCTATCGGATTCAGCTTACGACATTGGAAAATAAGTCTTCTGCTTTCAACATATTTACATTTTAATAAAATGTTCAACTTTCTCAAATTTCAAGCTCGAGGTCAAACAGAGAATCTAGTAAAAACAGAATAGTCACTGAAATTTGAAATTCAACATTCGTTACCGACTTTCAGATTTTCGAAATGTCTTCCACATTTCATCTTTGTTTCGACCTTTTAGATAACGTTCGATGCGCAGCTTGAAACTGTCGGCTTTTGACGGACTAGTCCCTCACAGGAGTCCAGGGTACTCTATTTTCAGAAACGAAATTTGACTTTCAGTTTTGGTTGGTGGAGAAAAAAAATTGCCAATAAATATTTTTTTTAAACTAAAAATTCAACGACAAAATTTTAAAAAAATTAAAAATTTGTCCATTTTTCATCGGAATATTTTTTAATTGAAAAAAAAAAAGTAAACAAGCGAACACACATTCATAAAAAATGAAAAATTCAAATGAACAGTTTCAAGATTTGCCGACTGTCAAATTATTGGGGGGGGTTGTTTTAACCCACCACACCCCCTATAGTTTCGCCCCTGCCGATGTAGTGCTCCTTTTGAGGCTGAATTGAGTTGTCGTGTTTAGTGGTATTATTTTCGTTTCAGGATGAGTTATGATGAAGACGCCGTTATTGCTGCGGCAATCATAACTGCATCCTCACAAAAAAGGAGACAAGTGGAACCCAAGAAGTTTCTTTGTACGGGACTTCTTCTCAGGGTGGTGAGGCTCCCATAGGACAGGACGATCTCTCACCTCGCGTACCACATCCGTTAATTTGTCTTCAGTCTACTCCATAGTACAAGAAATTATAAACGTCAAAAAATAACGATACACAAGTGTTCACTTCAGGATTTAGCACATCAAATTAAGCACGTGACAATCATCTTGAAATGACACACTTGTCCTAGAATCTGGTTCTCCCTTTTAGCTAATGTTTTTTTTTGTTTTTTTTTGTGTGTAAAACGGCGGCATTTTGCTTTCCTTAATTCTTCGATCATTATTCTCATCACGTTTCCAACACTCAGTGCAGGGGTGGAACATCGCAGTTTTGTATCTGACCTCCCGCCTTATTGTAAACCAGTTACCGGGCAAGTCGATTGTCAGTGCCAAGTATGCGGCTATATAAGCATAAGACACTGAATAAAAGTTAAAGAAAAAAAACAAAACACTTTCTTACAGTTGAGGAGCCCACTTCCAAAGCGACCTAACTGCAAGATTTTAGTTTTGAGAAAAACAAGCAAAACAGTTAAGCAGGTAACGGATTTTTTAAGGTAGGTATCAATAAGTTCAACCTTCAAGAAAAATTTGTCATTTTTGTTTTTGCAAAGCATGCCCCTAGCGCGGTAAGACAGCGCGTTGAAAACAAAAACTCATGAAATCATAATGTTGCAGTTAGGTCACTTTGGAAGTGGGTTCCCTAATTGTAAGTATTCTTTCAGTTTGCAAACTAAACTGTCCGAATGCCTCCATAGGTAATCACCCGGCCTAATTAATATGCACCCTCAGAAAACCAATATCATCTGCATTCCTCCCATGCTCCGCTTAGGGACGTACCGTAGAATTTTTTCTGGGGGGATGGGAAAGTGTGAAAGTCCCAGCTGATTCAACTCGAAATTCCCAAGTATCAAAGTAACAAAAAAAAATCGTCTGTCGGATTTTCTCAACTTCTCACTTTCTCAATCAAAATTCCCAAGTATCAAAGCACAATACAAAAAAAACAAAAACTTTTGACTTGTTGGGTAACAGAAATATCAATTTCCCAAATTTTGCCAAAATTGCCGAATGAAAAATGACGAGGGGGGGTGTTGACACCCCTCGCCCCGGCTCTGACTCCGCTTCCTCCCGAAACAAATTCCAGTCAAAAGTGTTGCTGCGCCCTCTCTTGGTCTACTTTACGAAGGGACCTTATGATCTGTGACCGCCGGGTCCCGCTGCCCAACAGGTGACCAGCTTTCTCTGCTCACTAACCGGGCCAGATAGCCCGAATTTCGCGACAATCTAAGTTGAAATTCGGCTGCATTTCATGAAAAGTGTATATCGGTGCTGATGTCTAGACAACACCTGATGAAAAACCTTTGATATTTCATCAAAAAACCGCCACCTTCAGCGAAACGACGTGAAATATGAAATGTGAAAAAGATGCTCTGGGAAACGCGCCACACATACTCAACACACTATTCACTTTTTCATATTTCACGGTCGTTTCATGGCGTTTCATGATAAGTGTGTAGCCGGCATCACACATTTTTGTTTATTAAACAAGAGCTTGTTTCTTTCGCTCCAAGTCGTGATGACTCAACTTCTACTAGTCGAGAAACTAAGGATTACAACAACAGAGCAACAACAATGTTTACTGAAAGGAAATTCATGATGAATATGTTCAGCTGATTTTCATGTTTTTTTGTTGTTTTTTTCTAGTAGTTACCCCAACTACCCATAAACATCACTTGCAAGTTCCATTTTTCTGTTGATTAGCTGTAGTTACCGCAAAGATAACCAATTTTTTTGGAACATTCCAGAATCGTGTACCTTTGGCTACACTTCTATCCCTTCAAGAGTAAGAACAGGCAGGCAAATCTACACTTTACCCAAGTGAATTGCCTACTCACCAGTTTTAATGAAGATAATTGCCTGCAAATCACCGTGTACAGTGCTCTCCTCACGCTAATTTTTATAATGTCTTGGAAATAGAGGCAATTCTCATATTCTCACAGTCCTAGCCATAACGACGGCGAATGTCCCCCATGTTGTTCGAAAATTCAATATTTAGTAAATTCTAATAGCTAGTCGGCAGGAGCTTAGCCAAGCTGATCGCATTGGGAAGAGTGGGCAAACGAATTTCCCAGCTGAATGTTCCCAAATTTCGCGAGCGGAGCGAGTATAAAAATGTTTGAGGTTTTCTTCGTATGCCGAGTCGTACAAACAGGCTAAAATGAGCATTTTTCGCGCTTTTAAACCCGGATTTTTCGAATTACTGGATTTTTCCAACTTTTCTCAACTGGCTAACTTGATTGGGGGAGGATCCCCCAGTCACTAATGGTCGGCAAGATTTAGGAAGTTACGACTTGTTTTTAGATTCGTTTAACTTCCTTACGTGTTAGTCGGCATGTTTGCTGTTTACACTCCCTTCCTCCAAAACAAAATTTGGGTAATTCTCACAAAATCGCAATATTTCCACATTCAAGAAATTCAAAAACTGAAGTCATTTTTCTTAATTTTTTTTGGTGGGAATTGTCAAACTATGAGTCTCTAAAGCTATTTCGGTTATTTGGCTCAAGTAATCTGTACTAGGGGCAGGGGCATAGAATTTTAAAAATTTTATGAGCCACAGCTAGGAATGTTCAGCGTCGTGGCCAAATTTCGTGATCCACGGCTAGGATTTTTCAACGTCGTGGCTGGATACTAGGAGCCATGATATGGAAATTTCAACGTCGTGGCCAAATTTCAAGAAGCAAATGATGAGCAAATTCAAGTGTTGTGGCCTGTGATTGTGACTAGTCACGTTTAGTACTTCATTGACAGCTTTTTGTATCAAGGATTTTGAAAATGCTGAAATTTAAATGAGCGCCTTGAATGCAGTATTTATATGTAAGTACCTATTTGTTTACTGCAAACATACGAGTATATATATTATGCAGACTCAAGTTAATGCTTGAACGTCCATCATTCTACAGGAATCAAGTAAAGGAGATGGATTGAAGGTGCGCTTGTTGGTAAGGCTATCCATTCTAGCTACAAGCATTACCCTTATGGCAAGAATGAGACGATGAAATAGCAGCGAAAAGCATAACGTTGTGCCGCAGCGTAACGCCCTACAGCGGTGAGACTTTTTTGAAAGCTTCGCAGCATAGCGTTTGAGTAATTTAGCTGCGCATGGCGGCGTTCAATTTTAATTACTTGTCAGGCGCGTATAGCAGCGTGATGTTTTTCAGCTGCAGAACGCCGCGTACCTAATAAATAGCATTCAGCTGCGTACTGCAGCGTATTTTATTTCAGTTGCGTATTGCAGCGTATTTGATTCCAGCTGCAGAACGCCGCGTACCTGATACATAGTATTCAGTTGCGTACTGCAGCGTATTTTATTTCAGTTGCGTATTGCAGCGTATTTGATTCCAGCTGCAGAACGCCGTGTATCTAAATGTAGCATTCAGATGCGTATCGCTTCATGCGTTTCATTATAGCAACGGTTGAGATAGTTAAATAAAATTCTCCATTTTATTTTTTCGAAATTTTATTACAAAAAAATATGTTTAACAAAGGCATATTCACAGAAGATGATTTCTGAGGTTCATTTCCAACAGACAGGCCAAATCCAACTCCAATTCTTCTAGCATCAATGGTACCCAAAACAGTCCAGCATTAACTCAAAATCCTCAAACACCAATTCCATTCAGTCTAAAGGACTTGAATAATCACATCCGTCATCCAATATGGTTCTTCATTGGCTGAAAACTGTGAAACTCAGTTTGTATCTAGTGGAAGTGGTCTAGTTAACAACTGTAACAAAAATAGCCGACTAGTTTCACCGGAAGAATTGCGTCCCTTTCCTAAAGCTGCTCCTAGAAAAGCGAGCAAAATAAAGGTAAAAAAAAAACAAACAAAAAAAACAACTTAAAATTACGAGTTACTGGGAGAATTGCCCAGAGGCTAAAATGAGGATTAATAATCAACTCTACTGTCCTAGCTACATACATGCAAGGAGGATTAGTATAACTATAGCTGCACCCATGTAAGTTCATTTTATGAAAAAGTACATGCACCCAATGCAATATGTAACGAGCAGATGGGAAATCCAAAAAATGTTGTATTATTTTCCATAAAAAGCAAGTCATTCTTCTTGAGAAAAAGTGGTAGCATTAATGTTAAACAATACTGAAGGACCAAACTGCAACCTCTCACTTTCTTCCAGCACCACATTACCTCTCTGTCCATTCTCCTTATCTGTCTTTACCGCAGTGCCGTATCCAGGAATATGGCGAGGGGGTAGGATTGACTTAACATATGGGGTATTTTTAAACTAAATTTATTTTCTAATATTTCTGAGATCCGCATTTCCCTGAATTTTTAAGCGCATGGCCGTACCGGGGGGAGGGGGGTCATAGCCCCCTGTATGCGGCCCTGCTCCACCTCCCCCATGTTTCCCTCCTGCGAGAATCTCCGAAAACTGTAGCGAAGGTACTGGTGGATAAGAGATGTCAGCAGCTTGCAAGTTTTTTGGAAGCATGAGCAAGAGCAGAACAGGTCTTATCTGGGAATTTATTCAAAATGAAGGGTTAGAACAAATCTATTTAGTATAGAAAAAGAGAGATTCTGGAGACCTTCCCGACGTCTTCTACTCTTTCTACTATTCTAACAACTCTTTACTCCTCACTCTCACAAGCCCATCTCTATCTCCCATGTCCTTGCCCCCTCCTCCGTGGATCACCGAGGGGGCCACGGCGATATAGATGGATAAGACATCTCAGGCGTCAGTAAGATTTTCAGAGGCACGGAGTAGGCAGGAAAACAGAACGGGCAAGGTTTGTAATTATAGAGAGATTTAAACTTCCACTCTTTTTTCTCCAGGGGGCCAAGATTTTCTTTTTACAAGCTCGCTGGTGGTCACTTCCTATCGTCCTCCAAAGGTTAATGGAACCATTGCCTGTGTTACTTAGTTCACTTCCAAAATATATTTTCTCCTAAATTCACTTCTGTGGGCTCCACAAGGGGGAAAGGATAACGTTAGATTCTACATTTTCAGATTTTCAACCATAATACACTGAAATTGGTGTTCCATCAAATCTTTGATTTCATATCTAAGGTAAACTGACTTCTATTCCAGGTGCGTCTGACTCCGAACAGAGCACAGGGCACTGAGATTTCAGACACTAGCCTCTCTTTCAATTCTCTCGAAGCTGAATGGGGCTGAGGGATGCGTAAAATGACCTGGAAAAAAACTGAACCAAGCGAAAAATCCTATTTTCGATGCACATGTGTAAAGTGCGTTCTAGATGGTCAATAATATTGACTAATATTGCTACTCTTGACGAATTTATTGCCTGTGTCGGAAAATGGGGACAAAAATATTGATGCGATCATCAAAAATTGAGACGAGAACAAGAAATTGAACGAGTATTAAGAATATGAGAATCAATTTGATATTCCTGATGCCCTGTCAAGAATCAAAACACTGTTTGGAAAGATTTCATCAGTTAATGCATACGTGACGGCAGTTTGGTTTGGTAATGAGGAAAGGAATTTGGTGGAAGTTTTTCCAGTTTCTTTTCCTGGTTTATGTCTTTATGTCTCGGATGGTGAAGATGAGGAAAAAAGAAGAAGCATGAGCCGGTGCTCAGCGCAAAAAGAAGAGTAGCAATCATTTCTTTTAGAAGTGATAAGTGATTGAGAGGCACCTTTCATTGCCTTCTTTGTAAAACATCACAATCCAATCATATCACAATCGCAGAGCAAACGCCGCAATTCTAAGATCCAAATAACTCATAATAATTATTATACAGACAAAAACTTAGATACTCTGTCTCGTAGCAGACCTCGAATAGGCCCAACTAAATATATGTAATACACCAATAAAAGAAACACTAAATGCTGATAATTTACACTTTCAGTCTTGCTAGTTTTTGATCATCTAGGGAACCAACATTGATCGTGTATAAAATGGTCAATATTTCTGGATTTCTCGATTCTGGATGTAAATTTTTTGAGGTCAATATTACTGACCATCTAGAACGCGCTTTAACATGTTAAACTATCCGGGAGCAAAAACAAACCTCACATTACTCAGCTAACTAGGGAAATCTCATATTTAATCTGAACAACGATACAATTATCAAAAGTTATCATCAGCTTGCCTTTGACCCCATGGAAAATTCAGAACAGGTTCATCAACAAGATAAATTAAGCTCTCAATTACTTTCCCTGAAACTTTAGAAATACATATTCGATTTTTTGGAATCAATCAGGGCATAAAAATGCGGATCGCTCTCTAATGGATAGCAAATATTTGACATTCAAATACCACAAGCTGATGGGCTGCTTTTCCCTGACCCCTGCTTTTGTAAGTTATGCAAAAATTAAACTATTACCATCGACAACTCCCTTCGAAGGCGGAAGCAGTGATAGGAGGGCAGGTTTTTTGTGAATAGAGATTACTTTTTTTCAATCTGAGCGGGGACTTGGAAATTGCTGCTGCCCTCTTTAGAGCCAAGGTAACTTTTCTAACAATTCCCGAAGGGTTAAATGGTGACGACTGTTCATCTTTGAAATATCAGAAATAGATTACTTTGAGTTGCTAAGTTCGGTTTAAAATTACTTCATCAGTCTCTTTTTGTTTTAGACCCATACGAGTCACTGTGGAGCCTGTGGAGGGCTACAACAAGCGAGTTATTGGCTAATACAGAGACCCCCAAGGATTATAGAACTATTTCAAACACTATTTTCGGTCAAGCCCCCATCCCTCTTCCCTCCAAATTGTAACCAACGTTTATTAGAAATATAATATTGAAATTTAACTGGATGGTCTGAACAGTTTATTACAGAAAAACATTCATCTCCCTCAACTACACATAATTCTAGATTTAAGAATGCGAGCGTTGATAAAAAATTGTGGTGGAGTTGAAAACATAATCTACATAATATACCAAGCATACTTGTAGTAATCAAAATCAGGAATCCTGAGGATTTTGGAGATAGAGCAATTTAGAGCACCATTTTTAATCACGCACAAGATGATCCCTGAAAACCATTGCATCTGAAGTGAAAATCAAGAAGAAATTCAGACTTTTGAGGGACCACTTCCTGAAATGGGAAACTTCTGGGGACCATAAGGGTCCTATAGACACCAGAGCAGTGCACGATACCGATATTGGTACTCGGGTATCGTACTGGTGAAACCGACTACCGACTACATACATAGTTGGTAGTCGGTTTCACGGATAGGATAGGTACCGAGTAATACTCAGTCAGGAATCGTTTTATGATTAGCACTGTATTTTAGGAGGTGCAGTAGTGATGCCTTATCAGTGATACCTCTTTATCGTCGATACCAAATCACGAAAACGACTACCTGTTGCTACAATACCAAGTATATATATACTCGGTATCGGCTGATACTATTTGGTATCGTTTTAAGCGATACGATACCGAATACCACATGAGTATATACTCGTATCGTGCACTGCTCTGATAGACACCATGTTTATCAAATATTTTCAGAATACTTAGCCGCACAGATAAGTATCATGTGCTGTGTGTACAAAGAGACTCCTCCTAATATCATTATGCACACAATATAATTAGAACGTCAACAATAATACACAATAACATGATTATAAATCTTACCTGATCAATCAACAAATAACGAACTAATAATTTCAAAATTCAAATCAAAACCACATTGTTTCTGCGAAGTGCGGTAAGGTACAAGGAGTGAACGAGCAAACGAGCTGAAGCCAGTCACAAAGCAGTATACCATTTGACGCCGACGCGCAGATTTACCACTACGACATTGTCGCCACCTGTAGTCGGACGTACATTGGGAAGTGTACTACGAACGAACATACACACCTACACAGTCTTATCTGTGAATATTCGTGTGGAGCTCACTATTACAACACTGGTTTCTGCAACGCAGCAAAACGCTGCATTTTATAATAAAGCGCTCGGCCGCAGCCAAGTTTGGCTTTTGCAACGCAGCAAAACGCTGCGGTCTGTGACAAGGCGCCTTTCGCCGCAGCGAAATTAAGTTCTCGCAACGCAGCAAAACGCTGCATTTTATAATAAAGCGTTTGGCTGCAGCCAAGTTTGGCTTCTGCAACGCAGCGAAACGCTGCGTTTTATTACAAATAGCCTTTTGCCGCAGCGAAGTTTAGTTCCCATCACGCAGTGAGACGCCGCTAATGCCTTTGTCCGCAGCAAATAATTCTCAACGCTGCAACATAACGCAGCGCGTCGCAGCTAAAATCATTGTTTTTTGCCATAAGGGTAAGATCAAAGCGGAGTTCAGGTAACGATAATATGGTTGCATTTTACACTAATTATAAGAATAAAAATAATAATTCAGAAGTTGAGTAAGAACAAAATATAATCAATAAAAAAACGAAACAGTTCTCAAATTTATAGAATAGGTAGTCTTCTAGTATTTAATCACATATATTTTGAGGTTCACTATAGTCGAAAAACTCTATGTAAAAAGTAAATCTCAACTAAAAGATACCTAACTTGGAAACTCACAGCTCATTAAGTTACTTATTTAATAATGAATACAAATTCGCGATGCAGACTAGAGTCTAGAATTAGGAACAAAGGTAAACGTTGAACGCCTCAATATTTGTGATTAAATTATAAAAAAAATTATTCAAAGGGGCAAGGGCACAAAACTGTAAGCCTACAATGAGTTCTTATGAATTAAAAACTTATAAGCTCGTTGAAATTTTTGTGGAGGCGGAATTGAGTACAGAAGTTGCGTTTTATACACTGTCATATATAGTTCACGATTTGTACTGAAGATTGTTCATTATTTCAGCTCACCGTCATTGCCCGTCTGAAGAAAGATTAATCTGAGTTAAATACATCCCAACTTGAACAAATTATATCCTTAACATGTATGCATTAGGTGACAATAATTATAATTTCAACGCTGTGGCTCTCAGTTTTCAACGTCATGGCTAGGAAATTCAACAAATGCCACGACGCTGAAATAGAAAACTAGCCACGGACAGGAGAAATTGCTTGAATTATTCGTTGTTTGGAGCTTGAAAAATTTTATTCGTATTTATTCTTACTCTGATGTTGAAATATTTACCAAAAAAGTTATTTCCGATGTTTCAGGAGCGCCGTCCAAGTACGAGATTCGCAGAATGAAGAACCACGGCGATGAGCGTTGATAGTTGTAGAGATAAGAACTTTCACAGAAAAATGTTTCCAGAATTAATAACTCAATAGCGATCCGTGATATCAAAATACGGGAATACTCTCATGGCAGTAACAAAGCACTGCAGCCACTTTCAAGGATTCAATATTTTAACAGTGTCACCAGGTTGACCAAGCGAAAAAATGGCCACGACGCCGAAGTTAAATGTGGTTACACCACTTTGACTTATGCTGGAGGTCACCTCATGTTCTTTTGGTCGCTATTTTTGGTATTAACATGCGCCTCAAAGTTTTCTTTCCAAGTTCTTGTAATTTTTTCCCCGAGAAAATGCCTATATCCATATCAATATTTGCAAGAACCATTGAAAACATAGGTGGTTACCAGCCACGACGTGGAACATTAAGGGGTTTACCATACTATATATACACGCAGGGGGGGGGAGCTACAAACCTGTATGGCTGGAAAAGGTAGCATAGGTGATGCTTTCCAACATCACTTTTTTTTAAAATTGCCCAACTTCTTAGATTTTCGAAAAAGTACAGATTACTGAAATGTTGCGATTTCGTGAGAATTACCCATTTACCAGCTAAGGCCGCCCGCTCCGAGTTAACGAAAATTCTTTCACTCCAACGACGCCATGTTGAAGACGAAGAGAAAACATACGATATTTTTGAAATTTCAATTTACTATACTCAACTGCGCTATCACTGTCAGCTTTGAGACAGTCGACAGAATCGCGGAGGTACGCTAAAAATTTCAGAGTTTTATCGCCTCCCCTTACCCAGTCCACCTTAAATTATTATGTATGGCCCCGATGTTATTAATATTTCTGCGCCGCGTACCTGTGTGCGTTTTTCTTGCACGTCTTCGCGGGCGTTCAGGGAGTTGTAATACGATAACGAACGGCAAACGGTGGATAGTAAACTGCAAATTTATTTCCAACGTAGGCTCGTACACGTTCCTAATATTTAAAAGCTTTCGCAGAACGGCGGCGGTGTTCTTTTTTTTTCATTCTCTACGTACCAGTAATTCAAAGTTATGACGAAAGAAAAAGACTAGAAAAAAAAACGACCGAACCGGAGTTAAGATAATTAAACTGAAAAGCAGATATTGTAGATTGTCGTTCAATATACCAGGGGGGGGGGGTAGAAAATTGAAATCGGTGACGGGTTTTCGATTTTCACAGGCTACTGGAGACGTTAACTTTTCAATATTAAAATACTTTTTTTTTTCTTTCTTTTTCCAGCGACTGAGGAGCGTAAACTGACTATATCTCCGAGTATACCAGTACTCGTTCCGAATTATCGAAATTAAAGACAATTTGAATGGCATTTGAATGGCTGCGCAGTTCTGGAATCTCGATTCCGGCATTGCGGGAAGACGGTGCCAGTTTGCACTATGGAGCTCGTAACCGGGCGACGGTGCCGGAGTTCCGGTCGTAAATGCGAGATATCGAGCCGAGTCCCTGATAAAAAAAGATCGTGGAAAAACGAATGGAAAGAGAGAATTCTGATTCCGTTGATAAATACGACACGAAACTGACGAAGACGATATTTGAAAATATTGCGTTACGAAAATGTCACGTACGAAAGCACACTGGATGCAGTTGCTCACGCAGCTTTCAAATTCAACTGACGGTGGCAGACGCGCGGGATGAAATGAGACCGCAAATGGGCAAAACTATCGTTTAAATTTTCCGTCCGAATCGCGATACGAGAATAATATTGGCTGAGTGATTTTTCCTGTGCCAAGAAATACCACTGAAGTCGGCGTTAAGGGACCTTAACGTCCTGACCTTAGCCTTTCCACTGCCATGCTACTACACGAAAAATAACAAAAAAATTGGACATCGTATCTGCTCAAAGTCCATTTCACGGTGGTCTTTATTTGGGTTATTCTCCAGAAACTGACAATTATTTTATAAAACCCTAAATTTTGATGTTTTTATTTTTTGGAAAGGGAGGGGCTCATTTCGATACACAATAACATCCTCAACAAATTTCACTTATCCGGTGCATCAGGCAGGACAATTATTATTTTTTGAATGGAAATAGCATACAGGTAATTCCTTGAAAATAGCCACATTTTGACAGAGTTAAATTTGGGTCTTAAAAACTTCATTTTTAAACATTTTTTGAATAGGATACAGGCTGGGATTAATGCACGGGCCCGCAGAGCTAATGCCCAGTGCGGAACATTTTTGAGGGGCGGGAAAATGTTCTAGTATAATATACAAAAATTCATTCCCGACTCGCAACTCCCAAGTTCAAAACCAATACAGGGGAAACTTAAAAAAGAAATCCAAATGGAAGTTTTTTACAACTTGAAATTTACTGAATAACAGGATGCAGATTTCATACTCTGTACTCGTCAGACTGGGGCTGGCTCGCTATCGATATCTTCAAATAATCATATTTGCTATTCCACTGCAGAAATACGGGAAAAGGATGACAAAATATTGGTTCAGAAATATCCGGAGAGATTTTGAATTTCGAACTGAGAGAAGAATGTATACAATTTCGAGAACTCGTCGTGGAAATTAATTCAGCTGAATCTGTTCTCACAACACCGCGGCATTTCATGACTTTTTTACGTTCCAAAAAAATAGTTGCAGCATACCCTCAGTTAGAAAACTGTTTGAGAATATACCTCACTACTTTGTCTGCCAATTTTTTACTTTTTTTATTTTACAGCCGTTCATTCGTCGTACATACATGAGGCCCCGGAGTGTGGGGCGGCCGTAGTGACGTCGAATGCACCCATTTCCAGGCATTGTCATCCATCGTCTTTTTCCACCATAACCTGTCCTTTCCCACTCTACCCCACAGTATCCCAAAGTCCTTCGTAATCTCGTCCCTCCATCTTGTAGGTGGTCTACCCTTTTTTCTTTTCCATTCTCCAGGTGACCATTCTTCTGTCACCTTTCCCCATTTGTCTATGCCCCTCGCCATATGCCCTGTGAATACTAATTTTGCCTTTTTTATTCTCTCACCAATATCTTTCCTGCCCGTTCTTTCAAGTATTTCCTTCAAACTTATTCTATCTTTGATACGTATTCCCATAGTATTACGGAGCATCCTAAAGTGTGTTACCCTCAAGCTGTCGTATTGTGCCTTAGTCAAAGACCAGGTTTGTGCTCCGTAGGTGAAGGTGGGTATCACACATTGGTCCAGTATTTTTATTTTTTCCCTTAGTGGTAAGTTACCCTTTAGCGTCGCTCTGTGGACCCAGAAACTTTTCCAGATTTTCGCGGCTCTTGCCCTCAGCTCCAGTTTTCCTCTATTTTCAAAAGCTACCATTTGTCCTAAATGATTATATTCCTCCACTTTTTCGATTTCGGTACCCCACCTTTAATTTTCCCTCCTGAGTATTTGACATCAGCTTGGTTTTGTCATGTTCATTGACAGTCCCACTCTTCTACTTTGGGTATTGAGTTCTTCTGCCGTCTCTTGTAACTCCTCTATTTTATTACTTAGCAACTCAATATCATCTGCGTATCGTAGGTTATTCAGCCATCGACCATTTATCCGTATGCCTTTTTTCTCCCAGTTTAGTGTCCGAAATATCCCTTCCAGTACAGCAATGAATAGGTTGAGAGACAGAGGGTCCCCCTGCTTCACTTTTTTCTGTATTTCCAATTCTTCTCCCACTCTGTCCAACCTTACGTATGCTGTTGTTCTTCCGTAATTACATTTCTCTCAGTACCCTCATTATGTCTCTTTCTACCCCCTGTTTTTCTACAGAATCCCATACTGCCCAGTGTTCCACCGAGTCGTATGCTTTATTGAAATCAATAAACAAGAGACATAGTGGCATATTATACTCCCTTGTTTTTTTCCAAAACTTGATTGAGTGTAAAGATATGGTCGACGGTTGACTAACCTGCTCTAAAGCCGGCTTGTTCCACTGGTTGGTTCCAATCTAAAGTTTTGTATATTCTGTTTTTTAGTAATTTTCCAAAAATTTTACTGGTAATTGAGGATAAGCTAATAGGTCTATAATTATTCAGGTCGCTCCTGTCGCCTTTTTTATACAGTAAGATTATTTCCGATTGTTGCCATTGTTTGGGTGTGAATCCTGTTTGCACAAATTTGTTAAATAATTTAGTCATATAAGGTGTAAGTGCATCTGTTAAAATTTTCATCACTTCGTTCTCCATCTTGTCTGGTCCAGCCGCCTTCCCTTTCTTCAACGTTACTAATATCCTCTGAACTTCTTCGTTTGTAATTTCTGGCGTAATTTCTACCTTGTTTTCCTCCCTCTCTTCTGTTATTTCTTCTGTCCCTTTCTCATTCTTACCCTTTCCTAGCCTAATCTCCTTCACCTTCCCTTTTTTCGTATATAGCTCCTTATAAAATTCCGTTGCTTCTCTTACTACTATTTCCTCCCTTTCAAAAATTTTTCCTTTAGATTTCTTCGTTCTTATGGCTGAGAATAGGTTTTGCCCTTGAGCAAGTGCTTTACGTACAGTGGTATCCTGACACTTCGGTTTTGTGGATATGACCGAATGTCACAAAGTCGTTTCATCTTCCAAAAATTCCCCTTACCTTTTCCTAACTTTTCCTCTGTGGCTTTTAAGCTCACTTGTTTTTCGTTTTCCCGTCGTCTCCTAACACCAACTATCTTATTTTTCCTGTCATTTCCTAGCGCCATCTAGTTTGTTTTTCCATTTTCCCGAATGTTATCATTTTTCACGTTTTTCCTACCTGGCTGCGAAGTGAGGTTGGCGAGGTTCTACGTCCGGGAAGAGAGAACGGGGGAAGGGCACTCGGTCAGAGACCCAAGGAAGGATAGAAGCTTTTTAAAGATATAAACTTTGGAAATTCAATTAGTTATTTCGGTTAACGCCAAATTTTCTCGTTTTTCTACTCCGCTTTGTGTTACACCCTTAAGACGTGCTCCGGATCCGATCACCGAACTACTCGCTCACCGTGATCCACCAAGCGTCTCTCGCATCTCATCACCGTGCTGTACCCTGTAAATAAAGTAAGCGTTTCGTGTCCCCACGTCTTTCTTTTATTTGCACTCCCTGTAAGGTGGAGGTACGGCAGTTTCCCGACTGACGAGGTATTCCTAGGTCACCTCGAAAGACTTCCCTCCCGAGACACGAATCAAAATGCTCCGTGGTACGTATCCTGCACGCCCTGTGACCCAAGAGCTAGTCGAGGCACAGCGGTCTACCCCGGTTCTCTTATGTTCGGAAGCCACCTAGGTGTACAATCCGTTTAAGGTTACCACAGTACTCTCCTAACAGAGCCAGTCTCCTCGATTATTTCCCTTATTGTCTCCTGGTCGTACGTTCATACATCTTTCCATGATAACCTTCCCAATACCAGAGGCGAAACTCGTCTTTCACTTGGGGATATTGTGATGGGGGAGGGGGGGGGGGTGGAGAAAGGGAAATTTTCCGACAAATGTTTTTTGGAAAGTAAAAATTCGCCGACAAAACTTTTCTTGAACTTAAAAATTTGCCGATTTTTAATCAAAGTTCTTTTTATTGAAACAAAAAAATAATAATAAACAAAAAAATAAACAAACGTTCTTAGAAAATGAGAAATTCAAATGAACAGTTTCAAAATTTGCCGACTGCCAAATTATTAGGGGTCTTTCACTCCCCCCTCCATAGTTTCGTCCCTAGAAATGCAGACTAGAACCTTATCTCCAAGCACTCACATTTGCGCACATGAGCATACCCTAGTCTGGAAGGATGTTAGGAATACTTGAAAGGAACACACAACTTCTTTTGCACATTAATGTGGTCGTTATTTACTCTTTTTTTTCTTTCTGAATTTCCTCTGATTCGTCTCCTAAATTGGTTCCAATAAAATCAACAAAAAAAACCCTGCAAAGTTTCAGGTTGATTGAATTAGGGGAATCCGTGCCGTAAGCTCATTTTTATTCTTATGGAAAAAACACATGGAGTTTTGACTTTTGTTCTAGACTGAATTTCTCTCCTATATTCACCGGGACCAAAGCCCGTGAATTAAACAATAGAAAATTTGCTATCGGATTCAGCTTGTGACTTTGGAAAATAAGTCTTTTGCTTTCAACTTTTAGATTTTAATAAAATAATATTCTACTTTTTCAAATTTCAGGCTCTAGATCAAGCAGAGAATCTAGTAAAAACAGAATAGCTATTGAAATTCAAAATTCAACGTTTGCTACCGACTTTCAGATTGTCAAAAATGTCTTCCAGACTTCAGCTTTGTTTCAACCTTTCAGATAACATTTGATACTCAGCTTGAATTCTTCGGCTTTTGACTGATTATAATCTCTGACAGCTATCAAGGGTGCTCCATTTTCAGAAACGAAATTTGACTTTCAGTTTGGGGAGGTGGAGAAGGAAACGTTGCCGACAAATATTTTTTGAAAAATAAAAATTCGACGACAAAATTTCTAAAAAATTAAAAATTTGCCTATCTTTTAATAGAAATATTTTATAACTGAAAAAAAGTACACAAACATTCATAAAAAATGAAAAATTCAAACGAACAGTTTTAAAATTTGCCGACTGTCAAATTATTGGAGGGGGTGTTTAAACGCCTCACATCCAGTGGCGTATTACCCATAAGGCACACTAGGCACGTGCCTAGGGCGGTAAATTTTGATTTAAAAAAGGGGGAAAATAAGAAAAAAAAAGAAGGGAAAAAATTAAAAAAGAGGAAGGAAAAAAAGGAGAAAAAAACGAACGCATAGACTGGAAAAAGTTCATATTTGGGTTTTGTGTTTCAATCGGTATTTACCTTTCATTATGAATTTTAGTGACCAAAATTTTTTCCAAGCGAGAGCTATTTTGGTGGTGATCTCTTTTTCGAATTGGTTATCAATGGCTATATTTTGTCCTAAGTATCTTATTTCTTCGACTTTTCTATTTCATTTCCCCTCAACTTTAAATTTTCAAGTTCGAGACTTTTCGAAATGATTTTAGTTTTGGAAATATTCATCGTTAACCCCGCTTTTTCTAGGAGCCGCTGGTGTTAATTTTAAATCTTTGCCATGAATACGTAATTTCCTCGAGTTGAAGCCTGAAGAAATTATAAAGAAAGCAGAAAATCTTCAACAAATTTATGCTGATCAATTTGATGACAACTTTCCCTTAGAGTGTATCCATTACAACAGAACCAATAAACGATTGGTCAAAATCTTTTGAATTTTTCAAGAAACATTCTTTAAATCTCACTTTTCCTAATATTGACATAGCAATGCGAATTTTTTTATCTATGGCTGTAGCCAATTGTTCAGCAGAGCGTTCTTTTTCCATTTTAAAACGTTTAAAAAATTACTTGAGGTCGACTTTGTCTCACTCAAAATTAAACTCCCTCGCTATTTTAAGCATTGAAAGTGTATTAGTTGATAAGATTGATTTTGATGAAATTGTTAACGAATTTGCTGCTGGTAAAAGTAGAAAGAAATATCATTTACTTAAATGATAAAAGTTTGAAATTGTATGGTTTTTTAAATACAACTCAATAATTTAGAATTTAATATTATTTGTACTTGTAATAAAAACACAAAAAAAAAATTGTAAAAACAAAAGTTAAAATACGTGGCGGTCTCTGAGGATTATTTAAAAAAAAAATTTCACCCCCTCCCCATCCATCCCTTAATGACGCTTGCATAAGGGGCGGCAAAAATTTTGGTGCCTAAAGGCGCCACACACCTTAATCCGCCACTGCTCACATCCCCTATAGTTTCGCCCCTGGCCAATACTACAGGAAACAAATCATTTTCTCGATTAAAATTGATAAAGGCGTGTCTTCGAAATTCCATCAGCCAAGAAAATTTGAACTCCGAGGCCAAAAGACTTTTGCTTCACAAGATTGACAGGAATAAAATAATCGACGAGTTTGCACGTACTATTTTTCTATTACAGCCATCCAACCTTTGTGGGTTGAAAAATTTTTTGAGGGAGGCAAGGGCAATTAATTATTCTAGCAACGGCTCGAGTGGGAGGGTACTTCTAAGCAAGTGCTTAGGGGCGCTCACGACCTTAATCCGGCCCTGATGGAACAGATTACTTATGTGTCCCGGAGAGTATTGATAACATTAGACTCAATTCATCATTAAGAAAGAGGGGGTTAGGAGCAATCCAAAATCCATCAGCCACGGCTGTGGAAATTCCACCGGCATGGTTAGTCACGGATATGGAAATTCCACCGACATGGTTAGCCACAACCATGGAAACAGTAGAAGAATTCTCGAACATCACGCAAAGATAACAAGAATGAGCAATATTTGGTAAGTTGTTATTAAATTCATTTTGAAAAGTTACATGAGCACAATATACAGGGTGTCCCTTTTGCAATGGCCCTCCCTCCACCTGGTAAGTAGACAATCTATCCTGACAATATGTAGATATGTTTGCATAGTCTTACTTTGGAAGGGTTTGAGTTATGGTCAAATTTCTAAAAGTTTTCTATCTGTGAAATTTTTTTCTTCTTCTCACGACTGGAGATAGATAGAAAAATGGTACCAGTAGGTAATATAGTAGAGGGCAGTTCTGATAACCACAAAAAATAGTCAGAACTCCGGTTCAACAGGGTGTTCATGAAATCAATTTTAGTACAAATTATATCAGAAAATTTTCACATTTTTTCAATATCCCGTGAAACATACCCTCTTAAGCCGTTGTTTTTTTTATTCATTTTAAATGGATTGTATATTTGATTTCTCATTAAAAAAATCATTAGCAATTTTCTTGTATCTGTATTAGAACTGCTCAAAATTGAGTTCAAGATATCCCCATAGAATTATTCCTTTTAGCACAGGTGCACAGGACTTATGAAGATAATATCTTCTTCAGCTGCTCTACCACTTCACAGAATTATATCAATTATGGGGCATATTCACCTCCCTCCTTTCATCTATCACTCCATATTTGAAATTGAGACACATGCAATGAGGAGGGGGTCTTGTATTTTGTAAAGTTTAACATGGGTATCCAATAATTGGTTCCAAAAATATCACTAAATTCGATTCTGGTAATACTTTGGCCATATTCCCTGAACTGTGGCGCATACCAATGGGAAGGAGGTGCAAGATGATAGCTGTTGTAACCATACAGAAAAAAATTAAAACTGAGTGGAAAATTCCTATGGGTGGCGGGGTTGCTCCTACCCCCTATCAGTATGTCCCTGACGAGCGCAGTAATTGTGATTTATCGAAGTCATGCATTTTCAACTTATATTTCAGGCATCGCAATTATACTGATAACAAAAAATTGATAGTTTATCTTCAAATAAAAATGATTCTGCGAGGGAAAAAAATATTGATAGTGCGAGGCAAAACGTCAATATCTTTATCATTCTACTTTATTTACGTCAAAATATTCGCGCTAATTATATTGATCGTCTATAACGGGCTTTGATCAGTTCAAACGTTCAAGGTTGAAATTTTGGAGTCCGCAGCTGGTCAGCAGTCAGCAGTTGTCTCATATGGTAATCTCCAAAACTAATTTCTTGTCTTAACGCCCCAAATACTTGGCTGCGTATTTTTCCGCTCTAACGTTCTGAAGTTCTAATCTTGTTGCTATCCTAATCATTTGTCGTTTAATGTGTGATTGCCTGATTTCTGATTTCGCGTACACTAAGTGAAAAGAATCGAAACACGAAAAAGAATACGTATAGGTATCGTCTTGTGATTTTTCAGCAACCGCTACCATGTTGCCCTCGTGGGACCTAATCTGTAAGCTGATGAAAATTAAGAGCGGTTCTGCCAGCGTTGACAATATAGTATTCAAACTTCATTACAAATTGACGGCGATCATGTTGCTCTCGGTCGCAGTTCTTCTATCCTTGAAGCAGTTCGCCGGAACGCCGATCTTGTGCATGATCGACGGGTCGATTTCGGAAAAACTAATTAACGACTATTGCTGGGTAAATCCAACGTTTATACTACCGAGAAAAGTGCATAGAAAACTCGGGGAAGGACAGATCGCCCCTGGCGTGGCAGATTCCTTCTACGGAGAGGAGGGACAGCAATTTCAAACCTACTACCAGTGGGTCTTCTTCGTGCTCTTCCTCCAAGCTGCGGCTTTCTGCCTGCCGAGGTACGTATGGAAAGCGTGCGAAGGAGGTTTCATGAACGCGTTGAGCATCGACATACATTTTCCCACCGTCGAGACGGAGCTGAAGGAGAAGCGGCTGTTACAAATTCAGAGATGTTTTCTGCGGCGTCGCCACGGTCTGTACGTGACCAGGTTCCTCATTTGTGAAGCCCTGAACCTTGGTAACGTTCTGTTTCAAATATGGTTTCTCGATTACTTCGTGGACGGCGAGTTCACCAAGCACGGCTGGGTCGAGGTTCTCAAATTCACCGAGTCGACCGACGCGTTCAGCCGTGATGACACCATCTCCGTTGTATTCCCGAAAATGGCCAAGTGTCCGTTCTTGCAGTACGGGCCCAGCGGAGGCATAACGAAGCTGGAGGCTCTTTGCGTACTGTCACTGAACGTAATCAACGAGAAAATTTTGGTTTTTTCCTGGCTGTGGTTCTCGCTGCTCGCAGTACTAACAGCCGTCTGTCTGGTCTATCGAATTGCGACCTTCGTCAGCAAGTACCTGCGATACTGCGTGCTGAGTTCCAGGTCTCGTACGTCGGATCGAGCCGCGGTTAGAAAACTGAGTCGACGACTCGACTTCGGGGATTGGTTCGTGCTCTGCCAGTTGGGTAAAAACGTTTATCCGGAGTGGTTTGACGAGCTTGTGACTTCATTAGCCGAACGAATCGACTGGGTTGAGTCCAAGTAGCATTAGATTGACGCCGGGTCGAAAAGTCTCAGAGGCTAAACTCCGATTGTATGTTCTCGTTAAAGACACATATAAAGCTAGGATGGTAAGAGTTATATGTATATTCGAACGAATATAGCGTTTGTAATTTTAATTTTTAGCAGTTGGGTACACGAGGGACGTGGTCAAGCAATAACCAGCGTGTGAAATCCTTTGGATGTTGAAGCTCGCCAGAGATGTAGAATTGAAAACGGGAATCCACGGGTATTGAAAATATCAGAAATTACGAGTACGTTTACATAGGTGTCTAATTGAAAATGTGAAATTATAAAATACGTGTTGATCTTATTTTCAAACTTTTGCGCTGGGTTGAAATTCATCGTCAATCTTTCTTCAATATGCTTGTGAATGGAGGGCTCGGTGCCAGAAGTAGCCAAGTGGTATTATAACAATTTCGGATTGGTCTACCCCAGCGTTTTAGGGTGCCGGTAGACGAGGCCCGTTTCCTCTAGTGGCTGGTTGCTAAGACTAGCGGGATCCATTCTGAATGGTTAGCTGGCTAGTGTTAGATGCAGCAACTTTTCTACCCCAAAATTTTCCATTTTTAAATCAACAGCTGCTAGAAACCCGTTATCATCTACTATATGTAGTACCTCTGGTGATACATTAATGCCAGAAACTGTAACAGACTTTGTTAATCGATATTGCGTTAAAATTTTTCTTGGCTACTTGTTGCACGAATTCCTTATTACCAGTGACTCAGTAGAAGAAAACTCGACTATGTACCAAATGTACCTATATTAATGTTCGTGAATTTTGAGTAACTGTGGTTTTAAGTATTCGGGATCAACTACTTTTCTAATTTTTTCTATTTTCCTTTTTAATGCGAGTACAGCTACGGTTACATAATTTTGTTTCGTGAATCGACGAAATAAATTACGTGGTATAATTCTTCGCGGGCATTGATTTACTCTGTTCGACTCTGTCGAGGATTTTAATTTCAAAGTTTACGAAAGTAATGCTGCTCTCAGGGACAATGTTGGATCAAAAGTTCATTTGGAAAATCAGTTTTGGCAGGCCACACGCACAACCGTAATAATCGCAGGCCAATACCCCTCCTCCCCTCCCGCCTAGAAGATGAAAAAACGACATCGTTCACGTTCATACTTTTTTTTGTATTCTTTCCTTCAAGTATACTACAATTTATGATCGGCGGGAGATCTAAAGAAGATTTAACATTTTCTGCAGTCTTTGTGTTTTAATTTTTTTTTCTTTCTTCAAAGATTGATGGTGATAAGTGAGATTTTATCGACTCAGCATGAACGTTGGGCATTTTAGAGGAAAGAAATTAGGGCAATAGGGTGGTTCTAATTTATTTTTGGTGAAAAAATTCACATTTTCGGTCAAGCCACCTATTAGATCATTGTCGTGGGTTGAAACGAACATATTGTCTGTCAGATTTCAGCAATATTTAAAAAGGTTAACCCACGCCCCCAGGAGGGAGAAGTTCTTATGGAAAATAACATTGATTTTCGGAAATTTGAACTTCAGTCACTAAGGAGATCTCCCCATACGAGCTTGAAAATGATTTTCCTTCCCAAAATTAAGTTTCGAGAATTTCTGAATTCATCGGGTTATTTCCAGAGGCGTATCAAGGAAAAAAGCCGCCGCCCCCGGCAATATAAAATCTGCCGACTCCTTTAATTAGAAATATATTGTAGGAGCACATGGAGTCATAAGTTCGCCCAATTTATGATGGCCAGGTGAGTATGAACTAGGCGGGTAAAGTGCTATTACCTTTTAAACCAAATTTTATTTTTTATGTTTTATTTTTTTAGACATTGAGGAGGTGTATCTGTGTAGCTTACAATCTTATATTTCTACTTTTCCTTCCGTCATGTCTGTGAGCCACCACCTACTCCGCCCACTGTTGGGCATAATGTCTCTGACACCCTCTTCCAAGCATTCCTGTTTGTTGCTGTCTGTTTCCAGTAGGGCCCTAGCAATTTTAAGATTTCATCTATGGAGCACGTGGCCGGTCGGCCTTTACCTCTGCTATGGTCTAGTGGGGTCCAGAGAGTACATTGCAGGTTCCATTTCTTAGGATTCCCTCTCGCCATGTGACCAGCATATTTAAATATTAGTTTTTTGATTTTATATCTGATACTTTTTGTCCCCAGTTGTTTTATAATGAATTTTTATAAGTCTTATCTTTTAAGTGCACGCCCTGTATACTCCTTAGCATAGAGTATTGAGTTTTAATAAGACGCTCAGACTGTTTTTCGTGAGTGACCACGTTTGGGCCCCGTATGTCAACACCGGTAGCACACAACCCTCCAAGATTTTTATTTTGAGTTTGTTTTTCATTTTGCTTTTTACAACTGTTTTGTTTTGCCAAAATGCTTTCCGCGCATTAGCTATTCTCTTTCGTTTAAAATCCTTTCTATATTGGAGTTAAATTTTGACGTTTGGCCTAAATATTTATATTCTTCCACCCTGTCTATTTTTCCCCTGTCTAACCAGAATTCGTTGATTCCCTCCCTGTTCGATATAAATTTTGATTTTGACATATTCATGGATAACCCGAAAGTCTCACTATGTGTTATTTTAGGTCTTTCAGCATTTCCAGCATTTCCAGCATTTCCTCGAAACTCTTTGTTACGAGCAGTATATCGTCTGCAAATCTTAGATTTGTCATTTGTTTGCCTAGGATATTTAGTCTCCGTCCCTCCCAATCCAAATTTCTGAATACCTGCTCAAGGGCGCAGTTAAATAAGTTCGGCGACAAGGGATCCCCTTGTTTTAACTCCTTTTAGATGGGGAAGCATTTACTCATTATATCGGTTTTGATGTAAGCCTGTGAATTATTGTACATGTACGCCAAAATCTCAATAATTTCTAACGAAACTCCTGGGGCTGCCATAGTTTCCCATAGTCGAATGCCTTATTGAAATCAATGAACATCAGCTACCAAACTTCAATGTTGAATTCTAATAATCCTTGGTTTAAATTTACTTATATTGATTGATAATATAATGCTGAATAAAGAATAGGCATACATCATGACAAAATTTTGTGTAACAAACTACAGAGAAAAAAAATGGAAAAATGACTGAAATAAATCATGGAACAAAAATTACAATTAGAGATTTACATAGTGCGTTTTCGTGGGATCAGTTCTAGGTTGTCACGTTAATGAAAATTTCGTACGCTTTGATAATTCAGAGGATGGCTATTGTTTCAATGGTAATGGGCCAAGAATCTCATTGCGATAGAAAGTTTCTCAATAAGTTGACTAGGAAATTTATGCGAAGCATTTTTCAATAGGAACTGACTTTTCGGTCACCTTGTAGGTACATGACAGAAATCTTTCAAATGGCGAAGTTACTCCTTCTACTTTATTCCTTCTCCATTTTCCACGTTTCTCATCCCATTTTCCTTCATTTTTTGTTTTTTCCTGTTCTTTTTCCCTGCTTTTTTTCTGGTTTGAAAATTCAAAATTTTGCCGCTCTAGGCAACTGCCTAGGTTGCCTGGCGGTAAAAATGCCTCTGGATATCTCCCTATCTTCGAAACCATTCAGGGATGGGCTAATTCTAATTATTCCAGTTTTTCTCAATTTTCCAGAAACGAAACTTAATTTTTAGTTGGGGGGGGGGGATTTGCAGACAAATATGTTTTAAAAACTAAAAATTCGCGTACAAATTTTTGTGTAATTAAAAATTTGCCGATTTTTGAATCAAAATATTTTTCAAAGGATAAAAACTAAAACAAACAAACAAACGAACGTTCTTAAAAAATTAAACATTCAGATGAACAATTTTAAAATTTGCCGACTGCCACATTATTAGGGGAAGTTTCATCCCCCCTCCATAGTTTCGTACCTGCAAAGGCAGATTGGAACCTTATCTCCCAAGCACTCACATTTGCGCACATGAACATATCTAGTGTAGGAGGGTTAGCTGGAAGGATGTTAAGAATACTTGGAGGAACACACAACTTCCTTTACACATTAAGTTGGTCACTATTTACTCTTGGTGATATTTATTTCTGAATTTCCTCTGATTCATCTCCTAAACTGGTTCCAATAACATCAAAACACAAAAAAAAAAAAAAAAAAAAAAAACTACAAAGTTTTCGATCGATTGGATTAGGCAAATCCGTGCCACAAGCTCCCGATTTCGTTCTTATGAGAAAAACACAAGGAGTTTTGACTTTTGTTTTAAACTAAATTTCCCTCCTATATTCACCAGGACCAAAGCTTTTAAATCAAACGATAGAACATTTGCTCTCGGATTCAGCTTGTGACATTGGAAAATAAGTCTTTTGCTTTCAACTTTTAGATTTTAATAAAATGTTCAACTTTCTCAAATTTCAAGCTCGAGGTCAAACAGAGAATCTAGTAAAAACGGAATAGTCACTGAAATTTGAAATTCAACATTCGTTACCGACTTTCAAATTTTCGAAATGTCTTTCACATTTCAGCTTTGTTTCAACCTTTTAGATAACGTTCGATGCGCAGCTTGAAACTGTCGGCTTTTGACGGACTAGTCCCTGACAGGAGTCCAGCGTACTCTCAGAAACGAAATTTGACTTTCAATTTGGGGAGGTGGAGAAGAAAAATTTTCCGACAAACATTTTTTGAAAACTAAAAATTTGCCGACAAAATTTTAAAAAAATTAAAATTTTCCAAATTTTTACAATCGAAAATTTTTTTTAATTGAAAAAAAAAAAATAAATAAACATACAAACATTCACACCCTGGTTCCGGAGATGATGAAAAACGGAAGCAGTTGGAACCGGGTATCGGCCTTTGTCTCGGCCATCATGAAGAAGAAGATGCAGACGGAGTGGTCGAGACAGAGGGCCGGCGATTTACCAAGCTCGTCCCACACCATCGAACAGGAGGAGAACTCTGTACTATCCTAGAAGAGCTACTGCAGCTGCGTTGCGGACCCACCGGCAGGGCTCACCCGTCATCACCACCTGCCTGCGTCGACACACGGACCAAGACGAGGAGGTGAGGGGTGAGTGAAGAGAGGCAGCACGTCATAGGGGACCTGAGTTCCAGGCGAGCGCTCAGGGAGTGCGGACTTCGGTCAGTAGGGAACACCATGGTGGCCCTGGTAGGACGTGCGCACCGTTCCGGCACGTAGAAATGGGAGCTCGGGCCTGGCCCCAAGGCGTCCCTCCGGTCACTGATGCGATACTCGAAAGGGTAGTTTCCGGGGCCGGGGGTGCGGTGTCTCAGGGGCCACTTTGGCATGCGTGCATCGTCATATTGCCCACCACACCATTCATAAAAAATGAAAAATTCAAATAAACAGTTTCAAAATTTGCCTACTGCCAAATTATTGGGGGGAGGGAGGGGGTGTTGACTAAATTCTCGGATGATACACGAAGTAGAAATTCTTAAATTTCCTAGTAATAAAATCATTAAAAATATGAAAAACTAATAAAAATATTTGGAATCCAAGTACATATTTCAAGTATAGGGTGAAAGAAATAGGTATTCATATTCCAAAGTTTTGATACATGAATTAGGAACTGATAAGTATGGTACTTACAAAACATAAATTCTATGATGCCGGGCATTGATCAAAGGTAACTTACCTGAAACAAAAACCAAAATACTCAAATTAAACTAAATTAGTAACAAATATGTCAAATTCAAAACGGGATTACAAAAGCTACTAGCGGCGAGAACGCCATGTGTAATACAGAATGGAGGTGTCTAGGTGCAAACAAGACAAGATCCAAATTTCACGAAATCGAGTTGAGCACGGTACTGGATAGAGCATTGTAAGCCGAATCGAATGGTGTGTGTAGATTTTTGCGATATACATTTCTTCGGTATAAAAAAGGTCTTCAAAATACATGATTGGAGGATAAAGTAACATGTTTCAATGGATTATGTAAGTTTTCGGGATTAGGCTTTCGATGATCCATTTAAGCAGGCTCATAGGCGCTGACTTGGCATTTTTTAAAGCGGGGGGGGGGGCGCTCCCCCCAATATTTTAAACTTAAAATGGGAAAAGCACATCAAATTTTACCATCAATTTTTAAATTTAACAAAAAAGAAAACAAGAGAAAACGAATAAGAACAGAATCTAAGAAAATCAATAATTTTAAATGATTTAAAATTGTACAATATGTTATGAGGAGGGTATAATTCTGGCACCAAAATAGATGGAAGATGACCATTCGGATTTTCACAGGGAGAGATTTTCGGCTGCTCCTAAGAACCGTAATAACTTTGATTCTGCCCCCCCCTCCCCCAATATTTTCCATAAGTCGGAGCCTATGGGCAGGCTGCTTGCTGTACTTGAAGTTGCATTGTGTGAAAGGTTCTCAATTTACGTTGTTGGAATGATAACAGAATTATTTGGTCGCTAATTGAATGAATTTTTCATTATTATTTCGTCAAGTATTTCTGTGGAATTTCATGTTAATTTTGGCCAAAATGAAGGGATAATGGTTTACAGCAATGCAATTTCGATTTCAGTAAGTGTTAGTCAGTAATACTCCACCCTTTTACAAGAATAATACGCGAAGAAATCGTTTTGAAGTCAAATCTGACATTTTTCAACACATATTATAGTCCCAACCCCCTCCCCCAGGGGGCGGATTATGAAGAACATGTTTCGGGAACACGCTTCAAACCTATGGGGAATGACATTTGGAGAAATTTTCACTTTATAATGAGATACATGTTTTATGGGAATCATCAGTTTTTTGGGTTTTCCGGAAATAAGGTTTTTGAAACTTGTCTTGTTGGCACCTAGACTCCTCATTATGACGCGCCTGTGTTTAAAGGAGAACTTTCTAAAAGACAGATTCAGAGACTTAAATTACCATACGTTCTACGAGCTTCGAACTGATATTCAACGCTAGTCCTCCTCCTTTTAAAGACTGCAAGGTAGGAATAGAAGGAGAAGAGCTCCAGAAAATGAATTCAGCAACCCTCGAAACCCCATTTTCAATACAAGCAATGTGAAAATTTGTATAATCGCGAAATAGCCCCCTGCGGAGGCTGGAGGGTAGTCTCAAAGGTGGAGGGGAGAGGGAAAATATCCTTTGAAACGAATTCAGTGGCCCAACAAAAATGTACTATCCACGTAAAGAACATGGAAATTGGACCAAGTGGAGTACCTGCAGATTAACCCTCCTTGGAGCCTGAAGTATGAAGTGAGAGAAATTCGAGTACCTACTTGAACATTAGACCGCTAGACCATATCTAGAACTTTTTCAGAGTTGAGGACTTTTATTCCACCCTCTATAGAGGATTTTTTACACTTTACTGGACGCTTAAGAAATCCTTCAAGGCTCGCTGAAATGAGTAGTGAAGGTGAAAAGTTTAAAAAGTTTTCCAGACTCGAGGAGGGGAGGAGATGTAGCCCAATATTGTTTGAAATTCTCTCAGACGTAGTTATGCTACTTTTCAAGACTTTTTCAGAATGGTTCAAGATTTCTAAAAAAAAAAAAAAAAAAAAAAAAAAAAACATTTTCCGACTTTTTAAAGATTATTATTTTATACTTTCTAGAGAGACCTTTTCAGATTCATCTAAACAAACTCATATAAAACCCTTTAAGACTCGCTAAGATTTTATAAGAATTTTTCATACCTAGTTAAGACATTTTAAACTGGTCTGTTGTAAAAGCCCTAAAGAGTCCTAAATACATGTTAAACCAGCACTGAAAAGGTCTCAGCAGACTCAATAGTCTCAAAAAGTTTCGATCATGTCTGAAAAAGTTCTGCGAAAGTATTACGGAATCTTAATCAAATTTGAAAAAACCTCAATGAGTCTCAAAGAGTCTAAAACCCGCCTGGATGATTTTCGAAGTATCTCGAATAAATAAATAAAAGAGTCTTAAAAAATCTTGACTATGTCTAGAGTAGTCTTTGAGAAGTCTCAATAGTGCCTGGAACAATCTTGAGACAAATCCGGAAGATCCCTAGAGATTATACAAATGAAACAAATTTTGAAGATCTGTACAGATTCTACAGACGGTAAATCATCGTCAAACATGAGCTCAGCAACCATTGAAACCTACGTTGCCCCTATTGCAATATATCCTCAAGTTGAAGCTCGCCTCCTTCCAAGGTTCCACCATTTGTGAATTGAGAGAAACTCGTTATTAGAAATGAGTTCAGCGACCGACGAAATCTTTAAAACGGTACACATTTTTGGTTCATCAACATCCTCCAGTTACAGCCCCTCTCTTCTCCTCAAGCCAAAATACGCAGTTTTCAAATTAGTGGCCAAATAGTTATCAGAAATGAGTTCACTGACTACCAAAGTCTGTAAGACGATATCTATATTGCATTTATTGATAATCTCAAATTAGAGCCCTTCCTCCTTCCCAAGTGCCACAATTTTTAAATTAGAGGCGAATTCATATCAGAAATGAGTTTAGCGACCCTTTAAACCTGTGAAATGACATCTATATTGCGCATTACATGAAATTTTGAGATCCCGCCTCCTTCCTAGGATCACAATTTCGAATTTAATATCAAAATCAAATTCTCGGACTTTGAATCCCTCTCAGTCAGAATCTCGATTCGATGATTCGTGCTGATGAAAATTGTATTAAAAACAATAATGTTGATACCGAAAAAAACAAAGAAAAACACAAGTATCCAAGCGTGGTATCTAAGCATTGAAGGGAGGGGACAACAAAATTCCAGGGATACTTCAGTGGCGATGTATAAAAATGGGTCCCGAGGTGATTTACCTCCGTTCTGTTCGCTAAAGTCGGTGAAATCGAAAAATGCTGGAACAACTGCGGCCTCCCCCCATGACACCTGTGTTAATGCAGGGAAAAGAAAACTTCATTTACAGCCACGATTTAGAGCATTTAGGGAGCAGTTATGAGAAAACTACAAAGAACCTTTTCAGGTGGACATCGAGATAGGAACATTTTTTGTCTGAAACAATTTTCAATAAATTATAGATTTATCTTTAAAAATTCAATATAAGAGACCTGTTTCAACCCCTGCTTTCATTATGTTATATAAGCTGTAGTCCATTTGTGAAAAAATGTTATGACGAATTTGTCTGTTATGTGTTCGAATTTTACTGTGCTACCATACTTGTGCTAGGTCACCTAGCATTTGCACCCTCCTCGAGTTCGGAGGATGGGTCATTTCACCCTTTGCTGCAGATTAACTTAATTGCGTCTAAAGAATTTATTCGTACCAGGAAGCGCAAAAAGAGAGGAGAACTTCAGGAGCCTTTTTTTATTCCGTCTTTCATAACTGCGCGAACGAAATTATAAAGAATAGGAAAAATTCAGCCGGCGGTCGAACCTCCATACCCGTGCTGATCACCCTGCGAGAGTATATGAAGTCTAAACCTTTTCGCACGCCACATTAATCGCTCCCCGAATGGCTGGCAGTCTTTTGAAAATGCCTCCAGAAATTACAACTCGTTAGGTTACAGCAATAAAAGCGGGTGGCTGGCGGCAGGACACGTGAATTCTTTTTCTCCCTTCAAAACTGTCTCGTTTTAAACGCCCTTTTGTCGGAAGAGAGCCTGTCGAGTGAAAAGGCCTAATTTTGGCGGGCAAAAATTGGATAAATAAAAAAGCTGCCGGGTTCTTGTGAGAAAGCGAAAGTATCGTTCAGCGCGGTGTATTTATTAAGCATAACGGTGAGGCTGTCGGAATTAGTAACAGCTTCTGAGTTTCTGTTTGTGAAAAGGTACCGTAACATAATTATCTCTGAAAGGAACTTATGTCCCAACCCAGCAATCAGCTTGTGTCGGCCGCCTTCTCGGCGCTTTGGGAAATTCGCACTCGGCAGACAGTCTATCCATGTGATTTTTCGTTTTTGTTGCTCCACTTCCTCCTTACACTTGTTGCAGTACATATGACACGAACTTGAACGAGAAAAATTACCGTAATTTCAGGGTTTTTTTTTGGCTAATCACCATAAGGTATCGATAAATTACCGTCATTGTTTATCAGTGATAAGCGGAATAGTCCAAAATTTGTCTATTTTTGAAATTTTTGCTCCCAATAGCTAAACTTGTTAATTTTGATTTAAGAATCTGCAGGCCAAAATGTTCTGAAATCGAAAAATCTTGAGGGATCCCGCCAAAGGAGAAGGTCAAGTTTGAAACAGGAATCCTCGTAAGGAAATCTGTTTTGCTTTGAAGCCTCCAAAAAAATCGAGTTCAGTTGAAAAAATTCACCAGACCATAAGACATCGTTCTTGTTAGTGTGTTCCTAAGGAGAATTTTGAGGAAAAATTAATTCCAACGTTAATGACTCCTGCTGAATTCGGGGTGAACATTGAAAATTACAAACCACAGAAATCAAAGAAAAGCATGAAAACAATTGCCCCTTTGAACGTGAGAAACGCGAAATTCATTTGTGAATTTCTTTTTGTTTGTTTCAAAACCTGATTTTGAAAGCTCCACTGAGGAAGAAGAACCTAAAAATTACGGATAATACCGTCAATATATCGAAAATGGGGTTTCTGGA
Organism: Acanthococcus lagerstroemiae; assembly: GCA_031841125.1. NCBI lineage: Eukaryota > Metazoa > Arthropoda > Insecta > Hemiptera > Eriococcidae > Acanthococcus > Acanthococcus lagerstroemiae. The sequence goes on from CM063113.1 coordinate 49,401,837, forward strand.
GTCGCTGAATTCGTTTTTGAAATTATTTTGACTGTAGCTGCAACCAAGAAGGGTCCACAGAGGACAAGGACGAGAAGATTTCAAAATTATTCACTATTACTCCATGTATATTAATAGTAGGGTTTTTTGAGTCTCGGAATTCATTTTTCAGGTTGTTTCTACTGAAACCCGTACTCCTCAATGGGGGGGGGGGAGGTATGACCAAGACCCCTCACTCACTCCTTCCACAAAGAGAAACAAAATCGACACGGTTTCTGTAGATGCTCTGTATCAAACACACAGAAACAGCATCCCATAAACAAGACATCAAAAACCTCTGGATAACCAGGACGAAACTTTCAAACAGAAAAAACGAAAACGCAAAGAACAAGATTGAGCTGAACATCGAATCAAAAAGAGCGCAATTCTGCAAAGCGAGACGGAGTATCATGGAGGCATGTCATAATCAGCTCGGTCCTGGAAGGTGCAAAGAGTATGAAAAATCTCAATAGAAACTTAACTTTAGTATCTTACCAAAGAACTTATCTGTTAAACAAAACAGGTACGAGGATCTATGACAGGAAGGGGATAAACTCACTGGCAACAGAACTCTACAAATAATTATATTTATAAACTCCCAGGGGGACATGGCGCGCCTAGACGTGAAAAAGGTTGGAACGGATAGGCAATACCAGAACCACCCTTTTTGAAATCGGAAATCAGAAATGTAGTTAAAAATTTAAACAGAAGTAAAACCCCAGGGAACGATGGCGTAAGGAACGAGCGGGTGAAAGTAAAGCCGAGATCTATTAGTTCTCTTCGCAACCTGCTGGGAGCCAGTGAGGTACGCGTAGAGACGAGTAGATTGTAAGCCTTTGATTTCAAAGTAGGCTAAGACAAGGCGCAACGGCGCGACAGTAGGAAAAGCGGTAGTAGGCTAGTAGGAAGCGGTAAGGTTTTTAGGCGTGTAGCGAGAGGCTACGGAGCAGAAGTTTTAGGCGGGAAAAGGTATGTTTCTAGGCTAGACGAGGTGGCAAGAGGTTTCCACAAGAACGGCGAGAAGAAGCACGAACTTAGCCTGCATTGCGAAGCGAGACACAGCCCAGGCCTGTGCAATGGAAGAAGAACGGACCGGCCTGAAGAAAGCTGTGGAAGCAGCGGTGGAGCAGGTGATGGAGACGAAGAAGCGACCAAACATGGAACGCCAACACCAGTTTGGAAAGCCGCGATGCTTTCAGTGTAATGAACAGGGACACATCCGTCTTAGCTGCCCCCAGAACTAGAGGGCGGCTGGAAAAGAGTGGGGTGTTGCTCGCCGAGTGTCCTCAGCTGTTTCCCAAGAGGACCAGACAATCGTGGCTGTCAAGAAAACGTTGAAATATAATGCCTCAAGTAACTACGTGAAACATCAGATTGATATTGAGGACAGTCCGCTCAGTAAGCAACACCCCCGGAGAGTCCCGTTGGCAAGACAAGAGGAAGTCAACAGGATGATCGACGATCTGCACAGACAGGGTATCATTGAGGCCATCTTCAAGTCCATGGACATCGACCATTGTGCTGGTACCAAAGAAGGATGGTACAACGTGGTTGTGTGTGGATTATCGACGGCTGAATGATGTGACTCAGAAAGATAGTCACCTATTGCCGCGGATCGACGACGCGCTGGATCTACTGGGTGGAAGCGAATGGTATACCACAGTGGATTTGAAGAGTGGTTACCACCAAGTGATCCTCCCCCCAGAGGATAAAGAGGAGACAGCGTTCTCAACTGGTTCCGGACTCTGGCAGTACACAGTAATACCCTTTGGACTGTGGAATACGCCAGCTGCATTTGAGCGTTTGACGGAGACAGTCCTGCGAGGCCTACTAGGCAAGATCTGCTTAGTATACCTCGGTGATCTGGTCATCTTTGGAGGATCTACCCTGCAGCAACACCTAGATAAGGTCAGACAGGTGTTCTCCAGGTTTCAGGTTTCTTCTCTTTCCTGAATGGAATGAAAACTGCTTTCTTTTTCTCAGGGAAGGAGAAACGTCATCTTTTCCGTGAGGAATGAATGGAAAGTTACCTAATATTTTTCTGAATGAAAATAACTTCGCCCCTATCGTTAAAGGAAAAAAACTACGGTTTCCTACTTTCAGAAAAGAGAAAAGAATTTCATTAACTTCTTCTCGATGAAAAGAACTTTGTTTTAATTTGGGGAACACAAAAAGGTTGAAGCCGCCGTTACCCAAGAAGTGTTCCCTGGCCCGGAAAAAGGTGCAATTTTTGTACCACGTCATCTCCAAGGAAGTAATCCAGACAGATCTAGATAAGCTATCCGCAGTGGAAAAGTGGCCAGTTCCAGTGGACAAGCACCAGACCAGGAGCTTCCTCGGATTCTGTTCCTACTACCAAAGGTACATCCGAGACTTTGCTGGTATTGCCCGACCACTGCATCAGCTAATGGAAGATCGCCGGGACTTTGTCTGGACTGACAAGTGTACAGTAGCTTTTGAGAAGTTGAAGAAGCTGTTGTGTACAGCTCCAGTCTTGGCCTTCCCAAAATTAGGGCAGCCGTTCATTGTGGACACAGACGTCAGCGACACAGCCACTGGAGGCGTACCTGCTCAGTGGGAAGATGTGAATGAACGTGTCACTGCTTACTACAGCAAGTCTTTTTCGCGACCTAAGCGGAACTACTGTGTTATTTAGGAGAGAGCTCTTCACTGTGGTCAAGACCTTGCGCCAGTTCCACAAGCATCGGTATGGCCAGAAATTTACTCTTTGGACTGACCATTCAGCCTTATAATGGCTCCTGTCCTTCAAATATCCGGAGGGACAGATCGCGAGGTGGCTTCAGCAGCTGCAGGAGTATTCCTGCGAAATACAGTTCCGGAAAGGTAAAAGCCATGGAAACGCGGATGGACTGTCAAGGCAACCGTGCCCAGTAGACTGCCGGTTTTGTCAGCGACTGGAGGAGAAAGAACTCACATCCGTCAAGAGGGTATCGCTGCAGTCTAGTACTGCACTGAAGAAAGATCAACTGGAGGATGAAGTCGTTGGCCGGATTCTGCTAGTCAAGCAAGCAGGCGAAAGACCATTGTGGCAGGAAATTTCAAATCAGTCACGAGAGCTGAAAGGTCTATGGGCTCAGTGAGACTTGCTGCGCATTAGTGAGACGGCCTTCTGGTGCGCGCTTGGAAGTCGGAAGATGGCACAACAGTGCGAATGCAGAGCATCATTCCACGGAAGGAGGTTCTGGAAATCCTACGTGATGTACATGACCAAGTGTCCGGAGGGCACCGGGGCACCACAAAAACCCTAGCGAAGATTCGAGAGCGCTTCTACTGGCCGACGTACGAGGAAGATGTAGAAGAGTGGTGCCGCCGCTGCACCACTTGTGCGGCTGTAAAAGGGCCACAAACTCGGTCTCGTGAGAGGATGCAGAAGTACAACGTTGCGGATATCCATTTGAACGGGTCGCATTGGATATTGCAGAACCATTCCCACTCTCAGATGCTGAAAACCGGTATGTGTTGTGTGTAGGCGATTACTTCAGTAAATGGCCTAAAGTATACCCGATGCCAACACAGGACGCCGAGGTAGTGGCCAGGACGCTGACGGAGAATTGGATCACACGTTATGATGTTCCACTGGAGCTACATACAGACCATGGGAGAAACTTCGAGTCCAAGTCATTTGCAGAAGTATGTCAGCTTCTAGGAATTCGGAAGACGAGAACTACTCCGCTGCATCCGCAATCCGACGACATGGTTGAGCGATTCAACCGGACGCTCAAGGAATACCTGGCCAAAGTAGTTGCCGAGTATCAAAGAGACTGGGACCAACACATCCCGTTGTTTCTGTTGGCCTACAGATCAGCCGTCCACGAGAGTACGCAGCACACTCCCGCAAAGGTCGGCTTTGGCTGGGAGTTACGATTACTATGCGATTGAAGTTTGGAACACCACCTCAACAGCCGTAACTGGTGGACAAGTTAACTGAGAGAAAATCTCGATTCTACTCATCGCATAGTCCAAAATCACTTGCGGATAGCCAGCGACCGGATGAAGACTCGCTATGACATCAGAGCCAACGAGGTCGGCTTTCAGGCTAAGGCACGTGTCTGGTGTTACAATCCGCAACGAAAAAGAGGAAAGAACCCGAAGTTGTAGAGTCATACATCGTACTCAAGCGGATCAACGATGTTGCATACTGGATTCGGAAGCTTGGTGGTGGACGAGCCAAAGTCGTGCACCTCGATCATTTGGCAGTCTGGCATGGCGACCATGAAGAAGATCTGAAGCCTGGCCGGCGCGTCCAGGCTTAAGGAGGGGGCAGTGTGGCGAACGCTCCCGAACATTCGAGATAAACGAAGAAAGATCGACACGTTTCGAGCAGCAGAACAGAAGAGCAATACGGAGTTTCGCCGATAACGCCAGGGTATATAAAGGCCGCAGGCCGTCGCCGTATGGTCTAGTTTTGTATGCGATATATCGTGCGTTTTCAAAGCGATTTAGCTACTGTTCTGTGTTGCTGTATTAGTTGTGGAATTAAATTCGTTATTACGTGTTTTTGCGCATTTTTCGGTGCGAATTCCGTTACAATATTATTAGACAACTCGGAGACTAATCGCAAACCTGTTGGAATCCACTTTCACGATTTGTTAAACTAAAATCAACATTTTTCTTTTGTTGTAAATTGTTATTTTTGGTTCAACTTAATTATTTTGCATCTTTTTTCATAATTCACTCGTGATGCTTTTAAAACCAATGATAGCTTCGCAGTGGCGCAGCTAATCCCCACAGTTTCTCCTTTTTTTGGAAACCAAATCCGTAAATAAATTCTTGTAGCAAATCTGCTGATGTAATTAACGTAATAAAATTTTCTGAAGGGGGAAGGGGGGAATAGACGAAATGTCGATGAAGATCTTAAGAATGTCGGCTGACAAGCACCGAACTTCTTTGAATTTTTTCACATTAAATTAACGAAAGAGATCACAGATTCTATTTCCGCGCCTATTTCCGCTCGCCGCCGCCGTTGGCGATCCGTGCGTTAATTTAGCTGCAGTTCACGTACAGACGAAGAGGTCTTGCAAAAAAAAAAAAAAGGATTCGAAGTAACTGGAAGCCCAGTCGAGCAAAAAGCTTAATCAAACGAAAATTACTCGTGCTCGGCTAAACGTGGTGGCGTCTTCGTTCTAAGAAATACGAAATATTCTACAAAGGCGCTGCATGTATATAAAATCGGTCCAACGCCTAGCGATTTACGGATATCACTTTGGGTACCTCGAGATTCGACTCCCGGATTAATTAAAATATAAAAGTGACGAAATTAATCTCGTTCAACTAACTGCTAGATTTATGGAAGGATTACCACAGGACCGTGTAATCTCGCCGGCAAAAAACACTTTTACGTTTGCATTTGCGTATTCGGCGAATTGTTTTTGCTTCGGATGCAAGGAGGTTGGCAGGTGTCCGGAATTAACGACGATTTTGTTCGACTTGCGGAGCCCCGACTAAATAGAATACACGCTCATTTACATTAAAATGATTTTAAATTAAGCTAATTTGAATTCCCAACAGATATTTCAAAATTACGATCAGCCTCTTCGGGGTGGATAAAAATGGAGACTGTATCTTTCGCAAACAGAAAACTCAACGAGAACCAACTTTTCTGTATAAGTTCTTGAACTCTTTTTTCCTCTTTCGGGCGGAAAGTAGTTACAAGTTTGTTTTTTTTTTTTTTTTTTTTTTGCGGCACGTTTGGATTTTTTCGGAAATTGAATCTTTTGAGCAGACGCTCGTAACTCTGCAATCAAATCAGCGAGGTCTTAAAGCGGTAATGGAATGTTTGCTAATCCACATCTGACGCCAGAAATATGAAAAAGAAAACCGAGAGGTCTGGGAAATACAGTTTCGTTTTTCATTGATGCAGACGCCGAGAAGTGCAGGGATTGTTCTAAATAGTTCTGACGTGTTTGGACTCTTCTAAAAGAGAATTTGGACAAAGGGGTAGTGGTAAGCAGTGGTTATTCTTCACTGCAGTTCTGCTGGGTTTCCGTATTGTAAAATGAAAATTGGCTACTCAAAAGGAAAGTTTGGGCAGTAGTAGATTGTAATGTAATCCACACGAGGGAATGAGAAGAAAGAATTTTTGCATTTTTATGATAATCCTTTACGAAATTTTGCATTTTGGTAGGGACAAATAATGTCTCTCATTGAAAAAAAAAAAAGTAGTCTGACCGCTGCGTCGTCCAGGCGACCGCGTTGACGCGCATACCCACACTCGAATAACTTCTCTAGTCGTCCATTCTCGGCGTCGCTCGGCATTCTCCGTACCGGCCGGTCGAAACGTGATAACGTGATGGAACGAATGACTGCGTGAAGAAGAATATGTGGGCTAACAGGAAGAAAAGGAGCCCGGCGCAAAAATGTAAATTTTACAGAAGAGCGGATACACAAAATTGATAACGTTTTCACGTTACGGAGACATTCCAACTTTGAAGACTTACAGCCGTTTGGGAAAAATTTTTAGAATTTTTTCGACAACACCACGCGAATGAGTGGCCAAAACTTAGTCGAGAACAGTTATTACAAAAATGTTGTTGTTTTTTTGCACTGAGGTCCCTTTCTTCCTGTCAGCTTACATATGCAACTATCACGATGGTAACGTATTTTTACGGACTGATTTCCGCGGAACCAGGGCCGGGCTTAGACTCAGGAGAGAGAGGGGGGCCAAAAATTGTGGGCCCTAACTAAATTTACTATTTATTTTCTTTTAATTAATTAACTTGCAGCGCACCACATATCACTATTCTATATATAATTTTTAAAAAAAATAAAAAAAATGAAAATTGCAAAAATTTGTAAAGTTATCATATTACAGGACCTTCTTCTACACCACATTTGCAGTTTTATAGCTTCGAGGTTGTACTTGGATTTTTTAAATTATTAAACGACGTTGTCCGCGAGAGAGCTACGTATAATTGTCCATGACTGAAGACATACTCAGGTAGATATATCCCAACCTTCTCCAGCGTGTCTGTCCCTGGGCCTTGTTGATCGTCATACAAAAGGCTAACTTTATTGGAAATTGTCTCCTTTTGAATGAAAAAGGGAAGGTGGAATCCACTGGCGACAGGTCCACTCTTAGGAGTAATATCCTTCGACCGCACTCCACCCCACTTATTATTTCCAGATCCAGTGCATTCGTGTACATGTTTGTCACAATAAATTAGTCGCGTCATTCAGCAGTCCAACTGCCACATTCATATTACGTAGCAACATAACAATCGCACCAACTTTTAAGTGTAATTTATTTGGTGGCAAGGCTGTCAAGCGACCCGCTGTCCCCAAACCTGTTTAATTGTGCACTAGAAGAAGCGATGAGGCAGCTTAATTGGAATAATAAAGGCCTAAGAATTGATGGGGAATACCTAAATAACTTACGCTTCGCCGATGACTTGGTTGTAATATCAGACAATTTAAATGAATTAGTAGAAATGGCAGAGGAACTCATAGAGGTATGCAAACCGGCAGGTCTGACCGTTAACACTAACAAAACAAAAATACTTTCAAATGCAAAAAAAGAACCAATCTGGATTGCTGGCAATCAAGTAGAGTGGAAAAGCGAAGTCAAATACCTGGGCCAAACGATCTCCTTCAGCGATACCCGAGAAAAAGTCTTATCCAGCCGCATAAAAAACGGATGGAGCAGTTACTGGAGGCTAAAAGAAATCTTCAAAGGTAAAACTCAGTTAAGTACGAAAGTCGAAACGTGGAGAGCCTGCATCCTACCGGTAATCTCGTATGGAGCGCAGACATGGGCGCTACCTAAGTCAAGTCTGGAGCGGCTAAGTAAAACGCAAAGAGCCATGGAGAGGAGCATACTGGACATCAAACGTAAAGAAAAAATAAGAACTTCGATAATCAGAACAAAAACAAACCTCACCGATCTAGCGGAAGTAGTGACAAAAAACAAATGGAAATATGCGGGTCATCTGTGGCGAAGGGAGGGCGAAAGGTGGGAAAACAAAGTGGAGGGTTGGACACCATATGACCTAATAATGGGGTGGAAAGACCCTTGACCCGTTGGCGGGACGAATTTAAAAAAGCTCTAAGACCAGAGTGGAGAAGGTATACACACGACAGAAAAAAATGGAGAGAGGAAGGGGAGGCTCATGCCCGAAGAAGGGCGGTACCAAGCAAGATGGGAAGGACGGAGTCACGCGACACTTCCATTCGAAGCGCAGAGCAAACAGAGGGACCGACCCTCCTAATGTAATTAGTATTAAGAAAAGTACAGGTACCGTATAGCTGCTAATATATGATATAATGCTGCTAATATATAATATATATCTATATATAAGCCTGTCAACTCCAGACTATCCATAAATTCAATGGGGAATTGCAAGATTTCACTGTCATTTTCACTGATCAGTCTATTCACGCTCGTGTAGGTTTTGGCTTCTCCAGGAATCAAGTGCAAAATGCAAGATTTCACTGTCATGTTCACTGATCAGTCTGTTCACGCTTGTGTAGGTTTTGGCTTCTCCAGGAATCAAGTGCAAAATCTTGTCGTTAATCTTCTGACAATGATCATTCTTTAGTACCAGAATTGCAAAATTGGAAATGTGGTTTTATATGATTGGATAATGCTATGAAAGCTAATCAGAATGCAGTATTTTATGTAGGTCAAGCAGTTCGTGAGTAATGGACAAATAAGTGAAAGAAATGCGTGTGAGTAGTGAGGTTGAGTTGGTTGTTACTTTATAACTCTCCTCAGACTGAACGGATTTAAGTGATCAAAAAAGCATATGAAAGAGGTTGGTTGCTTCACTGAGTATTCCTAGACTGAGATGAACTTTGTAGGTCATTTAGTTCGTGAGTAATGGACAAATGAGTGGAAGAAATGTGGCATTTTTATGAACGACCAACCAAGAAAAACCAAGGTAATTCGATCGCTCACAAACATGTGCACATTGTACTGCTGATACCTTCCGTTTATCAGCGGGTACGTGCTTAAGTCAGAAAATCGGCGTCAACGCTCAAAAAATGCAGGCATCCGAAAGGGCCTGGGAAAAGCCACGACTAGCTCATATGAGACTCACCCAGGGAGCGGGAAGTGCCAGGGCTTTGGAAGGCGGTTACCCAGATCACATGTTGAATATTCTATAGTTCCGGGGCCAGAAGCAAGAAAAGTAAAAAGAAAATTAAAGCATCTCTCTCTCTCTCTCTCTCTCTAAGCCATGGTCCCTTACATTCTCTCTTACAAAAAAGGGTACTTACGACCTCATGTCGCGGTCAATGCGGTGTTTGAAGCACAAATAAAAAAAAAATGATCGCTACACATAGACACAACCGGACATTTATTAAAACATAAAAAGAATCTCGGCCGGAGGCGGTGACGGTCGCGGGCTGGACGGTCGGCCAAAAGGGCCACGCGAAGGTTCACGAACACGCGGTTCACTTTGTTCAGCAGGTCGCGGAAACTCTAAAAAATACACTGCTGGTCGCGGTATTCGACGTGGAAAAAGTCCACGATAAATTATAAAATTCTTAGGAAAAACTTTAAAGAAAAATGCAAAAAGAAACTGAAATTCGAAAAACTCGAAGTAAATCTTAAAAAGGCCTATAAAAACGGCAAGCACGGTAAGAGGTAAGCCAAAATTCGAGAGAAAGAAAAACGATGAAGAAGGTGGACAAGACCATCGGAAAGAATTCCACCTCGCACTCATCGGTGCAATTAGCAGTGATGACCGCGGTGCGGTAGGAGTAGAGGGAAGAAAACAGCAAGAATTTTCATGCAGGATGACTAGGATAGACCGAGGGGGAAGGTGGAAAAGCGGTTACGGGAAAGGAGAGAAGAGAGGATGTGCTAATGCCGGTGAACACCGTGACGTTAATTTCGATGCGTGTATTCGCACGTTTCTACGCCACAGAAATATGTGTGAGTAGTGAGGTTGAGTTGGTTGTTACCTCAAAACTCTCCTCAGACTGAACGGATTTGAGTGAACAAAAAAGGTTCACAAGGAGCTTGATTCACCGAGTGTTTTAAGACCTTAACCAGCTTTGTGCGATAATTAGGGCCTGAGATATAGGTGTTGAACTTCATAGAACCCAGTTTTTCAAACATATTTTAAATATATAGATTAATTCTGTAGAATGATGTAATAAAATTTGTAATCATGCTTAAAGCGCGTAGGATTAATTAAATATAAGTACTGCACACACACACTAATTTACTACCTTCCTTTTTCTAATTTGCTCTCAATCGGAGCCCTCGAATTCTCGAATCCACCCTTTTGAGCATTACTTCAGAGACGTCGGGTAGGCTGATAGGGCTGTCTTAGCCTTCTTCCCTTCTGGCCGAAAAACCAGCCTAAGTAGAAATCTGGCGAGTAGCAACGTGGACTTGAACCCGGGACCTCCGGATTCCGAGACCAACGCGCTATCCACTCGGCCAACCAGACGTCTTAATTTCTGTACTTACTAAAAGAGGACGGAACATACATTCAGCCCTCCATCATTTGTATCGCAAGTAGCATCCTAAATCAAGAGCTATGCATAGAAAAAAACCTTATCTGAATTCAACGAGCTGTAACTTTTGAACTTTCAGCAAACCTCAAACCAGAAAACATTGATTCTAGTTCTGCGTACAGTGGTATATCAAAGGAATGTTGTTCACTAAATTCTCGGATGATACACGAAGTAGAAATTCTTAAATTTCCAAGTAAAATCATTAAAAATATGAAAAACTAATAAAAATATTTGGAATTCAAGTATTTCAAGTATAGGGTGAAAGAAATAGGTATTCATATTCTAAAGTTTTGATACACGAATTAGGAACTGATTAGTATGGTACTTACAAAATATAAATTCTATGATGCCGAGCATTGATCAAAGGTAACTTACCTGAAACAAAACCAAAATACTCAAATTAAACCAAATTAGTAACAAATATGACAAATTCAAAACGGGATTACAAGCTGCTAGCGGCGAGAACGCCATGTGTAATACAGAATTGAGGGGCCATACAAGATCCGAATTTCACGAAATCGAGTTAAGCACGGTACTGAATAGAGCATTGCAAGCTGAATCGAATGATGTATATAGATTTTTGCGAAATCCATTTCTTCAGTATAAAAAAGGCCTTCAAAATACATGATGGTAGGCAAAAGTGACATGTTCCAATGGATCATTTAAGTTTTCCAGGGTATCCATTCTTGTTCGGAAATGATTTTCCCTGACTTTTTCAGGTTTTCCGGGCCAATTTTTTCAGTTTTCCAGATCCTTCAAATACAAATTACACATGCAAAGGGGGAGGGGGTCAAATTTTTTCGAACCTCGTGAGCGGCGAATATCGTCAATCACTCCATAAACTTTTTTTTTTACTACCGTGTGCTGATGAATCTGTGGCAGAAGGGGTGTACAAATTTAATGATGGAAATGAAAACGCGCTCTATGGGGTGCAGCGTGGTGCGATGTCAATAAACGCCTTCATAGATTTTTTTCGTGTGACTTAATGCCGACCGTGAAGGGGGGGGGTGGAAGAATAAAATTCCAAAATTGGTTTACAGGTTTTTGAGGTCGCTGCATTCGATTTTAGGGGTAATTTTTGGATCCTGTTCCTCCTGGTGCGACCAATGAGGTAGCAAGAGCGTAACGGTTGACTCGGAATTCACCCTTTCTAATTAAAGCCACCGAATAGGGTAAAAATACAGTTTTATTCATCCAAAGTGTTGCTAGTAAAAAATAACGTCGCAAAAATTTCTCAACTGAAAAAGCACAGGAGCTTACATTTTGTCCAGATTAAAAATCGGAAACGATATTCGGAATCAGCGACACAAAACCACCTCTATTTCGATACTTCGTGCAATTTTTCGCCGGAGAAGCTGAATTCGTATTACGACAGTGCTCTGAAAGGGGTTGGATAAAAATCTGAGGCGGTATTCGAAATCAGCTACTCAGAGCTTGGTTGGCTATCCTACCCAAAAAATTGAATTTAAGATCTTGTAAAAAATTTGAAACTTGAGGAAAGCTAGAGTAACTGGAATTAGCCTTTCCCTCGTGGAGCCTGAATGGTTTAGGTGGGGGGGGGGAAATAACTATTAAAATGAATTCTGGAACCTACGTGAAAAAGCTGCAGCACATCTAACGACAAATGCTATGAAAGTAAAAAGGTAGTTAGGATCTGGAAAAGTATGGTATCAGGGGAGGCGAAAGCGGCTTCACTTTAGGAGTACCGACAGATACAATATAAGGACATACATTTGAAAACAATGGACTCTTTCATAATGCGATAATAATTATTATGCGGTGTTTAGATTTTTTTTTTCAAATTTGTGGATTAGTTATATTCTTCCTTCAAAATCTCGGAAGTTCCTTTCATTCACCTTTATCTACATTTATGAAGGAAAGGGGAGCCAAAGAAAAACCCGATGGCAGGATGTTCCAGAAAGTAAATTCATTGGTTTTCAAATTTTCGTTTTATTACGACTTTCTCAAAAAAATTTTTGCACTGGGGAGAGGAGCTAGACTAAAAATTTTTCATTTTCGCGTCTTTTCGCGCCGTTTTTCAGATTCTCGCGAACAGGATGAGATTGTGTCGTGAGGTCGCTGAGCCTCTTGGGTTCCTGCCGGTTGTCGTAATAGATCGACGTGAAATCAGGGGCTCCACAGCATGGGCCCCGGGGCTGTCGGTTAGCAAGCCTCAAGTCAACGGTCCTCGGCCTGGTAATGAGCTAGCCGAGTCGAGTTAAAAATGTACAAGTTTTATTTAGCAAACGGTACAGTTCAGTACTTTACCTTTTACGTTAGGTTATTGGTACTACAAATAGCAAAAGACTTCGAAAGAGCGTACTAGGTTGATTTTCCAAGTTCCAGATCGAGTTGCGAGAGACGTGACAAGGTCTCTACCTAACTTTTGGAGAGAGCATGATTGAAATCAAGACCGAGATTTCGGTCCTTGTAGAGAGCTTATAAAGGCCGAGCTTCGATTTCGAGCTCTGCCTCCTCGTGAATTAGGGGGTTCCCCCAGATGAAATGGTTTTGGGTATGGTAGGATCAAATGCAGTGATCTGGGGATCGTGACGAAAGGTCGTCGGAGGAGTAGAGATGACGTATTAGTCCGGTTGTCGAATTCAATAATTTGGTGATTGGTCACCGCGTGTTTTTGCGGTGTGATTACAGCCAATAATTTTTGGGAGCGAAAGGTGTAACGTATCTAATTGGTAAACCATAGTATCGGTGGGAGATGATGACGAAATTTCGTAAGTTGGTATCTGGGTGCGTGCGGTCCGCGAATACTGAGAATTTAGGAAGTACGGCGCGTATGTATGAGATTTTCTGGGAATTTGAAAAATACGGCGCATTTGATTGATTCGTCGACGCCGAAAGTGTATCTGCTGGAAGGTCCGGTCATCTGTGCTGTTGGTATTTTAGGTGCAGGTTCTTTCGAGGAAATTCTGCGTTTAGTCGAAAGTGGTCAGACGGCTACTGGATGACGCCAGTCAAATGGCGTAAGAGAAAAAAGCCTTTGGAATTTTGCAAAGACGAGTTTCGCTTCACGACAAGACGGAAACACGAAACACGAAATAGCTGATATTGGGAGAAGTGTATAGGGATTGGTTTGCATTTCGTCATATTTTTCGTGAAATGATTCGTGAAAAATCACGAAATACGTTAAGTGTACATCCGCCTTAATAGAAAGATGTAGACGCGAAACGAATGGATGTCCTCCTATGGTGTATTACAAAGCTATGGGGTTTTTATTTTTTAGTGAAGGTTATTTGGCAACATTTTTTTAAATTAAGAGGCAGGATATTTTCTTAACACCAAGTCAGCATAACCTCAACTTGAAGGGGAGATCATTAATAAATCAGTCAAAAAGGAGTGGACCGAGATAAGACCCCTGGGGTACCCCTGAAATACCTACATATGATTTGGAAATTGCTCCTCTGAAGTGTACGTTCTGTACTCTATTCAGAAGGTATGTCCTCAATAGCGATATTAACTCACAAGAAAAGCCGTCAAGTGACTGCAGTTTTATTAAAAGAATGTTGTGGTCTACCTAGTCAAATGCCTTTTGAAAGTCTGTATAAGTGATATCAGTCTGGTACCCACCATAAAAGTCTTTTAATATCGAGTCGGTTTGAATCCTAACAGAATTTCGCAGTCGATTTTCTTACAAAATTCTCTTGTTTTTAGGTGAAAAATTCTGAAAATTCCAAAATTCCCCGACTTTTCCAGACGGACAGAATTCCCTGACTTTTCCAGGTTTTCCAGAGAATGGAAGCCCTGTTTTCGGGATTATAGGGTTTCGGTGATTGTATTTTAGGCAGACTGCTGGCTGTACTCGAATTTGCGTTGTGTAAAAGATTCTCAGTTTACGTTGTTGGAATGACAACAGAATTATTTGATCGTTGATTGGATGGTGTGGTGGGACGTATGGCAATGCACGCATGCCGAAGTGGCCCCTATGACACCGTACCCCCAGCCCGAGAATTACCCTTTCGAGTATCCTATCAGTGGCCGGAGGGACGCTTTGGGACCGGGCCCAAGCCCCCATTTCACCGTGCCGTAACCAGTGTGCGCGTCCTGCAAGGGTCACTACAGGGTTCCCTACTGACCGAGGTCCGCGCTCTTTGATCACTCGCCTGGAATTCAGGTCCCCCACAGCCGGACGCGCTGCCTCTTCACTCACCCCTCAGGTCGTTGATTGGATGAATTTTTCATTATTATTTCGTCAAGTATTTCTTTAGAATTCTATCTTAACTTTTGCCAAAATTAATGGATAATGGTTTACAGTAATTCAATCTCGATTTCAGTAAGTGTTAATCAGTAATACTCCACCCTTTTACAAGAATAATGCGCAAAAAATCGCTTTGGAGTCAAAACTGACATGTTCCAACACATATTGTAGTCCCAAGCCTGCCCAGAGGGCGGACTATCAAGAAAATTTTTTAGGAACACGTTTCAAACCATGAGGAATGACTTTGAGAAATTTTCACATCATAATGAGATATACGTTTTTTGGGAATCAGTTTTTCGTGTTTTCCGAAAAGTAAGATTTTTGGAACTTGTCTTGTTTTTCCACCTAAACCACTCATTATGACGCGCCTGTGTCTGAAGGAGAGCTTCTCAAAGACAGAGAGAGAGAGAGAGAAAATTACCATACGTTCAATGTAATACATCTGCGAACTAATATTCAACGCTAGCCCCCCTCCTTTCAAAGACTGCAAGTTTGATGGAGAAAGAGAAGAGCCCTAGAAAATGAATTCAGCAATCCTTGGAACACCATTTTCAATACAAGTAATGTAAAAATTTGTATAGTCGCGAAATTGCCCCCTGTGGAGGCTGAAGGGTTGAGGAAAGAGGAGCAAGAAACCTAAAAACGGATTGAGGAACTCAGAAAGTCCTACTAATAACGTAAAAAACTTGGAAATTTGAATGCTTGAATATTAGAGAGGCGTACAGAGGAGTCTCAAAGGTAGTGAGGAGAGGGAAAATATCTTTTGAAACGGATTCAGCGGCCCAACAAAAACGTACTATCGAACGTACAGAACTTGGAAATCGGACCAAGTGGAGTACCTACAGATTAGCCCTCCGCGGAGCCTGAAATATGAAGGTAAGGAGACAAAGAACTCCTGAAATCGATTCAGAAAACCCAAGAAACGCGTACTACCTTGTCTGTCATCTCATAATACTTCGACATGTATATGGGATAACCGGTATATCACCGCAATCGACCCCTCGTGGATTTTATTTCTCATAATTGTATTCTACAGGATGTCCATAGCAGAGACGACACAAACGAAATTTTTCTCTCATTTATTTTATTTTTGTGGGTGGGGGGGCGTCTATCCTTTATTATTATTTATTTTTGGATAAATCCAGACATTTCTAGGCGGGGGGGGGGGGGGGGGTAGACCTGTTTCCTGAAACCTGTTCCATATCCGAGCCATTTATTTAACATGACCGAAAACGATCAAGGAACCAGAATTGACCTAATTTGGTTAAAATGAAAGAAAATAAACAATAGCGAGAAAAAATAACAAAAATTGCGAGAAACGACTACATTTGAAGGGATCTGATCCAAAATATACCTTCAATGACTAAATCGGTCTAAAATTGATCAGAGGTGGACCGAAATTGACGAAATCGTACCCAAAAGAAAGGGTCTGATTGAGGAGAACACTATTACATGGATATGTCGTCGCTCGTCCAGGCGACCGCGTTGACGCGCACACCAGAGTATTGCAGCGGGTAGGTAATAGGTATTAGGTAACAACACGGTAAAATACATACCTATACTACCTAGTTTTCATACCCAGTACCCGGTATTATCAGTTACCTAGTACCACCCGGTACTAAGTACAATGTATTACCGGGTTACCGGGTAGTACCCGCTACCCGGTAACTAGGTAAGATATCAGGTTACCGGGTAGCACCTAGTAACTTTTTTTGTCTTTTTTAAATTTTGCGAGGGGCTGGGTAAGGTACGGGGTTTACCTGGTTTACTGGGTGTAGATACCGGGTGTACCTGGTAGATACCGGGTGTACCTGGTTTACTGGGTAGATACCGGGTTTACCTGGTTTACCAGATAGATACCGGGTTTACCAGGATTTACCTGGTAGAAAGAAAACGTTCCATGATTTCCTACCGTGTGAAAATATTGGGCGGGTGTGTAAAAATGTTTTGGGGAGGGGGTAAAAATATTTGTTGGGGAGAGTAAAAAATTTTCGGGGATGGGGTAAAATATTTTTGGGGTATTTTTGTTGGGGCTTTTTTTGGGGTGGGTAAACATTTTAAGGGGACGGGGTCAACAATTTTTTGGGGTATAAAATTTTTTGGGGTAAAAATTTTTTGGTTGTAAAAAAACTTTTTTTTGGGGGGGGGGGAATAAAATGTTGGGGAGGAGGTAAACATTTTTTGAGAAGGGGTAAAAATACCTTAGGCGTCCCCCTCTCCTCTGCCGCCCATTTAACGACACGCTACGCCATTGACGAGTATTGTTCTTCAACTAGGTAAGTAGTTTCACGTCTTACCTCCCAATACTAGGTAAGTGGGAGTACCTAGTACCTAGTTCGACGAACCCGGTATAATTCACAGTACCGTATTGTTAATACTAGGTAACTTTCAGCTGTGTAGGTAAGCGTGCAGTACTCTGGCGCACACCCACATTCCAGTGCCTTCTCTAGTCGTTCATTCTCGGCGTTATTCGGCATTCTCCGTGTCGGCCCCATCGAAACGTGATGAAACGAATGACTGTATGAAGGGGAATACGCAACTACATCACGATGGTAACGTTTTTCTGCGGAACGTTCTTTTGCAGAGCGTTTTCTGCGGTATTTTTCTATTTTTCTCTTACCCGTGGTCAGTCATTAGACATGTCTATGTCAAAAGGAACCAAAACCAAGTAGCCCGGAGCCAGCGATTGAAGCCCTTTAGTCTGCGTGATTAGTTTTGGAAAAATCGAAATTTCTTATTAATTCTCTCTTTCATTCTTTCTTCCTCTTTCTCTCTCTCTCTCGCGCGCGCGCGCGCGTTTCCTTTTTTATCTTATTTTACAAGCGCCCGGAGCCATGGCCCCGTTGTCTCCTAACGTCAAAATACTGCTCAGGTAGAAATCACAATCAAATGAGGAAATTCGAGCCATTCGGTCGTGAATTTATAACTCTGCGTTGTTGAAACCAACAGCAATTTCATTTTTGGTGTACAAGCGTTAGGCCGAAGGGAATTAAATTTCAATCTCAGGATAGTTGATTCTTCGCCTTCGATTCTCTCATAGACACTGCAGCTGTACAGTGTCATTTGACCCCGCTCGCTGGCTTATCCCACTTAAATGACGTTAATGAAAAGGAGTTAAGATCGACTGTACACGTATACGAGTATATTGTATACAGCTATACACTATAGATTACGTGTACCGAATTTGATTAGGTTTTGTTCGGGGGTATCGATGTACGGAAAATACTTCTAAAGGGCCCGTTGATGAAGATGATGATTACGTTCATTGCCAAAGAAGTTTCGAGTTGGTTTCTATTACCGGAAAGCATCGATCGCTTCGGCGGTTGAGAAAAAACAGTCCTTGGCGTCGATTCGTAATTACCTATAATATCGGATTTGGCCTCGAATGGGTCCTTGGGTGCGACAACGGTCGAGCGAGCATTAACTAACGATAATATGGCAGAATATTCTCCTCGTTATTTCTTTTTGTTGGGGTTGAAATATTCGAAATTGCTGTGACCGAATCGAGCGCACCAATTCGACAAGGAAGTTTGTAGCCAGGATCCCCACGAGCCGTTTGGGTCGGTGTAAAAACTTTTATATCTATAATCGAGATTGTGATGTATGTGGTTGGCAGCATTCACAGTGACAAAATGAATCCATCGAGTTCTATCAACCAAATTTTCAACTTCAAAGCTCAAATTTTTAGTTAAAATTGTTCGGAAAAATTCCAATATTTTTGCTAAAATTTTGCACACATTGTTTTTAGGCTAAAATGATACAAAATTATACTAATTGTCAAAGAATTCAAAAATGTTTCTTTGTTAAGCAATCGTAATCTGTCATAATTCTAACGATTTTGAGTAAGAACCATTTAATTGGAGAATGGAGGCATTACCCTACCCCCAAAAAGCAGCACGAGGAACAAGACGGAATTATCATTATGATGCTCAGGGAACATCCACTGCAATTTTCAACGAATTCTAGCTTGTTATCAGAAGAGTTTCTTTCAAATACTGGTTTAATTGTACTGTTTTTCACTTTCAATTTATTTATTTATTTATTTTTTATCGTCTTTTTTTTTGAAGAGGGGAGGGGGCAGAGCGGCAACCGGGTCTGCCGTTGACTGTTGACACAAAATATCTTCGAAACTCTGATTCTTCATGAGAAAAGAGTTTCTCTACTCTAGAAGAAGGCAAACCTATTCATATAAAACTCATCTGTTCGATAGTCTTCACATCGACTAACATTAAGTTCATCTTACTGACGTATAAAAATGTTTGCCAGCTTTTACGGCTGCAGGGGCGAGAAAATTAGGTACAGCATTAATGGAGAGAATTTTTAATGAATAGATAGATTGATGGAACTTTTTGGTAATAACGGAAGGATAGTTTACATCTACTGGAAAAAATCGGATTAATAGCGTTCACAAAATTAATTTCGACTACAAAATACTTCCCATATTTTTTCAATGTTTCATAAATACTGCCGATTCTTTCGTGGTAAATAATTCCCTCCCTCATATCCTTCAAAAATACTCCTTGACATCATTCCTACCTATTTTCGTTTTTACATCTGAAAATTTAGATAAATTCAATGCCTTACAGTACTAGGCCTATAACCTAGAGGGGCTAGGGGTTGTACTTTCTGCCAATTGTGTTGAGTCCTAGAAAAATCTTTCACTAAGACTATAAGTTAAAAAATCGGGGTAGGACTCTTATTTATTTTTAATAAATAAAATTCTTCTATGCATTAGTTGCAATAAATTATATATATCCAAATTTTCAAATTCAAAAACTAAAACACTTAGGTAGGAATCAGGGAGGCCACAAAAGAGGGAATCGTTTATCATGAAAAAAATGCTTAGTTCAGAGGAAAATTTATACGAGAAATTGAGAAAATATGAAAAACTTTGTACACTATTTTCGACCCAAATCAATTTCGTAAACAATCTGTTGCTTTCTACTGTTATTACTAAAAAGTTCCACCAGTCCATAACAATCCTGGGAGAAATTTTCTTGCGAATGCTGTACATAATTTCTTGAGATTCCTGCATTTCCACCCCATCAAATGTAAAATTAGAAAAACATATGTACACATTGTCAGGATGAGCTGCCTACTTACCCGATTGAAAAGCAGTCACGCACTCTGAGACACCTTGTATTTATAAGATCTATCAGTAACATATTATCGGATTGATGCAAGGGGGATGCCGATGGTTTGCATCAGCCAGAATAAAAACGTGACATATTCTTTCAGATTTACTGAAAACTATAAGACTTTAAAACTCTAACACTCTTCCGGCTCAACTATAATTCTTGGAATCGCTTCGAGAGTTCATTCGGTTCCACTACGACACTTTTAAGACTGTTTCAAACCGGTGTAAGACTCTTCAAGATTTCATTCAGTTTCTTCTGGACTCGTTTAAAACTACTTTAGGAATAATTAAGACTCACGAATACATGTTCTGGGATCTTACACTACTTAAGACACTTTAGGCTATTCAGAATGGCGGCACAGGGGAAGATACTCGGAAAGACGCCACGGGGAAGGCATAGATTAACACTACTGCACGATACGTTAAGGACTGAAGAAATATTAGATGATTGAGAACCTGAGAAAAACAACGGTAACCGATTCAAAAGCGACGAAATAGTCCGAAGTGTCGTTCAAGGAAAATTGTCAGAAAGATACCAAAAAAGACGAAGAAGACTCACATCGAAGGAGAGTTTATAATGATATTGTAATCCAGTGTGAAGTGTAAAGAGTGAAATGTAAATGATTAAGATAACATGTTGATAGCAAACCTGTACAGAACAGATAAACGAACGAACTGAGTACTTCTGCCGAGGTTAAGGCCACGGTGATGGTGGGGTGGCTTAGGTTTAGATGGGGGATAGAAGGTCTGCGGAGGTGAGAAGATTGACTTTGTTTAGTGCTGAAGTTTTATGTTGAAGGATTTGAGACTGGATAAGAGAAAAGTTCACTGGCAAACGATGGCTGTGACGAGGCGTTTGGCCTCGCATCTAGGCATCGAGGTAGCACGAGCAGGGGCGAAAATGACATCAACTTATCCCAAGCGAATAATTGAAATTAATGACTCGGAAAGGTAAAAAGTGCTCTCTCTTTTAATTGAAATTGTCCACGCGACGACCACGTCGCAGTCTGAACTGACTCGAAGGGATGCGACATTTAATCAGAACACAAGGAGAACGTCAGCTCGTCTTCGGGAAGCGCAGTACCTGATTCGTCGGTCACTCGAGAAGCGAAATTTCGGCGCAAACTTTTCAGCGAACGCGAAAAACAAAACGAATTTGGCGAAAGCAGAAATCCCCTTTCCCGTTTCCATCTTCTCTTCTCCTTCTGCTGTCGTCGTATATGTTTCATTAATATTCGCAGCACGCGTAGCCAGACCTAGAAAGACGTTATCAACGTACGAGCAGAAAAAATCCTCGATAAAGTTTACGCTACGTAAGTATATGTACAAATTTTTTCTGGCAAAATTCTCTTTCATCGACATATTGTTCGCTGCCAAATTTCTGTTTCAAATATTTTCGAGCTTCGGCCATTATCTTCGATATCCCGGGGAGCGATTAATTAATCATTGTGTCTTCGAAGCCTCTCCTTTTGTATTGCAGTTTAATCTCTGCCTCGCCGGAAATCTGAAAAACGGTTTAAGAAAAAAGTAGGTACTTGCAGGGTGTGGCCGTGAGAAATCTCTCATCTTGATTTTCCCCGGTACTAAGTATGATCTTCAATCATTAGTCTGTTTTTTCCCCAGGGGGATTTTTCTCCTTAGAAAGAGAGTTGGGATGCGCTACCAACAGTGGAATTTCAAATGGTGGGAATGTCTTCTTGCGTATTAATGTGACACAATCACAAAGCCGCCGAGTGAAAATCCGGGCCCTGAGAGAAAGAGGGAAAAAAAGGTGAACAATGTGCCATTTTTTGGGTCCTGCTCAAAAATCAAGACTTAAAAAATCAAATAATGTGAAAAAAAGTCCAGACGATGAAATATAAAGTATTCGGGACTCCAAAAAAGTCCGGGTCGGAGGGAATTTCCACTCTTTTGTTAGGCCTACAACTTCTTAATCCGAAAGTCAAATAGGTGAGAAAATTTGTAATTTACTCTTTCTCACCCTCTGTTTCTTTCATGCACCAGACAAGGAGATGAGATTAAAAAGGAGGTAGGTTTAGTTTTTAAAGGGCTAGTATGTTTTGACGGAATTTTCAGATATCATGCTCTCATTTGAAATGTTAAAAATGCCATAAAATCTAGGTACGTCTACACTCCTCCTGAAGTGAATGCGAACTACATTTCTGGTTTTCAGTCACAAACCAAGTATTACCCGCTTTTGCCAAAATGTTTAAAAATACACGTATTCCGAACAAAATTCTACACAAGCTTCGTTTGACAGGGATATGTCTAACGGCTAGCTACGTAAAAGAGAAAAATTCCACAAAAAACTTTCCGCAGAAAAACGTTACCATAATGATGTAGTTGCGTTTTTCTCTTTACGCAGACGTCTCAAGTAACGACAAATATTTTGGTGCAATTTTCGATAACTTCTCATCCTGGAATCCACAGATCCAAAATCTTAAAAGCAAATACTTCAGGAAAATCAACCTTCTCAAAAAAACTCGCTCACGCCTCATACGGATCGGATAGATCAACTCCTGGGACTTTACCAAACTTTCATCCGCCCAGTAATCGACTATGCTGCACCATTGTACGGTTTTGCCTCTCAATCGCGCCTCGACTCTCTAAATATTATCCAGAGCTCATGTCTATGACTTATCACCGGTGCCTTCCGAACTACTCCTATCAACGGTCTGCAATGCGAGTCCTCCGAATCCCCTCTGAATATTCGAAGGCATCTCATCTCCACGAATGCTATCCTCAACATTCTCGCTAAACCCAATTTTGCCAGTCCCTTTAATTTCGTGATTCCTCCTAATGCCCTCTCTTTCAATAACAACAATCTCTTACAATCGACTAACCAAACTAATACCAAACTATTACATCTCCGCTACAATATCAATCCACCTTGGCTCGCATACTCACCAAAGTTAAATCTATCACTTATCAACCTCGAAAAATCCTAAAAAAATCTCAATTATCTGCTATATACTGATGGCTCCAAATCAGCAGATAAATCAGGATGCTCCATCGTTCACGACAACATTTCAATCCCGTACCCACTACCCAGACCCATACACTTCTCAATCCTTTCAACAGGACTCTATGCCGTTAAACTAGCCATCTAATATTTCCCAAACCTCAGTGGACTTCTTAGTTCTTACAGACTCGCTATCAGTTCTTCTATCCATACAAAATTTCCACAAAAAGAAACAAAATCCCATCACCTAAAAGATAGTACAAATGCTATCGTCCTCAAACAGAGAATTCACTCTACGTTGATCACCTCTCACCAGTGTTCCTAGATGAAACTTACAAAAATGTTCCACTAAAAGAAAAAAATTGCACCACACACTTTTGAAAAATGTAGGGGAGAGGTGTGTACCCTGGGACGAAAAACGCGTTTTTGTCTCTAGAGAGCTAATAAATAGATAGAAAATTTTCGATTTTTGCTCATCCCCATGTACATATGTAGACAAAAAAAGGACGTTGAGAGCAGCTCTGGAAAAAAATTTACCTTGGAGATATTAACATTTTTAAAAAGCCCAAAATTAGTTCCAGGGTACAACCTGGTGTAGTACCGTGGGAAAGGGGGTGTTGTACCATGTGGCGTGTAAGTAATAGCAGGTAACCAAAAAATAGTAAAACTACCCACATGCGACGAATATTGTTACGGAAAAAATGCAGTTTTTAATATTCATATAACAACATAAGCGATATAATAATGATACAACAACGTAGGCACGTAGGCAGTATAATACGAGTTCTAAAACTGACGCATGCGCAATGTTAATTCTACTCATAACAACACTCCGGGGGGATGAACAGGAGCGAATGCGAAAGTTCATTAATCTTCAGAAACGGCTAATGGGATTACAGAATGGACAGCACGCCTCAAAAGGTTTGAACAAGTGCGAACTTGAATTGTGCGAACGATTCCATCGGTGCCAGGATACGTCTCTTCCACAATTCCCATCTTCCATTTATTCGGTGGTGCGAGATCATCTCTCAGGATTACGACTGTCCCAATCCTTAGGTTACATTCGGGTTGTTGCCACTTGTTGCGAGTTTGCAACTGAGCAAGGTAATCTTTACGCCAACCGCGCCAAAAATTACCAACAGTTTGACGTAAAAGTTCGTAACGTCTAGCAAGGCTTGCATTGGAGACTTCGGGTTCAGGCTCGGAAACTAATGGAGCGCCGATTAAGAAGTGGCCCGGCGACAAGTACGTTAGCTCATTATTCGGATTTCGAACAGCAGTCAGTGGGCGGCTGTTCAGGATTGATTCGATTCGAGAAGTTACAGTATTCAACTCTCCATAAGTGAACACTTGGTCTTTCGTGACTCGGTTGAGATGATGCTTCATAGATTTCACGGCTGCCTCCCATAAGCCACCACGGTGGGGAGCTCTGGGAGGGTTGAAAATCCATTTTATTTTCTCGGACGAGAAGAAATTCTCGATCTCGGGATCGTTGAGATTCAAGTATCCGGCGGCTCCCACAAAATTAGTTCCATTGTCGGACCAAATGGATATAGGTTTTCCGCGGCGTGCGATGAATCGACTCAAAGACTGGAGAAAACGATCGGTTGAAAGCTGGGAGACGATCTCCAGGTGTGTAGCTTTCGTCGAAAAACAGACGAACACAGCTATGTACGATTTGAATCGGATCGCAGATCGGTGACCAACACATTTTGTCGCGATTGGTCCGGCAAAATCGACGCCTACGTAAGTAAATGGACGGCTCGCGGTTACCCGTTCGGCGGGCAAGCTTCCCATGAGCTGGTTTTTTGACGAGGCGGCGTAACGTAAACAGGTGACGCAAGAGCGCAAACTGCTTTTGACAACATTCGTTAGGTTCCCATGAACCCAAAATCGGTAGCGCACTAGTGAAAGGATAAAGGACTTTCCACAATGGTAATACTTTACATGAAGGTGTCTAACATAAATGTTCACGAAATGGGACTTCGCGGGTAAGATCACCGGATGCTTGCGTTCGTACGAAAGGTCGGAATTTTGCAATCGACCTCCAACGCGTAAAACGCCTTTCTCATCGACAAACGGCGTCAATTGAATGAGTGGGCTGCGTTTGGACAGAGGCCTTTTTTGTCTTAATCTTTGGTATTCGGTCGAGAAATGTTCCCGTTGAATCAGGCTGATGATCGACATTTCGGCGGTTCTGATTTCCTCAACTGTGGGCGCTGCAGTAGAGGTTGGTTTAGCTCGGCATAAGTTGACGAATCGTAGTACATAAACGAACGTCCTTACAAGACGATAATACGACGAAAATTTCGCTATTATCGCGGCAAAAGGAGGGTCAACTTTAACTAAGGTCACTTTGCGGCAAATTTTCGGCTTACGTTTTTCCAATTCGGTATTCGCGTCAATTTCCAGTTTGGGAAAGGATTTTTCTGCGATGAACTTCGGGCCTTGAAGCCACAGGCTGGATGACAGGAATGCGGACACATTCATGCCACGCGTAGCTAGGTCGGCGGGATTTTCTTTAGTATTCACGTACAACCAGCGATCAGGTGGTAATGACTTGATTACGCGGCGAACTCTATTCGCTACAAACAGCTTCCAGGTTTCGGGGGGTTTCGCAAGCCAGGCTAGGGTAACTTGCGAGTCAGAGAATGCATGTACATCGTCAAGTTCGATTTTTAGGTTTTGTTGTAATCGGGCAACTTGATCAGTCAGCAAAACGGCCGCTTCGAGTTCCAAGCGAGGTATAGTGTAACCATCAATGGGAGCAACACGAGTCTTGGCGCAGATCAGGTTTATCGATGTGTTATCAAAGGAATCGGTGCATTTCAGGTAGGAAACAGCGGCATAGGCTTTTTCTGAGGCATCACAGAAACAATACATTTGGCGTGAAATTGGGTTGGTCAGCTTTGTGTAAGCGCGGGCTATGGAGAAGCAAGCTAACTTGTCAAGCTGGCTGTAATACTGCGTAAATTCTTGCATGGACTGGGGCGATAAGGGCTGGTCCCAGGATTCGGTTTCTTTCCAAAGCTGTTGCATAAAGATTTTCGCTCGGATCGTGACCGGACTCGCAAATCCAAGAGGATCGAAGATCTTTGACACTTCAGACAAAACGGCGCGTCGAGTTAATATGACGTTACTGATGTCAGCAGTTTTGACATGTAAGCGGAAAACGTCGGTTTGGGTTGCCCATACAAGACCGAGGAGGTTGATAGATGATTCGCCGTTGATGGTTAACGACGTTTTGGTTTCGATCAATGACGGTTCGATTTGGTTCAGGAATTCGGGCGAATTTGACTGATATTTTCGGAGCTTGAATCCAGCGGTGGATAAATTCTGGTGAATTCCAGTTTGTAGCTTGATAGCTTCATCTACAGTTTCAGCACCAGATAAAGCATCGTCCATATAAAAATCGTCTTTGATGGCGGCTGCTACAGATTCGATGGGTTCGTCTTCGGCTAGCTTCTGCAGGCAATTTGTGGCTAGGAAGGCCGCAGGAGCTGTACCATATGTCACAGTATTTAAGTCGTAGACTTCTACTGGAACATCTGAATTTTCACGTCACAAGATTCGCTGCAAGGGACGGTCTTTGGGATGCACGATTACGCAACGGTACATCTTTTCAATGTCTGCGGCGAAGGCGATAGCATGCCGGCGAAACGCGATCAAAATGTCAAATAATTCGCGCTGAACGACCGGACCAGTGAGTAGATTGTCGTTTAGAGATACCCCAGATGACGTTTTGTAGGACGCGTTGAACACAACACGTAGTTTGGTTGTAGTGCTTGTAGGGCGCATAACAGCTTGGTGGGGTATATAATACGATGGCTCAGTAACATCATAATTGCGGCTCATGTGCCCCAAGGTCTCATATTCACGCATGAATTGAATATATTGTTCGTTGATGGAGGGGGGACGTTTTCGCTCCGTGTGGATCAAATTTCGACGGGCAGATTCGAAATTGTCGGGCAATTTTTCAGCATTTTGCTTCAGAGGTAGTCGTACAATGAACTTACCATCAGCGGCGCGGGAGAAAGTCTCGTTAAAATGACATACACAGGCTTTGCGGTCGCTTTCCGAAGCGTGGTGGATTGGTTTGATCTCTTCAATTTCCCAAAATTTGCGTAACTGACGATCAATCTCGAACGTGGAGTATACGTTTAGGGATCGACATGGCGATTCTGTGACTGAAACAGAATAAGAGTACGCAACATTTGCTGGGCCGGAAAGGACCCATCCGAATATGGTTTTACGAAGCATAATCGTATCTACTTGCGCGGTTTCATTTAACATACAGCGTTCGAAATATTCTGCACCGAGCAGGATGTCTACGGTCGGTTGGTTTATGCGAACAGAATAGTACGACGGATCTGCCAATTCAAATTTACGCAACTTTTCAAGTACGGATTTCGAGAGCATCATATCAGATACACTATATGATAACGCGGATTGCGGCACGATATCGGCGACTACGGCCAGTTCAGCGGCATTAATACGCGACGCGACGGAAAACGAACTCGAATGACTCAATACAACCGGACTATTCGAGACGCCTTTTATCACGGATTGATTCAGCGATCTCATCACAGGAATGCCATAATTTTTTACGTACTCTTCGGAAATCAATGATACTTGCGAGCAGCAATCCAGCATGATTCGGGCGGAACGGACGGTTTTATCACTCCAAACTTTTACCACGGCTGTTGGCAACAAATTGGTTTTTTGAGTGACATCGGATTGATTTACCAGACTGAAATTTGAAACCACTGGCGGTGGTTGGCTTTGCTGAGCGGCGGTGGTGGATTGCTGAGCGGCTGTGGTGGATTGCTGAGCGGCTTGCGGAACCGCTACGGGCTTCGCGACGGTGCGCTGATCAACTTGCTGCTGACGCTCAGGCATGTGTAGTAAAGTGTTGTGCTTTTTACCACACGTTTTGCAGCAAAGTTTGGCGCAATCTCGAACGGAATGGTTGCGACTGAAACAATTGATGCACAGATGATTTTGAATGACTAAATCGTATCGCTGCTTCGGCGTTTTTGCGGCGAAAACTGGGCATTTTATAATCAGGTGATCTTCTTGGCATGCGATACAACCGCCTTTTGTCGTAACATACGTTTTCTTGGAAGCTTGTTTCGATTGGGTCGTGTTTTCGGCTTTTGAAGTCGACGTTGGGTTCGAGAGTAGCTTCCGGGTTTCTTGATTTTGAGCCCGGTTTTTCAGGAACGTTTGCAGAGCCGGCCATGTGAAGAATTTGGAAGATTCTGTAACTTGGTTATCAAAATCATCTTTCGTTTTTTCATCTAGCAAACTGTACACGTAGTATGCGACGATCGGACCCCAATTTTCTATTGATAGACCGCATAACTTGAGGTTGTTCAATGCGTTGGATATGGAATCAACTAGGTTACGTAGGTGTGACTGATTTGGGATTTTTGTCACGGCAAAGAATTCGCGAAAATAGATCATCACAAGGGCTTTTTGATTGTCGTATCGGCTCTTCACACGAGACCATGCCTCCTCGTAAGAAGCTTCAGTCATAGGCAAATCTTCTATCAGTTTTGCGGCTTCGCCGGTTAATGACTCTTGTAGGTAATACAGTTTGCGTACCTTTGAAATCGAAGGCTCTTCGTGTACTATGTTGGCGAACATAGTCTTGAATTTCAGGAACTCTTGGTGGTCTCCGGAGAACTTAGGTATTTTTATCTTCGGATACGATTTCGGATTTGGACTGCTATCGGACGTTGATTCATTTAGCGTGAGGTTTACGGATTGGTTGAGCGCGTCCCGTGCAATACTTCCACGGAATTGACTTACGACATTGTGGGCCTTCCCCAGCATTACATTAGCTGATAAAGTCAACGTCGATTTCTCATCATGGAGCTTTTCCACGGTTGCTTCAAATTCTTCTTCAGGTAAAACGCTTGCGAGGTTACTCACGGTCGTGGTGTAATCTCTCAATGCATTTCGAATTTCGGTTTCAGCAACTTCTAGTATTGCACATGTCTCGGCAGTAGTGGATTTTTCACAGTAAGTTTTCACTTGCTCTAGTAGTTTATTGACGCTCCGCTTGTGAAGCGTTAAATCGCGTTTGAGTTTTGTGATTTCGGTGTTGTCCGGCATGATAACGCGAAAAGCAAACTCAAACACAAAATTGTGATAACGGAATTCGAAGAGGTATAACGGAGACGGCTGCTCTTACCGTTCTCGGCACGAGATAAGAGTGCGAGCTTGAAACTTTCCCGACGCGGCGTTGTGCAGGAAAAACTATGCTCGAGTTCGGATTTTGCACTCCACGTAATGCGGATTTTCTAGCGAACGGACTGCCCGGATGCGAAATTCGGTTCGAACGCGCGGTCTGCGAACGATGGGCTTTAAATTCTGATTCGGCTGGCCGGAGGACCATTAATTGTTACGGAAAAAATGCAGTTTTTAATATTCATATAACAACATAAGCGATATAATAATGATACAACAACGTAGGCACGTAGGCAGTATAATACGAGTTCTAAAACTGACGCATGCGCAATGTTAATTCTACTCATAACAAATATAATTAGCATAACAATACCAGTAGTACGTTACAACATGGTAGGGATACGAAGGATACAAAAATAAACACGTTCAACAAGTTTATCAACTCAACATTTGTCTTGGCTTTGGTTACATGCAGTTATACATGTCCCATGGTACAACACAAAAATTTTCCCAAGGTACAACACCCCCTTCGAAATCATTTTTAATTTTTAAATCAGAGACATTTCATTTTTGATGAAAATTGATTATATTCGCAGATTTAACTTATAGCAATGTATGAAATACCAAAAACACAGACCCCAAAACCTATTCTTACTTTCACTATAGAACTCAGAAGTTACGGCTTTCGTTTACTTTGGGTAGTATCTCCACATGATTACTTATAATACAAAAGTACTGCTTCTGCTGATCATGAAATTCGAATACAGTGTTACCAAAGGATTGGTCTATCACATAACATGACTGATTTTGTGATACGTGATTTAGGTAGTCCTAGTCCCACGGTACAATACTCCCAGGGTACACATCTCTCCCCTACCATATTTTAAAATCATTGAATGTAATAATTTTAGGTATATGGCCATAAAGCTTAAATTCCGTAAGTGTGATTCAAAATCATGCGAATTTCCTTCTGCTATGTTCAGTTTTCAGTTTTCAGTTTGTTATTTTATTCCCTGTTTTATCTTTATTTCTGAGCCTCCAAACCATGCTATTACTAGCGCTTTAAGCGCCCATAATACACAGTATTAAACTTATATTTCTTCCAGTCTCATCGCATGACTGTTTATAGGTCTGTTTGCACGCTTTCAGTTTACTGAATAATTCAGGTTTCTTAATTATAAAAACTGAAAAAACTGGAAGTTCTTATTTGTGAGTATTTTGATGCGTGCAAATAATTTTCTGACTTTTCTAGGTAACTCATACGTTGAAATATACGATACGAAGTCCGCTCGTGTCCGAACTCCATAGTTTTGTTGTTGTTTTCACGGAAGAAATGTATTTAGAAGAGGAAAATACATCATTAGTCAGAGCCGGAGACAGGTGGAGTGATGCTGAAACGAAGCTTACAGATAGTATACTAATAAATTTTTTAGTCACTTGGAAAACAGCCTTAAAACTGAGAATTTAAGGCCCTTTTTGAAAAATATTCTCTGGTCCATGTTTGTAACGAAATATAACTAGGCTTTGTACCCATAAAAGGAACTCGAAACTCCGGAGTGAATAGGGCTCTTTATATCAGACGCAGCTTTACTGTCATTGGAAACTTGATTTGGTTTTCTCAACTTTTAGAATACACCGAACATTGCAATCAGTGTTACCAGGTATCACAACTTTAGAATTCAAAAATGTTCCGGAGCAGAGTCCAAAAAATTGAAATTGTACCACAGTTGTACCACAAACTGCAAAATGTATTTCAGATTGTACCTTTAAAAGTAAAATGTTCCACATATGTGGTGCAATTGTACCACATCTAGTTACACTGCCTCCCACTCAGGGGCGGATGGGCCATAGGGCAATTCGGGCAAATGCCCGGTGCGCCGCCGCCATTTTGACGCTGCGGCGCCGGTGCGTTGAAGAAAAAAAAGTATGCGTTTATAAAATACTTACAAAAATAAAATAAGCGTATGTTGCGACGACAGTCGAAAAACATGCGGTGGCGCTGATCAATTTAAAGAGACATAAAGTGATTGAAAGATTAAAATGGGCAGGCACATTTTGCGCCGATTGTCGACCAAACGTGTTGGGCATACACCTCCACATAGTTTTTCCATTTTCTTCTATCCAGCGCTAATCTTTGCCACCCGGGGCCCCAGTTCTCTGACGAGTTCATCTCTCTATCTAGTTACTGGCCTATCTATCTGTCTTTTCCTTTGCAGCGTATCCGGTTGAATACTTTTACTCCCCATCTGTTGCTATATCAGCCCTCGTCAGATGTCCCACATATTTTCACTTTAATTGTTCGACACTATATCCTATTTCCCGCCTCTAACCATTTCGTATAGTTTTGCATTTGAGATTTTGTCTACCCATCGCAGTCCTAGAAGTTTCCTCAACATAGATCTGAACGTAATTTGTAGCTTCACCATTTGCTTTCCCGTAAGGGACCAGGTTTGCGCTCCATACATGAAGGCTGGTACCGGTCAGCTATTTAGTATTTCCATTTTGAGGGCGATGTTGAAATTCCGGCCAAAAATAGATTTTAATGACCAGAAGTTGTTCCACCCCTTTTTAATACGCCTCATAATTTCTTTGTTATCTCTTTCTTCAAAACTAATAATCTGTCCCACAGATATTCGATTTTTGTTACCTCTTCTATCTCTTTCCCTTCGATTATCAGATTTTTCCTTTCCCCTCTTCCGATTATTTTTGATTTGCTATCCATTCAGCTCAAGGGTCAGCTTTTTTGCATTCCCTCAATAGCTCTTCTGCCATTTTCTTCAACTCCTTATTATTTTCTGCAAATAAGATAATATCGTTTGCGTACCTTCAATTACTTAGAAATTCTCCATTTAGTTTTAGTCCCCTTCTTTTCCACTTCAGGTTACGAAATACTTCTTCCAGAATGCAGTTAAAGAGGGTTTTGGCGACAAGGTATCCCTTTGTCGAACCTCCCTCCAAATTTTGAATTCCCTCCCTTTGCTTTTAAGGCTGGCTCTTGCACTCGAATTTGCATAGCAATTCTGTATGACTTTAATAAACCCACTTTCAATTCCCTTATTTTCCAGTGCTTTTAACATAATATATTTATGATCTACTGAATCAAATGCCTTATGAAAGCCTATGCAAAGCATTTCAATTTCCACATCATATTCATGAGTTTTTTAAATAATTTGGTTCATAAAGAAAATATTCTCTATAGTTGAGAGAAGCCTTTTCTGAATCCCACCTGTTCATTCCCCTGATGATTGCAATCCAAATGGTTATACTTACGTCTTTTTAAGACTGCCATAAATCTTTACATATGTTCGATGTTAAGCATATTGGCCTGTAATTTTCAATGAGTTCCTCCACCGCTTTTTTCTTTTGGATAATAATATTATTTCGGCCAAGTTCCACTGTTTTGGACATATTTTCATCATTCGAATTTTGTTAAATATTTTAGTCAGGTGTGACACTCTCTGATCGCCAAACCTTTTCAGCATTTCGTTCGTAATTCCATCCGGTCCTGGGGTTATGTCATTTTTCAATCTGTTTTTAGTACGTATTCCACTTCTCTCTCCATTATTTCTGGAATTCCTTCCTCCGTTCACCCTCCAGTTTTTGGTATTTTTGTTAGCTCGTTTCGCTCGCGGTAAAAGTCCTCGTAAAAACTTGTTGCTGCCTCTACAATTTCTTCTTGATTTTGAGTCATTTTTCCTGTCTGATCTTTTAGCTTCAGCATAACGTCTCTCCCGCCACCGAGTTCGGGCCTAACTTTTTTAATGGACCAACTTTCTTCCAAAATATCTTGAATTTTTTCCTAATCATATTTTTTAATATCTTCTCTAACATTTTTCTTCACCAATTTTTGTATTTCAGTTAGCTTAGTTTTGTCCAATGGTGTTTTATTTCTATTTTTCCAAAGGTTATTCTTCCTGACTTGAGCGTCTGTTTTGAAAGCTTACCCGTGGTTTTCTCTTTAGCCCTCGTCACTCCAAACTCTCGAATCGTGTTTTTTATAGCTTGGACCACACTGTCGTAGAAATTTTCTTCGACTTTCATTTCCTCTAGCACTGATTTTAGTTTCTGGCGTGCATCCTCTTTCTTTCTGAATGGGATGATCCGCCTTCCTCTCCCTTTACCCTTCCTGTGATTTTTATACTGGACTCTCTACGGGATGCTCAATTTACAGCGTGATATGCGGTAGTCTGATGAGAAGCCAAATCTTGACAGTGTTGTTACATCTTTAACTACTGACAGGTCATTTATTAGTAGGCGGTCAGTGTCATTTTTAGTTTTCTCGTCGGGCGATATCCATGTCCATTTCCTTCTAACTTTTTCTCTTGTAAAAAGTGTTTGCTATGATTAAGTTAAATTTTTGAGAAATTTCTAGTATAACCTTTCCCCCCTGACGTTTCCTCTCCCCCACACCAAATGGGCCGCAGTATTTTGAATTAGCCTCCCATCCTACTTTTGTGTTGAAGTCCCCCATTATTACCTGATAGTATTCCTTCTCGTTTTGAATTGTTGCCTCCAGCTCGTTATAAAAGTTATCTACTTCTGCCTTCTCTGCTCCGGCTATAGGTGCATATACTTGCAAGATTAGCATTTTCGTCTTCTCATCTATTTTCAGTTTCATTAGGCATATTCTTTCAGATATTATTTTCATTTCCACAACATTATTTTTGATATTTTTGTTAATATAAAAACCCACCCCCTGTAACCTTTTGTGGAACCAAAGTAGTATATAGATAGCTGCCTCTCCTCCTTTCTGCCAGTTTTCCCCATATTTTCCAACTTCCGACACGTTTTTTAAATAATTTTCATTATTACTTATCATTTTTTAAACATTTTTCTTGGTGTCCGCAGTTATAAATACACTTTATTAAAAAAGTCAATTTAGTTTATGGGTGTGTATTGGGGAGGGGAGACAAAACTCTTACAGCGCTGCACCACTCCAAAGGCCCGGTAATAATTTTAGCGCCCGTCCGCTCCTGCTCCCACTCTACCATTTCTCAAAACGACATGCTAAACTTTCCTTGAACTCTTCTCCAATCCCCAACATATTCTAGTCCCGATATCAGACGTCAAAAAAATCAGTACACCATTCGTGCACAAATCCTACCAACGACACTGAGATCAAATCCCACCAACTAACAAACTAAAATCCGTAAAAACCAGAGTTCACTCCTGGAAATTATCCTATCAAAAGTCCAGAATAGACAAAGTAATACTTTTCAGACTAAGAACTGCGGACACTCCGCTCTCACTCATCGCAACATTCTGAAGAAACTACCCATTCAACCTGCGATACATGTAATACTCCTATCTCCATTAATCACGCAATTACCTAATGCCCAAACTCCAATCACAGCAAAACACATATCCCAAACTCAACACTAGAATCTCTGCTCTCCGATAATCACATCTGAAATCTTAAACTCATATCATTCCTAAAAGCCACAAACCTCTACTCTGAAATGTAACCCTGTGGTAACCGAGCTCCGCTCTTTTCCCGAATGGCCAAGGCATTGACATTGTATAATGCGATAGATATGCTGGCGAGTTTCGCTCTCTCATTTATCCTAACATGTTGATTCCTGTTCTTACCTGTCCATACCTGATAATACTTTTTCTGCTGTTTTCCTTCGATTCGATCGACTTTTTCTGTGAATTCTGTGACTTACCCCAGAGAGGGGGAAAACTCACCGTTGACCATTCGAGGAAACGCGGCAGCGAGGACTCGGTTCGTGACGTTGCTCTAAAGAGGTTCCCGTTCTCGCTAAGATTTCGTTGTACCTCCGAACCGGTCTCCATCATCTTGCTTTTTGCGACCTTTGGTTTTCAAAACCCCAAAGTTAAGACTTTTTCGCCGATATCCGTTGGGTACGCTACGTAGCTGCCTGTACGCGCGCGAACTGCCGAACGTTTGAGAACTTAGAATTGTGCCCCTGTAACCAGGACCCGTCGCATAACACGCCGCGTGGCCACACCGTCGAGCTCTCCGCCGTCATCTCGCCACCGCGCCTTCGCGAATATCGTCTTCTTTGTTTTGTGTTTTGTACCATATCTGTAAGTACTCGTTAGATTATATTCACTTTCCCACCCAACCGTGTGTTTGTCTTTGTGTGTTGTCCTACCAGTAGTCATCGAGGGCCAGTGTAAGGTACACCTCAGAGGTATTCTAACGACCCGGTACTCATCCAACCCTGAGTTACCTCGTCGCAACTCCAACACAGGATCGTCAAGTCCTTTCGTGCCGACTCCATACCCTGTAGGTCCCTAGAGCTAGTCGTGGCCTAACAGGTGGTTCCTCTCCCAAACCGAACTGTCCTCCTCTCACCCAGGAGCCTTCACGTTCGGTTACCACAACCCATAGAGTCTCCACGTCTCTAACCAGTAGGCTGTGCATGACGTGGCTAACCCCTCCCCCAAAAAGTCCGAATCAGGGGGAATTTTCACTCTCGTTAGGCCGATAACTTCTTAACCCAAAATTCAAATCGGTAAAAAAAAATTTGTAATGAGGCTCTCTCTGTTTCTTTCATGTACTAGACAAAGAAATAGGGTTAAAAAAGGGTAGGTGTAGTTTTTAAGGGGCTAGTATGCTCATTAATAAAAGAGAGAAGATTCCTATGGTAGAAGGGATGAACTCACTGCAAAGAGTCGAGTTCGCAGAGCTGCAGAAGGCAATCAAGGGAGGTATTAGAAATGACTGCAGGAAGTTCGAGAGTAGGGAAGTACAGGAAGTTGCGGAGAGTACATGGTCGACCAAAAATTAAAAGGAGAGCTCTGCAATGGTAAACAAATATCAGTTAGTACACAGAATAAGAAAGCCGCGAGAATAACAAACCGGAAAGGGGTACTGCGGGAAGCCACTGACTTTTAGGAGGACCTGTACAAACCTCCAATTGAGAATCAATCGAATCCAAATGTGGCAAAAAATGCAAAATACCATAAATCAAAGGACGAGACATTTTTAGAAATTTTAAAACACGAAGTCGAAGCAGCCCTAACTTAACAACTACCGTCCGATCGGCCTCTCCTCCAGTATAAATAAAGTGTTCATGAAAATCTTGAAAAATAGGGCTTACCCCCGGCTGGATAGCGCCCAGCCGGTCGAGCAGACAGGGTTCAGGAAAAGACATGCAACTGTAAGATCACATTCATAGGATAAACCAACTTGTGGAAAAGGCTATAACGCCTATCACATTGAAGTAACCCACTATTCATAGATTTTTGCAAAGCCTTCGATACGTCGAACCACAGTTATCTATGGAATGCCTTTAGGACCCAGGGATTAAATGAAAAAATGGTGAGGGCACTGGAAGCCTTATACCACGACACGAAGGCGCATGTTGAAATGGTCAGACCTGGTCCGATCTTCACCCTGTTCAAAGGAGTGAAGCTAGGCGACCCTTTATCCTCGAATCTGTGTAACGCTGTTTTAGAACAAATCTTCAGGAAACTCGATTGGACAAAAAAAGGTATCAAAATTGACTGGAGAAATCTAAATCATCTGCGATTTGCGGATGATATAATCTTGATAAGCGGAGACAGGAGGGAAGCACAGGGCATAGAAAGCAAAAAAACGGGGCTAAAGATAAATATTTCAAAAACTAAAGTACTAAGCAACTCTATGGGTGCAAATATCTGAATAGGAAACGAGGAATAGGAGCGCGTGGAAGAGTATACGTACCTGGGCCAAATAGAATATTTTAAAGAAAAAGTGGAAAAAGAAATAAAAACACGCATAAGACAAGCATGGAAAGGCTGCTTGGTCCCTGAAATCAATCTTCAAAGGGAACCTCATCATCTAAAATCAAGATTTTGGAATTTTGCGTCATACCAATTCTAACATGGGGCCCAGACGTGATCCCTCACCAAAGTCCAAACTAAAAGGCTGGTGACTACACAAAGGCGAGCATGGGGAGAAGTCTTCTTGTTATAAAAAGGAACGACAAAACCAGGGCAATCATAATAAGAGGAAAAACAAAATGCAAAGATGTGATCTACACGATCGAAAAGTTAAAAATTAAATATGCTGGTCACTTAGCTAGGATTGTTGAGGACCACTGGGGCAAGAGGATCACTTTCTGGATCCAATACACTAGGAGTAGAGGCAGACCGGCGACTAGTAGGAAGGGGGAAAATCACTAGAAGCGTGGGGTTAACTTGGATGAGGGCGGCCCAAAATCGAAAGACTTGGGGAAAAATCGGGGAGGCCTATGAGGGAGCTTAGTATGCACTGGCATAAAAATAGAGTAAATTTCGTTTCATTTTTATTTTACCTCCGCACCTTCTACTCCAATGGAGACTCAATCTGGTGACACGATAGAAAATCAATCAGGTAATGCTCAAGTTAAGAATGAAAAGAAGCCCCCGCCCTTTTTCGTTCAAGGAGTAAATTCGTTGAAAGTATTCAAAAACATGCTTGCAACTGTAGGAATAATTACCGAAGAAATTAAAGCACTGACTAGGCGACACGCGCTAGTAGAAGTGTCGAGTAGACCGGCTGCAGAAAAACATGAAATCGGCTCTATAAAGTTTCACACCTACCGTCTCCCCGAAGATAAACCATTCACGGTGTTTATCCGTGGTCTCCACCACTCAACAGATGTTGAAGATATTAAAACTGAATTGGCCGATGCTGGTCATTCAGTGACCAATCTCATTAACGTCCAAATTAAAAAGAAAATTAATGAGAAAGTGAAAAAGATCCCCCTTCCACTGTTCAAAATAGATGTTTCTATGAACGAAAAGAATCGCTCGCTATTCGATATCCGTAAGCTGTGTGGCTGCACGGTCACCGTAGAGATGCCCAGGAAAACCACATCGCTGCCCCAATGCACCCGATGCCAAGACCTTGGGCATACGAAGAATTACTGCTCAAGAAACCCTAGGTGCGTAAAGTGTGGAGGTGCTTACCTATTTAATGAGTGCCAGACAACTAAGTATACCTCCCCCAAGTGTGCAAACTGTGGTGAAAAGCATACAGCCAACTACATGGGCTGTAGCTACTATCAGACCAAGATTGCCGACTCTAAACCTGCGAAAAAGCCTCTAACAGCTGTAGACAGAATTAAACAGACGCCAAATGTAAATTCGGTGACCAACTCGTACCCAACATACGCTCAAGCAACCGCACCTGCAAGGACCGGAAAGAAAGTACAAGAAAGGTCAGCTGTAACTTCAGAGGGACTCCCACCCACCCCGGCATGCGGCCAGATCGTGGAACTACTCAGTAAGCTTCAAGAAACGCAGAAAACTCTTATCGAGAAACTCGATAAAATGGAGCAACGAGTCGAATCACTCGAAGGGATTGTACCGTCTCCGCCTCGAAAGAAAAAGCAGACATCAAAATAACTTCGCGATCGAAATCTCTTCTAAACCTCATTTGTTGGAATACGAATGGACTTACTCTCCATAAAACCGAAATTGAATCATTTCTACACCTTCATGACATTGACATAGCTCTGGTCTCCGAAACTCATTTGATCAGCTATACCAACATTCCGAAAATACGTGATTACCAGGTATACCTGGCAAACCATCCAGGGGGAACGGCGAGAGGAGGTTCCGCTATCATCATCAAACGAGTGCTTCAACACTACGATGTAGGTGCTTTTGTCACTGCAAGCATTCAATCGTCCATAATTGCAGTACAGTTAAATAATCGAATAATCAACATTGCTAGCGTTTATTGTCCTCCACGCAACTCTCCTGATGAGGCGGTATTTGATGACCTATTTCAAAAGCTTGGAAACAACTTCATTATTGGAGGAGACTTCAACGCAAAGCACCCAGCGTGGGATTCACGTACCTACTCGCCAAGAAGTCGCGTTCTGCATGATATCTCCATCCGACACAACTGCGTTCCAGTCTCGTCTGGTGATCCCACCTACTGGCCTACAGACCCGAGTAAACGGCCCGATGTGATAGATTTCTATATTGCCAAAGGAATACCAACATCACATCTTTGTATTCAGTGCATAAACGACCTCAGCTCAGACCATGTACCCGTCCAACTGTGCGTTCATGAATCTCCAGTGGTCCAGACTCACGAGCCACCGCTAGCCAATAAGTCAACTGACTGGGAAAGATACAGAGAGCTAATCAATGAGCGACTCATTCTCGGCCCTGGCTTCTCATCTGCCAATGAGATCGATGCGGCAGCTGCCAACTTCTCTGCAGTTCTCCAGACAAGCATTCAGGCGTGCACTAAATACAGCCAAATGCTACCAGAATCAATTAGTTACCCTCTCTCAATTCAAGAGCTAGTCAAACAAAGAAGACGTGCACGTAAAGAATGGCAAAAACAGCGTACACCGGAGAATAAGAAATTATTCAACAGGTTAGCCAGGCAGACCACGAAGGCAATCCAGGAATGGAGGAATGATTCCTTCACAGAATATTTATCCGCACTCGACTTCAGCAAAGCCTCTGGCTACTCTCTATGGACGGCTACTAAGAGACTACGACGCCCAACACCTTCTAATCCACCACTGAAGGATGGCCCAGCCAAATGGGCTCGATCTGACGCTGAAAAAGCAGAGCTATTTGCTAAACACTTTGAGCAAGTTATCAAGGTCAACGACATCCGCTCGGATATTACTCCGACGAGCATACACAGTTGGAAAAATCAAGCTTGTCTCTCCGTTAGAGGTAGCGAGAATCATCGATAGCCTCAGTCTTCGAAAATCAGCGGGACACGATCATTTATCCCCTATAATGCTTCGCGAACTTCCAAGAAAAGGGATTGTATATCTCACAGCGATTATCAACGCCAGCATACGACGAAGGTATGTACCAAGCTCTTGGAAAATAGCCAAAATGATCCTGATCTTGAAACCCGGCAAACAGGCCGAGAATCCTGAATCATACCGTCCTATTTCGATACTTACGATTCCATCCAAGGTGTTTGAGAAGGCCATCAGTATTCGACTTAAAACGATTATAATGAAGCAAAATCTACTGCCGAATTTCCAGTTCGGGTTTAGAGAAAAACACTCGACCATAGAACAAATACATCGAGTGGCTCGAACCATCCTTCAAGCGCTAGAAGAGAAACTATTCGCACTCACAGTTTTCCTTGATGTGAGTTCGGCGTTTGATAAAGTATGGCACCTGGGTCTTATAGAGAAAATGAAACATTACTTCACACCAGGATTCTGCCAACTCATATTCTCGTACCTGAAAGATCGACAATTCTACGTCAAGTTCCGCTCAGCTGAGTCACAATTGACCAACATACTGGCCGGCGTCCCTCAGGGGTCTGTTCTTGGTCCTACTCTCTTCCTCCTGTACACGATGGATATTCCAGAGTCCTCAGATGCCATGATCAGCCTGTTTGTAGACGATACATGAGTTACAGTATGTCATGAACAATATGATACAGCAGTTAACAAGCTACAGCAATCGATCGATAAAATTGCGCGCTGGGCCAGAGATTGGAAGATTAAATTAAACGAGAGCAAATCTACGAGAGTGGACTTCTTTTTAAGACTGCACGGATACACTCCCACTATACTCGATGGAAAGGCGGTACCAGTAGCTAACACTGCTCGCTATCTCGGGCTACATCTGGATAGCAAGCTCAATTGGCACGAGCGCATCACGAATAAACGCAAAATGTTCGACCTGATGTTGTCGAAATTCTACTGGCTCATAGGACCACGCTCTCAGCTTAGCTCAAATAATAAGAGGCTTATTTACTCCTCCATTTTCCGTCCATCTTGGAGCTACGGAGCGGAAATCTGGGGCACGGCGGCGAAATCTAACATCGAAATCATGGAAAGATTTCAGAATAAATTTATGCGAACGATCACGGGCTGTCCATGGTATGTCAGCAATTCACAACTACGCAGCGATCTCCACTTCGAAACGGTCAGCCAAATCATTTGTAGGCAAGCAACCAGTTACGCTAAACGACTTCATCAACATCCCAATGTAGAAGCCATCGCCCTACTTGATGCTTCAGATGTCACACGAAGACTTCGTAGGAGACATCAACTCGATCTGCTAAATTAATCATTACTATCCATAAACTATCTCTTTTACTCTTTCATCTAACTGAGTACCGTTGTATTTGTTAGTAACCGTCAATAACTTTTTTATACATTAGACACCTGATGAGAGGCTCAAAGTATTAATTTCTCCAGACCCTTACGATAGGCACAGTCGAAAGGACAAGACCAGTCGGAAGGAACAGATTCTTCTGGTTTGGAAACATCAAGCATTGGACCGATTTGGGTGTGGAGGAGCTGTTCCAAGACTTCACTAGTCAGGTTGTCGAATAAAGCTGGGTTCATCCGCGCAAAGAAAGATATCTATCATCACCAACATAAAAAATCGCATGATTTTGTGGCGAAATTCACGATTTTGCACCAGTGCGTCGTACTGTTGCTGATGGTAGCCGGACTTGTACGTCTAAGAGAAAGCCTTTCTACTCGTGACAAAACTGCTCGCTGTTCCACAACGACGGGAAAAATTGAGTCCATTTCGCGTACTAATAACCATCATTTTGCCGGGATACAACCCCCGTCGAAATCATTTTCCACGAACAATAAAGTCGCTTGTTCCGTTTCACAAAAGAATACAGCTATTTTCGCGCGCTCTGTTCAACGTTTACCAGCAGAAATTGTAAATTAGCGCACTTTTTTGGCACTTCAGAAATCGATAACCGTTGAATTTCGGTCATTTTGTCCGCGATATGGCCGCGAATATCGTCGGTCCGCAAAAAATGGCGATTACTTTTTTTCATATTTCCCATCGTCCGAACCTCTCTGGCCGCGGCTCGTTTACGAATCCAGCCGGCCTTTTCTTTCCACAATATCCCCGACCTAAATGATCGGCGAATCGAGCAGCATCGTCGGCCTACCCGACTCGCCGAGGCAATTTCGAATGACTTGTAAATCCTGTAGAACGCCCATTTTGCCGGCGAAAACAAGCAGCCGAGTAGATCAAAATACGCATTAACGTATACGCGTTTATCCGCTACACAATGTATACCTTACATGTTGTGCTGGAATGGTTTGCCGGTTTCATTTCGGTATAATCAGCCCGCGAATTACGAGCTTTCGAGGGTGCCGGAGACGCACATATTGTGCTCCCTGGACCGGAAAGGGAACGTTCAAGTTCGTATAGTCTCTACAGAAAACACCGGAACGCCGAGCAGTTTTTCGGAAATGTTGCTACGGGTTCATAAGCTGGAAGAATTAATCGCGGTATCACGAAACAACGAACTCGCTGAACGCAACAACGCTCCGGTTCTTTGATCTAAATTCGACGAAGATTCGCGGAAAGTGAAA
This sequence comes from Acanthococcus lagerstroemiae, assembly GCA_031841125.1. NCBI lineage: Eukaryota > Metazoa > Arthropoda > Insecta > Hemiptera > Eriococcidae > Acanthococcus > Acanthococcus lagerstroemiae. The sequence goes on from CM063113.1 coordinate 49,444,133, forward strand.
AGAAATAGATGAGATTAGTTGAATAATAATAATGTGGACTCGAGAGAGCCGTACTAGAGAACAAAAGGGGGTAACATAACCACACAATGGATCACCTGGTCCATGGGCAACTAATTACTGATTTAAGCAATGAAAACTTTTTGGAAAATCCTTTACATACGGACAATTTCCTCAGTGGCGTGCATTCCAGGCAAGCAAGGTAAGCGCCGCTTACCTTGAGAATTCCCGAGAAAGTAAGTTTTCATATACAATCTAACAAATAAAAGATAATGAAACATTGGGCAAAAAACAGCGACTGTATTTTGACGCTTATGACGCTCACGCTCAAGTATAGAGGAGGGTGGGGCAAAAGTCCGCTATGGGGTAAAAGTCCTATCGCTTTTATTTTTAATTAAAATGTATACAAATGCCATGTTTTTTTGATTTTAGTAAGTTGGCAACACTGTTCACGTGTGTATACGTCTAGTATAAACCACAATGCCAAAAAAATTTTGTTTTTCACAACTTTCGACAAAATATTTTCTCATTTTGGAAATGTGATTTGAAGTTATCCACAAAGTTGCATACGAGTCAAGAGTTTAAAATTGAATCATGGTTAGGTAAGTAATTAATTTTGACAATTGGTTTCATTATTACAAATACATTCATACTTTTTATATCAGAAATCATTTCTTCAGTAATGTGGCACTTGTCTCGGCCATCACGAAGAAGAAAATGCAGACGAAGTGGTCGAGACAGAGGGCCGGCGATTTACCAAGCTCGGCCCACACCATCGAATAGGAGGAGAACTCTAGAAGAGCTGCTGCAGCTGCGTTACGGACCCACCGGCAGGGCTCACCTGTCGTCACCACCTGCCTGCGTCGACACACGGACCAAGACGAGGAGGTGAGGGGTGAGTGAAGAGAAGCAGCGCGTCCGGCCGTGGGGGACCTGAATTCCAGGCAAGCGCTCAGGGAGTGCGGACCTTGGTCAGTAGGGAACCCTATAGTGGCCCTGGTAGGGCGCGCGCACCGTTGCGGCACTTAGAAATCGGGGCTCGGGCCTGGCCCCAAGGCGTCCCTCCGGTCACTGATGCGATATTCAAAAGGGTAGTTTCTGGGGCCAGAGGTGAAGTGTCATAGGGGCCACTTTGGCATGCGTGCATCGTCACACGTCCCATCACACACCATCAGTAAAGTGCAACTGGGGCAAAAGTCCTCTTCGATTTTTGATCATTTCCTCTCATTCTAGGAATTATATAAACGTATAATAGTGTTACGTGCGCGCGTACTCTGTTTACTCGGGCGAGAAAATACTTCAAGGTTCCACCACCGCTAGAAGCATAGTCAAGCGCTGCGACACAAAACCAGATCTCGCGTTTCGGTTATTGAGAGAACAAGTTTTGTGTTGCGCGAACCGACTTCGTACCGCGAGGCTGATTTCGCGGTGCGAGGGTGGTTCGTTTGCTACTCGCGGATGAAGTCTGTTGCTCCTACCTATTCAACTACCCGGAGAAATTAGGGTAGCCAAGCCAACTGGGGCAAGCTTCTTCTTTACTGGTTACTGGTGAACCCTGAATTCCCTCCTCTCGGCGCGCCTTACTGGTTACCGGTGAACCCCAGCTCTTTTCCTTGCATTTGCCCTTCCTCGAGTGTTCCTCCGTGTACTGTGTGAGCTTTACTGGTTACCGGTGAACCCCGAGTCCTCTCCCGTCACCGCACTTTACTGGTTACCGGTGAACCCTGACTTCCTTCCTCTCGGCGCGCTTAACTGGTTACCGGTGAACCCTGACCATCCTTTTCCCATCCTTTGGCGCGCTTTACTGGCTACCGGTGAACCCCGAACTCCTCCTGACTGCTGGCAGTCCACTGCCTTCCCCGTTGCCAGTGTCACTAGGAAGTATCCGCGTCGTGCCTCGACTGTGCTTCGCACTGGGTAGTTGTTAGTACATGATCAGGGAGCATTCGCGCCCCCTCCCCCTTGTGTGTGTTGTTTAAACATTACCTTTTTTTTTTCTCGCTGTCGTACTTGTAATATTGTTGTCGTGCTCGTTCTTCTCGCCGCGACCTTAGTTCGTTATTCTCAGTGTAAATACTTGCGTGAATACATCTATCTCTATCAACCCCCTGTGTCATTATTTGCCGTGCTAATTTTCGTGTCGAAATGTCCGCGTTCTGGAGCTTACGCTCCCGCAATGTGCCCCGCAAGGTCACCCATCCTCGAGACTTCAGTGCTCGAACTTCCCCTGGAAAGCGCGTCTCGCTGGCCCCCGCGGGCCCGAAACGCGACAATAGGTATCTGACAGAAAAGCAATAACTTGACAATTTCTCGAAGACGCTCAATCTGGGAGAGCAATGGGTGAAAGCATCCGTAGTTTTTTGCCAGTAGTATGAATTGGAGGAATCTGCTTTAAGGAAACGTTTGAAAACTAAGCTTATAATCATTATTTTTTTGAATTCCAGACTCCTGTATACAAACTTATTGGTAGCCAGCGAATTGTAGCGAATTGAGAATTAGTGAATTACTGTGTACACATGGGTGCAAATCGCGAGCGAGTGAAATGGAAATATTCTCGAGTGAAGAAGGCAGAATCTCAAGAAACAGATGTGTACACAGGCAAGTATCTCACGCTGCGATTGCATGCGAATAGGGCATGCGGTGGAAGGGTTTAGGTCATGTTGTATTGAATCCTTTAGACCGAACCATTTTATCGACGTTGACTTTTTACCATTTTCTGTGACTGATCAAAACGATAAAGATGAAGAACTTGATGAAATCGTTCCTGTTGAAAGAGTCGTAGAGCTGGTTGAATCGATTGAAGAAGATTCGGAAGAACCCCAAAACGCTAACCAAGTAGCAGTGTTGAGGAAATAAATTGAAAAATTTCAAAAACAGAGAAATCTTGACCAAAATAGAGAGTTGGAAGAATCGAACGAAAAGTTGAAGAATTTAGAACCGAGAAATGTCAACCAAAATTATACAGATAGGTACGTTGGAAGAACTATTGAACAAAAAATTTGAAAATTCAGAGGAACCTGGAAATGTTGACTCACTCATTGAAAAAAGTGTTCAAGATATTTTAGGTACCACTGCCAAGAATAAAAGTAAATATTGATCGAGCAAATTTTAATTCAATTTTACATGTCTACATCAGATTTAAAGAAAAAACGTTCTTATGTTTTAGGAGAAACGCCAAAGAAAAAGAAAGAGTGGCAAATCTACCATTGTAACCCGCATGACAAACAAGGATCTTCTAAAAATTCGCACTAAAGAAATTCAAGCTAATACACCTGAAAAAAGATCTCCAAAAAATTCTGAGCCTGCTACATCTCTACCTACATCTTCAAGACGCCGTTTATTTCAACAGCCAACCACAAAACACAAAATTAAGGCTATAAGCAATCTGCATCACAAACAAGACCGTCAAAAGATTCAAAACCTGTGCCTGTGAAGAGCCCATTATTTCAGCGTCAACTACCTCCAACTTCGAATCCCAGTGAAGAAGATTTTTGTTTGATTTGCAATGATCAGTTCGAAAATTCAAAAGGTGCTGAAGTAAGGATCCAATGTAATCCATGTGAAAAATGGGCCCACAAAAATTGCACGAATTATACCGGAGTCAGTTTTTATGTCTGTGAGCTTTGTGATGTCCCCAGTAGCGTAGCCAGGATTTTTGCGGGGGGGGGCAGCCAAAATTTGTTAAATTTCCCTCTTGTTTTAAAATCTAATTGCCCTAAATTTACTATAGCAAAAAAAACAACAACAAAAAAACAGCGTAGTTAAGATTTTTTCAAGGGGGAGGGGATGGGAGAGGTGCCGAAATTTAAAAGAGTAAGAGGGCTTTTTAAATAGCAAAAGAAAAATGAAAAAAAAAATGGATTGATAAACGTAAAAATGGTATTTTTCCGAATTCGATTCTTCGAAAACCTCTGTTCGGAAAAACAAAACTTTCATAAAAATAAAAAAAGATAAGCAGGTAGGTATTCCGAAAATTAATGCTCAAAATTTAGTGAAAACGAACTTTAAAATTTTTACCACTAACTCCAATCGCCAAGTCCATCCTTCTTGGCTTCATTGTGGGCCTAGCGAAATAATTAATTACTGAATTCATAAATCTGTGAATATGTAACAACGCTAGATTATTCAGGCGTTGAGCACAAATACGTTTTCAGTCTTCGTAGACCTGAAAACGACCTTTTTCTGCCCTTACTGTCGAGACCGGTAAAAGTGCGAACATCTGCAATAATGTATTGATGTTTCTGCTCAGATTATTGCAGTGCAAAATTGCTTCAATGGCTGTACTCGGGTTGGGTGTTGTGGCACTTGTGATCCAGCGTTATCTCCATAAATATAATTCCTGATAAAAGAAGATTGCGGCCAAGTAATTGAGAAAAAATTGACGGATTTGGTGCGTGAGGTGCGAAATCATGAAGTGCTCCACCATCTTTTTTTCGTGGGTTCCACTTGTCTCCTTTCTTGTGAACGTAATTATGATTGCAGCAGGAATAATTGTGTTCTCGTCATCACTCATCCTCAAACGTAAAAAATAATAATACACAATACCACTCAACACGACAACTTCATTCAGCCTCAAAACGAGCACTACACTGGATGCGACTAAATATTTTTCGCAGTCCCGGATTTTTTCGCCATGATTTTGTGACATTGCAGAAAATTAAAATTTCATGAAAATGGCTAAGTGTAGCGGAATGTTTCGCATTTTATTTTCTTTTTCGTGAACCGCCTGGAAACGCTGCATGAATTACAAAATATGAGAAATGTATAGTCGGCTTTAGGGATTTTTAAATGTTATTTAAGCTGCAAATATTTTTTAACGTAATGATACTCGTTAAGTCCACTTACATCGACCGATTTCACCGATGTAAATGGCCAATTATTATTTTGTGAACTGATAAGTGCAGTTAGAAAATTACCGCACCCTCTTCTGTTCCGTAATCTACTATTAGTATAGAAAAAAAAAACTCATGGGAGACATGGCCCCCTTGACCTCCCGCTCCCCCTTGGATACGCCACTGGATGTGCCTGAGTTATTGAAAAGCATTATAAGAATGTGAATTTTGCCGCGTAGGACTTTTGCACCACTGCTTGCAAACTTTTGCCCCATACCACCGGGCATAAGTCTTACTCAACGTGTCGTTTAAAAATGTTATTTTCTGAAAATAAAACCGTTTTAATGAATAGATGGCGTTTTTATTTTGTAGTTTAAAATCCATTTTAACATTTGAAGAAAAATTATTCACGAAATAGTTTTCTTTAGGCAGATACATCCTGCAGAACACTAAGTGCGGACTCTTGCCCCACCCTCCTCTATAATAAATTCACGGGAGATGTATACTGTTCGCAGCGTTACCAACTCATAACTTCAAAGTTGCCTGGGATTGTATATTATAAAAATGCCTAAGATTGCCGGAGACTATAGGAAATTTTTGGAACACGAGTTCGTGTAAATCATTTATTTTTCGAATCTAACGCTGGAACTGACACACCAACTAACAACTAAAAACATTACTTCATTAGGCTTTCTAAGCTGTGGTTTTTCGTTTTATCAACAAAAACAGACAGCAAACTTGCAGCCAACTGATGAATTAAAGAATGATAGTTCGTAGATCGTAGCTCCCAGCACGCAGCAAAATTGCCAACATTCAAAGGCGTGAAATGTAAAAATTAAGTGTAGACAGAATTGTAAGATTTAGAAAATGCCTGACATTGTAAAAAAAAATACCTGAGTGCCGAGAAAATGCCGGAAGACTCTAGAATTGCCTAAGATCACAGGCAATTGCCAAAGAGTTGGTAACACTAACTATAGGGCTTTTGACCCCCACCCCCACGATTACTAACCCCAATAGTCTGGACCCTGTATTTTCGAAATATACGTTGTGTTCGCCTTCCCACTTTTTATGCTTCCATGTAGTCATGTCTCGGTTAATGCAATTATATCATACATGATATGAGTTTGCTTTATTATTAATGTAGAATTGTTCGAGTTTTATTTTTCTCTTTTTCTCAAGGTTTAGCCACTATTGACTCACGGGGACTTGACGGATTTCAATCTTCAGCTCGTTAGATTTACTTCACACTGAAACATTTCATACATTTTGCTCTGGATAGTAACAGAGACGTACCTACCTAAGAGTTTTTCCTGGGGGGGGGGGGGCAAAAATTGTGAAAGTCTCAACTGACTAAACTCAAGCCTTCCAAGTATCGAAGCAAAAAAAAAAGTTGTAACTTGTTGGATTTTTCCAACTTCTCAACTCAATTCCAAAGTATCAAAGCAAAAAAAAAAAAAAAAAGAAGAACTTTTGACTCTTTGGATTTTCCCAAGTGCGCTAAGTAAAAAATTCCGACAAATTCCTACAGGGAGAAGGGGCTGAGTTGCGCCCCTATCGGTACGTCCCTGAGTAAAATATACAATAGTTTCCTCTCCAGGCATATTTCGTAGAAATATCAAATATTGATCCGTTCAACGTTTGATACCAAGATTAACATTTTACGCTTATCTCGAGTATGAAAATTTTTTACGGAAAATGTTGATTGATGTAAAATGTTGATCCTTTTTCAAACTCTGAAATTTCGAAATCTGACACCGGAAATATAAATCATATCTGCAAATTTTTGAAAAACATCGAAATTGAAACACTTTTTAGGGTCGGCCACGAGTAGCCGAATCTATTGCAATCGCTATTTTTTTCTTCTTTGATTTTTTTTTTTTCAGTATGATCTGAGTCACAGTTCAGTTCAGTGGGGCATCATTTCAGATGTGTGGTTTTCGGTAGTGTTCATATTGATCTGAGTCACAGTAGTTCAGTTCTCAGTGGCGCCTTATTTTCGAGAAATCAATTAGTTGAAAATAATAACATAAATTATAAGCAACAATTTTGATTTTATTAGGGTCGGCAACGAGCGTCTTGCAATCACGTTCTATTCTCTTCGTTTTTTTTTTGTTGTCTTCAGTACTGCTCATTGATCTTGATCTTCATGAGCCAAGGAGAAATAAGAAATAATAATGATAAGCAACAATTTTGATTCTATTCTTATATTCTTCAATTATTGCACTGTTATTGTTGAAGATTAAAGTACTGTTACTGTTGGAAAAGATTTTGATAATTGAGTAAAACCCTTCACCGATAGATTAAGAAGAGGTTGAGTTCTCAGTTTGATAAGTGTACAATGCGTTTGAATCGAGCCATATTTCTGTGGTACTCTTATCAGTAAATTTTCCAAGGAATAATGCGATATATGAATTATTATTATTATTATTATTTTATTATTTTATTATTTTATTTTATTATTATTATTATTATTATATATATAAAGACAAGTTGCGAAATTTTGACTTCCTTATTCTCCGTCGTTACCGCATGAAATTGTTCATGTAATGTCTCAAATGAAAGCATGTATTTCCGAAGAGGATTGTGGCGTGAAACAGATTTGAAATATCCATTCATAAAGTTGTAATTAAGCTTTAAAGTTGACTTGCATGTGTGTCTATGTGTCAGTGTTCCACGCGCTTATCCCGTCATTGCAAACGCGTGTTAGAGTGATCAGTGTGACCAGTAGACACATTGTGGATACATGTAGAACGATCAGGGTGGCCACGCGATATCTGTATTATATAGACAATCTTGGTTTCTTTCATCTAAAAGCGTCTCAGTGTACATACTGTGGTTTATCAGGCCATATTGCGTTTTTTTTATTATTGAACTTTTACTTTACAAATCCTTCGTGAGTTCAAGACTTGGGACATGTGTCGTTTTTTAATTATCGACTTTTCATTTTACAAATACGTTTTTGCTTCATTTTTCATTTATTAAAGAGATTAATCTAATATATAGAGACAAGTCTCGAATTTTCCTTATCGGGGTTCCAAGTATTACTGAAAATGTTTATACTATTGCGAGCAGAAAACCGAAAACAAATTTGCACAAGAAAGCACGAACATACGAATAGTAAGAAATCATTTGTAATACTGCCGACCGACACAAGTCTCCTCTGGCCTTTCCTTTTCTCGCATGACTCATCAAAGCAGCAAAAATACATCACATGTTTGATTTGGCCTTTGGTATAGATAACGAACACAATAACAATAGTCATAGGGTAATTTAAGTTACGGGTGATCATCGAGAACCACTAGAAAGAAAACCGATTCTATTTATTTATTTATTTTTTGATTCGAAACATCTTTAGGGCTTCATGAGTTCAAGACTTGGCCGGGCCATGTGTCGTTTTTTTACTATCGAATTTTCATTTTCCTAATACTTTTTGCTTCATTTTTCATTTATTGAAGAGATTAATCTAATTTATTAAGACAAGTCTCGATTTTTCCTCATCGGTGTTCTCAGGTATTACTGAATAAAATTTTTTTAAAAATGTCTCATATGGCAGTAGGTAACATTTTTGAATCAGGGGCCTAATTTTGAGAAATTATACTTTTAAACTCTTTCTAACAATACTAATAACTCATTTTGCTTACAAATGTCGGTTGGTTCTCTTACGCTTAACAGCGTCCAACTGAGGGTTGCAAATGGGTAACTATTCCTCGGGTAACTAGGGTAACTAATTGCGCATCCGGTTGGGAGACAGATATACCAAGTTCAAAACACAGTTCATGTTTTGCATTTTTTTAGTATCGATCTTTTATTTTACAAATACTTTTTTGCTTCATTTTTCATTTATTGAAGAGATTAAAAAGATGTTGGAGTTTCATGTTGCGTTTTTTTACTATCGAACTCTTACTTTACAAATAATACTTTTTTACTTCATCTGACTGGGACTGCGCAAATTGTAGAAGTGCTAGCTAGCGTCGTATCTTTAGTGCGTTCGTTAAACAATGATAAGGAGATACAGGGTGTACCAAAAAAAGAGGACACGATTTTTCCATAGCACATTTTTAATGTTTGAAAAATTTCGATTAGTGTCCTCTTTCTTTTGGTACACCCTGTATATTATAGCGCTTTCTGTGACACAAACATACAAACTGTTATCAAAGCCGTTAACTTTAATGTTTTTGAAAGCCTCGGACTGGGACTCTCGGACTGTGCAAATTGTTTGGGCAAACGAACCCTCAGTACTTTTATTGAGGACGTGAAATGTTCAGGATAATTCTATCATTTCTCATTTTGTAGAGAGAGAAGAATGGGTAATTCTATGTAATTTCCAAAGATTACAAAACTTTCACATTTACGAATGAAAAACAATTTCATGCTTCACTTTCTTTCTTTCATTTTCAAAGTTTCATATTATTGCACATGTTTGATCCCGTCCAAAGGACGTAAAGACAAGTTGCGAAATTTTGACTTCCTTATTCTCCGTTGTTACCGCATGAAATTGTTCATGTAAGGTCTCAAATGAAAGCATGTATTTCCGAAGAGGATTGTGGCGTGAAACAGATTTGAAATATCCATTCATAAAGTTGTAATAAAGCTTTAAAGTCGACTTGCATGTGTGTCTGTGTGTGAGTGTTCCGCGCGCTTACCCCGTCATTGTAAACGCGTGTTAGAGTGATCAGTGTGACCAGAAGGAAGTATTTTATATAACACATCGTGAATATAGAACGATCAGGGTGGCCATGCGATATTCTATTGGGCCATGTGTCGTTTTTTTATTATAAAATTTTCATTTTACAAATACTTTTTTGTTTCATTTTTCATTTATTAAAGAGATCAATTTAATATATAAAGACAAGCCTCGATTTCTCCTCATCGGTGTTCTCAGGTACCTATTACTGAAAATGTTTATACTATTGCGAGCAAAAAACCGAAAACAAATTTGCACGAGAAAGCATGAACATACGAATAGTAAGAAATCTTTATTACAAGTACATTCCTTTTCATCATCATTTGTAATACTGCCGACCGACACAAGTCTCCTCTGGCCTTTCCTTTTCTCGCATGACTCATCGAAGCAGCAAGAATACATCACATGTTTGATTTGGCCTTTGATATAGATAGCGTACACAATAACAATAGTCATAGAGTAATTTAAGTTGCGGGTGATCATCGAGAACCACTAGAAAGAAAACCGATTCTATTTATTTATTGATTCGAAACATCTTTAGGGCTTCATGAGTTCAAGACTTGGGCCATCGTTTTTTTACTATCGAATTTTCATTTTACAAATACTTTTTTGTTTCATTTTTCATTTATTAAAGAGATTAATCTAATATATAAAGACAAGTCTCGATTTTTCCTCATCTGTGTTCTCAGGTATTACTGAGTGAAATATTTTTTAAAATGTCTCATATGGCAGTATGTAACATTTTTGAATCGGGGGCCTGATTTTGAAAAATTATACTTTTTATGCTCTTTCCAACAATACTAATAACTCACTTTGCTTACAAATGTCGGTTGGTACTCTTACGCTTAACAGCGTCCAACTGAGGGTTGCAAATGGGTAACTATTCCTCGGGTAACTAGGGTAACTGATTGCGCATCCGGTTGGGAGACAGATATACCAAGTTCAAAACACAGTTCATGTTTTGCGTTTTTTTACTATCGATCTTTTATTTTACAAATAATACTTTTTTACTCCATCGTTGGACTGTGCAAACTGAGAAGCGTAGCGTCGTACTTTAGTGTCGTTCATTAAAAATAAAGGAGAACATATTATAGCGCTACCTGTGCGACAAACATACAAACTGTTATCAGAGCCGTTATCTTTAATGTTTTTGAATGCCTCTGACTGGGACTGTGCAAATTGTTTGGGCAAAAGAACCCTCAGTACTTCTATTAAGGACGTGAAATGTTCAGGATAATTCGATCATTTCTCATTTTGGAGATAGAGAAGAATGGGTAATTCTATTTAATTTCCAAAGATTACAAAGCTTTCACATTTATAAAAAAACAATTTCATGTTTCATTTTCTTTCTTTTATTTTCAAAGTTTCATATTATTGTATGTTTGATCCCGTCCGAAGGACGGGTATTACAGCTTGTGTCTCATAAATACAATAAAGGTATTAATGGTAATTTTGGTATTCTGAGTCAGGTTTTGATCAGTGAAGCCTCAGTGTTCTAGCTGTCTTCACCTAAAGGGGAAACAACGTCGTTCCTTTTTGTGGCGATTGTGGGAATGTGCGATGCAGCAAATGAACTAATCGCACACGCACTGAACAAGTACAGGATAAACTAACTACATAATGTACAGAGAGTTTGTAAACGTATAAATCAGAACTCTACAAGCAGAATCGTATATACTACAAGAAGCATCGAGGAGCAATTTAGCAGCTTGCTATTGAATATTGCGAAGATGTTTATCGCGAGGTTGTTTTTCTGTTTTTTGATCATTCTATGTTAATGCTGGTACATAGTTATGACAAATACAAATGTACTTCCGATGTTTTCAAAACCGAATGCCAGTTAACAAGTGTTGATAACATTAGTGATAATCTTGGTTAGGCCTATTCAAATTGTAAACTTTGTTCAAGTCGCAATAAAATTCCTTCTTGGTGTTTAGCGTATTAAGAATTACAATTTCCTAAAAGATGCCACGTGAATTGGTTGGAATTGATGGCATAGTACCTTCCTGTTGTTGGTAAGAAAGATAGAGCTGCGCGACTGCAGTCTGTAGCTTCATAATTTGAAGGTGTTGCCGTTGCCGACCGTCTTCGAGTGGCGAAGTTACTTATTATCCCCCCCCCCCCACTCAGATTTATATGACCAGCAAACAGCCGGTTCAAAGTGAAAATTTCAAAATCTTCCATAACATATATCACGTTTTTACAGCCGAAACTACATACGTAGAACGGTTGGTGAAGGACAGGGCCGTATACACAAGGGGGTGAGAGTTCTGACCCCCTGTGTACGGCCGTACGCTTAAAAATTCAGGAAGATGCAGATCTCAAAAAAATTAGAAACCCCATATGTTAGGTCAGCCCCCCCCCCGCCATATTCCTGGATACGGCACTGGTGAAGGTTCACTCTATATGATTCACCGCAAGGAAAAAGTTGAAATGATCCAACGAAGATTTATTGAACCTCGAAAGAAGTATCAACATTCGATACCTGGATCAACATTTGGCAATTTACCTTATAGTCGTGGGCTAAAGTGAGTTGGCTAGGGTGAGTTGGCTAAGGTGATTTAGATGGGGGTGGTGGGGGGGTTCCTGCGTAATCTCATTTTAATTTCTTCATCTCCTCACTTACCTCTTTCATACCCATTTCCTCTCTTATGCGAATACAACCGCACGGAGCTCCGCAGGCATTAGTATGTCCTCTCCTCTTCCCGTCACCGCAAACTGCTTTCCCATATCTTCCCTCGCCGTCGTCCTTTCAACGATTCGTAATCCACATCCGTGATCTTTTCCTGCCTGAAAACTCTTGCAGTTTTCCTCCCTCTACCCTTCCCGTACTGCCGGGATCGGCTGCTTATGCGGCTGATAAGCGGGCGGTCACTTCGCTTCTTCTTTTTTAATGTCTTATGGACTCCACTTTTTGCTTACGCTCTTTGTAACCAGCTACGGATTTTGAAGCTAAACTGCTGTAGGCACTCAACGAAATGTCCCCCTCATCCCTCCATTCTATATCCTCCTAATGAGTTCCAGGTCAAAAATTGATAATAATTATTTCTCAGTTGTGTTTTTTGCAACTTCTACAATATTTTCCCTTTTCCTCTCTGTCTCTTCTTCTTTTTCTCTTTTCCCGAATCTCCTTCCTTTTGCCGCTGCTTCTGTACAAAAATCTGCCGCCTCTCGAAATCTGCCGCCCTAGGCACTTGCCTAATATACCTACTGGGGAATCCATCGCTGGAGCTAATACTACATAATAAAGAAGCTGCGTTGGTAGGTATTTACATATTTCGGGGGAGGGGGTTTGGTCCCCGACTCTCACCACGGTATCCGCATATGCCCTCAGCTCTTATGTTCCACTCGCCAACCTCAAACAAACATGCACACCCACCCACAAACTAACACTTTTATACATATTAGAGAAGAGAGATTTTGATCATGAGACCCTACACATTTATATGTGTGCAGTTTTAATTTACTAATAATTGCTGTGGGGGGGGGGGAATTGTAGAGGAATAGGCTCATTTACACATTTATACTTAGGTACTAACATGTCCTTTGTTGTTTCTGTTCCTAACCTTTCTTTGTGTATGTTTGTGTGCGTGTGTCTGTGTGTGTGTATTGATAGACGAATCGCTGCGTAGCCGCTAGCCGGTTCTTGACTCGGAAAAGGTTCCCTGAGAAACGCTACTGAAATTTACGGAAATTTACAACTGCAAATAGCTTCAACTCTCATTGCCTCCAGATGGAGGGCCCTGATCTATTTGCAATTTACTGCTTCATATTTGTGTTGTTCAGAGTAAAATGTTGGTGTTTTCAAAAATTCAGTCGGATAATTAGAAGGAATGCTTAAGATAGTTTTCAAAAACTGAAATTTTAGGGCTTTTGGAGATGACAAGTGGTTGCGAAAATAGGCCGTGTGATACAGAAATGAGTACTAAACAATATCCAAGTATTATAATATGGTTGTTTTAAATTAGATGTACGTGCAATAATGGAGCATTTTGAGCTCGTTTTGGAAATTTCAGATTTCCAACCCCCTAATAATTTCTGAAGGGAGACAGTTACAGCCACCAAATTTTAACATAATGTGAAGAAGTTCAATGTAAAACAATTCCGAGAAGTTCAAGTTGAAAAAAAAAATGGGGGCCAGGGGAGACAAAATTTTGTGGCCCCCTCCTAATCAGCGTACCTAGTTTTTTTATAGCCTAAAACCTATTCCGGGTTCATACGAACACATCCAGACAGTTCGAACTACCCAGCTCTAACGGTTCACCCGCCAACCTCGAACAAACACTCAAACAAACAAACATTCATTTTTATATATGTAGTAGATTTCTCGGCTTGTGATAATACATTGAAATCGAATTCAATTTTTCCAACTTGTTCGTGTTATTCGTCGAATCCCCAACTCAAAATCATCGAATTGCCGACTACAAACCTTAATATTTTTTGTGAGGGGGCAGCTTGCCCCTTCCTCCTGTTTGTTGCACCCCTGATCATGTTTATTCTGGCTTTCACGAGACCAGTTTTTCTATCCGGTGAATTCGGCTTCCGATACTTGGAAGTTTTCTTCTCCCCTCTCTCTCACAAGCGCTTTTCCTTTCTCACTTCGTTTACTTTGTTTAACCTGCCGCCGCGGCGATTTCCAGGAATACATAAACGAAGAAAATGATAGCTATTAACGCTCGTAAGAATAAAGAGAACGAACCGAGGACAAAGACAAATTACACGCCCCCGCCCCTCGAAAATCGAATTAATTTAGCAATCTCGAGAAAACAACGCGAAAAAGTGGCAACCTTAGAAAAGAAAATCCCCTTTTCTCGTTTTCCTGCTCTCGCTGTGCCACAGCCGCTTTCGAGTTCGACATTTGCAAACGTCTTCGGCGGGTATTAAGATATTTCGCGGAGCCTGGCGCAATCGGGAGATTTTCAACTATTGTACACTTTGCTCATTTTTTTCGACCCCTAATTTAATTACACGTCACCCAAACAAGCGCGTATAAATCAAGTAACGCGTTCGTAATTTATTCGACGTCCGCGAGACACGGCCTCTATTCTCCCCCCCCCCCAGTTTTCAATTTCGTTAGAAAAACAAGAAAAAGGAAATATAATATTTAATTTACGACTGTACGGTGATTACGTTTTCATATAATTTCCCGACGCTGCGAGTCATTCTATCGTCAGCCTTTGAAACGGAGAGAGAAAAAAAATGCGCGAACTGTTGTGAAAAATTCGGTTTCGGATATAATTTAAGCTCGCCGGGTGAGCGAAATGACTCTGCGATACCTCTCGGTTTGTTTTTCGCGGTCTCAAGCGAGAATCGGGGTCGTAAATTTCTCGCCGATAAATAAAAACAAATACCGCGGAAAATTTGGGAAAACGGCCAACGAAAGCGGGCACTTTTCATTGACGAACACGCTAACAATGGAAAGCGATGAGTGGGAGAGAAGAGAGAGAGAGAAAAAAAAGAGAAAAAGCTCAAATGGGGTAGATGTGACACGCGTGTGTATCTGATTTTCACTGTACACGATGCGGAAACACAGCTTTTTATTTGTTCGGTGGCTTTTCTCATTTTTCCTCGCAATGTTTTAATATACCGTGCTAGCCGATAATAGGACGTTAATAACACCTTATCGGAGGGGGGCCTTTGAAATACAATTCATCCGGATTACGTATATTGTTATTTTTAAATTACATTTTTTGCTTCGTTGTCTGCGTATGAAACCGCTGGCTTTGTACGTGGTAGACGACTGAATATAGTGGGCTCAAAAATCTAACTAATACAGAGTGTCTGTTTTTCAATGACCCCCTTCCACCTGGTAAGTAGGCAACCTACCCCGACAATACGTATATATGTTTGCATACTTTTACGTTTTTTATCAGTAAATTTTCCAAAGAATAATGGAACGTGAATTATGTCTCATATATATGATAAAAGGATTAATGCCTAATTTTGGAATTCTGTTTCAGGTTTCGAGCGATGAAGTCTCGGCGTTGCGGCTGTCTTCACCTGAGAACGAACGAACGTCGTTCCTCTCTGTGGTGATGGTGGGAATATAACATTATTAGCCTTTATTATACATGTAATCAATTTATATATCGGTCATCTTGACCGTGTGCTTAAGTGAGTTGGCTAAAGTGAGTTGGTTTAACTGAGTGTTCAATAGCAGAGAGAAACATTAGTATCTAGCTCTGTATCAATGTACCCGTAAATTATTACTAATCAAACGAATTATTTGGTGCACAATTTCCCTCACATTTGGTTTCCAGACTTGGGACCGGCTAGACATTATTTGAGGCAGGTATGTTTAAAAATGTGTAGATTTGCGGAACTGTATCATATGTAAATGCAGGCACGGATCCAGATGACGATTTAGGTGAGGAAAGTGGCAGAAAGAAAAGAGCGCGGAAATTTTTTGCTTCCCCTCCCCCGCAGATCTATCCCACAGATTTTTCCTCTTTTTCTTTTTGGGGGAGGCGGAAATGCCCCCGTGGATCCGCGCTTGGTGAATGTACGCAGTACACGTTACACAAATCTTTCGCCACTAATATACATTACATGAACAGAGGATAAAGGGCTTTCTTGAAAAAAAAAAAAAAAAAAACCGCATGAGCGTATTTGCTGGTTACCCATCCTTTTGTCTCTTTCTGTCTTGCTCTTCTTTTGCCCACGTTTTATTACCTTATTATTGTCCGACTAGACAGTGGCTCCATATTCGAATTATGTTGATATTTTTGCTGAATTTAATTCTCAGTTCGATCTTACAAAACGTACATCTCGACACCTACCTTCGATCTTCCTTTCTGAACGGTAGCAACATGATCCTGAAGCTACTCTAAACTCCTAAGTACCCAAATGACTTTCATGTAGATACCTACTTAATTGCGGGTAGATACATGTTTTTTTGGGATGAGTAGGTAAACTTTTGCACCAAATTGGAAGTTTTGTAAGTAATAATGTGTGTACTATGACAGTGAACAATGTTTGTAGTTCTAATTACAGTCGACGCTCGATAATTCGGAACTCAAGGAACCAGAAAAATTGTACGAATTATCGCGATTTTCGAACTATCGAAAGTTCGCAGGGCAACGAGTAAAAAAATTTTTGCATCGAACGATATGACGTGCAGTTAGAAAAAGAAATACAACATACTGAAGGAGAAAATGTATACTAGAGAGTCCCTTATTTTACAAGTTTTCACCAATTGATTAGGGGTTACGAAGCTGCTTGTTTAATACACAGGGTTATGCAAGTCAACACGCACCATAGGAAAACGCCGCTTGGTGCGTGTTGATGTGAATAGATAAACACATAACTCGTCGAAGTTTAAAACGCGTGCACCAACAAACGAAGCCTTTGGTGTTCCAAGAAAAAGCCCGAGGATGTTTATCGAAAATTATTAAGGAAAAATTTCCGACCATTTTCAAAGGATTTCATCCGACTCCACTGAGAAAATCTCTGGTGATTTTAGGAGAATTTTTTTAGAGATTTTAGGGCAAATCTGCAATCATGCCAAAGGATGTTATTGGAAATTACTGAGAAGTACCTCTGATGAATTTTAAAGGATTTCTTCATAAGATGATTTCCAGAGATTTTCATCGGAAATCTTTGGGATAAATTATCGATAATTTCAGAAAAATTTCATCAAAAATGTTCGAGAAAAATCCGAAAATCTTTAGATAAAAATTTCCGGTATTTTTCAACAAATTCATCAAAATGTTTCGAGAAAATTTTCCGATAATTTTTGAGAGTCGATGGAAAACTTCATCAGTTTTTGAAATTAATAAAAAATTTACAGGAAGAATGTTCGATAATCTTCGAGGAATTTCATCCAAACTTCGGGGAAACAGAATTTCATCAGAAATATTTCTGAAAAAATTCCGATAGTCTCCGAAGAATCTCATTGTAAATTTTCGGGCAAAATTATTATAATTCCTTGGGAAATTTTCGAGAAGATTCCTTTAATTTTCGATAATAATTTCCGAGGTATTCAATCAAATATTAAAGAAAAATTTTCGATCGCATTTTTAAGTTTCATCAGACCTCATTGAAAAAAATCTCCGATAATTTCAAGAGAATTTTTCTGGAAATTTTACAGAAAATCTGTAAACATCCCAAATATTGGAAATAACTGAGAAGTATTGAATGATTTTCGAAGGATTTCTTTAGAAAAAAGTTTTGATGATATTCAATCGGAAATTTTCGGGATGAATTATCGATAATTTCCAAAAAATCTCATTAGAAATTTTCGGGAAGAATCTCCTATAATTGCCGAAAAATTTCATGAGAAATTTTCGAGGGAATTCCTTTGATTATCCAAGGTAATTTCCGAGGAATTTTATCGAAAACATTAAGAAAAAATTTCCGATTATTTTCAAAGAGTTTTACAAACATCATTGAAAACAATCTTCGATGATTTTAGGATAATTTTTTAAAAATTGTATCCCCGATGATTTTAGGAGAATTTTTTTCGAAGTTTTAGAGAAAATCTGCAATTATTCCAAAGGATATTCTCGGCAATCACTGAGAAGTACCTCTGATGATTTTTGAAGAATTTCTGCAGAAAAATATAAGTCGACGATTTCCAGGGATTTTTATCGGACATTTTTGGAATAATTTACCGATAATTTCAGAAGAATTTCATCAGCAAAGTTCAGGGAAGATCTCCGATGATTTTTAAGGAATTTCATTGGAAATAACTGGGAAAAAATTCCGACAATTTCCGAAGAATCTCATTGGAAATCTAATAGAAAAAATGTCCAATGTTTTTCAAAAAATTTCATTCAAATTCTTCGAGAAAATTTTCCGATAATTTTGAAGTATTTCTCGCGAAATATTTGGAGGAAAACTCTGACAGTTTTTGAAAGATTTTATCAGAGATTTTCAGGAAAAACGTTCGATAATCTCGGAAGAATTTCATCGGAAACTTTGGAATAAATCTAATAATTTTAGGAATTTCATTGGAAATTTTTGGAAAAAAATTCCGATAATTTTCTTAAGATCTCCTATAATTTCCAAAGAATTTCTGAAGAAATTTTCGAGAAAATCCCTTTGATTTTCAAAGATAATTTCCGAGGAAGTTAATCGAAAATATTAAGGAAAATTTTCCGATCATTTTCAAGGAGTTTCATCGAACCTCATTGAAAAAAATCTCCGTTGATTTCAGGAGAATTTTTCTGGAAATTTTAGAGAAAATCTGCAATCATTCCAAAAATTGGAAATCTCTGAGAAGTGTACCTCTGATGGTTTTTAAAGGATTTCTTCTGAAAAAAGTTTCGATGATATTCAATCAGAAGTTTTTGGGATGAATTACCGATAATTTCCGAAGAATCTCATTAGAAATTTTCGAGGAGATTCCTTTGACTATTCAAGATAATTTCCCAAGAATTTTATCGAAAATATTAAGGGAAAATTTTCGATTATTTTCAAAGAATTTCATCGGACATCATTGAAAAAAATCTCCAATGATTTTAAAATAATTTATGAAATACTTCAAAAAATATGGGAAAATTTTCTCAAAGAATTTTGATGAAATCTGTTGGAAAATATTGGAAATTTTCTCCAAAGATTTCCGATGAAATTCTTTCGTCTGTCCCGTTGCATCGTTGTGTACTTCATTATTACAAGCAAACACCTCGATAACGCAAACATCACGCTCAAAATTAATCTGCGAATTGCTACCTTCAAAGAAACCCCTCGGCAACCCAAATATGACGCTCTCATAATCTACGAATCGCTACCTTGAAACAAACCCCTCGACAACCCAAATATCACGCTCTTGAAAATGATAGGGGGATAACAAAAACTCAGGAGAACTACGCCGAGTTGGTGCACATGTTGGTGCAATCATCGTGGTAGGATATTCATCTATTCACATCGACACGCACCAAACGGCGTTTTCCCATGGTGCATGTTGACTTGCATAACCCTGTATAGAGTGAAAAAGAGATCTGAGGGGATCATCGCTTCGATTTCTGAACTTTTGGAGAATAAGGGCCACCCTAGTGCGGATTCTATTAGAGAATTGTGTCGTTCTTAAAATTCGTCTCGTCAGCGTCGACCCGATGTAACGCTTAGAAGATTAGAGGAAGGATTGCACCGGCCGCGTATTTACTTAACTTCTTCTCGATGGTTCGACGACATTATCGAACATTTTCAACTTGAACGGAAAACAAAAATAGCCCCGCGAACGCCCCCGCGGGCTACACAGGCCAAAGACTGTTTAGTGTTTATTCTGTAAACGCGCAACTGGATTTATAGTTGTACTTTTATTACTACGAGCTTAAAAAAATTTATGTTTAACCGTTTTCGCTTTTCGAACGCCAGCTTAATAGTAGTAATTTTGTGCCTTCTGACCATTCAGACTGCTGGGTCGGTTTTACGAGCTCAGCAGCGCGAACGAAACGGACGGCCGGAATGAGTAATTTGAGTTGTAATCGGAAAATTTGTGGTCCGACTGGATCGTAAGAGACTCTTCTTGTTGTAAAAATGTTGATATTCCCTGCTGGGCGATGTCAGCCACTTTTACGGTGAAAATTTGTGTACAGTAAACGCGAACCGCGGCACACCGGACCGCGCTGCTTTTCGCCGGCGCTCGGCTGCCAACGATGACGCTGGCGGCGCACGGCGCGCGCGGCGGCCCGAGGCCTGATAACAGTCCGCATTCCAGCCGCGCTGCTGGCGCGGCCACCGCCATCAAATTCGCGTTTCACATTCGCCGGTCGCGTTAATGAAATTCGACTTCGGTTTACGCTTCGTTTGAATTAATTAAAGTTCGACGGCGCGACGCGACACGAACCCAGCCAGCCCCGATGTGCTCGAATGCGAAATAATTAGCGGAATCGAGCCGGCCGAAATTCAACCCCGTATATCATCATTACGGTTGACTTGTGAGCCACGTTTCGGCGGCAGAATATTAAGTCGGATATGTCGAAAACCAATTAGACGGTTACTAAAATAATACACAGACATATAAGCGCAAATAGCCGAACTGCAGGGGAGGGGGCTCATGGCGACTGATAAGTATCAAAATAATCCTAAAATTTTTTCCACGTATATTTTTTCTTTTTTTTTTTGGGGGGGGGGGGGTGAGAAATTTGGGGCTGAGCCTCATACTTGCGCTCATTACACAGGTCTACGTGGAAAACGGAAAGTAAAAATTATTAACGACACTGCAGTAATCTTGCTTCGCCATTGCATTTAGAATTTCGATGATAGAGAGAGGTCGTTTCCGGTCGATAGTGTCGTCGACCTACCTTCCCTTTCTTCCTCATGAGCGATACCTTACCGCGGTACGGAGACTTAAGCGTAAAAAAGACAGAAAGAAAAGAAAAAGAGAAAAAACTCTCTATGAGGTTATGCGGGGTGTCCCTTTTGCAATGACCCCTTCAACCTGGTAAGTAGGCAACTTACCCTGACAATATGTAGATAAGTTTACATACTTTTACTTCTGAAGGAGCTGATTTATGGTCAAATTTTGAAAAATTTCTATCTTTGATTTTTTTTTTTTTTTTTCCACGACTGGAGATAGACAGAATAATGGGTAACAGAGTGGAGAGCAGTTGTAGTAACTACAGAAAAAAAACAGAAAAATAAAGAACGGAATCGGTTCAACAGTGTGTTCATAAAATCAATTTTAGAAAAATTATATCAGAAAGTTTTCTCATTTTTTCAATTTCCCGTGAACCTTGCCCCTTTAAGCTACTGTTCTTATACCCGCAGTACATTGCAAATTAAATTTCCCATAAAAAAGGTTATTAGGAATTTTCTTATATATATGTGGCTTAGAACTGCTTAAAATGGAGTTCAAGATATGCCCGTTAAGAATTATTACTTTTTAACACAGATGCACAGACCTTATGAAGATAACAATCATCTTCTTCAGCTACTTGACCACTTCACAGAGTTACATCGTTTATGGGGGCTTATTCACCTCCTTTCATCTATTTACCCTATATTTGAAATTGAGGCCCATGCAGAGGAGTGGCGGTTCTAGTATTTTACAAGATTTGTAATATGTGTATCCAATAATTGAATGCGTCCATTGGGAAAGGACCTAAATTTACTTAGGCCCTTTTCCAATAAATGATGTAGTTCGATTCGGCAGGTCAAGAACACCATAGACACTTCATATTACATCTAGCGCCAAACGGCCGCAACAGGGGATCAAAAATTCATAACTGCTCTGAAAAATAATGGAGTGAGCTCCGTGGTATTGGTGAATATAGTTCAATCATGTCGTAACACGTATGTATGAACAATTACACATGCGAACATTGAAAAATGTTTTGATATTTGTTAGGACACGTGATACGGTGCCTGTAATCCCTGGACAACTAAAGAACACGAAGAATAAGAGGACGTGCTTTCCCTACTACAATACTTGTCATACGAAGACAAAAAATGGTTTCGCAAAGTTCTTAAATAAGTGCAAAACCATTTTTTATCTTCTATCCAATATGTTTATTGTTCATTTTTCATAATAATATATTGACTTCAGAGCATGTATACGTGTATTTATTCTTTTTCAGTTTTCGTTTTCTATTGAAAAAAGAAGCAGAAAAAGTAATCCAAGGAAAAAGGGCCTAACTTTCCGTCACACTTCTTAATCCATATCTCCGCCTACATTTGACCTCAGCTCTTCATATTTTAAGATTACATAGTGGGACTTCCAACTTCATAATATAATATTAATTATTACCCAAATAATCATTATTAGATTACTAGATATAAGCTCAAACTTTCAAACGCGTACTTCTCAAAACGTTATTTTCGTACTTATAGACCCTTTATCAATGGACGCATTCAACTGGTTCCAAAAGTTGCTAAATTCGGTTTCGGTAACATTTTGGCCATATTTCCAGAACTGCGGCGCATACTGAGGGGAAGGAGATGCAAGATGACAGTTGTGGTAACCACACAGAAAAAATCACAGAATTCGTGTCGGGAGAGCGTTAAGATTTTTGACCTTTTTATGTCTTTACTTCGGCACACAACGGAAAACATTTTTGTAGGATGTTTATTATGATTCTAAGCTAAGAAATACGTCTCCTACAAAGACACGTAGTGTAACATTTCATATGCTTTCGCACTCTAATAAAAACCTGTAGAAACCCTGATTTAGACATGGCTACTTGTGGTCTATTCTTGTCTTTACATCATGGTTAATGACATGATGACAAATGAACCATCCATCGACTGAGACTTTGTTTTCAAGCAAGATAACACGGCTGCAGACTGCAGTCGCGCAGCAACAATACGCCTGCAGTCAGTAGTCGCGCAGGGCGCAGCAAAGATCATGATCAATGAGCACATAGCTGGAAGAAAAGAAGAAAACAGACTGTAGTAGCGGGTAATTCGTGTCGGGGGAGCGTTTCGGAGGAGCGTAACGCGGGGAGCGTTACGATTTTCGCTCAAGTATACCCAGTAGTTAGACTTCTTCCTAATATCTTTAGCCTGGAAGACTATCTAATAGCCGTAGTATTAGATGGTGTTTTGGTCTGCTGCGCTTACCTATCTCCGAACGAGGAGATCAAGTCCAAGATAGACAAATTACAGGAAGTAATAAAATGTCATGAAAACAACAAATACCTTCTGATAGGTGATTTTAATGTAAGATCAGCTATGTACGAAAAAATAACGCATAAAAGCACAAACAGGGGAAGGGCGGAGATTTTTGGAAATTTTCTCTTCAGTGAAAATCTGATAGTGAAAAATCCCTATGATGTTAAAACGTTTCGGAATTACAATGGTACCAGCGTAATAGATCTAATTATTGCATCCCAGTCTATGTCTAATAAAATAAAGGAGGTAAAGATCACTGATAACACGCTGACACCGCACTCCTCGGTTTCTTTTAAATGCGAACAAAAAACTGGTTGTGCAGGCCAGCCCTTCAAAGCCATAAATTATCAAAAACTTGAATCGAGCATAACGTCGAGTATGTTAGAGGCATGGAGCGAAAAACTCAGGATGTGCATTAGTGGGGAGGAGTTAGAAATTGTAATTCTGGACATCTGCACGCATCTTACAAAAATAACCGAGGAAGCGGAAGAGACTAGGATGGACGAGCGCAAGGTCTGGTGGGCCCCGCAATTAGAAGTCTATAAAAAACTGATTAAAAAGCTAAAAAGGAAGGTTTACTGTCTCGGGAAAAAAAGGGACGATTACATCAGACACTGCGCCATGAAATCTCTACTGGGAATTCTGAAAAAAGAGTATAAAAAAGAAATTCTCATTGCCAAAAACAAAGCATGGGAAAAATTACTTTCAGAATCGGGAGCATGGGGCAGACCGTATAAAATAATCATCAACAGAGATAACAAATTAACAATACCCCCACTTATTGACAACGAGGGGGGAGCTATCTATAAGAAGAAAGACAAAGTCTCCCTGATTATGAAATCCTTATTTCCGGATATTGACGACGATATAACACCTTTCGAGAACATAGAAATAATAACCAACAAACTAAAAGTGGAAGACCACACCCTTAATGTCATAGTTCGCAAACTCAAAAATAAAAAAGCTAATGGAATGGACAAAATACCTAATAGACTAATTAAAACAATTCAAGCCGTCAAACCCAAACTACTAACAATCCTTTTTCAGAAATGCTTTGACTATTTCATCTTTCCGGACAAGCTTAAACATGGTAAATTAGTACTGATTAACAAACCAGGCAAAGATCCCAGTGACCCAAAATCATATAGACCGATAACACTGCTGCCAACTCTAGGGAAAGTGCTTGAAAAATTAATAATTCATCATCTCATAAGCGAGATAAAACAAAAGGGAGCTTACCATGATAACCAATTTGCCTACAGGAAAGAACACTCAACCGAGCGAGCGGTGCTAAAGATATGTAATGTGATCGACGACTTAAAAACAAAATACAACTTCGTCCTGTTGCTATCTTTCGACATTTCTGGGGCTTTCGATAATATTAAATGGTCTGCGATACTAAATGAATTAAAGAAAAACAAAATTGATAACTGCCTAATTAAGATCATAACTCATTACCTCACGAATAGAACTATTAATTATCTGGAACAGGACTGTAACATAAAACGTAAACTTAAAGCTGGTGTGCCTCAGGGAAGCTGCTTGCGTATGGATACAACTTTAAAAACAGACTAATCTTGTATAAAGCTACCTTTGAGTCTTATGTAGACTATTGTTCATTGGCCTATGCAAAAAACCTCACTAAATTGCAAACTAAAAAACTCCTGTTGACTCAACGTAAAATCCTCCTAGGGGTAATATCTGCTTATAGAACAGTTTCGTACGTATCGACCTGGTGCATTGCTGGAATCCCTCCAATTGATCTCAAAATCAAAGAACGTAAAGCTATAAAAGAATGCAAAAAGTTCAAGGATTGGAACGGTTGCTCCGACGAGGTTAAAACCAATATCTCACAGGCTAGGCTCAAAACAATAGACGAATGGCAGGAACAGCATAAAAATGCGGAGACAGGTAGAGTCACGTATCTATTCTTCCCCAATATTGAAAAAAGACTAAAAATGAAACATTTCTACACCGATTACACCGTAACACAATTCTTAAGCGGACATGGTGGCAACTTCAATAATTACCTAGCTAGGTTTAAAATCATAGATAACGCTTTATGCGAGGATTGTAAGGAAGAAAGCAAGACTGTAATACACACGATCTATAACTGCCCGCAGAGAGAAAACCTGCGACGCAAATATAAAATAAAGAACAACGCTTCCCTCACAAACATAACCGATATGTCCAGAGACGAGTTTTACAATTTTGTAGACTATTTCCACCAAATTCAAAGTCAAAAAGATCAGAAAATACAAGCTAACCGAAAAACCGTTTGATTGATTTATTTATGTAAATATGTACCCCGTAGTATTAATCTCAATAGGCTAAGCATATAGTATAATCATGTAAATTTATACATCATGTAGATTCCGAGACGATACCCACTGAAAACCACCAGGGAAAGTGCGGCATCGTCTCGTAATGTTGTAATGTTGTAATAAATGCTTTTTAATATTAAAAAAAAAAAAAAATCAATGATCTGAGTATTGTTAAAGATGCAGGTATCTGGAGAGGATTCACATTCCCCTCGGATCATAGGCCAATTCAAATGAAATTAAAAATACAATAACGTTGCAAAATAAACAACTTGATAAAAAACAATAAAAAAGAATGCATTTTATAATCCCAACCCATAAAATAAACTTTTGGAAGGAAAAGACATGAATAGGGCGCTGCAAGGCGTGGACACAGGAATAATGACACCCAGAAGTGCTATGATGAACTCGAAAAAATCATCAAAACAATCGGTAGAGAGGCCCTAGAACCATTGGGGGACGAACAAATGGATGTCAAGCTCTCCATAGAAACAAAAACTCTTATTGATAGAAGGAAAGTGCTGAGTTTAAAAGGTCACCTGAATAAATTTGATAGGATCGAACTAGTAGAACTTAGGAAAACCATAAAGAAAAAAATAAAGGAGGATATTCGGAACTACGAAACGGAAAAAATATTAGAAATCATGAGGGAGTCCAGATCGATGAAAAAAGTCAAAAAAGAATCATATCCCCATAGAGGGCTAATTCCAGGTATAAGGAATGAGGAGGGTCTGAAAGTCCACGGAAGAGAGGATATTGTAAACACGGCTACCAAATATTACAGTAATCTCTACTCCAAGGGAAATTACAGAACAGTATGGCGAACGGGCCAGTAACTTAGAAACAATCCCACCTATCCTAGAACATGAAACTAACACTAAAACAACTCAAAGTAGGGAAGGCAACAGGACCAGATAAGATAACCAATTACATACTTACAATCTTTGCAGTTGAATTAACTTCGAAACTTTTTAACAAACTAATGGAAACAGAAAAAAAAACACAATGGAAAGAAGCGGAGATTGTATTACTTTTCAAAAAAGGGAATAGAGACAACATAAGTAACCACCGATCAATAAATTTAACTTCCAATATCTGCAAAGTATTTTCAAAAATACTTAAAAATAGGATGTACAACGACCTAGACATGGCACAAAGCCCAGAACAAGCAGGATTCAGGAGGAACCAGTCAGTAACTGATCACTTATTTATGATTAACCAACTGATTGAAAAATCCAACGAATATAACTTAAATCTAAACGTATACTATTTATAGATTTCGAAAAGGCATTTGACACTGTCAGCTTGTCATACTTTTGGAAAGCACTAATGCGCCAGGGGATTTCACAAGAATTTATAAACATTATGAAAGAAATGTACTAGGGGCAAATGCACACATCAAGCTAGATAAAATTGGACCAAAATTTAAAATTGGGGTAGTAAAGCAGGGTGATCCCCTCTCCCCAAATCTATTGAACTGCATTATCGAGGAAGTATTCTGGGAAATGGGATGGGAAAACAGGGGTATCAAAATTAATAGAAAATGTCTCCAAGATTCGCAGATGATGTGGCACTATTTGCCCCAAATTCGGACGATCTTCAGAAAATGACTACGAAATTTGAAACAGCTAGTAAAAAAGCTGGCTTAAAATTAAATAATAAAAAAACAATTCCTCTTTCTAGTCCGAACGAGAATGCTAAAATTATTTTAGAAAGTGGGACAATAAATTCTTCACTAGAAATAACGTATCTTGGCCAAAAAATAGCCTTTCAAGACAGACTAGATGGAAAAATTGCAACGAGAACGTCAAAAGCTTGGAAAAATTTCTGGATGATGAAATCAATAAAGGCAAACTACCAATGAACTTTTGAAAGCTATCCTTCTGGAGACGTGCACCTTCCCAACCCTAACTTACGGTGCTCAGACATGGGCACCATAGCAACACAACTTGAAAAAATCCACAAAACTCAACTGGCCATGGAACGAAGTATTACAGAAACAAGACTTTAGGACAAAATAAAAACTTCAAAAATAAGAAAAGTAACAGGAACGAAGGACATAAGATATACTATTAGAAAACTAAAATGGAACTATGTCGGCCATACCCAAAAGAACGAAGAGGACAGGTGGGCAAGAAGGTTACTGGAATGGACGCCATACGAGGGAAGGAGAAACAGAGGTAGATCCAGAAGAAGATGGGAAAATGAGATTATCCAATACAGCGGAATAGCCTGGGGCAGGGATGCGAGGGTTCGCAACCGTTGGGCCAAAGTGGGGCAGGTGTATGCCCAAAGATGGGCGGAGAGGGGCTGAGGACCGTGATTACAGCGTCTACATTATGAGCAACTCGAAAGAACCAAATTAACATGAAAATTTCATTTATTATTGCCTAACTGTTTTGGTTCTCTTCTTGTTCTTTCCCCTTACAGTTCAAAAGTTAGTTATCTTGTTTTCCAAAGAATTTTCTGAACTGAAATTTTAAGAATATATATTTCTGTAGAAATATTGGTAACACTGGCGCTACTGGTGCTACTGTACGTGGTACGCTTTACTACTACATTCGTGAGTCAGTTAAGGTTTAACCCTTTTACAGAGTTTGTTGTGTTACGAGTCATGTTGATTCTATTCTTACAATACACATCTTCGAGTCTTTAATTGTGTCTTTATTATTTTTGTGGAGTTAGCGCTCGGTAATTACTACAGTACATTCTACAATTTCTAATTTCAGTCGTTTTGTAAAAAGTAAGTTGGTAAATTGATACAATTCCTGGGAGACATTCTAACTCAGATTGCACCGATATAGTGTATTACCATGGTTTATGCGGAGGAAATAGTAAGGAAGCAGCTCGACATTATGCAGAAAATTTTCCAGAACGGCGCCACACACACAGTAGAGTATTTAGAGCAATTTTTTTCCAACTGAAAGAATTTGGTTGCTTCTACAGCCCGATCGTTGAGAGGTCTACCAATCGCCCTGTGAATGTCGACGAGCAGATACTTGATCTGATCCGAGAAGATTTAACATACAGCACCCGTAAAATAAGCATCATGACTGGTTGTAGATCAAAACGTGGTTTGGCGAGTGTTGAATAGCAACGGGCTTTCTCCATGTCACAGGACACCAATCGCTACTATTCTTCCCGGAGATTACCACCCTCAATAAATATTTTGCCAGTGGCTGATTGAGCACAGACTATGACAGAGTAAGATACTGTACATGGATAAATCTCAGTTCAGGCAGGATGGCATACTAAACATACGCAATAGTCATATCGATGGTATTGCGCAAGAAGGGCCAATCTGAAATTTTTTCAAAGGGCTTGGGTATTCACTCACAATGAGTAGGTAAGAAGGGCGAATTGTATGGACAAACTGTATTAATGACTTAAGACCATGACAAAAAAACCAAACTGCACTGTTATTGTATGTAGATTACAAGTTGAAATGCTTGTTATTGGGCCAATCTACAAACTGCATTAAATGCTCACATTCATCTTTACTTCTTTCCAGAGGTAAAAACAATTTTTATGCTGCTTAAGAAGTAACACTGCCCTGCTAGTTTTTTTAATTGATAATACAATTCATTGGCTGGCAAAGTTGACTAGAGGTGGAAAGAGTGGAACAAAAGCAAATGATAAGCAATTTATTTTTTGATTATCTTAGGTTGTGCTATGTTGTGTTCTCAGCATGTGAACTTATTTACTTCAAAACCTATAAAGGAGACGGTGAAAAAGGAAAATGCGTTGCAGAAGAAAGGTGTACCTACCACATTAGAATAATGCAGATGAGACCAATTATAGTTATTATTATTAGATATTATTAATTATACACTGTAAGCTCAATATTGTGAAGCAGTAAATCAATGTTTTGAAATTAAATTGAGATCACTTCCAAAGTGACCTAACTGCAAAATTTTAGTTTTCAGATGAACAAACAAAAGACTTTATCAGCAAAACGGTAAAGTAGGTAACGGATTTTTTAAGGTAGGTATCGATAAGTTCAACCATCAAGGAAAATTTGTCGTTTTTGTTTTTGCAAAGTATGCCCCCAGCGCGGCAAGATTATTTTAACATTTTGCGCGTCACAGAGGCGAACAAATTTTACTGACACTTTTATTCTGAAAATTGGAAATCGTGGCTTAACGCGTGACCTGATACACAAGAAATTGTAAACGTATCGAAAAGACACTTATGGCAAATTTAGAGCAACCAAATTTTTGCAATTTTGATGCGCATGAATTTTTCTAAAAATTTTCAGGCCTAGGCGAGAGACCTCGTGCTACCGATAGTTTTGTCTTACACAGGTACTCGCCTCCCCTATTTCGTTTTAGTTCGAGCGGATGACGGCGACTCCTGTGCTCGACAAGAAACGTTAAAACATCACCCAACTAAATTATTAGCACGAGCCTGGGCTACATGTCAGACTAATCGGGCCACTTGAGAAATTATTCCTCAACTACGATGATTTATTTCATTTTCTCGTACAGTTATTACCATACTTTTCCAACCAGCTTACATCACTTCGCTTGAAAGCTGAACTACAGCCAACTAATTTTAAATTACTCGTGCAGACACCTACACGTATAATTCGCACGTGGCTTTTGCTGGAATTATATTCCACAGACGTGCTCAAAGGGTGACAGGAGAATTATGTTTCCAACAGTAGAGAGTTTACTACCCAGTTTCCTGGAGTATAACGTGTTAGGTAACATTTTTACCGCGTTTCCGGTATCATAGTTTCCTTTTCGCAGTCCCTCGACAGTACACCAGAGAAGGAGAGGCTTTGAGGGAGAGGGAGAGAGCGATTTGTGTACATCGACACAAACATGTACTTAATTATCAGTACGTAATCCAGTAAGGAACATTAATGAAATTCCACAAGTCTTGCCTTTGGAAATTTGGTATATTGATGCTGAAAGACACGATGATCAATTATAAGATTAGAATTCACTCGTCAGAGCCCGTGGTCTATTACTGTGCGAAATGAGGAGGTCAAGATCAGAAGCCTTAAAGTGTTTTCCTCTTTTTGACATGGATATGTCTACATCACTGTCCCTCTACAGGAAATGTATGTCACGTTTTACCGAATATCGACCGAGACGATTGAACCACACAATCGGGCGACATGACGGACACAAAGAATACCGACGAATACCGAAGAATACTGAGAATGGCCGAATTTCGCCGAATTTTTAACGTTTTTGGTTTTTTATTAACGCAAAGTGATGCTTTTCAAAAATTCAGTTATTTTCCCAGAAACTCAGCTCATTTTTAGACAGAATAGTGTAGATACTAGTCATCAGTTTACTGATGATAATTTTATCCTTTTCCCCGTATTTTTCTGACAGTTTTATTTTTTATTTTTTCCAGACTCGAGTATGATAGAGACTTGTTTACGAGGAGGCATAATACCACGTCAGAAGACTTATCAATTAAAGCGCACTGTTGAAAAAGGGCATACCTTAAAAATTTGTATTTTATGATAATCAGGTTTGAAGTTTTTGATTTGGTGTTACTCTAGAGAAAATTGGTTTAAAAAATATTTTCGTAATGTTAGATTGAAAAACGATATAAGGATACGGTTCTCGTAACTGCCTCTAAACGGGTGTACCTGAGACCGGTCCTTCTTGCAACAATGAACCCAATTACAGAAAGAATACGATATACCTTCGATTTACATTAATAATTGAAGACAAGTGTACATTTTCATTCACAGAGAGAACAATATTTCGCTTAAATTTTGCACACATTGTTTCTAGGTGAAAAAGCAAAAAATTGCCCCAGCTGTCAAAAAAATTGTTGTTATACTCCTTATAGACTGTGGACTAGTAGGTTGTGTCCCTCCACTTTTTTCTCTCCTGTGCTAATCTTTTCATTTCTGAGAAGGATTCACACTTTGTATCCTGCATTATCTGCTTTTCATAGCTCATTCTTTACCTTCCTTTCCAGTTCTTTCCCTCAATCATTCCCTCCAGCAATAAAGAAACGACCCCTGGATGTCTTATATTGTGACCTATCAATTAAATCTTCTCTTTACAATTATATTCCAGAATTCTCTTGTTCTTCCTATTCATCTCAATACCTACTTCCTCATTCCTGATCTTCTCTATATTGATTTTAACATACTCTGATAACATCGCACATTTCAAAAGGTCCTATTATTTCTTTGTTCTTATTGTCCAGATCTCACAACTATACAATATTATACTCTAAATATATGTTTGAAAAAATCTCAGTCTTATTTTCAAATCTACCCCTGAATATGTCTCCTTTTTAAAGAAATAAAGAAAGAAAGAAAAAAATCTCTTAACTCCTTCCATTCTACTCTTTATTTATGTTTTACTCCTTCCATCTTGCGTTATGAAACTACCTAAATATTTAGATTTTGTTACCTTTATTTTTTCATCTCCTGTTTTCATGTAATTAATTGGATTTTGTTTCCATCTACCGACTAACATCACTTATGTTTTATTTTTATTCATCTTCATTTTGTATTTTATTTTCAATTTTTCATCCAGCTTCGTTAATGTATTCTTTAGTTCTTCTTTACTTCTTTCAATATTTCAATTCCATCTACAAACCTCATTACTCTATCCGTCTCCTCTTTTACTATCACACCTGATTTTCTTTTATTCATTTCTTTTATTACTTTTTCTATAAATAGGTTAAACAGTACTGGCGACAGACTGCAACCATAGGTATGCATGTCTCACTCCTTTTTGAGTTTTCTTCCACTTCATCCTCTATTTTTTTGTATTTGAGTCTTTTGATCTTTATTTAAGTTCCACATCAAGCTTCCTTCTTTATGTATAACTCCTATCTTCCTTCAATATTTGAAACATTTTTGACAATTCAACATTATCAAAAGCGTTTCCTAAATCCACACAAGCGACATAATATTATGTATTCAAACTTTTTTTTTCCCCCAGTCTTTTTTCTAATATAAGCTTCAAACATAAAATTGCTTCCCTAGTTCCACTACCTTTTGTGAATATAAACTAATCTTCTCCCACTCTTTCTTCCATTTTATTTTGTATTCTCTTATTTATTAACCTATTTTGAAACTTCGATGCATGCGATAGTAAACTTATACGTACCTATGTAGTACGATAATTTTCATATTTGCTTATACTCTGCTTTCTTAAGGATCATAGTCAACCTGCTTTTCTGGAAATCTATTGGTATTTCCCCTTCCTCATACATTCTGTAAATTAGGTAATCCATATGAATTTTTTTAAACTACTTCTCCCGCATTCTTCAACAACTCACGAGCAATTTCATCAACTCCTTCTACTTTACCTGTTTTTTATTTCTTTCAGAGCTTCATCAAATTCTGATCTCAAAACAGGATCTCCTCTTTCTTCAACCTCCGTACTATCGTATCTTTCTACACATGTACCTATACCTCCTATATCTGCTCCATTCTTATACACTTTTTCAACATATCTCCACCATCTGTTTACTTGTTGTTGTTGTTGTTTTTTTTTTTGTTTTTTTTAAGTCTAATAATATTATTCTTTTTTCTTCCGTTAAATTATTTGTTCTCTTTATTCTTGTTTCTAAATATCTTTTTACTTCTTATGCTCGTATGCCTGACTGGAGTTTTCTGCTTTCATTTGCTCCTCAATTTCCTCACAATTTCTAAGTATTATTCCATTTTTCTTCGGCTTTCTTACATTCTTTCTTTGT
Source organism: Acanthococcus lagerstroemiae (assembly GCA_031841125.1). Taxonomy (NCBI): domain Eukaryota; kingdom Metazoa; phylum Arthropoda; class Insecta; order Hemiptera; family Eriococcidae; genus Acanthococcus; species Acanthococcus lagerstroemiae. The sequence continues at coordinate 49,477,210 of CM063113.1, forward strand.
TTGATTTCTTAAAGCCTTATATTTGTCCTGACTTTCTCTATCATTGGTTTGTTTCTACTTTCTGCTTTTGCCCATTAACTCTAGTATCTCACGTTTCATCCATGATTTTCTCTGTTCTATTATTTAAATATACCTGTGTTCTTCCTTACTGCCAGATTTTTTTTTTGATTTTTTTTTTTAGTGCTCTCCATTCCCCTTCAATATCATTTATCCTTTCTGTGATTTATGAAATTCTTTCGTTATTTATATTTGATATTCTTCTCGTTTCTCCACCTCTTTTAATAACTCCGAATTCCATTTCGTTTGTACTTTCTTCTAATTTATCTCTTTAAACGTAGACCTACATAATTGTGGTAATTATCTATATCCGCTCCTAGTAGGTAAGTCTTAAAATCCAATATTTGATTTTTATACCTTCTACGAGCCTCGCCCCTCTTTCATTTCGCTCTCCTAAACCATGCTCTCCGCATACCCCGTCTTCTTTTCTTCCTCCTACTCTGCCGTTCCAATATCCCTTTATCACTGAATTTTCTTTTCCTTTTAACTTGCTCAATACTACATCAATTTCTTTTCATAAATTGTTTCTACTTCTTCTTCACTATAACTTCCTGTTGGCATATAAACTTAAACTATCACTAAAGATACTTACTGGTTTTGCTGAAATTCTCACCATTAATATTCTCACACTATGTTGGGTATGACTTTGCACTCTATTCCCTCGAGTCTTATTCATATATCTAATAAGACCTACGTCTGCTTGCCCTCTTCGCTTCTGTATGAATTATTCTACTCATCCGTCTAAAAATCATTAGTTTTTCTTTTAGCCTCCTCATCACGTCAAGGTAACACACACAAAGGCGGTCGAAAAAATTACGAAAAAAAATTGTTCTGCTCTTTTTACTCCTCCCTAAAGTACATAGTAAATGGGCGACCCAAAATTCGAATCTCGAAAACTTCAAGATTGTAGGCATGTACAAAAGATTCATTTAGTCATTTTGACGGAGAAATCTTGTTATATCTGGTACGAATGGCGAAGATTGTCGATTTTTACTCCAGCTTTTACCTTCCCGTCCATGCATGAAGTCTCTTTTCTTTTTAAAGTAGAATACAATCTGAACGTTTACATCAATTGCCGATGAAAGAATGATGATCTTAGCCATAATTATTATGCATCGCGGACGAAGTCACGGGTAATCCAGCTAGTTCTTATGTACGCGTGTACCAAAACGGCTGAGCCGACTTACCTACCCCTTTGCAGTAGCGATGTAGATTGAATCAACCACCGAGAGATTCTGCAAGTTTTCAAGCCAAGAAACATATACGTATACACTCAGTTCTAAAAGCCGAGAATTTATACACAATTCCACCAAAAAATTATACGCGATCCCAAGTCGAAAATTTATACGCGACGCGAAACAGAGAAATTATACACACGATTCCGGAACCGAGAATGTATAAATTGTATACGTACAAGTCCAAGCTATAATGCTTTGATTCCACAACCAAGCCGAAATGTACATACGACTAATCTGCAAGTTACGTCACGCTGACTCACATTCGACAACGTATCAAGAGCCCATGAATCCCTTTCTCAAGTCCTTGCTTGCACAAGCTGCATTCAGTGCCGTCTTATCTGCTCGGGTCTTTTCGATGCGAGCAGGTATTTACCAAAACCAGCCACGTCTTTTATGTTCTCGAAATCTTATCTACTCGGACGTATACAAGTTGTAGGATTTTACTCGATGCATTTCCATAATACAGTGAGTCACTATAGGTATAGTATATGTATTACTAATACATGTGGATAGAGTGAACGTTCACGCAATGAAGCAAAATTTGCAATACAAGCTGTTAGGCGAGTGGAGCACTTTGCTGAGTTACATAGTAAACATCCATGATATCCGCATGTATTTGTATGTATTCAGGGGCGAAACTAGCTGTTTCTTTCGGGGGGGGGGGGGTGACAACTGAAAATTTGCCGAATAAAATGAATTGAAAATGAATATTTTGCCGAGTGGCCAGTAAACTTTACGATTTGCCGAAATTTCCAACTGCACTGACGACCCTGAGGTGTAACACCCCCCCCCCATCCCCTTTGTTTCGCCCCTGTAATGTATTGTACGAGTAAGATATTTTATTCTATAAATGAAAATGATGTTACAACAGAAACATTTATCTTCTTCACTTTCAATATCAAAATTGCTCGAATTCATAGTTACACTACAAAGGTAAGTCCTTTGGTAAATCCCAAAAGTACTACTCGCACTCTATTAATCTTGACTCGCACTGATTCTCGTATGGCAAAAGTACCCAACGCAACATGAAGCCAAGCAGCAGAAGTTGTACGGTAGAGTTATGGACTTCTAGATATGGATGCAGTTAAGCAAAAGCTTAGCAAAAGGGACGCTAGCATGGTTGGCATGTTTAAAACAAATTGTTTTAAAACGAATATGTGTTTTAAAATTATTTTTTGTTGTTTAAAACGTATTTTTTAACCACCCCCCCCCCATTTTCTTTGAGATTTTCTCACCCAGAACTTACAGGGATCAAAATAATTCGTCAAGAACAAATAAAATTCAAAATTTCACATAAAAATTTACAGAATCATTTGATATTAGTGATAATTATCAATACATTTGTTGGCCCCCACGACGGGTACCTATTATTGCTAACAGTCAGAGTTGAAGGTCGAATAATGGAACAAAAAGGTAAGACAAAAGGTTGGAAATAGGGGGGGGGGACAAACAAACGAAACAAGTTTCAAAACAATGTTTTTAAACGTTTTACAACAACGAAAAAAAATATTGATAACAACATGTTTAAAACAAAAAAAAACACTTGTTTCGTTCTTCTTCTTTTTTACAGGTTTTTTTTTTTTCCAACCCTGGATGCAAACGACAAAATCTGCTTTTTGAGAAAACGTAACACTTGAAAGCCAATGAATGAAGAATGCCGGTTTACGGACATCGTTTACTGATAAGCTTTTTTCAACGTGGACACACATTTTTGTATCGGGGGCCCCATTTTAGCAAATTCTACATTTTATACTCTTTCTATCCATACTAATAACTCATTTGTCAACAAATGTCGCTCGCGTTCCTTTTAACTGAACAGCGTCCATATTATGTATTATCTGTGAAATTTTCGAATCGTTATCAGTTTCTGTAAGTAGAGCGGGTAGAGCGATTTCCCTTCAATCATTGTATACAAAAAATCCAATGTTACCAACCAGCAGTTTGGGAAGTCTCTCCATGATCCTGATGCCATCAGTCTATGCGGCACACTCAAAAACTCATATTCCAACTCTTAGGTATTTCAAAATTGAGTATTTTGGACTTTGGACTTTTTAGTTTTAACCAATTATTATTTGAAGGTTTTTTTTTGTTTTTATTTTATTTTATTATTATCGAGCTACGGAGCTACAGACTCTCGGCCTATGCGGGTTCGGGAAAAGTTGTTGTCTATATGAGTAGCCTAAAATCAAAACTCACTTTTGCCATTCCACTTCAAGGGCGTAAATAGGCAAAGTACTGTACACGGGTGCAGGAATATCCTTGCTGTGCCTGTGAGCGAGGAGTGTGTATAACATACTTCACGTTCACAGGCACAGCAAAGATATTCCTGCATCCGTGTACAGTATTTTGTCTATTTGCGTCCTTGAAGTGAAATGGCAAAAGTTAGTTTTGATTTTAGGCTACTCTTATGTTGCAGAGGTATCTAGCAGCGGAAAGGTACATAGGTGAGGGTGTTGTTTATGTGCTCGTGGGAGTTGGAGAGTGCCCGAGATTCGACTATGGGAGACGTGGTGCGAGTTTTACGAAGGCAGGCGAGGGAGGGGCTGCTACTACTAAAAATGATAACTATCCTGTAGGTAACTAAGCTTTGAAGAAGGATACAAAAAGGGTGGAAAAACTTTTAGACATTAAAGAAAATCTTCAAAGGAAGGATAGGCATTTACCTAAAAACGAAAATATGGGAGAGTTGTACGCTGTCGGTACTCGTGTACGGTGCCCAAACGTGGGCTTTAACAAAAGCTAATACAAGAAAACTACAAACCACTCAAAAAGCAATGGAGAGAAGTACCTATTTTAGGCATAAAGAAAAGGGATAGAATTGAGAACAAAAAGATAAGAAGAGTAGGTAACAAAAGCAAAAGACATAGGGAAGGTAATCAAAAAACAAAAATGGAAGTATACGGGTCATATTTTAAGACAGGAAGAGAGGGGATCAGTGTAGCTATTCATGAACGACAAAGAAGAATAAAAAGTGAAAAACTTGATAAAATTTCAGTTTTGAATATGGAAAACGAACGAGAGCTTTGAGAAAAATGGTTAACGCCATCGTATTTAGCCTTCTAAATATAACTAAAATCATATATTTCATCTCATCCCACTTTGTTTTCTGTGCTGTTGTGTATCGTAATTTCCGGTTCGGAAGCTCAGCTCCCAACTGCATGAAAAATGTTTTTCAACAATTTGTTTGTCACGCTGCACCCGTCTGGCGGTACAGTGTGACGTATCCTTTGGTACAGCGTGATACTTTTTTTTCGGTAGGTACAATATCACACTTTTTTGTACAGAGTGACCTGGAATGAAAATAAGGGGGCACAAGGGAGCAGCTTGCCCCCTCCCCCTTCTAGCCTCCGCCGGAGTTGCAAAATTTTAGTAAATGGATCAAAAATTGGGAAATCCAACATGTCGAAAGGTTTTTTTTTTCTTTCTTTAGCCATTACAAACAAATGTTGATACTTGAGAATTTTGACTTGAGTCAGTTGGGACTTTAACTATTTTCGTCCCTCCAGAAAAATCTCTTCGCTACGTCCCTGAGAGTGACAATCTTTAATATAGGTAGTGTGATGAGAGAACAAAATTTTAAGGTGATCAACTGTTTGCGTTTCCGCAATCATGTTTGCTTCTTTCATGTGGCATTTACTGTTTGCTCACCTTTACAAATGATTCCCAATTGCTTGCGGATTCCATCTCTCTAATTTTTCATTTAAACTGTAGAAATTTCATTCTAAGTTGATTATCAATTACAACAATATTATTCGATTCCTGTTATTTTTTCTAGTTTTCTTATTTAATGTTTTTTAACACTGTATATTTGTACTGCTCTCGAACCTGAAGAGGTTCCAGCATACAGCATACCAGACGAGAAATGTTCTTGTCGCTGAAAAATCGATAGATCGACGCGAAATGATAAGACTATACTGCACCTTATTACTTATATTTATCATTCACTTCATTTTGAAGAGCGATTTTCAGATTGACAGTCAATGTACCAGAGAGTGTTTCTAAGTTTTAATCTAGATTCTAGTCCTGTGCCAAAAATAATTTTAGAATCAGAATCAAAATGCCAAAGGAAGCTCAACAAGAAAAAGAAGAAGAGGGCGATAATTTTTTACCGAAATTTACCGAAAGTGTTCGTTTTCCGATTCCCAAATCCAAAAGAACAAATAAATGTGTAATTGGGGGGGGGGGAGTACAGCTTGTATAAAGCTTTGCATTTCTTCTGTGAACTTAGCGTTTTTAGAGGAGAAGTTTGCGTTTCTGACAAAATCAGTTAGTTACCCTAAAATTTTCAACTTGAATACGTAGGATTTATAAATGAGGGCGATTCTTTTCTGAGTCTTGTTTTCTGTAGTACTGTTCTAATACAGATTCAACTTGTACATTTGTAATTGAACGGTGCATTGCTCACAGGGCCGGTAATTTTTCATTCTCTCACCTGGTGCAAATACAAAACTTCTACTTAAGGAACCCTGGAATACCCCCCCCCCGCCACCCTAAGAAAATTGAAATACAAAAAATATCCAGAAACAAGAAGTTTTAAAAAGTTGAATTTTCTTTTAAACATGTGGATTTTTCCATCTGGTGTAATGCACTAGGTGGAAAATCCAGCCTGATACATGTGATCCAGTGAAACTGGATTTTCACCGGCCCTGAATGTTCATTAGAGTTTCAGTATTCTAACTGAAATAACTCGAATATTAGTCAGAAATACGAAAAAATTTATACAGAAATAGAAAATGACTGCGTCACAGTGTAAATCGTTGCGGACAAAAGTCTTCTCCCTCCATAAATTTTGATGCTGTTGCTATGTAAGCTTGTTGAATATTCTGTACAACATATAAACTAAGTATTATGAAGGAAAAAAGGTTCAATAAAAAAAATGCTTCCTTAATATTCGTATTTTCTGGAGAATTACTCCGGTATGAATTTTCGTACTTTTTCCTACAACTCCAAAATTCCATAAAAGATACGGCGAGATCCGTTCATCTGGCAGCACTGTCTCACCTTTTGCAATACTTTTTCAAACACCGTGTAAATTGTACGTAGATATTGCATAGGATGCATTTTTCGATCAGGATAAAAAGCCATTCTCGAGTTCGAAGCCTCATTATCGAGGCAGTAACATTTCGAGCTTTTTTGTGTTGCGAATTCTATTTACTCGACGACCCAATATTCAAGCCAAGGACCGAAAACGCTGTATACTTAAAAGGCGATCAGCTTTGTTTTTTTTTTCGACCTCATTATTTCGCCATTATGGAAGTTTTCAACACCCCGGTAATCCATTTGCCCCTCTATCGTAAAGCCAGTATAGTATACTGTTCACCTTTTATATTTTTGATACCCAATTATAAAAAGTTACTGAAGGAGTTTTTGTCCGAGGTGAACTGAAGCGTTAATGACCGAGATAATAAAAGGATAAATTTGACGTTAACATTGATTAAAATTCTTGCGAACATTCTTTTTGGCTGAACGAATTCAGCATCGGCTTAAACGCAGTGTGTAAGGTGAAAATAATGTTTTATAGATAAAGTTTTTGGTTCTATTATGGCGGGAAAATAAGCTGACTGATTCGAGTTCGACGGCGTCATTTATCAGGGAAAAAGAAAAAAAGCGTGTATGACAATAGGTACCAACATCGTTTTACGTTTTGTTTCCAAAAAACCGACAATAAAAGGAGCCGCGAAATTTTCTCTCCGTTTTGAAGTGAATCGCATTAACTCGGTTTCACCGTTTACATTTAACCCTTCGCCGAGCTCCAACGACGCCGTTAACGGAGGTTCGGTAAATTACCTCGATAAACTTTTTAGGCTTACATTTAGCCATACTGTACGTGGCAAATTGTGACAAGGCAAAAGCTTGTCGTTGTCTTAACTTTTAAAAACTAGCCGTCGAAAGTTGTACTTTGTTACCACGAACGCACTCGAAAGCACGGATCACATCTCTGGCAAATGCGTACCCAGTTGTCAGTAGTAATGTCATTCGCCTGGGATTTGACGAACATTCCGGTGAATACCACCAGCGAATTTCGGGACTGATCAAATGATGAGAAATTATGTGGAATGTTTCAAAAGTAAGGTAACACATTTTTTCCCTCCGCGATGGGTAACACTGGCGCGCTGAAATTTTGAGGGAGTGTCTACTAGATGTTTCCAGACAGATGTTTTTTTGGTTGGTAGTGTTTCGTTGAATGGTTTGGGTGCTATGTAATTTTGAACTTAGAATCTAAGGGTAAAAGTTCGTCTGATTGTGAAGTTTGCGGTCGCTCCCATTCTGTTTTGTTCATGGGTATCTGACAGCTCACATGGAACTTAACGCGAGCTAACCTTTCTTTTGTATACAAAGGTATTTCGCCCCATCCAGCTACATGTTACGGGACTCTGGGGTATTGGACATCAGTTTCGTTGTTCCGTATTTATTTCTAGCCCCGCTTTTTGTCCTTCATTATATCTTTTCCAGTTCGTGTATTTTTTTTTTCTATTAAAATGATGTTATATTTTTGACTTTCTCCTTTCTAATTTTTATCTGAGCCCTGGAACCCGCCCTTTCGAGCATTTTACTTCAGAGACGTCAGGGAGGCTGCTAGGGCTATCTTAGCCCTCTTCTCTTCTTACTGAAAAGCCAGCCTAGGTTGAAAATGTAACGAGTTGCTATGTGGGCTCGAACCCGGGATTTTCGGATTCCGAAACCAGCGCGCTATCCAGCCCAAAACCATAAATCACTATCAAAACTGAGTTCAGTGACACTGAAAACCTACAAAATGTGACAGTGAAATGAATAAGGTCCCACTCTGTTGATATTAAATTATGAGTACTGACTATCGACATGTACCAGATGAAATTTCTGACAAAATGAGACCTTGCGGAGCTCTCTAGCTTCGAAATCCGCCAAGATATGACTGTTTAAATTTGAGATTTAAAAAAAAAAAACTGATTTTGAAAAAAATACAATTATAGAAAAAGTTTTAAAAACCGGAAAATTACAAATTCAAAGTGGTATATCTCTGAAACAAATAAAGCTAGAGAGCTCTGCGAGGTGTCATTTTGCCAGAAATTTTATAAACAAATCTCGTATACAAAGTGGGATCTTTTCAGAAAACTAATACGAAATGAAAGAGTTTAATTTCCAGTGATAACAAAAATGAGTTGGGTGGGGAAAACAGAAAGGAGGTTGGTTCCCGTTTTCGTCTGTAATGGTTGAACGAAGTCAGACAGAGAAAAGCGGATATACCAATTCGAAAGGAGAAGGATTATTGTACCAAAATTGTCATGAATCCCGATTTCGACAGTTTTGATCTCAATTCAGAAAAATCGTCGTATCCCAAAAACTAGAATCGACAAAGTGGAACCTTATTCCCTGCACTGCCACATTTTAATAAAGTAGGGGCAACTGTTGTACCTGGGACCAGTTGTACCTAGAACCAATTTCTACTTTAGTGCCCCCAAGTGGTAATAAACGAAACTAACACTACCAACCTATAAATACTAACATTTGGCGACGTTTAATCTGTTGCACATGTTTACTTATCCGTTTTTGTGAAAACAGTTGACGATTTTCGATTTCGCGTTCGTAAAGTAAAATTTTCAGCACTTGGTGTTTTTCATCTTTTAGTTAGTAAAACTTCATCAAATTTTCCAAAAACGCGCATCTGATGCCAGTATGCAATAGAGAAGAGAACTGGTAGGTTATTTTAGAAATTAGTTATCAACTTTTTTGGCGAAAAATTTTTATCCTCAAATGAACAGGTCGTGTACCTAGGACCAATTTGCTAGTTGTACCTAGGACCACAGAAAACTTCGTAAGTATACAACGGTATAATTTTTTTTTTTTAGGATGCTAGGAAGTGAAAATAATGTAAAACGGAAAAAAATGGACCCTGTGGCTCTGAAATCATTGACGATATTCAATTCGTTGTCAAACAATGTACTTGTTATTCAAGAATTAAAAATTTTTCGATCCGACATGGATCTTTCCGCGTTATTGATAAAATTAAGTACAATGTTTAAGAATAACCTACCTAAAAATGTTGTAATTTTGAAGTACTTATAACATTAGTACTTTTCAGACATCAAAATATACTTTCGTTTATAATTTTGTAGCTTTTAATGAGGTAGTTTTAGGTACAACATGAGGTGGTCCTAGGTACAACATGGTGTTGTACCTTGGACCAAAATTTAAAAAATTAGAAAAAAAAAATTAAAAATTAGATATTTGATATTTTCGAAGTCCGTTTGTGCGAAAGTATGCAGAAAAAGTAGCTTTATCCAACAGAACAATTCAAAAAATTTTATCACCCATACATCAGCTTACGGAGCCAAAAATGTGAAGGTTGATCCTAGGTACAACAGTTGCCACTACATTATAAAAAAACTGAACAATATTCAGTGCGGACCCCCTTTGGTGGTGTTCCGGTAACAGTGGCATACGGGGAATTTTCCTTGGAGGCATGTGATAAGCGTAGAGGTGAGGAAAAAATCAGAATAAAAGTATGAAACATGCTACTATAAAACGGCATTGATGAAATTATTTAAACTGTCGTATCCCCGTATGGAGACATTCCATATGCATTTATTCTTTTCTGTGATGGATAATAGACATAATGACGTACCACCGAAAAATTTTTCCTAGGGGAGAGAGGCAAAAATTGTGAAAGTCCCAACTGACTCAACTCAAAATTACCAAGTATTAAAGCAAAAAAGAAATCCTTCCCTTTGACTTGTTGGATTTTTCCAATTGACTCAACTCGAAATTCCCAAACATCACAGCAAAAAAAAACCCTTTGACTTGAGGAGACGAAGTTTTTTACTCTGGAAACGTTGGATTATATTCCGAAAAGGTTGGCTGGCGCAGCCCCATAGAGGGATTCCGTACGTCCAAATAGGTCGAAGTAGAGCTAGGTAGAGAAGTCTTTCATTGGTCAAGCTCAGTGTTGATCGGCGATGTAGGAGCCAGCGTAGTTTTCTGAGGCGTAAGTCACGCTAGACGCTTGGTATGGATATGAGCATAGTATGTGAGCCTTTCGTCGAGATGGAGTCCAAGGTATTTCACAGATGAGTGATAGGGCATTACCGTAGAATTAAAGTAGACTGGATTGTGTGTATGCGGCGGTCGCAGGGTGAAGGTAATGTTAGTTGATTTTTCACTGCTAACCAGAATCTTCCATCGTTGGCTCCAAGCAAAGAAAGTATCGAGCGAGCGTTGAAGCCCGGTTACTGTTATAAAGTAATCATCAGAAACTGAAAGGAAGGCCGTGTCGTCTGCAAAGGTATAGCCATGACAGCAGTGGAAGGCTCTGACCAAGCCTGTCATACGGGGCGCAAACATGGTCCCCAACACTCACCCAAGAGAACAAAATCAAAGCAACACCCAAAATAAGATGGAAAGATCGATACTCAATATACGATTAGTAGAAAAGATCCAAATCAATACCATCAAATCAAAAATAAGTTGGAGCCTAAACGCGCCACATGCAATTCGAAGGGTTAAACTGAACTGAGCAGGACATGTTGGCAGGATGTCTGACGATAGGTGGACATACTAATTAGGTGTTTGGCAACCGTTTAGGAAAAAGAAAAGAGGGCGAGAAAGACTCACCTGGCGCGACAACCTGGACCGGTTCTTAGGGAGCAGAAACAATTTCCATAGGGTAGCATGGGATAGATCGGAATGGAACAGATTGAGGGAGGTCCTCGCCCATTAACAGGGCTTAGCGGGCAGAATGGAGTTTGGCAAAAAGTCAATGATATCAATTTATTATATTGTAAATTTCACTATGTAAGGTAAATAAAACAAATGCTGAGCCACCTCCTACGGAGGTTTTGTCATTTGGATTCACTTTGGCAAAAGTCCTGTGTTCATCCCCTCGGTGGGGGGGGGGGGGCAGTAGTAGAAGCACGCAATGGTTTCTCGCCATAGACACTGAATGGATGGCAAGATCGTAGGCTGCGTCGGCGTCGAAATTGACATTAAAGTGGCTTTGATTTGACAGGTAAAATGACGTCTATTTAGTGGCTAGGTAATGGCGTCGATTCGACCGGAATTCTCATTTTGTAATCGACGTCTATTTAACGGCGATTTTCACCGTCAAATCGACTTTGATTTGACAGTAATTTTTGGCACCGTCAAAATACGCTCATTTCGACGTCAATTTGTTGGTGAATGAGCGTTCATTATGTTTCAAGTCAACCGTGTTTCAAAGCATCAAATCGATGTTGATTTTGCGTTAGAAGAAGAAATGATTCCGCGAGTAGAAGTCTGACTTTCTGCTATCTCGAACTGGTGAATTTTGAACTGTTTCTGGTCGTGGCACCCGTCGAGACTGAAAAGTAAATACAAAAAGCGAGCGTACGGTGAATCGTATATAGTTTTACTAGAGCGTGACGAGGTGTGGTTTTCGAGGGCTCTTTTCGAGGCACCCGGTCCTGAGCCCCCTGTGCGCGATCCAATCGATTAGCGAGAACGTGCAAACGTTAAGTGTATTATGTATGTGCTTAAGCAAAAACAGAACAAAAAAAAACGAATAAATTAACCATCGAAGCTGGAATTCGTCAAATGAGCGAACAATATAAAACGTTGCTGGCAGAGAGAATGAAAACGAGCGGATAATCTTCACGAATTCAATTACCCAGCACACAGCACTAACCTCGAGCAGAGGCAACGGCTAAAACCCTTTTATTATTCGGTTGTTTTCGATGTTTTTGCCGTTTTTTGCATCTCTTATTCAAAATTAACTTCTGTTGCGATTCTCTTTATTTAAATTTCACTAATTACGCGGCTACCTTTTCCCGCTTTTAATTACTCGCTTTTAGGGTCGCGATGTGGGGAGGCGAATTTGTGTACTCTATGCTGTTGGTTTAACTCACGGAGAAAAGGCGACCTCTCTGGTGGGCTACCTGAAGGGGAAAGCAGGGTGTTTTCTAAATTACCGAGAAATTCGACGGAATAAATGCTCTCATCGTGTTCGAATTAGCTATGTTACTTGATCGTTTCTCTGGGGGAGGGGGGCAATTGCGACGAGATATGGAGTTCAACTTTGAATTCGAGTCAGCAAATATAAAAAGAATCTATTTGATTTTCGGATTCGAATTTTGAAAAGACCTTGTTCTTTCAACCATTCAGGTTCAAAGTCATCAAGGCCATTCAATCCGAACTTTGAACTTGGTGAGCTACGTAGAACTGTCACTTTATATCTACTCTCTTTCACTCTTGTAGAGCCACGGTCGTATTCGCATGTCGGCGACTGAAGCGATCATGTTGCGTGGCTTCCTGGTAATGGCGTGCGGTGATTTTTCCCAGGAGGTAAGCGATAAGCGTAGAGGTGAAGTAAAAATCAGAATAAAACTATGAAAACATGCTATTACAAAACGGCATTGATGAGATTATTCAAATTGTCATTTTATATGAATTTCGTCGGCTTCGTGGCACAACTCACCAAGTCTTATGTAAAAAAACGTAGGACTTGGTGGGTTCTGCCACGAAGCCGACGATTTATACTTTTCTGTGACGAATAATAGACACAGGGACGTACCACCGAAGAGTTTTTCTTGGGGGGGCGGGGCAAAAATTGTGAAAGTCCTAACTGACTCAATTCAAAATTACTAAATATCAAAGCAAAAAAAAAAACTTTTGACTTGTTGGATTTTTCCAACTAATTCAACTCAAAATTCCCAAACATCACAGAAAAAAGAAACGACTTGTTGAATTTTTCCAACTTCGCTACTCAATTCCCAAGTATCAAAGCAAAAAAAAAAAAAAAAAAAAAAAAACTTTTGACTTGTTAGATTTTTCCAACTCTACTTGATTGAAGTTGTAAATTTTCCTAACTGCAGAGTAAAAAATTCTTACGAGGGGGAGGGGAAGTTGCCCTCCTCCCTATCGGTACGTCCCTGAATAGACATGGCCAACAAAACAGTTTTCTACCATCTTCACAACTGGTTAACCACAAGATGTTTTCATATTGCGATATGTGGGAATGTCTAGTAAAACTTTGAACTACCTCTCTTTTTCTCAGTTTTTATAAATGGTAATTCTGGTTTAGGCTTCCCACCATTAATAATTTCTAAAATTGCTTATTAAGAGTAAGTCGCGAAAACGGTTTTGCAATAAGATCGCAAGTACGCATTTTGTGGGCAAAGTAACACGGAGCATTCAAACATAACGCGTTGACTACTAGACGAACACGATCACGTTTCACTGTCAACCTCGAGGTTCATGTGTAGCTAACCCGAAGCAAGTCTGACTCAAAGCACTTCCAGAACGCAACCAAAGGCACAGGTTTCGTCGCGTTGAGCATGCTAGTGTGTTGGTAATTAATGTGAAGGCGGAGAGTAGTCATGCAACGTTACGTGCAGTATGGAGAAAAAACGTTACATCCGACGTATACCTCGCTGGCCTATACAAATATACAGGTACGAGAATTGCCAAACGCCAAACAGTATACATCTCCAATGAATTTATTATATAATTAAGCGTAAGCGTTGTAGGCGTCAATACAGTCGCTGTTCTGCCCAATATTTCATTATCTTTTATTTGTTACTAGTTGAAGTTGATATTCTATATAAAAACTTATTTTCTCGAGAATTTTCAGGGTAAGCGGCGCTTACCTTGCTTGCCTGGAATGCACGCCACTGAAACTTAGACATATCTTTGTGTACAACCGCTATGGACTGTAACGACTTCATCTTCACATATTATATTCTAGTTGAAGGATGGAACTACCGGTTGTCCCAAAAAACTGTGTCCCTTAATACATTTACAGTGGGATGAAGACCCTCTGGAAAACTGACCAGTAACTGACATCTTACCTTATGGGGCGAAAAAGAAATCGACGTCGATTGTATGCGTCAAAATGGTGTCCTGGGGAGATGCCGTGAACCGCCCAACTTTTCGCCGATCGCAAACACGAGTAAGAATGCGGATGAGAATGTCACCGAGTCTCGAAAGTTCGACTATACATTGTTCATCTCGAGCCCAATAGTTTATTATTAATTACAAGTAACTGTGCGATAGTGTCGAAGAAATTTCACTCGAAACTCGAGTACAGAACACCGACAAAACTCCCGGCGAATTTAACGACCAACTCCGGCACTCAGCGAATTTTTTCTCTCCCTTCGAGAGTGCCGACTTGAATCGACGTTTTTGATAATGTCTACGGAGTGAGCGATTCTCGGCGCCAAAATCGACAACCCGGATGGGAGGGGAGGGTGCACTTGTTTCTCCTTTTTTTTGTATATTCGACTGAAAAGTAATTACGTTTAGATTTTACACGATTTTAATGTATTCATCGCGTCTTTTTAAGCCGCTCGAAAAAAACTATCATTCACGTTCGTAAGATTTTCGGCCGGAGAAAAAAAGCGGGATATTTATTATCCGCTTTATACGGCAACGTTCTCATCAATTTTCCTTCTCCATTTATCAACCTGTTTATTTTTCCTCGATTAGCTTGTAAATTTGGCTGTTCGTTTTCATTATATTATTTCGTTCGCTCCTCAATTTTGACGCGAACGTGCAAAAGAGCATTTCTGACCTCTTTTCAGAATACGATGATGGCTCGTGCTCTAGGGTATCTCGGGGAAAAACTGCTGCACATTAACATCAGCTAGTGAATATGCTGGTGGGCTGGATAGTGTGCTTGGAGTATGAAAAAAAAGGTTATTCTGAGGAAGAGGTCTTCCTGGAGGGGGGGGGGGGGTAAAAACGTCCCAACTGACTTAACTCAGAATTCCCAAGTATCAAAGCAAAAGAAAAAAAAAAACCTTTTGACTTGTAGGATTTTCCCAACTTCGCCTGACTGAAATGGTAAATTTTCTCAACTGTTGAGTAAACAAATCCTACAGGGGGGAGTTGCCCACCCCACCCTATCGGTACGTCCCTGATGACCAGTCTTCACACGTTCTGCGGATTCAACCTTCTGTTGTGATTAACTCATTGTGTATAAAATTCTACATTTACTGTTCATACAATTCAAATTATCAGTTCAGGGTTAATGTGCACTGCTATCTTTCTAACTCATTGTGTATAAAATTCTATATTTACTGTTCATACAATTCAAATTATCAGTTCAGGATTAATGTGCACTGCTGTCTTTCTTTACTGCTCTGTTATGCTCTTCTAATGTTCTCCGGTTACTGTGCTAATATGCTTTCTTAATGTGCCGATAAATCGCACCCTTTACAAATATGTGTACGTCCGCATGATGAAGAATCAAAAGGTCGATATAGAGGCAAGACTAGGGCATGAAACAAAAGGAAATTCGTTTCAAATGCGGTAAGGGCAAGTCCCGCTGTAAAACCATACTTTCTACACATATGTGAAATTGGTGGGTCTGAGAAAACAAAATCTCGAGAGGAAAAATCTTTTAAAATTCAAAAAAGGGGAGAAAAAAATAAATACACTTGATTTTTGTTGAATATGAAAGGATATAAGCTGGATGATGAATATAAGCGATGGCTGTAAGCAAAGGTTGTCAATACAGTTTTGTTCTACTGCAAATGAATTATTTCTAAGCACTTATGATACACAACTTGTCGCACTGAAAGTCATCCTATTTCGTAATTGGAGAAAGGTTCGAAGAAGGCAACCAACGAAAAATCAAAGAGCAATGTTTATGAGAATAAACGACTGTACCTATCCTAGCTGATATTTTTGACCTACCTACATCACTTCAAATGGTATCACCAGGTAATAAGATCGAACACCGTGGTCCTTTTGGATTCGTTAGACGTACTTACAATTTTCAGTCTTCAAAACCAAGATGCCAAGGCACTTGTATTATTAAATTTTTTTAATTTCCAACTTATATAGCCCATTAGCTATGTAAATATTGGTGTTGACATCGAGAGACGATTCTTGAAAACCACCAACACGTCTACTGAAATCCTTCGCTCATAAAACTAAGCCTACATCTCTGTTGAGTAAGATTCGTCTCAGAATCCCTACTTTTTAAAAATACGACAAATTTTTCTTACTTTAGAATAAAACTCCGTCGAGTGTTTCACTCTTCATTAGAGGACGCCGTCTTCCTTTACTCCTCGTGTACACCTTTTCACCAGTGCTCATTTTTCTAACTTCCATACGCGGTAAATTCTCGGTTTAATTTTAACTACACAGTTATTTGAACTTCAGTTCTTTTATATACTTCCTTCCGCCGAGTAAATAGCCGCTGAGTCTCCGAACTGCTATGTATATTAATTACATTGGACTTGATGAAAAATGCGTTTCCAAGTCGCTGACTGTGTCGATTTTTAGACCGTATTTAAGCTCGAAAGCCCAGGTGAATAAAATTAATTAAATCGCTCGACGGTATTTAATTTTGCCGAAATTCGCCATTCACAGCCGAAAAGAAACAACGCAAACAAATTACCTTCATAAAACATTACCTAATGAAATTAGGCGTCTCAACAGGGAAAATAACTCGCCACCGGACCCACCTGTAAATAGCAAAATATAGTGTAAACAAAATGGAATCACATTATGAAACTACCGTTAACCTATTCGCGAACGTTTTCCTCAAATCGGTTGTGCGACAATGTGCTGAGCTTTTTAAACAAATGAAGTTAACATTATACAATCGTTCCGATGTTTCTTTTTTTTTGTTTGCTTGTTGTTTTAATGCATACCAAATTTATTAGACAAACGAAGTTAACTTTATTTAACTTCTCTGGAGTTCATGTGTTTGTTTTTGTACAAACAAAGGTGACCTTATCTGTTTTTAGGCAAACGAGAAGTGTAGCAGTGCTATTATATCGAAAATCACCGACGTAAGAACGGGGTGGGGATTGTCAGGTTAAAACCCCCCAGCCTGTCAAAAAGAGCATTTCCCCCATGACTGAGACCTTCCTACCCTGATGTTGAAAACGATACCTAAATGTATAATTATTTTTGAATAACTGATAACTGAAAGGAGCTGATAACATATCCGTAACTGTTGATTGATTGAATCAAATACGGAATGAATGAAATATCATAACATTTACCTTAACTGTTAACAATATGAATCAAATACTATCAAATAACAAATGAATGAAATACTTACTTAGCATATTAATTAATGTAGAAATCAATTAACGTAACAATGGTTATTAATTTAATTGAAGGTGTCTCGTATTACGTGACTCCTTTCCCTTCAACCGGGTAAGCAGGCAAGTTATCCTGACGACGTGTAGATATGTTTACCTAATCTTACATTTGAAGGAAGAATGATACGGACATTTCGCCATATGCTCCACCAAGTGAAATAAATAAGTCTCTCTGGTCACTGATACGATACTCGAAAGGGTAGTGGGTGTGGTGTCTGGGGAGCCACATTGGCATGCGGGCATCGCAATATGCCCCACTTAATGAAAAAAAACAAAAAAAACAAACAAACCGATATATAAAGAAATTATGTACAGCATTAATGGATTTCTTCCCTCTCAGCATTACTAATGGATAAAACTGGTGGAACATTTTGGTAATAATAGAAGACAGTTACGGCAGCGGTTGAAAAGAAAATTACCACGGTTTGAACAACAGGCGTTTACAAAATTGATCCCTGTTAGAAACTACAACAATAACTTATATCTTTTTTCAATGTTCCATAAACATTGTTCTCTGGACTCAGTGATACGCTTTTTCAAAATGATCTGCGGCCTCACTTCTGTCTCACCTATTTTCATTTCCAAAGCAAGAAAATTTATTAGCGATTTTGATCGAAATCCAGTCGCTTGCTTAATCATTTATAAATTGAGCATTTTTTTTTGTCATTAAAAAATGTTGATGACTTTCGCTAAAAATTCGTGATGGTGCTACCAGCTGCATGACGCCTCGCATATTTCTCATGGAATTGAAGTTGCTCATCCACTGGCCTAAATAGTGAATCAAACAAATATTTTGATCCTAAAAAATATATTTTGATTTTGTGGGTATTTTCTATAGCAAAGCTACCATCCCTTTCAATTTTTTCGCAAACTGTAATATTACCACCTTGAGCTGTTTCACAGCGTAAAGTAGTCTCGATTTATAATCTGTTCTAATACTTTAATGCAATTAGCATCAATGCTATAGAAAAATTTGGAAAAAAGTAAAAATAAATAAATAAAATAAATTGAGTTTTGAAAACCAAAAAATTTTTGTTCAAACTTTGAATTTTGGCGAGTGCACACGCGGGTAGGGCATATTTCTATTCCCCCTGCCCTTCTGGCCACACAGGGGGTGAACTCTGAAAGATGATGACTCCACGCATAAGCAAAAATTCGTTCCTTTCTCTTTTTGGACCTGTAAGGCAGTCTAAAAAAATTACTCCTTTGATTTTCGAAAGAAAAAAAAAAAAAAAATTCTGCACCACAAGGGGAAAAGTCAAGCTTTCGGTCATGGTCTTTGATACAGAATTCTCTATAAATGTCAATTTTATCATAGTAACTTGATTTTTGCATCGATCAACTCCACAGAAGCCCGCATATTGAACTATTTTTCTAAGGGGAGCTATTTGGGGAGAATTGCAAATTTCAGGTCCAAAAATCCAGAAGGAGGCAAAAAAAGTTATTGATCATTTTGCTAATGGACGAACCATCAGCTCGGAACTACCCCCGTGCCACAATGCTACACCTGTCTGATTCAATACTAAATATTCGACTAAAATTTCGTGTCAAAAAAGTTTGTTTCATGTGTGTCAACTGGATTCTTAGTTTTATGACAGCCCTCTCAATATTTTAGTCGGTAATTTCAGCGGTATCGTCGTCTGTTATAGGAAACGAGGACGAGCCATTATGCTTTCATTTTTTCGCGCGTATTCATCGAAGTATTTACCATCACAAATTTCTAAAATATAAGCAACATAAAAGACATCAATTTTTTTATTTTCCTTTCCATCCAACTTAACTTTGACCAAGATGAAAGAGCCAACTTCGATCTTTCCCCCTTCTTCTTCACTTGCAAAAGACTCAAAGTCACCGTCTCCATTCATAAGAGCGAGGGGTTCGTCCGGATCATCAGAACAAGAATCAGATGCATTCACACAACGCACGGGCACTCTCGGTATCTTTAATTTCTTGCGTTCTCCAATTTTTCTTCTTTCTTGTTGAGACGGATTCTCTTCCTTTCTTCCTTTTCCTTTTCTTTTTTCTCTTTCTCAAATTCTTTCTTCTTGTGATACTTCCGCCATTCCTCGCTACAGATCGAACAAGCAGGTCGCTTTGTGACCTAGTAATAGGTCGCCCTTTCAGCTGAAGTCTGGGCCGCTATTCCACTAATCAACTTCGACCAAAAAGTACAATCGCATTTCGACGCTGTTAAGCGTAAGGGAACCAACCAGCAAAATCTGTTTTTTGAGAATACGTGATTCTAAGTTCAAGAGACATGTAGAAACTATATGACATTGCTTTTACTGATAAGCTTTGATCAATGTCAGTACACATTTTTGAATCGGGGGCCCAATTCTGAAAAATTCTACTTTTTACCCACTTTCCAACGATACTAATAACTCATTTTGTTTATAAAAATGTCAGCTGATTCACGCCGACCCTAATTTCAGCAAGAATCATACACAATATTACAAACCTCACAAAATGAACTCCTTTCATCGATTCCTTATGTTGATACCTCGTCACTTTTGGTGAGACTGTAAGCACGATATAAAACCATCTTCCTAGTTGTTTCTTTTACGCACAATTACGTTCACTTTTACATTTAAAACCACAAGAGCAACTGTTGAAAGCAAACGCGATTCATTCTCGTGTATCTCGAACGTCAGTTGATAAGAAAAAGAGCCAATGGAAGACATTACAAACCACTGACGTCACCAATGTTGCGTCGCGTAGAACTATTTTTTCCATTGTATAAGGCTCGGCTAGGCAGTCTTTCTTTTACCTTTCTTCCTGGTTTCTTAGGGACCAGAGGCTACGTGCGAAACAGAAATTAACACTGTCAATCAATCGTTCCAGACAGACAGCAAACCCACATTGCTTCAGCTCTACCAACCACTGTATTAAAAATTTTTTCCTATTCCGAGGATAACACTGTGCCCGGACCCATTAGTGTACAAAGAGAGACTTCTATAAGATCCTTTTTGATTTACATAACGCTGCAGCGTTGAGCGTGAAATGTCGCACTTCACAGAAACTGGTAACATTTTAGCTCAATGCTGAATTTCCTTGAGGGTTTCTCCACTTTTTCGTCTTCATACCTTTTGAAAGTTTTCACAACAACCATATGAGATTACAGTCATCTTTTTTCAAAAGAATTTTTTTCGCTCATAATCAATTTTCTGGGGGTTTCAGGTCAGCCAATCCAGAAAACAGTCATCTGGTATAGCCGGTGGGGCCACTTGTCTTCTTCAAATCTTTAAATCGATAAAAGAATTCCAAATTAGCTATTATTGGAGGTGACAATGGGGTCCTTTACCTTACAGTAATAAGATGACGGTTATGCGCTGTAGTGACCGCTAACCCCCCACCCTAAGATTGAGACCCGCACACTGGTGGTGACAGTAATTACATCACTGAAATGGTAGTCTCATTCATTTTATCTTATTCTTACATGGACGCTGTTAAGCAAAACTTAGGCCTTTTTTTGGAGGCGATGTATACATGTACATTTTACGTTCAAAGTAATTGTACAATCGACAAATTGTCGTACGATGTGCAAAGTGAATGGCTCTTTTTTTCATGACTCCTGCTTCTTTTTTCTCCCTCGATCGGTGAGGCAAGACATCAGTTGAATTGCAGTTTATGTTTAGCTCTCTCAGAGAGATCAATACACGCGTTTTCTCGACACTCTCTCGTTTCTTTGATTTCAAATAAGGCCTTCGCTCCGGTCCAGACTACTTCCCTCTCGCAAAACTCGAAAGGCAAATAGTGTTGCCGAGTGTCTCAGATTTCACCCCCTGATTATGCACCGGTCCTTTCGAGTCTTAGGGCCTATTTGGACCTATTTTAATGGGCATTCACTTTGCCATTAAATACTCAATCTCATATCATTACGATCCCCGGAACCTTGATCCGAGCGCTGGACTTGAATGCAAATATCAAATTCATCTTCCCTCATCATCGATTTCAGGACAGTATGGGCCTAACTGTTAGCTGTTCCATGTACAATGTCCGAACGTGTCGGATCAGATAATATTCTACAGTGAGACAACAATGCATTGTTTATTTTTATATCGGGAATAAAAAAATATTTCATTGAAATTGAGGAGAGAAAGAAGTAAAAACTTGAATTGGATGGCCGGCGAGTCCAAATACAAATAAATACGAAAATAAAAGCGAGCGCGCCGCTTTAAACATGAAATGAAAAAAGCTCGTAAATTTGCGAAACTTTTCCCGCGCACGGTTTCGGCCAAAAAAATATTTTTCCCACGTTAATAACGGCAGTTGGCAGTCGTCTTGTTATGTACGAAAACTTGACGAGAATTTCGTTTTTAAGTGTTTCGACTCCAGCGCGGTTTATTTGAAAAAGGGGAAAAAATATAAACGAGGTACAATAACACTAAATCGCAATTACAACCACTTTTGGATCCCAGAATGGTCAATATTTTGGAAATATTTAGCCCTCGTAGGAAGAAATAAAAATAACGAACAGAAAGTTCACTGTCCTTATTTCATTTGCGCACAAAATGCGAGTTTCAGAATAAATTTCCGAGTTCTTCAAATGAAATGATCTGCACCGATATTCAACGTATGCACGCATTTCGAAAAAGTTAGAGAAGTGAAATAGAATTTCTCCATTCGACTTCGAGCTCAACTTTCTATATTTCAGGAAACTCGAACGGGTGTAGGTATTTTAGGAAGAGCAAACAATCTCGCCTGTCTTGTGAGAAGAAATTCAAGAAATTCGTATACTCGCTTACGGGATATAACCAGTGCTCGGTTTAATATTCGGGAGAACTTTCGCTTGATTTTGAGGGGCTGGCCGGGACGCCCATACAGGTATACTAATTCTGGAAAATATGAATAGATTCTTTCAGGCGTAATTTCAAGGAGAAAAGCAACCGCGGTTCCACGGTATATATGTTATTCCTCTTGAGTGATTCGGGAAACGTATTCTTATTTACTTAGAATGTACATAATAGGTGTCTACGTCTATCTATCTATACTACTTATAAGATCGATAGAGAATCAGGGAAAGAGAAGAGTGCGTAATAAGTCATCTATACGGCTCAAAGGCAAGAAATGCGCATTTTTTTTTTTTTTTTTACAAAACCTAGATCTACATGTATGTTATTGTTCTCCATTTGTAACGTCTTTTTGTACATCATTCTATCAAATGTTTTTCGGATGACTGGCAAATTTGCTATATTAACATTTGTGCCGATTGTATTTGTATGATAAATAAATGCGTACCGAATGAACATTGTTATTTTTAACAACGTAAAAGTCTTCGAACTAATTAATTTCCGGTTGAAAAGCGATTTTGATCTGTGCTCACCAACATTCTCCATTTACTTGTACTGTAAATTTAGAAACATAACGCGCAGCATGAACTGATGCAGGAAACAGGTGATTTTTGTGTTACACATTAGTCAACCCTGTTTTCCCCATATTTTCTCTGTCCAACCAGGTGCAGTTCTCCTTCTGAAAAAAACTGCACAGTTGCAATATGTGGTACAATTTCAATTTTTTGGACTCAATTTGCTCCGTAAGATTTTTGAATGTAAAGTTGTGATACATGGTAACACTGATTGCACTGTTCGTTTTATTTCGGTGTATTCTAAAAGTTGATGGGAAGGTGGTTTTGGGAAAATGGTCAAGAACCAGTCTCATCCATACATGAATAATATGTCTTATAGCTACAGAACACGTTCAAGAGTTCAGTCAAGGATGTCATCGTAATAAAATTCTCTGTGTTAACCGTCCGTTCTCAGGATCAGTCGGTATTTTCCCGCGTCGGTCGGTCGAAACGTGGTGAAACGAATGACCGCGTAAAGAGGAATACGCAACTAAGTCACAATGGTAACGTTTTTCTGCGGAATTTTTCTCTTGTGCGCGCCGAGCCCTTAGACACATTCATGTCAAGAAGAAGAAGAAGAACGTGGTTTCGAAAAGATCAGGTACATGATGTATAGGAATGCAGAAGACAAAAGACGTCTTTAAGAGATTCGCATCGTGCTACGAAGAAGATAGCCACTAGCCAGGCAGAATTTTTCATTTATTGAAGAGATTAATTTAATATATAAAGACAAGTCTCGATTTTTCCTCATTGGTGTTCTCAGGTCTTACTGAATGAAATCTTTTAAGAAATGTCTCAAATGGAAGTAAGTATTCGCTAGCAGGTTTATGGCGTGAAAATTTTTCGATAACTGTGACGTAAAATGTACCGACTTTCCAATGTGCTTACGTTACCTAAGTAAGTGAAGGGGAACCAAGGGTAACTGACCGGTTTCTGGGTAATCTGAGGGCAACTGAACGCTGTTAAGCGTAAGGGAACCAACCAGCAAATCTGTTTTTTGAGAACACGTGATTCGAAGTTCAAGAGTGTGGAAACTATATGACATAGCGTTTACTGATAAGTTTTTTTTAAACGTGAGTGCACATTTTTGAATCGGGGTCCAATTTTGAAAAATTCTACTTTTTACGCTCTTTCCAACGATACTAGTAACTCATTTTCTTTACAAATGTTAGTTGGTTCCCTCTTGCTGAACAGCGTTCAACTAGCAAAATCCGCTTTTTGAGAATACGTGATTCGAAATTCAAGAGCCATGTAGAAATTAAATGACATAGCGTTTACTGATAAGCTTTTTTCAACGTGAGTGCACATTTCTGAATCGGGGCCGAATTCTGAAAAATTCTACTTTTTATGCTCTTTCCAACGATACTAATAACTCATTTTGCTTACAACTGTTGGTTGGTTCCCTTACGCTTCACAGCGTCCAACTGAGAGTTGCAAATGGGTAATTTTTCCGAGGATAATTAGGGTAACTGCTTGCGCATCGGGTTGGGAGACAGATATACCAAGTTCAAAACTCAGTTCATACTGCGTTTTTTTTTACTATCGATCCTTTATTTTACAAATACTTTTCTGCTTCGTTTTTCATTTATTGAAGAGATTAAAGAGATGCATGTAGATGTTTCATGTTGCGTTTTTTTACTATCCAACTTTTATTTTAAAAATACTACTTTTTTTTACTTCATCTGATTGGGACTGTGCAAATTGTAGAAGCGCTAGCGTCGTATCTTTTAATGCGTTTGTTATACAATGATGAAGAGAACATATTATAGCGCTACCTGTGACACAAACTGTTATCAAAGCCGTTATCTTTAATGTTTTTGAAAGCCTCTGACTGGGACTGTGCAAATTGTAGAAGCACTAGCGTCGAATCTTTTAGCGGGTTTGTTTTATAATCAAACTTTTATTTTACAAATACTTTTTGCTTCATTTTTCATTTATTGAAGGTGAGTGCACATTTTTGAATCGGGGGCCCAATTCTGAAAAATTCTACTTTTTACGCTCTTTCCAACGATACTAATAACTTATTTTGTTTACAAATGTTGTTTGGTTTCTTTTTGCTGAATAGCATCCATTTATTATTATTGAAACAGGGCGTGACAATGAGCAAAAGTACCCTCAGTACTCCTATTGAGGACGTGAAATGTACAGGATAATTCGATCACTTCTCATTTTGGAGATAGAGAAGATTGAGTAATCCGATTTAATTTCCAAAGATTACAAAGCTTACACATTTATGAAAAAACAATTTCATGCTTCATTTTCTTTACTTAAAGAAATGATCAAAACGTATAGTATAAGCCTGTTTATTTCTATATGGGAATTTACATGTCATTTCGTTTCATACCAGGGGCGTAGCTACGGGGGGGTCTGACCCCCCCCCCCCTAGCATTGACCGATAATGTGAAAAAATTCAAATATATTCTGGTAATAGTAAGTATTACACCTGTAATGTTGTAAAAGTGAAACCCCCCCCCCCTTCATACCAAGTCTAGCTACGCCACTGTTTCATACTATTGCATATATTAGGGCAAAAGTACCTTCAGAACTTCTATTGAGGACGTGAAATGTACAGGATAATTCGATCATTTCTCATTTTGGAGATAGAAAAGAATGGGTAATTCTATTTAATTTCCAAAGATTACAAAACTTACACAATTATGAAAAAACAATTTCATACTCCATTTTCTTTCTTTTTCCCAGTCAATTACCCTCTAGTTACCTGCGGAAAAGTTACCTATTTGCAATCCTCAGTCCCCCCCCCCCCAGAATACCCAGAAACCCATCAGTTACCATTAGTTCCCATTTAATTACCCGGGTAACTGGCGGGATTTTGCGCATCCCGATACGCAATCAGTTACCCTCAGATTACCTAGAAACCCGTCTGTTACCCTTGGTTCCCTTTTAGTTATCCGGGTAACTCGTGGGATTTTAGGCATTTGGACAATGATTCTCGATGCGGAGGACTTTACCCTCCTAACACCTGTATTGTACAATCTATCTGTGAATACACATGGAGTGCTATATCCATTGTACTGAAATTGACAGGAGTGGGAGAAGAAGTCTTCAGTTGCGTATTACTCCTATCATACTAATCATATGTGATTGTCACATCATGCTCATGTAAATCTAATGTTTTGCCTGCATCAAAATTCAGTGTTGCATATAATAGAGAGTGAAATTTCCTTTCCAATCATACAAATAACTCATTTCTCCCCAAAACTGGATATACATATAGTTTGTTCCAAATAAGAGACTCCTTAACAGAAAGAGAGCATCACACTGAACGCGCTTTGTGTGTTGTGACGTATCCCCTCTCCTCAGTTATTACGATCGCAAAAACACGATGAAACATTTAAAAATTACTCATAAAAGTAACTTAGCACAGTATAATGAATACGATATAACAAGTGAATTTCCTTCTGCACATGTGTCAGTGCGCTTCAGTAGCCTCAGTGTGAACATTTTCTGTTTCCTCTCCGTCGAATCGTGCAGTGACGTCATTCTGTTAAGGAGTCTCTTATTTGGAACAGATTTTACTCTAAGGTATCAATCATTTATTTATTCGATGAATACGAAAATCAACGCTTTTCGACATTCATGCTTCGAGTCTGAGAGTGAACCGCGCACAAGCAACGAAAATGACGCTCTTGCCCGTCGAATGTGAACAGTTACTCTTCCCTCACCCACCAGGCTGGCATGCTCACGATTTGTCTCCTTTCTCTCTTGTTGAACGGACTATAGTCGTCCATTCTCGGCTTTGCTCTCAGTATTCTCCGTGTTGGCTGGCCAACATGATGGAATGAATGACCGTGAAAAGAGGAATACGCGACTACATCACAATAGTAACGTTTTTCTGCATAAGGTTTAGTTGTCTATTCTTGGCTTTGCACGGTATTGTCCGGGTCGTCCCACCAACATGATAGAAAGAATGACTGGGTAAAGAGAAATACCCAACACAATGGTAACGTTTTTCTGTGGAAGGGTTTTTTGCGGAGTATTTTCTGCGGAACGTTTAGTTGTCCATTCTTGGCTTTGCTTGTTATTTTCCATGTTGGTCGGCCAACATGATGGAACGAATGACTGTGTGAAGAGGCATATGCGACTACATCACAATAGTAACGTTTTTTCTGCGGAAAGTTTAGTCGTCCATTCTTGGCTTTGCTCGGTATTCTCCATGTCGTCCCACCAACATGATAGAACAAATGACTGGGTAAAGAGGAATATCCAACACTATGGTAACGTTTTTCTGTGGAAGGGTTTTTTGCGGAGTATTTTCTGCGGAACGTTTAGTCGTCCTCTTTGCTCGGTATTCTCCGTGTTGACCAGCCAACATGATGGAATGAATGGCAGTGTAAACAGGAATACGCGACTACATTACAAATGGTAACGTTTTTCTGCGGAAGGATTTTTGCGGAGTATGTTCTGCGAAACTTTAGGCGTCTATTCTCGGCATTGCTCGGTATTATCTGTGTCGGCCGGCCGACATGAAGGAACTAATGACTGTGTAAAAAGGAATACGCAACTACATCTTTTTCTGCGGAATGTTTTATGCAAAGTATTTTCTGCGGCACATTTTTTGTGCAGATGTTTTTTTTTTTTGGAACGTTTTCCCCGGAATTTTTTTCTTTTGCGCGGTGAGCCATTCAGGCAGAATTCGTTCATCTTTGTACTTGTTTTCACATTGTAATTTCTCCCACCCGTTACGTTCAGTGGGGCATTTTCCCCAACTACCTCTCTGCATCAGCCGTGCTGCCAAGATACACCGCAGATAAACAATTACATTGAAGAAAGCGGAGCCTAGGTTCGGACATTATGCGGACATCCACGATCAATCTTCACCAAAACGGCCGATGGAAACGTCCGAAGACAAACGAGCTCGAAGGACCCGCACACGTCCAACGCCGTAACTCAATTCAGAGAGGATCGATGAAACTTATACGTAAGTTATAACCTTATATATGAAAAGAAGCGACCCTCTGCGAAAAGAACGTATAATTCATTTTCGATATACAGGAGAGTGCGACGAACAAAAAAAAAAGCGAATCAGAAATCACGAAGACAAATCTAGAGTCGGCAGCTCGGCACGTCAAAAACACAAACAAATTAACGCCAAGGTGCAGATCATCTCGAGTCTGTGCTGCCGTTTCTTTCATTTCTTTCTCGACGTCTTCTCGCTTCGCCTCGAGCTTGTTTCTCGTCTCCTGATCCGCGAGAATCGCTTTCGCAATTTACGAAAAATTCGCTCGCGCTCGCTATCGCCAAGCTGACAGACTCCGCCGAATTCGCCCTTCCGACTGCTCGCCGAGCAGCCCGCCATAACGATACACACGTCAACGCAAACTGCAGCGATTTTTTTCAAACGACGTTTCACTTCTCCCGAAATAAAATTCCCCGCTCGATTTCGCGCGTCCATTTTGATTGATTGCTTCGAAATTCGAATCACAATCGCGCCTCCAAATGAGCGTGCGAAGAAAATTGATTCCGACGTCGCCCGCACCGAACAATACATTTTCCTTTTCAGCTCCTCGCGCTGATTTATAATTATTATTCGCGGCCGCGAGTAAGATCGTTTCGGTTTCTAAGCCAGCCGCGCACCGAAAGACAAGAGTGTGGAGCAGTTGGCAGCCCCATGCGAGGATGGATGCGGGTTCTCTTGTACGAACAGTCGTCTAGTAACTCAAAAGCTCAACTCGAGGGTTTATACTTTATACCTAGCACCAACTTCGAGGTCATTATTCATTCATGCTGTTTCACTTACCGCAGCGTGAATTAGAACTTTTTCCTTCTTTATATAGATTTCGTTTTTCCTTACAACTTGCGGCTGACAAAAGGGGACCTAATCCCGGCGTCGATTTGAGCGACTTTTTCGGGCGATCTCTCTTGTAGTCCAGCAGTTACAGCACGATTATATTTGAGTGGAGAGACGGCCAGCTGGAGGAGTGGAAACGACAATTCGGACTTCGGGGAAGAAACTTCCTTCCTTTCTACTCCTAAGTGAGATACTATAGTGGATAGGCTAACCATTCGTCATGTCCATCATTAGAAACATTACATCATTATTATTGTCACGGTTGAATCGGAGATGCCTTTTAGAGTTAGTAGATTTTGCTAAATCCACGTAATTAAAGTCAGTGCCATTGCGGTTGAACCTCTCTGCCACTATTAGCTTGTATTGTGACAGATGATCTCTCCCGTTTGCTAACATCGAGGCAGAGGGCACCCTCCTATCAGCTGAAATTCTGGAAATTTCTGTATCAGCCGGCCGCT
Organism: Acanthococcus lagerstroemiae; assembly: GCA_031841125.1. Classification (NCBI taxonomy): domain Eukaryota; kingdom Metazoa; phylum Arthropoda; class Insecta; order Hemiptera; family Eriococcidae; genus Acanthococcus; species Acanthococcus lagerstroemiae. Next base: position 49,506,186 of record CM063113.1, read on the forward strand.
TTGAAATTTCACATAAATATATACCTTTCGTGCGCGCAGCTTTTACGAGCCCCGTTATCTTTCCCAGCTATCCTTCAAATTTTCGAACAATCCGACAACTCGGCGTTTCGAGAAGATAAACTTTTTTTGATGTGCCATACCTCATGTGGCCTCATCCATCATCTCTTTGAAACCTGTCGTCCAAAACCGAGAGACACATCGTATTCTGAAGCTGACTGCTGAAATTCCACGAGGGTGAGGCAAATTATCAGTTTACTGATCACACAAAAGGGAATTCTGATTTTCTTTGTAATATGTTATTTAGTGTATGAGCTAGTCCTGCGTTTGTTTCTGTCCAATACTATGAATGTATTTCGAAAATCTAAAATCTCGGCATCAAACAACTCTACAGCAACAACCAACAAGTAACGTATTGACGGCTTGTTCATCAGTCACGACTTACATACGTCAGCTCATGAAATAAACTTAAGAACTGTAATTTGAAGACTGTAGCTGGCAAATACAGCTGATTGATCTTGTTGACAGAGGATCATTCACTTCGAGACATGCTGTATATAATAACTTTTTCTTTTCTTGCGCATTTTATTGTATTTGAAGCAGAACAACAACGAGCTTAACAGTCAAATTTGACTTATTTGATAATTGTCAGATGAGTAAAACGAGGCAAGTAATTCAGCGGGAAACAACTGGGGGACAAAAGTGTAATTAAATTAATTTGTTTTCAATCTCATATTCAGAAGGGTATTTTGATGTCGCCCTAACTTTTCTGCCCTGATTTTGGCTGGTAAACTAGGTCTGTATCTAGTACCTATATAGGTATGCTGTTCTTTTCTGTTTTCTACAGCAACGCTGCTGCACCTATGTTGACTGTTTTCATTAGGGGCGAAGTGGGACCAGACAGGCCACCGAGAAGACCAGTTTTGCAGGCTGCCACCGCAACATCCGTAGGCCAATACCCCTCTCACGCCCTGACCACGGGAGAAAGTTTAAAAAATAACATCATTGTTTGGTATGGTTTCGAACGAAAAATCGTGCGTGGAAAAAGGACTAAAAACATGCTCCTCGGCGAAGGTAGGTATATTGAAAGATTGTACAATGGTCAAAACATGAGGAATAAAAAGTGACTACTCCTTAACAAAGAAAATAAATTTTAAAATATTATAATAATAATTATACTTACATAAACGAAGGGTAAAGAATCAAAACTCACATTTGCCGGTTCACTTCGAGGGCGCAAATAGGCAAACTATTATACACAGATGCAGGAATATCTTTGCTGCGCCTGTGAACGTGGAGTATGTTATGCATATCGCACATTCACAGGTGCAGCAAAGATATTTTTGCACCCGTGTACAATATTTTGCCCGTTTGCGCCCTTGAAGTCAAACGGCAAATGTGAGTTTTGATTCTTTACCCTTCATAGGTTTGGATGCAGGTGAGCGAACGCAACAGAAAGAAAGGAAGAACAAGACGAAGGAAAGGAATGATGTTGTGTAAAGGTGAAAGGACAAAAGAATAGAGGATGGTATAGGTAGCTCTGAAATGGAAATAACATGAAATGCGTCCGTACGCATAAACAATCATGACTGTCATTTTTTTATATATATATTTTTTTACTTTACCCGCACACGCTCACTTAGTCCCCCCCCCACACACACACACCAAAATTGCATTGGGGGAAGGTACAATAACCAGGGTGGGGGTAATGTATGGATTGTTGGCAGTGAATTGTAGGAAAAGGTACGGGATAGTGCCCCTTCAAAATGGTAAGGTAAGTGCAGTGACGATTTTGGAACAGGGATGTAGTTAGAAGGGTTAAAGAGATACTCATAGGCAGGAAGATTAGGGTTGTGTGCTGTCGTCGCGAGATGTTTGGTTGCGTTCGGCAGTAAGAGAGAGGAGTATTTCCAGCATCGGCACACATACTCAAAGCTTCCAGAATTGTTCGAGGTTATCTGCAAATTAAAATTATTACACAATGCTCTAAACAGAATTTTTCCGACTCCTTCAGACTTATACAAAACTTCTTAAGACTCGCTAAGAAGAGTTGTAAAATGGGTACTTCCAACATTTTCCCGGTTTGGGAGAGGAGGATATATCTTCATAGACTTTTAAAGTTTTGTCAAGCGTACTTTATTATTCAAGGCTCGTTCAGAATAGTCCCAGATTATTTCTATAGTTTTTTCAGATTCTTTCAGACTTTTCCGAGACTCTTACAGCCCTATTTAAGACTTCTTACGACTTGACTATACACTGACACAAATAAGTTTAGAACAACCGAAAGAATCTCAAAAAATACTGAACCCTCCTCTACAAGCATTTAACTAGGTTAGAAGAGTTTCAAAAATCTCAATGACGGGATAGTCTCAAAAAGTTTCAGTCATATTTGTAAGAGTCCTAAAGAAGTCTTGAAAAATCTAAAGCAGGATTTAAAAAATCTTGTGGAATCTCGAAGAATCTTAAACCCGTCGGGATGATTTTCAAAGTATCTTGAATAAGAATGAAAAAGTCCTAATAAGTACTAATAACGTTGAGAATAGTCAGAGACGAAACTTGACTTTCAGTTTGGGAGAGGGAGTGTGGAGAAGAATAATTTGCCTACAAATATATTTTGAAAACTAAAAATTAACCTACAAAATTTGTAAAATTTTGAAAATTTACTGGTTTTTAATTGAAAAAAAAGTGAATAACAAACAAACGTTCTTAAAAAATGAAAAATTCAAATGAACAGTTTCAAAATTTACCAACTGCCAAATTATTGGGGGGGGGGGGGGTACCAACCCCTCCCTCCTAGTTTCGCCCCAGAGAATAGTTTTTAAAAATCTCAATAAAGCCAGCAACAGTCTTGAAACTAATCTCAAGATCCTTAAAAATGATAAAAACATGTTCAGATCTTGAAAAATTTTGAACAAAATTTAAGAAACTTAAAAGAGTCTCCAAGAGCTCTAAATCCATCCACCTGAATGTTAAAAAATTTAAACAAATCTAAGAGTGTCTGAAACAGGTGACATACGAGCAGTAATGAAAGACGTATAGAAAATATTAAAAACCTGGAAAAACCTTTCAAGAGTCTTTAGGCTTAGTATAATGTTGACCGAATCCGTAAGGTCTGTAAGACGCATAAACATGTCTCGAAGAATTTTAAAAAATCTAACGCACAGCGAGAGCTTTAGAAAAGTTTTGAAGGGTCATAACAAGCATTAAAGAGGCTTGAAAATGTTAAATCAATTTTGGGATTATCAAGTTGTATTTATGCCAGGTCACCGGGAATTTGCCACTCCGTTCTGCATCAAATAAACTCAAACTGACATGTGCTGATTGCAGTTGGTGAAGGTGAAGGAGTAGAGAAAATTTCCACCTGTAAGTACCGATGTACAAAATGGGTCATCAGATAATTTACGTCTTTATTATTCGCACAAGTCACTGAGACTAGGTAATAAAATGTCGTGAATTCTACTTCTTGTCCCTTAGGCTTATGTTAATGTATATGGTAATGTAAAGGGTTATTTTCAACCTTCATTTACGACGTTTCTAGAGCAGGTATAAAAAAATTTTGAAGACCACTTGTATAGGAAATTGGGTCCGGAGGATATTTCGTTTGCCATTTTTTCCTCTTTTTTTTTTAATATAATGAAGGCAACAGAGAGGAGGTTATGACTAAGAAATCAAATTTTGGGACTTCTTCCTCTTGTAGTGTTCCCGGAAGCTCGGCTCACTCCAAATTGTATATAGCTGGACGACTGCCTTATATTTTATTATTTCAAGCGATACGTGCTGGGGTTCGAAGCTGAAAATCGCTCTTATTCTCAACCGAGCAGATCATAGCCATGCACAATTTTCACATGTTTTAAAATTTGATTCATTCTTTTTCAGACTTTTCCAGACTTATATTTTACAAGGTTCTTCTCGAGACTCTTCGGTGCACCTTTCTTGCAACGACTCCTTTCGAGTCTCCTATCGCGAATTTCTAAATTTAGGTAAAATTACGACAACCTGCAAATGAAATATCATTTCGGAAATTTGACCCCTGCACCTAAAGTGGTACTAGATCTACGTGGTTTAACGTAAAAAGTACCCCCAGAATTGCATTCAGTAACTTCGAAAACCTATACATGGAATATCATCTTGGAAAAACGACCAATACTTTACCCCACCTCTTGCAGTGAAACCCTAGAGGGCCAAATGCAAAAATTACAACCAGAATTGAATTCAGCGACTCCGAATCCGAATCCTACAAATCAACATATGCTATAATTATTTGCCTTATAAATTTCTTCATTAGTGCCCCCCCCCGGCCCCCGAAAAAATGTTTCTTCCGGCACCCTTGGCAGACCGACTGTTGTAGTTGAAATTTCACTCACGTGTCGGAAACATATAGTTTCTGGCTACGTCGCATCCGAAAATTTCATGTTTTTGTATCAAAAATATAGAAAAATTTCAAAAAGTTCCATTTTTTCAGCTGTGTAACTTATTTTTGACTTGAAACCCGGTGATTTAAAAAAAAAAACAATCCTTTCGGCGCTACATTTTTTTTTTTCTCGATTCCAGGGAATTTATTAAATTTAAATTCGACCCACTCTGAAATGATCTACTCCCATGCAATTTTCAGCCGTAATATTAACTTTTGGTCACCATGAAGAACCGAAAGGGGCTAAGTGCAAAAACTTTGAGCAGCTGTATCTGAAATATTCTTCAACATCCCCCCCCCCCCCGCAATACCCTTAAAATCTTCTTTCGTGGTCCCTTTTCACTGCCATACACCATGTTTCTGACAAATTTTTGGTTTTCATATGAATCAGTTTCTTGCTTCTCCTAAGAAGTGTGAAAACCCTTTTGGAACTCATCAATCCAATTCTTCACGAACTTCCAATTTAAGTTGAAGTTCTGCAATGCAGTTGTAAATGCCTGTCAACGACATATGAAAATTTTTAATTTACAATTCATGTTCCAATATAAATTAATTTTTCATTGTAACAGATTTTGTGGATTTCCTGTTGATTCTAAAATGGCAATTTTCACAGTAGTTGCCGTACCTGTCCCCTAAGATTGCTAAAAAGTGCCACCAGTCTGTCTATTAGCAATGCTGAGACAAAATTTTTTATTATAGTACACGATTTCTTCGGATTTTTGTCCCTTCGAATGTAGAAGCAGGCAAACATACGTCTACATATTGTCAGTATGATTTACCTGCTTACCTGGTTGAAAGGAATCATGTACTTTGAGACACTTTGTATAATTCAAAATTTACAGGTATCAAAGACTGTCTGGAAATCACGTGTCAAAGCCTTAGTTAACATTATTCTCCACAATTCTTCATGAACTTACAGTTCAAGTTAAAGGTCTCAAATATAATTGTAAGTGCATGTCGACAGCAATTGAAGAATTTTAATTTACAATTCACGTTTCTGTATATTTCTAGTTTTTTACCATAATAGATTTTGTGGAATTCATGTTAATCCCAATATAGTAATTTTCTCAGCAGTTGCCGTGCCTATCGCCCATTATTACCTAAAAAGTGCCACCAGTCTATCTATCAGCAATGCTGAGAAAATTTTTTTCATTAATGCTGTTACATGATTTTTTGGATCTTTTTACCTTCGAATGTAGAAGCAGTCAAACATATCTAAACTTTGTCAGTATGAGTTGCTTGCTTACCCAGTAGAAAGGTCATGCACTTGAAACACCCTATATAATAGAGAATTGCAGAGTATCAAAGACTATCGGGAAACTAAGCATGTCGAAGCCTTAGGCGCCGGAGATGGCGGGCAAGACGGGTATTTTCCCCTACCCCACTCAACTGATTGTGGGGCAAAAGTATGATTTTCCCCCTCGGTCAAACTCAAATTACAGATAGGTAATTGAATTAAAGTCAATTATTAATTAGGT